>JAIEZT010001368.1:27425113-28026668 GCA_019594935.1 Periophthalmus modestus
GATTGATCTCATCCTTGTCCTCACGTCCACTCTTTTTGCGTCTCAAAGCCCCGTCAACGTCGATCGTCCAATTATATTTGTACTTTGTTAAACGAAGTCAGCTCATCGGTCACCCCCTGTGGCTTATGTCGTGACAACATAAAAGTCTAATTTTTCTCACCCCTAGGTTATACTAGACTTTAGTGCCGTGCTTTCATGCGCTCATTGATTTGCGCAGAAGAGGGGGGGTTCCCCATGTTTTTCAGCCCCTGTGAGATTTTTTCCTTTTTTTTTTTTCTGATACGGACAGACCATGCATGCCCCCACTTAGCTAATTGGTCACTTTTTATTAAAATCGGAAAACACAAAGTAACAACCCTATGGAAAAAAAAAAAAAAAAAAAAAAAAAGTCATTAAAATAAGACAAGCCAATAGTTGTTTTTTTGTGTTTGACTTTTTTTTTTTTTTTCTTATGCAGTATACTTCAGTTTGATACACAAACTTTCTCTCTCTAAACACACAAGTGTCCCTGGTGAAAATATTCATTTCAGTGTGTAGTGTTTAACATGTTGACAGTGACATCCTCCCGGTCCACCTCCTCATCTGTCACACTATTTAGTCATTTTAGTGTGACTTTTATAGAGATCACATTGACAGGAATTACAGTGAGTCGTCGTTGTGCACAGAGCGGATGCACCTGTCACTCACTCCCATTTGAAAACGGGAGATTCCCAGAGTCAATCTTTGTAAAGTATTGAAGAAGTCCTGTATCTGGGTCGATTGGCGTTTGGCACTGGGCACTGAATGAGCCATGTCGTCTTCAATCTGTCCCTCTAGAATATGACATATCAGATCAAGTTTATATTGAAAGTAAAGCCTTATTTCAATCGCATCAATCTTAACAAGACTAATCCTCCTTTTATCAGCTCAAGAACAGATCACTGTAATGTCCTTTATGTTGGCGTCTCACAGTCTGCCCTCAGTCACCTCTAACTCGTGCAGAACGGTGCAGCTCGTTTTTGACCAACACCCTCAGACGTCCGCACTCACCCCAGTCCTTTATCAATTGTCGCTTAAGCTCTTAAAGACCTTGCTCTTCCTTTATTTGACTGAACCCCTGTTTGTTTGACACTCAAACAGGGCTTTAAGGTCAGCCAACCAACTTCATCTGAAAGTCCCCAGAGCCAGACTCAAACACTGGGGTGTTTTGGACTTCTTTTCCGGCCCCAGACTCTGTAATAAACTGGGCCCTGATACGTGCACTATCTCAGACTTTGGCCTGTTTAAATCCAGGGTCAAATCGTATCTATTCAGACTGAATTTCAACGCTCTGTAATGTATTGACACTTGCACAATTTGTTTTATTTCATAATCTAATGTCCAACCAGCAGGAACCCGGTACTAGGGAAGACCCAGGACACGCTGGAGGGACTCTCAGAACAGCTGACCTGGGAACAACTTGGGGGTCCACTGGAGGAACTGTGATGTGTCTGGGGCGAGGGAAGTCTGGGAGTCCCTGCTTAGACTGCTGCCCCTGCGAGCCGGCCCCAGAAAAGTGGAAGAACATGAATGGATGGACGGAAGTATGTTGATTTTTTTAGAAAGCACTTTGGTCACCTTGAGTGTTTTAAAGGGCTCTATAAAAAAAGACTGATTGAGATTAATAAACCAAATAGTGAAATATCTCTGACGTGCGGTGAGGTTCATGGCTGGTGAGGCACTGTTGTCATCACAATAAGATTTACAAACATATAAACCAGGTGTCGGTACATTTTGGCCCTGGGACAATTTCTCTCCCAGTGACTTGGGGCCAGAATAAAAAAGAATTTCAAAATAAAAGTTCCGAAGTCCATATGAAATAGCTCTAATATTAATGTTTTTTTTTATCCTTTTTCTGGTTCCCCAATTTTCACTGGATTGAAGTAATTAAACTTCTTACCATTTCGTACCACTCTGTTTGAAAAGAGCGAGTCTTTCATCCCGTCGTCTGGAGCAAACCATTTAGCTCCTTAGCGTTGGTGGTTTTCCGTTAATAATAACCTCCTGCTTCGACCCGAAAGTCCAGTTTAGAAAAACTGCTTGAGCTTTAATGTGTAATCTTCCTCCATTTAAAAAGTAGGGCCAGACAAAAAGAAAAAATTGAACAGATTGCTAAACTTGACTTGCTAACTCTAAATTGCACAGCCTCACCTGCCTCCCCTGACTGCACGTCACTGAAATATCTAAACGATCATTCAAGACTAAAGCAAACATTTTCTTTGATAATTATTATAATGCCCAGTGCTCCTGACAGGTTTGCCGGGCCGTAATAGACAAAATGAAAGGCTGAAATCACTTACCCATGGCTCCCTCATACTGTTTTGCTGTAGTTGTAAATCAGTGCGTCAGTTCACAGATCACACTGTTCCCAAGTCATTTATTTTTAATTGGACACAGACAGTTGGCAGCTGGCTCACGTTTAACAAACACAATCAGGCATTTTCTGCATCAAAACTGACAATTCAAGCACATCTCTCCCTTTCAACATTGGCAAAAAAAATAAATAAACAAGTAAATAATGTTTAAATTTCAATTATTGATATGTTTGTGACTAGAAATGTAGACTGACTTTGCCACTTTAAAACACAGTTAAATTTATCATAGGATTCTTTTGTCCTGTTATGGATCAAATCATTTTGACCAATAGACATTTAGGGTTACAGGATTAGGCATCTAAAACAATTGCACTGAAATAAAGGCTATATGGATACCTTTAAATCCATACTGTGGAACATTTCAGACAAAGCAATAACATCACCATGGATAAAAGCAGGTAGTAGTAACAATAATAATGCATTGTACTTTTTTCAGGACACTCAAAGCACTTTACCGAACACCACCAACCGTCAGGGACACACTGCAGTCATACTAGGTAAAGGTCGGTTTGGTGCCTTGCCTTATGACACAATGGCCCAGCCCTCCTATCCAAGTACTAACTAAGCCCAGCTTTGTTTAACTTCTGTGCAACGACAAGCCAGTATATCCTCCAACAGAAAGGTTTCACAATGCACATTTAATAGCCGCTGGATGCTATCGCCGCCAATAGACTTGCAGTTGTGGACTTTCCATTACCGTAACTCCACAACCAATTGTGCTCTCATGTAAATTCAAACTGCATCTCAAAGCAGAGGCATGTGACTCTTTAAATATGTACTGTCATTATGGTAATGTTACGTTGTCCCTTGAAGATGACCAGTCAGAGCAGCACAGTCAGTTATTTGATGCATCAAAGGAAAAATAAAGATGGATATGTAAAATAGATGTAGTTGTGTGAAAAACGGCAAAAGTACATGCTGATACTTCCTTTAACATGGCTAAATCAAGAAAAAAAAAAAAATGTCTAGGCAAGCTATAATGGTCTATAATGTGCTCAGTCCTTAAAGGGTTTAAAAAGAGGATTTATGCTTATGGCATAAGTTATCATTTGCGTACCCAAAGTTGTATATTTGATTGATTCATGCAAGTTTGAGGAATCTACTATTGCCCTGCATTTGAGGTGGTGAGAAAATATTATATTTTCACCAACCCCGTATCCCCGCCCACTGCTCTGTTATGTTGTGTCCAAAATTGTCACATAGCCTTTTTTTATCAAAAATTAAAACAAAAAAATCTCTTTCTGTGGTTTTGAATAGGAAGTCAATTTGGCCTGTTTCTATTGTTAATCCATTGTAGCTCATCATTCTAGTTTACAATTAACACAATATACTGTAGAATACAGTCCCTGTATGACCAGAGCAGGAGCTATGTTCGCATTTCCGGCAGTAAGTCAGACCTGTTCCTGGTGCATGGTTGATACTGCCAGGGCTGCCCTTTGTCACGGGTTTCTAGGCGCAGCCAGGGGCCGGAGGGGGTCTGGTACCGGATCCCCAGGATTTCATGCCTCAAATGGAGAGTTCAAGTATCTCGGGGTCTTGTTCACAAGTTAGGAATGGATGGAGTATGAGATGGACAGACGGGTCAGTTACTGCGTCCGCAATGATGCGGTCGCTGCCTTGTGGTCCCACCGGAGGAACTAGAGAACGTGTCTGTGGTGAGGGAAGTCTGGGAGTCCCTGCTTAGACTGCTGCCCCCGCGACCCGGCCCAGGAAAAGCGGAAGAAAATTAATAGATGGATGGATGGACAATATAGAATAATTAAGTTTGTTTGTTATAGTTTACTACTAAATACCACATTTAGATTATTCAAAGTGAAAACATGCCAATCTTAGCTTTAATGCACTGAAATGTTGGCTCTGAATGCGCCCAAACATGTGTCAGTGTCAGCACCAGCATGAACCTCCTGACTGGTGCTTTTTGACCCTCTGTTCTGTGTAATTTCTCCCCGCGGTGTGGTGTCAGGGGCCATGACAGACAGTGACATTAGAGCTGTATTTAAATCCATTTCAGTGCGTCACCAGAGGGGGCGCCCCTGATGGCCCGCTCCAAAGGTCGTGAAATGTCGATGGGGTCAGTGTTGGCCCCAGGCGCCGGTCACTGGAGGCCTGAGTCTGCACTGGTCCCACACTTAAGAAATGTCCCTGAATCAGTCACTTCTGCTGCGTGCTTACACTTTTACTGCTGTAATGCCGATATTTGTCATTGAAAACAAGACCTTGGTTTTAAATGTTATAAATGTCACGATTTTCCCCATGTATCTGAGCAAAATGTGTGTTGCCCCAGTACAGATATAGTACATAGGTAACTGTTGAAGTCAAAATAAGTTTGCCGTGTGCTGTCTGCTTCTAATTATAATGTGTTTTATTGTCCGATAATCAGGAAGTGGGTAACAGTAGCTCAGTTGGTAGTGCCTTTTGTCCATTAATCTGAAGGTTGGAGGTTCGAATCCCACTCTTGACATAAACATTAGTGGTAGGGCGGTCAGATCCACTTACCCACGGGTTGGCGGTGCAATTCTAGCTTCGTTGTGCCCTTAACCCACCTTGTCCCCAGTGTCTGCATGCACTAGTGTATGACTGTGTGTGAATGGGTCAGTGTTTCCTAGATGTAAAGTGCTAAAAATGTGACCATTTGCCAAGTGCGCAGTTTGAATGCTAGTTATTCTCAGGTTTAATGTGATGCAAAAACTCTGGTCTGAGCTCTGAAAGTTGTAAAAAGAGCTTATAAACTCATAAAGGTGAATAACTAGGATGATCAAAATGTAATAAGTAAGTGAAGAATAACTTTGGACCACTGCAAACTGTTTAAAATGAGCTACTAAAAATAAAAAAATGAGGTACAGCACCTTTAATAGAAGCAAGTAGCCAGGTTTTCAATTCAGTTTTAAATTATATTCAACCTTTTGCTAGGCCTTATCCTTATCACCTGCATGACAATGAGCCTTTTGTTACCTTTGTGTTTCAGATTACAACATGGTTTACCTAAGACTCGGGCGTCCTGGTCCCACCCCTGCTTCTGTGTGCTGCCCGACGGATGTTTACTCCTGTATGTCTGTCACATCTGTTCTGTCTGTCACTGAACTCTGCCCAATCCTCCTGCTCTCCCCTGACACCAAACCAGCTCTGAACCATCGACACAGATTTAGACACATCCCACCACAAACACACAATCACAAATCTCAAATGTGGCAGATGGCAGAGGAGCAGGGGGAAAAAAACTGCTACAACAGTGAATGTACTTTTCTTATACAGGGCGTCCCTAAAGTCTCTTTACAATAAAAAAAAAAAAAAAAAAAAAAAGTATTACAAGGCCAATTAAAAAGATATATTATTTCGATTTGTTCTGTATTTTACTCAGAGGTTATCAAAGTTTTTAATCGCATTGCATTTTTGTATTCCAAGCATCCTGTTGATTAAAGAGGCATCTTTTTGAATGAACCTCTAAGAAATGGCTCCCCTTCAAGAGAAAACACAATTTGTGTCGCGGTTTATTGAGACAAAATCCAATATGCAAATGTGAAACGAAACTACAGAACAAACTATGGAAGAGATCCACCATCATGTCCATCAATTCGTGCTTTGTACAAGAAATTTTATGGAGACAGGGACAGTGAACATCTGAGGAACAGCTTTCTATGGGGATATGTTAAAGATATAATGTATTGGACAAAGATACAGGACATTACTGAACTAAAGCTAAAGAAAACAGATGTTTTGCAACTATTGATGGGGCTGTGCTGCAGCGAACATGGCAAGAAATTCAGCACCGTCTTGATGCGCTTAGTGCCACTATTGGTGCCCATAGAGAGGTGGATTAAATTAGGTAAAAAAAAACTTTGAAAACCACTGAGCACAACAGAGCAAGTCTGATTAAGATATCTTATCAATTGCCTTTGTAATGCTTTTTTTTTTTTTTTTTTTTTCAATAGTAAACAGACTTTATGGACTTCCTGTATATATACAACCTCACAGCCAACGTTCCTGTTTGACTCCGGGAAGGTTAGTATCTTTCTGTGTGGAGTTTGCATGTTATTCCTGTGTCAATGTCCTCTAGCTAGGTACTCCAGACCAGTAACCATAGACTGCTACAGACAACAAGTCCTGGAACATATTTGATCCATTGTACTGGGAAAAAAAACAAAAAAAAAAAAAAAAACACTTCTACAAAAAAGTTGGATTATTATGTTCATTTCGTACCTTAATGTAACCTCTGATGAACTCGTCAGTTAAAATAGCTTTCCTGAACTAATCGCACATTAATCTTTAATGTTTGTGCTCTATGTCACTTTTGTGGATGATTCGTCACCTGCCATAGAGATATTAATGCTTTCCGAATGCTCAGTGTAAAACAAATCTATCTTGGAATTAGATTTTTCAGTCGAGGTTATGCAGATGACATCACAACATTTTGCAGATATATAAAAGAACATTATATGAATATTAATGGAAAGTAATGGCATTTTCTTCTGTGAAAAACAACAAAAACATGTAAAATGTGAAAGAACTACTTAACAATCTTCAAGTGTGCTAAAGATTTGTTTGTACCTGGCATCTAAGACAAGAAAATCAAGTCAACAGTATTACAAAAAACACTAAACAAGCGGCCGCATATTTATCACTGATACAGACTTGGGATCACACAGTTTGAACAGAACCTTTTCTCTCCTTAAATAAGATGTTTTGGAGTCTGTGTGTTGAGATTAATTGTTGTGGGGCAAGTTGAAATGTCTCTTTTATCTCTCCTACCATTTGCTAACAAGCTAGCTCTGCACAGCACACAGCGGGAAAACTACTTTCAGTTTCCATTTTGCTGTATAAAGCTAATTTGAGCTACAAGCAATAGCACCATGGACTAAAAATAGGGCAAAAAAGCAAAGAAACACATTTTGTCTCTTGTGCTTCCCATAGTTTTGCCTCAGTGCCACTCAGCTGGAATGTATTTTTTTTTTATTTATTTATTTTTTTTATTTATTTATTTATTTATTAATTAATTTTTTATTATTTATTATTTTTATTTATTTTATTTTATTTTATTATTTTATTTTATTATTTATTTATTATTTGTTTTTTTTAATAAATTGATTTCAGTGCATATCCTCTATAAGATTTCATTTCAGTTAAGTGTTTCAACATAAAAACATACATTCTTACATTGGCCTCTGATGTGTAACTAGTCTTGCTGGTCGATCTCTTGTCTCTACAGAAAAAAAGATAAGTTAATGCCATGCTGTGGAACATTCCTTACCTGGCAAATCCAGAATGATATCAGTCTAGTCCCCACGTCCTCCATTGCGTCTGAAGCCCGGTCAAACATGATCGTGCAGCCAGATCCATTTTTTGGATGTGGCACAAAGGAGCTCTTTAGTCACCAATGATTTACGAATAAAATCAAGTTTCTCTCACCTCAGATTAACAATTTATTGCTTTGCTCATGGATTCTGCAGAAATCTGTCATGTTTTTCAGCCCAGTGTGATTTTTTTCCCCTTATTTTTTTTACGATACAGATGGACCATGCCTGTCCCTGATTCACTAGTCCACCTGTCAATCACACCTGTTCTGAAAATGAGATTTACTTATGACCATCTTTGTAAAGTATTGAAGAAGTGTGTATTCTGGATGCCAGGCAAGAACATTCAAGAAAAAGCCATAAAATCTCCATGGCAAGTGGGAGACACTCTATAAGAAAAGTTCCACACAGCACCTTTGTAGCAAACGGCCATAAGTCACCGTGCCTTTTATACTTTTCTCCCACTCAAAGAAAATCAGAAATGCTGAAAATCGACTGCAAGACAAACCCATTCTCCTTTTTCAAATTGAACATGATTTGATTTCATGGTTCAGACCCAACGAAAGGTCAGTCATGTTTTTAATAGAAGAAACCCCCATTTCTTATACTTCACAATTCCTGCTCCATACAGGTTAAATAGAAAATCCCTACCACTCTGTTACCGAGGGACATACATATTAACGAGACCCCCTTTTGTGCGCAGTAATCATTTTTGCAGAAGTCCGTCTTGTGGCTGCCTGGTTACACATGCAATATATTGTGGGAATAACCAGCTTCTCATTAGAGTCAAGGGAAAGGCCACACTTCACTATAGCACGGTGCATTTGTGATTTGTGCTCAGCTCCAAAGCCCAGGGCCAAGACAGCAACAAGATGGAAGAAATCAAAGACATGCAGATACAGAGACGCTGAGGCGGAGGTAAAAGCAGAGGGTTAACTGACAGCAGGAACACAGTGTACCCTATGCATTCAGATGTGTATCCACCAAGTCATATTATGGGCTAGGTTTCAAATAAATGTATAGTACAGACATTTTGGGGTATAGCATGGACAGGTGGGACACTGTGAAACCAGGTGGCTGCAAAACCTGTGAACGTGACTTTACAGAGAGGTTAAGAACACAGCTTGGTCTAGATATGAAACAAGAGTAAACTTAAAGGTGAAGTAACTTTTCTAGTGTTTACACCTTGCTTCAGATGACATCACAATATTCTATAGGTCTATGGTATGTACAGTGGTCCCTCGTTACGTTCTAAAAATAACTTGCAATAGGTGAAATCCACATTCTGTACTGTACAGGAGACATGGCATGGAGGAGATTGAATGACAAGGGTCTACAGTCCTTTAGCCAATCAGAACGCAGAACACAATGTGCATTCATACGCTGTAAGAAAAAGCATACAGACAACAGAAACAGTGAGACTCCGGAAGTTGAACCGCGATATAGCGAGGGTAATACAGATGGGGGGGGCGGCAAATTTTTATATTTTTTAAAAGCAGAATTTTGTTCAAATATAGTGAGTTATCGGCTTGAGTTACTAATCCAGATTCAACATTATTAGCTATTTCATAGGAAAGTTATCAATCATTATGCTCTAGGATCTGAAAACCACCAGCTGGATCATTCCACAGTATTTCCAAGGGTCAAACAGGTGACCCCCTCAGGCCAAGTCACAGATCAGATCTGTGGAGCGGTGACTGACTGTAAATATGTATGTTTTTCAGGGTAATTTCCAGCAAGGAAATCGCAACTGAGTAAATGTATAATGTACAAAGCAGGCTAAGGAGTCACATCTTCACGGGAACAAGCAGGTGACAAACTCTTCATCAAAAAATAAAAAAAAATACTTAGTCCATCTTTCATGAAGTCAAATTAAAGTGAAAAATGTGTTTGGGAACAGTTAGGACACTTTGCTTGGAATATTCAGTAGTATGGCATTTAAGTTTCTATCTCCAAGGAGACAAGTAGGTGGTGCCACAAGGACAAGTTGCAGCTTCAATCTGTGTAGACCTTACTCACAGTAAGAATGCAGGTTTTTCAAGGACTTTTTGAAATAAAGTATTTGTATTTGAATAAATGCAAGATAGATATGTTTATAACATATTTAAAATCTCCAGAAATTCAATTTTGCCAACTAACATGGAGCATCCAGTTCAGCCAAGTGTATTTTAAGTACTACGCGTATTTCCTCTTTCGTTTTTCTTCCTTTGGCTCTGACTCACAGTGGGATAAAGGCTCAGAAATCTAAGCTGTGAAATGCGACTGACCGATTAGCATTGATTTGAACTGTGCTCCAGCCTAGCGCACCTACAGTTACTTTCAACTGAAAAATCACACTTGCTTTTTCTGCACCTCACTGTTGAAGCTTGGAATCGATTTTGACCAACAATAACTTAATTTCTTCTAATTTTATTCTTTGCAGACAGTTTTGTCCATTGCGCAGCTGTTCTGGCACGCTCATAGACAATACAAAACCAAGCTAGCTTCTTTCAATTCTTAATAACTTTCCATTAGGGCCCTGTGTCGTGGTTTCATCCCGTGGTTCTGCAGTATTGATGTTTGTCGTCTCTAAAGTCGTGTGCTGTGTGATGGGATCAGCTTTTTATTAAAGTGAATTTCATTTTGTCCTCTTTTTTCATCAAAAGTCATGCATTATTTAAACACGTATTTGACTCGGTGCAGCGCTGAGTTCGCGGATTTCCCCGGAACACGATGTAGATTCAGGAAGAGCCTAGGGGGGCAGCTGTCGAGTACAAACCCTCCACACAGACCTATAGATTCATATATATTCATGCCACTGTTATTGCCAATAATAAAGAGATGATGGCTGCATCTAGGAGTGAATAGGAATGAATGCTGCAGGGAGTCTACAAGCTCAAGAATACATGGCTGTAGCCTTTTTGTACAGCATTTCTTTTTCAATATAAGAGATGTAAACAAAGTCATGAAATGTATGGTCAATAGGTTGTGTTCATGTTCTAGAGTTTTTGATCATTTCAGATGGAGGGCACGGGGCCTACATAACTTCACTGCTTTTGAAAGAAATATCCATGCCATTTTCTGAAGATATAGAGGTATGTAAGATATATATTTGTTGATTTATACTGACAGAGAAGATGAAAGAAGTTTGTTCCAGTTTTTGCTTCATGTGGAGATATTAGCCATAAACCAGGTCGTCTGTGTAATCCCTCAGTTGTCCAGGTCTGATCCATGGTGAAAGCAAAGTTAAATCTGTCAAATGGACAAAATGTTGTAGGAGTGACGACGTTTGGCTGCTCATCCAAGCCGCTTCTTCAGTTCTGATCAGATTGTTCTGACACCGTTTTGTCCAGTTGACTGATTTAACTTTGGCTTTTATTGCACATAAACCAGGTCAACAAATCTGCAAACTGACAGTTAAACAGCAAATTCCACCACAGAATTCTGACCTGTCTCTCTGTTTAACCTATAGGGATTATAGAATGTTGCGACGGCAAATGAACTCAACCTAAAATGAATGCACAATCTACTTTTTTTTTCAGTCCCAGTATTGATTGGTTGTTTTATTATTATTTTTAATCAGCAACTCTAATATAGCATTGTACAACCGAAATACAATCCTGACAAACTCTACTGCATCAGTGGGTTGATTGGATATTGTTGAGTTTCAGTTGATAATGTTCTGCAGAATAACTAATAATATGTAATACAGATGGGGCAGTTAACGGACATAGTGTTAAAATGGTGATTTTTGTTGTAATATATAAACTTTACCTTTTAGATATTTCTTAAGAAGTCAATAGGGAAAACTTGCTCAGAACATCATGACATTCTACGGTGCGTGTAGTTTAAAACTGAGTGGGTGGGAGGTTAGGTCATAAATCTGTGGTTTCATTTGCTGTTTGCAGATTTATCTCTGTAATTACTGGGTCTGTTCACATGAAACATAAACTGGGTCACCGTCTTTGTCAGCAGTCATGCAAAAGTGATTTTGTAACAGCTTCGCAAAGTGGTGCCATTATTTTAATCCAAAAAGACACAATTTTTGTCAGTTGAAAGGATTTTAAGCCATGGCAAGTTTGTGGATCTGACATTTTTTCATTATAAATTTGGATTTTTCTTCCAAAAATATTAGATCTCCCATAGGCCCACTGCCCTCCATCTGAAATTATCCATATCTGGAACATGAACAAAATCTCTTACAAGTTTTGTCTTTGACCAAGGTCACATGATGATGATAGAAAACTCCTGCTGTTAACCTGCTCTATTTAACATAATAGCAGGGCACAGGGAAACCATAACATGTGAGGCATTATTTCTCCATCAAAATCTGAAATTGTTTTTTGAATGTGATAAAAACCAGCTCCAACAACAAAACCTGAATTCCTGGTTTCATTTCCATTGCACTCGGCTCGGTCTGGCACATGTGCTCTGCCCCTCGGAGATCCACACGGAGCCGTTTAGTTCTGGGCAGAGTGAAGAGTGAAAAATGGCGGCGTTTAGCGTCCAACAGCTGTGGAGCGCTGCCTGAACACGACCAGAGGCAGCCAAAGCACCTCCATAACTACCAAGGACGTCCCGGCATCTGTAAACCAAACCAGGGATTAGCCATGGAGGGTACTTCAGCAATGTGACTGAAATGGGAGCAATAGAAAACGCTAAATGTCAGCTGTGTCCCATCCGGTCTGCTCCAATACGATGGACATTACAAATAGGAAGATTTTTATAGTACTACAGCCTGACAAAAGCAAGAGAATGCAAGGCCAGCACGGCTCATCATTCTGTGCCTGCCCTACAGCTGGTGCAACGTCACTACTAAAACTGTACTAACATTTCAAACAAAAAACACATCTTTATTTACACAGTCGAATGTCATTTTGTATGTGGCCTTATATCTGTGTAATCTCTCCAGGTAGGTTCCATAGTGGTCCATGAGCGTGCACTAGTTATACTTCTGATACAGCTCAAGATCATTCTTAAGATATTCAAGAAAGGTTCATTTCTGTCCTGTCAATATGGTCGCAGGCTTGCAGAACAACCTTAAAGCCTCTGGAATCGCTGTATGAACGCACACTAAAGATTCACGAACCCAGACATTATCACCATTGTCAGATCCTTTCCAAGCATGGTTTTCTAAATTTCAATTGATGGATTCAATATATTTTTATATGTTTATTGATCTCACTGTGAATCTTAAAGGTAATGTAATGTTCATTTTTATTATAATCACTATAATAATGATATGTAACCTTAATATGATTTATGCACTTATGTCTGTGTTCTGAGCTTTGCAGAGAATGTCTTGTGAAAGTTGAATGACCATGGGAGATAACAGGAAACACCCTGAGAGGTGTTTGGGCGAATAAGGACTGAAAGGAATGCTTAAGCAACAATATTTTGAAATGAACTTTGTAATATGTGATTTTCTCACTGCCTCACTGCTTGTTGTCCCCCCGCCTTGAGAGTGAGCAGTGATGTGTAACTAGGGTTCCTAACTGAATAAAGAAGGAGAAAGGCGGTGGAGACTTCAGAAAGGGAGAGGAGGTTGTAATCTGAAGGTTTGGCCTCCCCGTCTTTTTCTCCTCATGAGTATAGCAATAATAATCTCTCTTGTCTTCTCCTCTTTTGAACTCTAGTTAGGTTAAGTGTGAACCTATCATCAATAATCTTCTAATACATGTAAACATCTGTCTACTATTTAAAATAATTCATGGTATTGCTAGTTCTCCCCTAAGAAGGTTTGTCTCACTGAGCTCAGAAAAAAACAACTCGAGTCACTAGGGCGCCCTCTAGGGGAGAGTGTATCAGTCCAAAATATAGGACCTCTTTTGCAAATCGTCTTTCTCTATTGTTGCTATGAGTCAGTGGAATAGTTTGCCAAATGAGATTATGAAATGGCTGATGTCAAAGCAAGTTTGCACCCATCAGTGAATGTGTATGAAAGAAAAAGTATTTGTATATCTGAAACTGGCTGATTGTATGTGTGAATAATTTGGTGTGGTTGTGTATGTGTGTGTGTGAACTGAATGTTTTGTTTTTTTTAAATTGTGTATTTGAGGCGCGAGATGTGTTGTATTTGGTGTGTGTACCATATGTTTACAGGTCTTTCATCCATCTACAACGAACTGTTACTCTTACCTAACATTAGCCTGCCCAGGGACTACAGGTAGAAATGAGTATCTTTACTATAACCTCGCACCAAACATCTTTCCTGTTCTTTAAGGTCAATGTAATGTTGTGCACTGTTCCTGTCCAGATAAAAGAATACCATACCATCTGTGTGTGTGTTTAGTGTCAATACCTCTTCAAATGGGGGTCTAGTTTCAGTACTTATTTTAGTATTGATTAAAGTCTGATGATTCAATACTTTTGACAACCCTATACCTACAAATGATACATCGGTGTCACTAACATTTCATGGAGGGATGAAGCCAGACGCACTGCTCAGTTAGAATCTCTGTTATTCAGTTTGGACATCAATATGTTATAGCACAGTTCTACTATAAAGATGTGTGCAGTTAAACAAGTCACTTTCAAAGTCACAAGCTAGGATATTCACACTCACCTGATCAAAGCTCGTTTTAATCACAGGTTTATTATATTTTATTTTTTACTTATTTTTATTTTTTACTACTGTATTTTTAGAATATGATTATATATTTTTTTAATAGTATTTTCACTTCTACATGTGTGTTTTTGAATATATATTGTTTTGTCTCTTTGATGGTAAGATGACAAGCAGGGAGACAGGGTTTTCCTTTTGTAACGCACAATTTCACAAAAAGCTGATGTCATTCTTAGCTCACACAGTCATAATTTAAAAAGTGAAGTTTCATTACTGCTCTGAGGCCGTGGCTATTTTGTCCCCTATTCAAAAACAAATAGATCTTTGAAATCTTTTTATTCCTACTATGATTCACCTTTTTATCCTGCAGAAAGAAAAAGAAAAAAAATGGAAAAAGTACAGCCGTATCCTCCAAAGTAAGATAATAAGCTCTAGAGGGATGACTTCTGTGGTTGGTTCTTCATTCAGTTCAGAAACATGGTTATAATTTAATTGGTGAAACAGATTTTGGTGAAGGTTAGCATTAGAGAAATTTGTTTTGTTAGTTCATGTTTTTTCAGATGTAACTTTTAAACACACTACTTTGTTACTACTAACCTTATCTCATCTGTCGTCGTACACCATAAAATAAAATGCAAAAAAAACTGTCAAAAATATAACAGAGCTACATCATCACCTCCACCACTGAACTACCACCTTATCCGTGGTGGGAGAGTCTGCAGACCTGAATGATCCTAGGAGTTATGTTGCCTGGAGCATTATGCCTCTGGTAGAGTTTCCCATGGCAAACAGGTTCTAGGAGATGGGTCATACAGTTCACAATCTGCCAAAAACAAATATCGCGACATTGCCTGGTATGACGCAGCCGGGGCCCCACCTTTAAGCCAGAAATGGGGTTGGGGCTCGAATGCGAGCGCCTGCAGAGGGGTTTGTAGGGGTTGGGTGCGAAGAGGACTGGACAACGGTCGAGGACAGGTGTCTCAACGAACCAATGCACGGACACAGCATCTCGCTGTGGCCATGTGGAATGTCACCTCGCTGGAGCAGAAGGAGCCTGAGACTGTGCAGGTTGAGAGGTGCTGGTTTGATATAGTCCGGCTGACCTCCACGCACAGCTCGGGCTCTGGTACGCAACTCCTCGAGATGGGTTGAACCCCCCACTTTGCCGGTGTTGCCCATGGGAAGAGGGGGCAAGAAATGTTGGCTTGCTCTCTCCTGGTGGGTGGAGAGTTCCTGCCTCAAGTGGAGAAGTTTAAGTATCTTGGGCTGTGATTGACATGTGGATCAGTGCAGCCTCTGCAGTGATGTGGTCGTTGGATCAGACTGTTGTGGAGAAGAAGGAGTCGAAAGGCAAAGTTCTTAATTTACCAGTCAATCTACGTTTCTACCCTCACCAAGTGGTCATGAGCTGTGGGTAATGACCGAAAATACAAGACTGCTGATACAAGTGGTTGAAGTGAGTTTCTTCCACAGAGTGGGTGAGGGGCTCAGTCACATGGGAGGAGCTCGGAGTAGAGGCACTGCTCCTCCATGTCAAAAGGAGCCAGCTGAGGTGGCTCCTCCTGGATGCCACCCTGAGGAGGTGTGCCCCCAGGAGGAAGCCCTGGGGAAGACCCAGAATACACTGGAGGGACTGTGTCTCTCGGCTGGCCTGTGAACACCTCAGGATCATCACATAAGAGCTGGAAGAAGTGTGTGTGGGAAGGGAAATCTGGGCCTCTCTGCTCAGACTGCTGCCTCTGTGACCTGGCCCTGGATAAAGCAGACGAAAATGGATGGAGCTACGTCATCACTTTGGTCCCTCCAGAGCTGACTATCTAGGACTAACCTTATTGTAAATTAAACATTACCTGATTCACTCCAGCTGTGAGATAGCCACTCTCCAAATTCCACTCTGTTGTACAGCTCGGTGGCAGTGGCTGGCTGCTGCTGAACTGACATTTTCTGCTCCCTCTAAATCCTCCTCCTGCAGTTTGTAGATTATTGTAGATGACTCCATAATCTCCAACAATTTGCGAGAGCTGTGTATAAACTGCCGTGTTGGGCAGGGGGCTATAAGAAAACTCACAAGTCTGACACTGTTAAAATGTAAACCACAGTTTACTGAGAAACATTTTGTATAGACTTTTCAGTGCATTTCTGTGTAATGTATGTTTTTCTGTACTGAGTAACTTCTGGTGAAGGATTTGCCACCTGCTTGTCTCTATAAAGATGTTATTTTTTTACCTGAAATGTTTGATAGTACGGCATCAAACTTCTACAATCTTGCAGGTATTGCCTTTGGTGTTTCTAATCTTCAAAAACATGCATTCTTTCTGTGAACGGGCTCCACTCGCTACAGATCTGATCTTAACATGAGCTGGAAGCATCACCTGCTTGTCTCCATGGAAAAAGATGTTAAATGCCATAATGTGGGATATTCAGGACAAAGCAATACATATTTCCATGGAGACTAGCAGGTGCTTAAGACCCTACCAAAAAGGATGCAGGTAATAAAATCTTAATCATTATCAAAAGATCCTTGCCTGGGAAGTGCAGAATGACTCTCTGTATTATAAAGAAGGATATCAGTCTGGTCACTTCACCCTCCCCAGGCTCAAACACAGCCGTCCAATTTGAAGAAAGAAGAAATAAGTGATTTTTCTTCCTGATTGGCTAATACACCTGTCAATCACACCCATCTGAAGTCGGGGAGATTCAACTGTTATCTGAGTCACATCTTCATTAAGTATTGGCAAAGTGACAAAGCATTGAAAACTTCACACCTGGAATTAGGTCTATTAAGGAAAAAAAAACAAAACAACATTATCAGACATACAGCCACACTTTTTTTTACAGAAATAGATAAGCAATACCTCATTTATCCATGCGATACAAGCATTCTGATGAATCTGCTGAAATTGGGCCTGTTATCCGTTTTCCTTGGCGTGTATGTGACTGTAGTGAGTGTCTCCTCTCTCCATCCGTCACCCATGGGTCTCCTGTGATTATCCTAAAATAGCCCCAGTCTGCACCGCGCTGGCAGCTTTTTAGATTCCCAAGATTAACTTTCTTCCTTTTATCACTCATTCTCTAAACGCCATTGTCTACATTTGTCATACAGTACTTTGTCTCCTGCCCAAAATCAATCTCAATTTCACAGCTGTACCTTTCTTTCTTCCCTGCGGAGCTAGTTTAAACTCACAAAGAGGACTCATCTTTTACCATCACATTCGTATCTCCACGCGGTTTTTATTGTACTGCAAATTTCGATTCCCCCGCTGTCTGGAAGATGAAATACCTTACAGGAAGTATGGAGAGAGACATGATCAAACTTGCAGTGTTCAAAGTTGTGATCAAGTTGTGGAACAAAAGATGTGCTTTACCCCTGGTGAGTTGTGATTGGAATTTAAGAAACTTCTGAAAGACGTGCTACCTGCTACTATGTTTCGCCAAACTTCCCAAACATGAACAAAGTAGTTGCCTGGCAAATCCAGAATGATAACTGTCTGGATTTTTTATACAGAGGGATATCAGTCTGGTCCCACTTCTTCCAACTCATCTCAATCCCGACCAAACGTGACCAAATGATGATGATCAAATTTCAGAGTTAAGTACTTTCCCCATTAATTCTTCAGATATTTTGTAGATTTTTTTTCCCTTCTGTTTTTCCTCATAAGCAGCATAAGCATTTGTTTTTATATAGATGGACCATGCATGTCCCTGATTGGCTCATCCACCTGTTAGTTACGCTCACCTGAAAAAGAGGAGATTCACCGTTTCCCATCCTCGCAAATTCATAAAGTGAAGAAGTGCGTATTCTGGATCCCAGGCAAACTTAAGTACATGAATAAACTGATCAACCCAAACATAATGACCACTTGCAGGTGAAAGACTTAACCCACATTCAGTGAGCTGACAGAAACTGATAGGCAGTTGGTTTAAAATATCTTGTCATGTAGGACTTAAAACGGCTCTTCCAGTATTTGTAAGGGTGGTATCTGTTTAATCCCTCAGTCGTCCAGGTCTGATCCATAGCAAAAGACGAAGTTTAAATCTGTCAACTGGACAAATCATTGTAAGAGTGAAGACGTTTCATTGCTCATCCAAGCTGCTTCTTCAGTTCGGCTTCAGAGGTGAAGAAGCGGCTTGTAAGGTCGGTACCTCTCGGAACATTAGCTCCAATGCATTTTCAATGAGGGAGTTAGCTTTATCCATCACCATCTTTTCTATCTTTTTATCTGTCTGTCTATTTATCTACAGCCTATTATCAGTGATAAAGGTGGATATACATTTTATGTTGAGTAAATTTGAAAATGTAACTATAATCACATTTTCAAAGACAGACTTCAGTGCAGTCCTTAAATCTCTCGATATCTTTCTCTATTTTCACCTTATTCCAGAAGTTGAGTGACTCCATTGCCATTCGGGTTTTATTATTTTGCATGTTTTCTATAAATGTGTTTGTTCGTGGACTCACCTTTCACCACCTCAACTCGGTGTCTTTGGCTCAAACTGAGACACGATAAGTCATTCGCTGCATTACCCACAATGCATTACTCACAATCATATCAGAGGTGACTGCTCCTCACATATTTGTTCTTCGTTTTACGTCACTCTCTTCTCTTTTATCCCCTAATTTCCCTCTTCATCTCCCTGTTCTTTCCTCACACTCTTTACCTTTCTTTGTCATCCCTCCTGCATTCTGTCTTCTGTTTTTTTTCTCTGTCCTATTGGCCCCACTCTCATCTCTCTTTCTTTTCACCTTTTCTCCTTTCTGGTTTTCTGTCCTTTCTCCTCTATTTGTTAATATTTTTTATGTTTCCCCCAATTTTTATGCCTCCAAACTAATTGCTCATTCTTTTCTTTCCCTGTCCCATTTTCTTTTTCTCTCCCTCTCCTCATCTCTCACCCCCTGCTTTCTCTCTTCTCTCACCTTCTTTCTCTCTCCCCCTCCCTGTCTCCTTCCCTCTCCTCCATCTGTATCTCCTCTCTTCCCCTCTCTCCCTTCTCCAATGACACGTTAAATGACTTGGTGGCACCGGTCTGAACCCTCCGCGGGCTCCATTTTGGGGACTTAGCTTTCTCTGTGTGCTCCGTGTAATTCTCATGCAGATGGAGGCCAAAGGAAAGGACAGAGGAGACGAGGCATTTGCCCTCCAAACAAAATGAAGTGCTCTTTTACATTTGTGCACGGGCTGCAGGGTTTACGGAGGATTCATGAATAATGGGATAGAGGAAAGATTCAGACTGTGAGAGAAGCATACTCAAAGGGCACGGAGGCAATGCAGATGTATGTATGTCAATAAGTAGGATTTTTGAGATATTCAGCCCTTAACGACCCTGCTATTATTCTCATAAGGACTGAACAGGGTAGTTTTAGCTAAAACTGGGGACAATAGCTGTTTACAGTTTCAGTGTAGTTAGCCCCTCCCTTCCGATAGATATAAGGCAGTGGCCACCAGAAATCTGACCAGAACTGAAGAAGCGGCTTGGATGAGCAGTGAAACGTCTTCACTCCTACAACAATTTGACAGATTTAAACTTCGTCTACATTACACAGACATCTAGACCAACATAGTTTATGAATATTTTGGACTGTATTTGACACCCTCTCCATACAAACTGGGCTGGTCAGTGGGTCATTTTGTTTCTTCACAGATTTGTCCTCCTTCTACACTTCGTTTATGCAGCTTAGACTTCAGTGCTGTTGTTACATATTGTAGTGGTTCTGTATAATGTGTGTTCTTGTTTATCCCTGTTGTGTCAGGAGGGGGCGCTGTGGGATGTTCATGCATGTGTTCGGTGTTAAAGAGAGAGAATAAGTCGTCTTAAGACAGAGCATGTTCGAGAAGTTAGCGTGAGCTGTGGCTTAACAGCAGCTCGTTTATTGCCAACCTTTTGAGAATTAAACACATTGAAAATAACACGTCGTCTCCTTCTTACCTGTGAGCAGGGGGCATTACAATATGTAATTATCGTTGTGCATCGACAAAAACATACATACATACATAATATGACAGCTCTACGCATGTTTAATGCACTTACTACACATAATATACATTCATGAACTGATACTGAACAGCAACAGTGCACTGGTCAGACAGATGCACTTATAATAAACCCTCATGTGTCGCCTTAAACACAGCCCTGCATTACAACAGCGCTCTCACACTCACCTCACAGATGCAAATCAAAATCACATCTTTCCTGAAGAAACATCCTGTAATTCCCTGAAGCGGAGCAGGTCCAGACCAGACACATGTTCCTCCACATGTGTGTAATAGTCCTGTTATTCCACTAACACTGTAGCTTCATAAACAGACGGTTCCTCTCCAGCTGCTGTCACTCCACTGCTCCCTCCAGATCCTTCATTTCACACAAACTAGCTCTGAAACTAGCTCACTGTTTGATTAAATGACTGCCTGCATGACTAACTAACATCTAATCACTGGAAACGTGAAGCTAAAAGCCAGTTATTATAGACACTAGTGTTGAAAGTTGGCGCTGCTGGTGTCTCCGCCTGCTGCACATGCGCACTCACCGTCTCCTCAAACGTCTGATTTCTTCAGATTCCTCCATGGGGTTTATTCAGTGCTGTATGAGCCTGCTGTGGTCTGCAGTACACATGTGCAAATCTCTAAAACAACCTGCTGGCCAGTAGGGTGTTACTACAGGACGCTGTGACTTCAACCATGCTTCAAACAGGCTGAAGTGAGGGGAAACCAGGGTTATTTTGAACTGAATTGAATTGAATTATTTGGATATAATTCAAAGCTCTTTAATTATACACGCAATGATTTTAGTCCTGTTTTAGTCCTGTTTCAGCCCTGTTGTAGTCCTGTTTTAGTCCCATTTTAGCCCTGTTTTAACCCTGTTTTAGCCCTGTTTTAGCCCTGTTTTAGCACGGTTCTAGCCCTGTTTTAGCACGGTTCTAGCCCTGTTTTAGCCCTGTTCTAGCCCTGTTTTAGCCCTGTTGTAGTCCTGTTCCTGTTTTAGTCCCGTTTTAGTCCTGCTTTAGCCCTGTTTTAGTCCTGTTTTAGCCGTCTTAGCCCTGTTTTAGCCCTGTCTTAGCCCTGTTTTAGTCCTGTTTTAGTCTTGTTTTAGCCCTGTTTTAGTCCTGTTTTAGCCCTGTTATACCCTGTTTTAGCCCTGTTTTAGCCCTGTTTTAGCCCCGTTTTAGCCCTGTCTTAGCCCTGTTTTAGCCCTGTTTTAGTCCTGTTTTAGCCCTGTTTTAGTCTTGTTTTAACCCTGTTTTAGTCCTGTTTTAGCCCTGTTATACCCTGTTTTAGTCCTGTTTTAGTCCTGTTTTAGCCCTTTTTTAGTCTTGTTTTAACCCTGTTTTAGTCCTGTTTTAGCCCTGTTATACCCTGTTTTAGTCCTGTTTTAGTCCTGTTTTAGCCCTGTTTTAGCCCTGTTTTAGCCCTGTTTTAGTCTTGTTTTAACCCTGTTTTAGTCCTGTTTTAGCCCTGTTATACCCTGTTTTAGTCCTGTTTTAGCCCTGTTTTAGTCTTGTTTTAGCCCTGTTTTAGCCCTGTTATACCCTGTTTTAGTCCTGTTTTTGCCCTGTTTTAGTCCTGTTTTGGTCCTGTTTTAGCCCTGTCTTTGCCCTGTTTTGGTCCTGTTTTAGTCCTGTTTAGTGCTCGTTTCGTTCTGGGCACATCTGCCTTCTCGTCCATGGGAGTGGACAAGAAGGTTGCAGACGAGACGTCTTCTTCACTGTGCTTCTCCTCGAGGTTTCTTTTTCCCCACTAGGTTTTTTGGGGTTTCCCTGCAGAAGGAGGGTCTAAGAGCCTGGGACGCTGTGCAACATTTCTCCATGTGCTTGTTTCCTGTGAAAGTTGGTTAATTTGACCTACTGACCTATGACTGTTTCACTTTTTGATTTTTTTTTTTTAACTTTCTGTTGGTTAAATCAATAATTTTGTGAAGTCCTGCAAAGCAACTTCTGTTGTGTTTTTCATTTTACAAAAGACACTGAATACATTTGAAATGAAAATACAATCAAATGTGTATTCAGAGTATATGTAACAGTCCATAAAACCTGATCCAATTTACTGTTCTTTCAAACTTTCAAACATTTTCTTCATGTTTTGCCTAGTTCTGAGCTGTTTAAATGGATGTATTATGCTATAAGGAAAATATAGTAAGCCACCCAATTTGTAAAATGAAATGAAATATATAAAAATAAATCCCATATTCCAATAACCATCCTCCAACACATCCTCTGAATGAATAATTGAGTTTTTCAAAAGTCTCATGTCCTCCTGATTGACGCTGCTTTTCTCTATATCAGTCTCTCTCCCCCTCTCCCCTTTGGTCTATATATACCTTGTTCTCTCTCCCCCTTGTGTCCCCCTCTCTCTTCCTCTCTCCTTCTTTTCTGTGTCCTTCTTTCACCCTTCCTCATTATCTTTCACTCTCTCCTACATCCCCTCTTCTCTGTTTTTCTCTATCCCTATATCTTTTCTCTTCTCCACTTTCTTTTCCCTTCTCTCTCTCCTGCTAGCTTTCTCTTTGCCCCTCTCTTTTCTCTCTCTGCTTTTCCCTCTCCTCCTCATCTCCCTTTTCCTTATCCCTGTTTCTCTTCGCCCCCCTCTCTGACTCTCTCTGTCTCTCTCCTCCCCTCTCTCACTTCTCTCTCTCCCGTTTTCTCTATTTTCTCCTCTCTTTTCCCCATGTCTCTCTCTCTCTCTCTCTCTCTCAATCTCTCCCTCTCCTCCCTCTGTATCTCTTTCCTTCCCTCTCTCTCTCTTCATTGCATTTCATATCTGATAACTGTTCCTTTACCTTCCGTCGCCTTCCTCTTTTCACAGACCCGCGGCGTATTCACAGAGACAATGGTGTAATCGCTAAGTGAAAAAAAAAAATCTCCAAAAGGGAAGGAGAGACGAGCAGAAGGAGCCTTTGTCTAGAACTGGATCACGACCCAGAGGAGCGCGTCCAATTCCTTATCTCATTTAGAGCCTTTCATTTTACTAGCATGCCATCGCGCTGTGCTTAACCCGATTTCTATACACGTCCATTCAAATGTTCATGAAGGAGACGACCAGAGTGATTGGCCAAAGCTCGATTACAGGGGACTGAGATGGATAAGACTCTGCAGTATAGATAGTTGTCCAAGACTGCTATGCAATTTCTGTTATTATGGGAAGAACCTGTATTCTGGTTTAAATTGATGATTGATATTTTGAAGTTTTAAACCTCAGGCTTCCCTTTAAAAAAAGTCACACTCAGGACCCTAAGGATGTAAATGTCCACTTACAAAATCAGCTGTAAAATCACACATGCACTTTTTTATTTTTTTTATTTTTTTTTACTTTTTTGACAAAAAACAAATATCTTTCCCTGTCCTAATCAAAAATAAAAAAATTTAAAAAATTACAAATTACAAAATTACAAAAAAATCAATACATGTTTAACCCCTTAAATGCTAGTTTTAAAATTTAAATTTCACATGTAGTGTAAAAATGGACTAAAAAATTGACATAGGTTCTAGTAAACTGAAACCAGGTATGATGGGGACACTTACTAACGCCTTACACTTGTAATGCACTTTACAGGCTTGTCAAAGCCTCTCAAAGCGCTACACTACAGTCATTATTCATTCACTTCCACACTTGGTGATGGTAAGCTACTATTGTAGTCACAGCAGCCCTGAGGCGGACTGACGGAAGGTTGTGAAGTGTCTTGCCTAAGGACACAATGACAGAACCTCGTCCGAGCGGGATCCTCCGACCTGCGGGTTGAGAGAACAAAGCTCTAACCATTGACCCACTGTCGCCTGTCGTTATATGTCCTGTGAGGCTTCAACTTTGTCTAAAATTTGTAGCATTTTTTGTGTAGGTTCACACAAAAAGTCACACTTAGTATATAAATATCCACACAACTGTAAAATGATCATACATGAATATTGTTTCATAGTTTTTTCCATACACCTTCCAGACACCTACGTCATGCTCAGTCAGATTTGACCAACATTCCATAATCATATAGGGAAAAAAAGTGTCTTTCCTGAGGACACACTCCCAGTGTTTGGAGCTGAAATGTAATCTCCATCTTTGGGTTTGTGGATTTTGTGGATGGATGCCGCAACAACCCCGAACACATTTTACTTTCATTTCCTTTAAGTGCAAAATCTAAAATTAGGGTTGATTTTTTAAAAGTCCAATTTGTAGCTTTGATTGCTGTGATAAAGTCTGTTGTTCTCGTCTCTTTCCCTGACCACAAGGTTGAACTGTGAATGTTATGATTGCATTATGTCGAGCCGATCGGACATGTTTCAAATCAATTGCATCATCGCCTCTATCTTCTCCCCTCCGCCTGGTCAGGATTCTGCTTACCACACACCCATCCCTCCCTCTCCTCCACCCACCCATCATCGAATCGTAATAACAGCATTGACACGGCTCAGTTGTTTCCACCAATTATCCAGGACACATTATTGACGTGTGGGGAGTGCGTGTTGTAGTCCTGCGTGGGCGTGTGGTGGTATGCGTGCGACAGTCAAGCTAGCTAGCAGTTCTTAATCAAATATACAGGGGGCATTGTAAGCGCAGCACTTGGAGGCTCGTTAGCATTAGCCTCATTATTTCGTTTGCCAATTAGCAGTGGATTCCAGTGGATTCCTCAGTGTCAAGGCAGGTGGAGGTGACACAGGACGTGAAGGGTTAGCACAGGTCAAAGGATCCAACCACCACTATTATTCATGTCTTATAATTCATTTAAGGAAGAGCAGTCGCACCATGTCAATCAAAATGAGGCCTGCACCATGAAAATAATTTTTTTTTTTTTTTTTAAAAATGATTTGCAATTGTGAAAATACACACATATACAACTCCACCCACGACCTCTTCAGTAAAAAGGAACGCTGACCAATAAAAACCCATTTGAACTATTTTTTTAATGTATTTGAATAATAATGTCTCAGCAAATAGCGTCAACATAAATATGCCAAAGTTAGCGCAATAACTTAGCAGAGAGTTAGCAGTATCATCTGGTGTCTTAACGCAGGTAAAAACATCAAGCATCCAGTTAGACAACAACAGATATATTACTGGACTTTAAGACATTAAACATAAAATAATGATTTGATATTATTTATTTATTTATTTAGTTAGTTATCAGCTTAGAAAATCTATCAGCAAAATTAAATCTGTCAACTGGACAGAAAGTTGTAGGAGTGACGACATTTTGCTGCTCATCCAAGCCTCTTCTTCAGTTCTCTAATCTAGTTCTTTCTAAGCGTTTAATCTGTACTGTCTACATACAATTCTGAGAAAAGAACTGTATCCAGACAGAACACCAGAATGAAACACTTTAGTAGTTAGTTTGTCAAGTCATAAAAGTCATGTGTTCATCCCTCTACAGCTCAAATCTAATCATAGAACAGAAAAATAACAAAATGTTCCCTGCTGGTACAAAGTCCCCACCATATATAGACCCCTAAAAACTATTGCTCCATCTAACATATATTAATGGATATAATCATTATTGTGACAGGCCTACCTGGGTCATCATCTTCATCTTCATCTCTTCTTTTTCTTCATTAAATGTTGAACCTGATCATTTCAATTAGTGATTAGACCTTAGAATTCACTAAATAACCACAGAAATCTGCATTTTACCGCACCATCTTATCTGAAACCCAACAACTGCAACTTAGACCACCTTATCTATGTAGAGAAATGAGTACTCTGCATTTGGCATTCTTCAATTCTACTGAGGAGGCAAACAGTCTGGACCTGGGCACGGGAAGAACATGCAAACTCAACACATTTCACAACAGTTTTTGAAAAGTACTCATTTTATGGACTTTTGGGTTTTGTGTTGGTGTAGTGTACTGTAGGTGGTGTACTTATGTATGTCTTCTTTCTTAAAAACGTGAACTAGACCATTTTAAACAGTTTGCAGTGGTCCAAATTTATTCTGAACATCCTAATTATTCACCACAATGAGTTTATATGCACTCGTCAATGTTCTCAGAGACCACTGCAGAGCTTTTGTAGATGGTAGAGCTAACAACAACGAGCATGCTAACTTGCATTTCTGCATTGTCGGAGAATAAAAGGCTTTATAAAGATGCAGACAGCAAGCAGCGGACTTAATTTTACCTCAAGAGCGGCTGATACAATACATCTGTACTGGGGTAAGACACATTTTACTGAAATACAAGGGAAAAATGGGATACGGGGCCTTTAATGTTTGATTCATTTTGAGTGTTTGTCTGGCTCAATCCTGATTCAGCTGCACAGACTTTGGATAATCTACATTCAGTAACACTCAGGATATAAATAGTCTGAAAGTGAAACATTTTGCCGCTTGGGGTTTTAATTTGGCCGAAAAGAACAGTTTGGCATCTTGTTAAGAGTCGCCCAAGGTCCAACCAACGATTCACTAAAATGACTGGCTCCTTTAAATCCATTTGTCTAAATAATTTTATTTAAATATGTCTAAATTTATTTTTATTGATCTAATCTGGCAAAATGTCTTACTTCTGTGGATGACTGCCATTTAGATAATGGTATTGGACAAGTAAAACCATCTCAGAATTAAAATATAATCAGTTTGAATGTACGAATGAATACAAAGTTCCATCTTAGATAAACCCTGGTGTAATATCATAATCCAACTGTCCTCCTGGTTCCTCACGTGGACTTGGACTTTTTCACAGTTAGATTCCTGGACTGTGCTTTGGACCATTCTGTGTTCTCCCTAATGTGCTGTGTCGTGGTCCCAAAACATATAAGGAAGTACACGCTTCCTTTTAGAAATGTCTCGATAATTACTATATCGACATATCATCTAATATGTGAAATCCTTTTTTGGGGTAAATATTTATTGTGGGTACTTTTTCTTTGAGAGGGGAGAAGAGACAGAGCAAACAGAGAAAGAGAAACTTCATCTACCTTATAATAACAGTGTTTAGTGCCTCACTGATCATCTGTGATCGTTTCCGGTCGTCACTGCTATTATCTTTTTTTGATTTTGACACATGAACCCCCAATTCCATCCTGTTATTTTTGAAGGTTATAATTTTATATATTTAAAAAAGTGCTTTTAAAAGTACTTTGAATACTTATACTACAGCAAATATTTGATAAAGAAATACATTTTAACGTAACAAAGCAGACCTATTATGTATTTCAGTGCAATTGACTTTTTTTGCGGAGCTTTTAACTAGTTGTTTCCTGTCGCCATTTACTCACCCGAAGTTGTATTTGGAGTGAGTCGTCTTTAATCGAGTGTTTTCAAGACGCCATTTTGCCGATCAACCCCCATTTTCACTGCCCGCTGCTCTGTACTTACTTCATTCTCCGATGGAATTCTCTTAATTGGTGGATTCAGCAGAGTCACGTTCTTATGGTGGTACAAATAAAAAAAAATAATAAAAATTTAAAAAAAAGTTGCTTGCTGGTGTGATGTGCAGCTATAATGATTCATGGGTGTCAAAAATTATAACTATATAGCACAAGCACAAATATGTCATCTTTAAGTAATATTTTCAGTAAGTTTGACCAAGTGTATCTGTACTTACAAAACGACATCGTGTGGCTTTCTGCAACAAATTACAGGGCGTTCTATAAACGAGTGGATTTCTGTGCATTCATCGTCCTCTCAGTCGCCCTCTCCTGTGTAATGAGTCTGGTCCATCCCACTCGATACCCAGGGTGGCAAGCTTATTCAGTCAGAGTAAGATCTGAATGAAAACCAATTAGCGCTGGGGTCTGGGCCTTTATAATCTGACCACTGTACGCTTTACCCAAGTGTGGCTTTATTCTCCAATGCAAAGTGCTCTTCAAGTAAGGGTCAGCTCATATTGAGAAGCAGTGGAGAGGTGGGAGTGGAGGGGTTAGCTTGTCAGGTATGACTCATAAGGTGGATGTAGGGCATTCGGGACACTGGAGGAGAGCGTAGACCAGCGAGTTTGAATTTTTAAATCATAGCAGTGGCAAAGAGGTCATATCGTATAAGCCAAAGTGCCCCTCGATGGAAATTTTTAAAGAGGGTCTTGAATGTGGAGTGGTCTTGCCTGCTTGTGCATTCAGTGCAGGTGCAAAAGGTGTCGCGGTGTCTTGACATATGTCCCGGGCGCCTCACTGCGAGCAATTTTGTGTCATAATAAAATGTCCAAGGTCGAAACATTTTTTTAGAGAAAGGCAGCCATTTTGATTTTGACCAACAAAGAGATAGCTCCGCGCTCTCCCCCGGTGGAAACTAGGGTTATCCAGAGCAGTCATACCAAGTTATTTTATCTGACAAAGCTTTTCACTTCTCTATTTGAAGGGGCTTTTGGTTCAAAATTGGCTGTTCGATTTTCAGGAAAAAGGAGGAGCACTTGAAACTCAATTTAGATACATTTAGTACCTGGGCTTTGAAATGGCAAAGCTAATAGAAATCTGTCAGGAACCTGGTTTGACTCCAAAATGCTTGGTTAGCCACTGTGCAGCGGAAACTCACAGGACATATGAACACATCTGACATGGCTAGTCTGAAAGCTGTTCCTAATTCAGTGTTATACTATAGAGTTTGCAAAATGGGGGACTTTGCAGCAATGTCAAAGTCCCAATACATTTTCAAGTGTATATTGCAGGAGAGCCATTTAAAGACGAAGTATGTAGCTTTTCTGGTCAATGGGTCGGTCGACTGTCCATATGTAGTAGTTATGAAAAACATGCATTCTTATGGTGAACAGGCTCTCTTCTCCACTGCTCTGACCTGTAACTTGGTGGCATTACCTATTTGTCTCCAGAAAAAAGTTTTATTGCCAGCAACAGACCAAAATTCACAAACTTGTTTTGGCAGTTTGATGCAACATAAAACAATTAGTAACAGTAAATATAATATACGAGAAAATAAAATTAAAGCATCCATTCAAAATAAGGTGAATAAAATGTAAACCAGACTTTAACTGAATGTACATAAAATACACATTATGAGCAGAGCAATACATTTTCAGTTCAAGTGGATTCATTTTTGCAAATAATCTTACCTAGTTTTTCCTATATCGACAACTTCAGCAAAGTTTATATTTGTACTTCCTGTTGTGCTGTTCCTGTGACTTACAACCATAAGTCCCATAGTTTGTCTAATTTGAGTTTTTTTAGATAGAAGATATCATTGATTACACACCAACAACTCCAGTTTACTTCCTGGTTTGATGTGAGGAGAAGTCAGAAGTAATTCCATAACTGTTGCCTAGTAACCATGCAACTACAATTGTAGAAACACTACAATCTGGATTTTTTTTTTTTTTTTTCTTTTTAGAAGTTATAATGGACAAAACATCAATAACATGACTTAACTACACACTAGTTCAGAACAGGTTCAACATGCCCACATAACTGCCCACACAATTATCTACTGTAATTTTTCCCAAACTCAGCTCATTTTTCACATCAATCCCATTCGTTAAAATCACAGGAGTAAAAATTTGCTTTGTGTCAGTCATTTCTGGACAGCTGCCAGCAGTCGTCCATTAGGAGGCTTGGAGCGGGGCCACTGTGCTAAATGTGTACTTAATTAAAGGGAAAGCCTGACACTGCGGTGAATAGGCGCGCTGGTGAAATAGCATTAGGGAATGACTGCTAACAGCTTTGTCTTTCTGCTCGACCTTCTCAATGCACTGCAGCAACAAAAGGAGCAAATTAGCCTTCTAAGTAACAAAC
This sequence comes from Periophthalmus modestus, assembly GCA_019594935.1. Classification (NCBI taxonomy): domain Eukaryota; kingdom Metazoa; phylum Chordata; class Actinopteri; order Gobiiformes; family Gobiidae; genus Periophthalmus; species Periophthalmus modestus. Next base: position 27,454,986 of record JAIEZT010001368.1, read on the forward strand.
TCTGGACTTCTGATAGACAGGCTCATTAAAAGTAATTATAGGTAAGTTTTCTTTTTCTCCACACAATATACGTACATTAATCTAATCTGATTTGTTGTTGATTAAAAATGTGTTAAATGTTGCATTAAGCATTGGATAAATGGCCATTAAGATTTTCCGTAAATGACACTTAATGCATATGGTTTAGGATATATATATGTGTGTGTGTGTGTGTGTGTGTATAGTGCACACAAGCAACAAAACAGGACAGGACAGGAGCAACTCAGAGTGCAAACTTAGAACCACATTATAGACTAGGATGGAGCAAACATCAATGGGACCGAGGACAACAAACATTGTTGCTGGATTAAGGAAGCAATCGAAATACAGAAACGTGTTCAAGGGACAAGGGAAAACCGAGACAAGGGGGCCTTTTTACTGTCACACACCTCGGGTACTGTCCTGAACTGGAGATGTCGCTGCCGTCCTGCCTCCACCGGTAGGAAGAGAGACGCAAAAACTGTTTAAATCAGCAGAGTGGACACGTCACAGCAACATCACATGACCCCTCTGACCAACATTCAGTGCAGCGCCCAGAACCTGATGAAGGCTTGGTCAGGAGTACCTCAGCTGTAGGATTTGCGTATTGTGTTTGTTCAGGTTGATCACAAATACAAACATGGAGTGAACATTTAAACTCCACACAGACAGGCTCGACCCCACCTGGGAATCAAACCTGGGACCATACTACTGTACAAGCAATTGCTACAACATTGATCTGGCTGAAGAGATACAAGTTGATCTGCCCATTCATTTAGTGCAGTGGTTCTCAAACTTTTCACACAAGAAAATATTTGACCACCACATCTAAACCAAGTCTAAAACAAGACTATCCCAGCCTTAAACAGAACTAAACTTACGGGATTACACAATTGCTATACTAACCCCAAAGAGGAGAAAACCATAAAACACAATGGCTCAATGACTCAGTGTGTTTTCTTTGACTCAGCAAACATTTGACCCGCAGAGAATTTGAATAGTGCCAGTAGTACATGCACCACAATTTCAGAAACACTAAATTAGCTGCTATCCACTGTTATCTACATCTACCATGAGTCGTTTTTACGTAATTTTAAGCGAAGTTGAATGTGGAAGCTAAACTTGACTAATCCATGTAAAACTCTGTCCTGTACATTGGATTTGTGCAATATTTGGTATTCTAACATGGTTAATTGTATTTAGGCATCACGGGCAACTTTAGCTCAGCGGGCGACAGTAGCTCAGTTGTTGTTGTGTCCTTGGGCAAAACACCTATCCACTGGTGTATAAATTTGTGTATGGATGGATGACTGGTTATTTGATGTAAAGCGCTCTGAGTGTCTTGAAGGTGGAAAAACGCTATATAAAAATGTGACCATTTACCATGTTTGCGATATTTTTCAGTTCAACATACTTCCCCGCTTCACATTATCTGTTTTAGTCTATGTTAATCCTTGAGGTATTATTTCTACAAATTGCTATTCAGAACATAATACCATTCCATCCACCTGATTACATTCTTGGGGGCACATTGAAACATACAAACCCCACTTAAAGCTTGCACACAATAACGTCTTTTGTGTAATGATCCAATTTGATGTATTAGGTTTGAGCTGATATCTCCACTTGAACCGTAATCCTTAGTCATCCACATCCTTAATTATTGTCCCTGTGGCTTCATGGAAATCAATATTTGAGATCCTGTACGGCTCTTTTGCTGTATCCCATTTAGAAACAAGTGTATGGAGGATTGAGAGCGAAATCCAGACTAAGCCGTGGGAATGAGGAATGTTCTGTGCTTTTTGAGGTCAGTGCGGTGACCCTTAGGTTACAGTGATGGACTTGGGTCATTTGTTACTCTTTTTGTCGTTTATTCTATTTTCCGTCCTTCAGGCAATGCATGGATCAATCCCGGGCGAGTGGATGGGAGCAGAAGGTGTGACCGGAATGGTGAGGTTGTGATAAAGAATGGTTTAAGAAATGGGAAAAGGAAGCTATAACACACTTTCTACTGTATCTATAAATTCAGCTCAAATGTTCTGTTTTTGATCTTATGTAATACTATATTCTATGAACTTTGTCCTTCTTTGGTTAATATGGCTACTAAATATTATAATAATATTGAAAAAGAGGTACGTAAGGTAAAAGTGCTGTACTGATTTTAACTTAAAAATGTAACAAACCAAAAAAAAAAAAAAAAGTTTTACCTGATTTTAACTTATTAAAAATGTAAAAAAAAAAAAAAAAAAAAAAAAAAAAATAAGAAACAAAAAAACCATAACATCCCCTCCGCCCCCCCCCCCCCCCCCCCCCCCCCCCCCAAAAAAAAAAACAAAAAATCATAACTAGTTAGTTTAAAACAATTTGCATCCCAATTACCTCATCTCAATCACCACAATGATGACGGTAAAGCTAACAAAAATTAGCATGCTAACAATGCACTTCCTAATTACCAGACAATAAAACACTTTGTACCTAGATGCAGACAGTACACAGACAGTACACAGCAGACTTATTTTGACTTCAGGAGCTATAATTGTTGTGGGGCAAATTGGGCACAGGCCCTATAAATACAATGCATGGCCAAAAAAAAAAGCGCCACCAAAAAAAAATAAAATAAAAATAAAAAAAGTCACACACTCTTACTCAATATTTGGTTGGACCGCCTTTAGCTTTGATTACGGTACATTCGCTGTGGCATTGTTTCAATTTCGCGTCTGCAATGTCACAAGATTTATTTCCATCCAGTGTTGCATTACTTTTTCACCAAGATCTTGCATTGATAATTATTATTATTATTATTATTAAGATCTTGCATTGATGATGGTCGAGTCTGACGCTGCACAAAGCTTCTCCAGCACATCCCAAAGATTCTCAATGGGGTTCTGGACTCTGTGGTGGACAATCCATGTGTGAAAATGATGTCTCACGCTCCCTGAACCACTCTTTCACAATTTGAGCCTGATGATTCCTGGCATTGTCATCTTGGAATATGCCCGTGGCATCAGGGAAGAAAAAAATCCATTGATGGAATAACCTGGTCATTCAGTATATTCAGGTAGTCAGCTGACCTCATTCTTTGAGCACAGACTGTTGTTGAACCTAGACCTGACCAACTGGAGGAGGATCGTACCTATCTGCTTAGTTAAATCCAGGTGGCGACTTTTTTTTTTTTGGCCAGGCAGTGTATTTTGTTTTCAAATTTAGTATGTTAAGTAATTTGCATGTGTCCTCCTTTGTGAGTGCATACATTTATTTCAATATGGGTTGACTACAAAAACGTTTTTTCACTATCCCACTATTATTCTGTTAAAACGGTCATGCTTTTATGTAGCATTTTTCCATTCAAGGCACTCCAAGCGCTTTACATTACGAAACTAACCCATTCATACGCCAGTGCACACAGACACTGGGGGGCGAGGTGGGTTAAGTGTCTTGCCCAAGGACACAACAACAGTATTCATCTGTGGGAGCTGGAATCGCAACAGTGATGTTAATGTTGAGAGCGGGATTCGAACCGGCAGCTTTCGGATTAGTGGGCAAACACTCAATAGTCAGGTTTATATCGACAGTGAATTACAAATTAAAGGTGTACTTTTTTGACATTTCCACTATCTTCTTGTATCTATGGAGATTCTATTGTTTCCTGAAAGTTCCACAGTATGGTATTAAACAGCTCTATGTGGTTTATGTTTTCAGATGTTTTCATAGCTTAAATCAGGCATGCCCAAACTGTGGCCCTCAGACTAGCTTTTCTTGGTCCTCAAGCTTCCAGGTAAATTGGCCCATATTACCTTAAACAGTACTTTTTACTGTATATTTCTGAAAATCTACTTTAACAAGGCCGTTTCAAATATTTAATGTGTCCCATTGAGGATGTACGCATGAATAAAGGTCTAGTGGTTCAGTCTAACTTGTAATAACACAGATTTGAAGTATTCACTGTATTGGCGACCAGTCTATGGCCCTCATTCGGCCCTCAGCTTTGTCTGTGTTTTATATGTGGCCCTTAATGAGAAAAGTTTGGACACCCCTCCTGGTTTAAATGCATTCTTACTAAGTGGGCTCACCTCTCTACATATTTGGAACTGGCCTGGCGGTGTTTCCATGGAAATAGACAAGTTTAATTCCCATACAGTGGAACATTCCTGGCAAAGCTATATCATTTCCATGGAGACAAGCGGGTTCCATAGTGTACTTTAAATGGGAAAAAAAACTGGTGAAGCTACTGAAAATGTGTTTTTGACAATGCAACTATGCCCCTATATGCAATCAATACCATTTACCCCCCACATGTCAACCAATTTGACATGAAACTGTGAAAAATCTCTGTGTTTTAAATGGACTGTGGCCTTATTACAGGCACTATAATGGCTTGCCAGAGGTGGTGCAAGCAATATCTTCCAAATGACCAGCGCCTATGTCCTCCTCTGTATTCATTATCATTACATTATTTGACCCTTAAATCTATTCTTTTGCATGCAGCGCTCCGTCACACTTAGCTCATAATTGGTTTAGATGTGCTAACCTATTCAAGTGGAAATACAACCATGAATTCAGCTGAGAAATCACTCCACCTATCGAAATTATTGAGCTTTTGGTTATTATGGAAATTAAGATGGAGGCATTTGTCTTGCTGTGTCTTTAGCAATCCCCAGGGCGCGCTTAGGATCAATTGAGTGTCCATTGGCGAGTATTGCTTTTGGAGATTATGTGAATGGGGGGTCGGAATAATGTGAAGTGAATTGGAAAACTAGAAGCCGGATTGTGTTGCGAGGGATGTTTTTTTCATTTGTTTGGAGGTTATGCGGTGTTGCGGAGGTTCCCGGAGGCATGTACAGCAGAAGTGATGGAGGAGAGAAGCCCGCTAAATGAGAAGGTTACGGAACTGCACCTGCTTCGGGCTCACACACCGGTGGAAATAGATTTTTACTGTAATGCGGTTGGTCTGAAACAAGCGATTTACCACAGGACTTTCAGAGCAGTTAGAGCTTGTTACTCTTCTGTTTTTTTTTGTTCTTTTTTCCTGTTTGCATATTTGCGTGTGCAGTAATGAGGTAGCTGTATTAGACTGCAAAGAGCTCAATTTACTAGTCAATCTTTGTTCCCACTCTCGTCTCTGGTAATGGGCTAAATGAGTTTCCTTTGCAGGGTGGTTGGATGCTCAGTGATAGCACGAGGAGTTCAGTTTCTGGGAGAAGCTCGTAGTAGAGCCGCTGCTCAGATGTGGTGGCCATTTTGCGTGCCTCCTTCATTAAAAAGTTTGGATCTGACAAGCAAAACTTAAGTATTGGTTAAGATTCATTATGTAACTTTTCTGGTGCTGGGTTCATTACCATCTTGTCTGAATTAAAATGTTTTTGCTTTGCCTGGAATGTTACACAGTAGGACATTGAACATTACGTGTAGGACAAGACACAATTTCCATGAGAATGAGACAAGAAAGCAGGATTTTAATATAATTCCTAATATAAATTGTGCGATTTGAAATTTTGATCTCACGATAAATAAATAAATAAATAAATGCTATTCTAGTGCTGCTTTTTGGAACTATAAGCAGTGGTGGAACATAATGAAGTAAGTAAAGTACTTGAGTGCATTTTTTTTTAACGTATCTGTACTTTTACTTTTACTTCACTACATTTGAGAGCAGATATTTGTACTTTCTGCACCACTACATGTTTGAACAGGTCTGAAAAGTAAGTACTTTTCATATGATTTGAGGGGTTATTTCTACCATGTTTGCGGTAACATCCTGACTGTAGGTTCTGAGTTCAAGCTTCGACAAATACACTGTCTGGCCCAAAAAGAAGTCGTCACCAAAAAACAGGTCACACACTCTAATATTTGGTTGGACCGCCTTTAGCTTTGATTACGAGGCACATTTGCTGTGGCATTGTTTCGATTTTGCTTCTGCAAAGTCACAATATTTATTTCCATCCAGTGTTACATTCATTTTTCACCAAGATCTTGCCTTGATGATGGTCGAGTCTGACCTCTGGACAAAGCTTCTCCAGCACATCCCAAAGATTCTCAATGGGGTTAAGGTCTGGACTCTGTGGTGGCCAATCCATGTGTGAAAATGATGTCTCTGCTCCCTGAACCACTCTAAAACAATCTGACCCAGATGAATCCTGGCATTGTCATCTTGGAATATGCCCGTGACATCAGGGAAGAAAAATCCATTGATGGAATAACCTGATCATTCAGTATATTCAGGTAGTCAGCTGACCTCATTCTTTGAGCACAGACTGTTGCTGAACCTAGACCTGATTAACTGCAGCGACCCCAACATATTTGTCTAGGTTTATTTAAATCCAGGTGGTGACTTTTTTTTCTCTTTTTTTTTTTTGGCTGGGCAGTGTATAAAAATACATAATTCATTAGAAAAATGAAGAAATGGATTCTTATTGCTACTATTGACCAAAACCTGTAACATTTTTAAATCAATATCATTACATTAAACCCTTACATAAGCAAGACTTTCCCAAAATCTGCAATAAATATATTTAATTTTTACTCTAAAAGCACATTTTAAAATGGGTACTTAAATACTTTCACTTAGATTTTTTCATGTGATACTTTTACTTTCGCTTGAGTAAATATTTTCCTCTGTATCTGTTCTTTTACTTAAGTAACAAAACTGAGCACTTCATCCACCACTGATTATAAAAGGAGCAGCTCATCAACCAATTTCTGTCCAATATAAGTGGAAAAATGCAATAACTTTCCTCATGTGCATCATTGTCAATCCATAAATGCAAAATAGATGTGGAAATTCCCGGCAAAGCAACAACATCTCCATGGAAACACACAGGTGGCGGGCCGTCTACCTAGAAACTTACACCACTAACCTCCAAGTCCTCTATAAATATGTCCTGGAATCTGCAAGTAAAGACAGAGAGTTTTAAGACAGCCAGTCCAATAGTTTATCTGTACTAAACAAAAGAATACATATGTAAGACTGCGCATATCTCTTGTCCAGTGAGGCTCAGACATTAACTATATGCAGAAAGGCACACTAAGTTGCTTTAGAGTTTGTCCACATGTTGAAATATTGCACTCTTTTCCTGTAGTCAGCAGTGAGCGCTGTACACGACTATGATTCACCGGTGACAGCAGCAGCAGATAAGACATTGTGATGTATGGTTTCGGAGATTAGATAAACAGCGATCATAAACGCGCTGTGTCACTGCTCTCACACTATGCAAATCTGCCACAGGTGAACACAGCTACACAATCAGACAACACCTTTCAATGTTAAATTTGTTCCGCTATTTTAAAGAAGACCTATTGTGCTTGCATCTGCTGTATAATTATAATCTATGACACCTGAGGATTGGATTATGATATCATTTGCACATTTTAAATCGCGATATTCATCTAAAACGACCTGTGGACAGCTGCAGATCACACTAGTGCGTAACCGATTTTTTTCATTGCTACCAAGCCGGTAATCCAGCAGTATAGGGCACAGTTTCCCCATAAATTTCCAAACACGTCCGATCTCTGCATGAAGAGTTTGTAAAGCAGTAAAAGTTTCAGTTCTTGGACATTATACAAAACAGATGTCTGGATAAACTCAACTTTATATCAGAGTGAAAACGAAAGCTTTTAGGGTCATCACAGCTTTATTTGTAGACTACTAATGACCTAAGGGGAGATCTGTGCTCATTGTTTACTTTTATAGAAACAAAACTTAAAGCCACATAGCTCATTTACATAAACTGAGCTGATGGAGCCCAGTGCACCGCTCTGTGCTCAGCAGCACACGGACTAAACGACAGGATTTGGTGGAATATTTGTTGTGACAGAGCAGAGACTGCAGCTGATGGTGAGTCTGGAGAATATTTATTCTGTTCTGTGCTTGGGCGCATATCGACATGTTGGAGGTGGTTTATGTTTAAAGTTTTCAGAGTCAGATCGTACAGTCTGTGAAGTTTAATGCAGAGTATTTTTATTCAACAGCAGCATCTTGTCTGTGCAGCATCTGTGCAGACACTGGGTCATTTAAGTACACTGTTATGTTGAAATTTTCATTAAAACCAGAGCAGTAGTGCTTGTAGTAAGTTTTGTGAGTGTTGTAGATGTTTATTAAACAGCCGTAGGGTCATATGAGTTTGCTGTTGTTCCCGCTGCTGGTTATGACGGTCAAATTCTCCAGATGCAGCTGAAGCTCCTTCTTTTCTCTGCCTAGGACTCTTATGCTTAACCCCATGACATAGCTCCAAAGGTAAAGGAATTAGGAGCTAGGACCAAGGAGCCAGGAGCCAGGAGCTATGATCCGAACAATTCAGAACAAGCCCAGATATTTGGTTGTTTGTGGAGAAAATCATGGTACTTCATAATGCAGCCTTTGCGATTCTGTCATTCATTTTGCAGCCCTAATGTCCACCTCTCTCGTTTTATACTGCTCAATAAAAGCTTTAAGAACATGCATTCATACTGACCTGTCTGTTAAGGTTAAGGTACACTTTATTTTACCCATAGGGAAATTTGTCCTCTGCATTTGACCCATCCTTCAATGCCACTGGGGCATCTCCTCAGGAGCAGTGAGCACCACAGTACCGTGCTTGGGGACACAGATGTGACCTGTAACTCGGCCAGAAGCCTGTCTCCATGGAGATATGTTTAATGCAATTTTGTATATCTCTACAACCATTACAGAGTGCACCTTCATTTTTTATTTATTTTTTTTATTTTTTTTAGCATTTGGACCACATTATATTTTCATCCCCCCGTGTTCAAATTAACATACACTTTATTATACACACAATTTTTATTCCTAACAGCAAAACCTATTATTATTTCTATTTATTATTACAGGGACATTTGAGGCAGGTGAGGATGCATCAAGCAGTTCTATGCCTGTTTTCTTGGAGATTTTGTTCAGGAATGGAGCTGTGTGTTACTTCTCCTTTGGCCTGGATACACTATGTCAGGGCTCAGGCAGAATCCGTCCCAGTCTGTGTGAGTCCAGCTGAGGGGATTTCCACATGTGACAGAGGAGATAGAGGAGGAGACAAACCTGCTGTTTGTGGACCACTGAGGCGAGGAGATGAGAGGGAGGAGAAGGTCAAGCGAGTGGGGGATAAGGTCTTATACATCTGTGTGAGAATGAAAAAACGTTATATATATACATTTTTTTAATCTTGGGGTCAAACCTCCTAATATTGCACTTGCACTGTTCTTATTTTTCTATATAAAACAGATATACAAACATATAAGTAATTAAATGCTGTAATTTAAAGTGTAGTGTGTAGCTATTCTTTCTACACCACCTGCTTATCTCAGTTGTTGCCACCAGGTCAGATCTGTGGAGAGTCGATCCTGCTCACAGTAAAATGCAGTTTTTCAAAGCAAAAAATGAGTCCTAGGTTGATAAGTTCACTGTCACATTCCACATAGAGCAATAACATCTCCATGGAGACAAGTATTTGGCACATCTACCATCCTAATAGTCACACAGTGCATCTTCAATATCAGGAAGGGCATCTGATGTAAAACTATTATTGCAGTACATGGTGATTTGAAACAACAGAAGTATTTTTATTTGTCTTTATTCAACCTCAACCATTTTTCCATCTTTGACTCCTCAGCCCTTTCCCACTCTAACCTGCATTTATCTGTGTATTTCTCCTTCCTGTCTCCTCTGACATGCAGCTGGTATTTCCTTGATGTTTGCAGAGCAGCTTCCCCCCCTCTGTGAGTGCGAAGGTGTGTGCGTGTGTGCATCTGTGTGTGTTTGACCCGTGATGCTCGATCAGCCCTGTGTCTGATAGAAAACCAAAGTTAAACTCTCCCAGGAAAATCCCCACTGCTGAGCTGGCCTTTCCCAACGAGCAGAGGGCTTCCACAAAAACACTGCTCACCTCCAGACTCGACATATGTTTAACAAGACACAAAACTGAACATGAGGCTAGAAAACGACAGCAAAACTGTGTTGGGAACTCAAAGCCAGCTGGTTGTTTTCAGATTTTACAATGCAATGATGTCATTCTCCACATTGAGGGTCAAGAGTCAGTTTTCTCCATTGATTATGTTGTACTTTCCGATGAAATATGAAAGGTAAATCCACCTATGTTAAACCTAATAATTTCTATTACTGATTAGACCAGGGTGGGCAAACTACGGCCCGGGGATGACATACGGCCCATTGGACTTATTAATCCGGCCCGCCGAACGTGACCAAATTATGGCGGACTTCAGCTATATCAACTTTGTATTACTCTCTTATTCTCTTATCAGCCCTTCTGCAAAAATGAGCCTGTCAAACAAAAGAAAAGTGGATAGTGAGTGCTGAGTGTTTAATACTGAGTGGTCAACAAAATATTTTTTCAACAAAGTTTTTTGCTGGCATTCAAATTAGCAAAAGCTAGCAAGCCTTCCTCCGCAGGCGGGTTTTTAAAAGAGTGCATTTGAAAAACAATAAAACAATTTGTACAATGAGCCTTGCATATTCATGCTTTGCTACATGTTACAGGCCAAATCTCTAATGTAATATATTCACATATATATACTGGCCGAGCCCCTCGGTCACATTTTAGTGGCCCGTATGTCAAAAAGTTTGCCCACCCATGGACTAGACCTAAGAACTCTCTATCGCATATACATTGTGTGCATGTACTGTATGTGTATATTTTGTATATAGTTTTGTTTTTTTCTTTTTAATTATGGATAATATTTCTGTCTTAAAGAAAGAATACATAAATCAATAAAATAAAAAAAGCTGCATTTTAACTATATTCATTTTAGCTGCCCCCGTATGTATTAAATATGACTGTACTATTTTTAGAGGTTCAGCTTCCTGTTATATGCAACAGTTTCAGGACTTTTTCCCTTTTAAAATATATCATATTTCGTTTTAAACAGTTTTTTTTTGTTAAAACAACAGTTCTACTTTCTCATCATTCCGAAACCCTTGGTTATAAAGTTGTGATGGCGTCTGAAACCCAGCTCTAGGGAATAGGAATTACAGTAAACATTTGTTTTGTTCAGTTTTGTATATTGTGGTGGTTGCTGCTCTGTATAGCACTTCTCAAGGCACTCAAAGCATTTTATATCAACAAACCACTCATCCATTCACACACACATTCATACCCCAGTATAAACAGACACTACAGTAAGAGGATTTAAGTGTCTTGCCCAAGGACGCAGCAATGTTTATGTTACCAACTTGTCGACCGGCCGTGACTGTTTTCCAAATGTCTCCACCATCTCTCTCCCCGTTTCACACTACAGCTGTCCGAAGCAGCCTTTGGACCAGAAAATTGTTAACAATGAATACACAAATAACATATTCAGTATATTTTACCCTTTTCATAATTTAAATTTCAAATTTGCTGGTGAAGTACATTTTGAGTTACCACAAAAAATGTTGCAAATGAGCCATTTATATCTACAAGAGAGAGATGTTATGAGTAGTACAGTTGTATATTGGGATCAAAGGTTGGATAAAACAACTGCCTAACCTTGCCCACTCCCACCTCAGCCATTTTGTCATTCTCCACAGCAACAACCCCTTCATAACTAAATGTACTTTGTAATGGCACATCATTTGTATGCTTCAAATTACCTTTTCAGTTTGCTTCTCTACATCACAATCCTGTATTGGAACTAAATCTGCCATACCATTACCATTACCTTCTGTTCATCACTGCCAAGGTAGATCTGTCCATTAAGCCTCTATATATATCCTGGTTATTGCCTACAGTGAACACACAGCTGCCATAGACCTGCATCGCTTCGTACTACACCTCTCTCAGTTCTTATGGAGGGACATTAGCCTTGGCTGTACATATGGGGACTGGACTAGGGTCAATGGTCGCGGGTGAGTTGTATTGGTCCCATAGACTCATGCATCTTTCAGAGTGAAGCGCGTGTGGCATTATGCATAGACTCTGCATGTGACAGAGGGCTGAGGAGGAGGAGGAGGAGGAAGAGGAGGAGAGGAAGTCCAAAACCCACTGTGAGTTGAATATATTGTCGCTTGAATAAACAGAAATAACATTACACTTTATGAGAACTTGGGGTTGGCATAAATTATGTACAACAAAATTACAAAATATAAACTTGAAATGTGAAATGACAGTAGTAGCGTTTGTCCACTTGATTCGAAGGTTGGTGGTTCCAATGTCAAGACACTTAACCCACCTCACCCTCAGTGTCTGTGTACACTGGTGTATGAATACAGTATGTGTGTGACTGGGTGTGTGGTTTCATTATGCAAAGGGATATAAACATGTGACCATTTTCCATTTACCGTGATGACGAGAGTGAGTATTTTGAATATATAGGCTTGCTCATGAACTGTAACAATACCCTATTTCTTTTTTGTTCAGCTGATACCAGGCTTATGGTACTGATTTCAAGATCAGGTCTGATATCACAGTGACAACCACTGTCTTTTCTTTTGCCACTATAACTTTATTTTTCTTCATATGTTATGGGCACCAGCAGGAGGCCGGTCCCTGAAGTCCTCAGAGTGTGAGATGGTTCATGTGGCACTAACATGTTGAATATGGACAAAGATACACCCTTGAGAGACTAGGTAGGTATATATTCATAGTATATTTTATTGATGAAATGAAGGGAGCTCGTATACTGCCTACAGATGTGGCAGAATGTAATCCACAGTTATCTAAAGAATCAATACTTTGGCATTAATTTCTTTCGGAAACTGGAGTACTGGAGGGTCTACCACCTGCTTGTTCTGACGCATGTTACTGCTATGTCTAAAAAGTTCTACAGTATCAAACATCTATATCACCTTGAAAAAGAGTTTGCAGTAAGAATACATGTTTTTTGTTTTTTTTTTGTTCTTTTTCTTTTAGCTATAAAACTTTAACTGCTCTAAATGAAACATAGATAAGTTCATGCCAAACTGTGGAAGTCTCCATCAGTAGACACTTAGACTTACTTTCTTACTTAGACCTTTAAACATGCAATAATGAAAAATCACACAAAATGTAGGCACATTTGTGACAGAGAACAGCTTGGTAGGAAGCCCGAAATAGTCTATTATGTCTTTTGAAAGTAAATCAGTCCATTGTCTCCAGCCCCTCCTCTCAGTTCAGCCTGTCTTTAAACAGCCATATCAACGTCACATCCAAAGCACAGCAGCGTATCCTCTGGTATCCCTCTGAGCCTCTTATTTGATCTAATCTGGTTTGCTCTGCTCTTCCTGCGTTTGAACTGTCATTTAGTACTCCAACGGCTACCCACATCCCCCTAAAACATGTCACTACAAAGATGGACTCCCTCATCACACAGCAGTGTTGTAATGATGCTAAAATTTTAAATTTTATTTCAATACTATGGAATAAACTCAATACTCAATACTGATTCTGATACAATGATGATAATACAAAACTCTCTTTATTTAGACCATAGAATGTGATTTTCAACATTAAATGGTAGTACTTTCTTTTATATTACCATGTGGCCTTATATCTGTGTAATCCCTGAGTGGTCCAGGTAGGTTCCGTAATGGTCATGGGGTGTATACTAGTCTATGTGTCTTATACTTGTTCTGATGCAGCTCAAGATCATTCAGAGTTAGTCAAGAAAGGTTAATTTCTGCCCTGTGAATGTGATTTTTTTTTATTTTTTTTTTTATATAAATTATGCACAAATGAGTAGCTACATTCTATACAAATTTTAGTGTCGATTAGTATCAGATTTTCGATACTTTTCAGGGGTGTCCAAACTATGGCAAGGGGGCCAAATGCGGCCCTCAGACCAGTTTTTATTGGCCCTCAGGCTTCCTGCTGAACCGGCCCAATTGATCATAAGCAGTACTTTTAACAGCGAATTAAACTATTTCTACCACTATGTCCTCAAACATCACATTGCAGTGTGATACAGACCTAAAATGAATGTATAAAATGAATATTTCAAGCCTTATTAATACACAGCGGCTCTGTCAAAGCTGTGTATAAAGCACAGCACTGCATTGATCATCGTCTGTGGCCCTCTGCTTCAAATATGTTTTGAGATGTGGCCCTCGATTAAAAAAAAAAAAAAAAAAAATGGGTACCTCTGACATAGGAACATATTGTATATATTTCTATTCCACAACAGAGCCATAGGGAAGCGTTCTGTTTAGCCTGGTAACTCACATCAGGTTGCTTGTAGATGCTAATCAATGTCTTTGTTTTGCAGGGCCGGAGGCGTCTTGGAGAAGGCTCTCAGATGAAGTGCAATTTCACTAGCGTAATTAGCATTTGTGCTGCATCATTTTGCAGTCATTGTCACTGTATAGTTCTCCAATAATAGCTTGTGTTGTAGCTAATCTCAACACATCAACAACAAACAAGGGCTTTTCATACCCTACAAACTGAACATAAGATGGAGAGATGGACTTGACAATATTCAGGGTTTCTTCATTACACAGAAAGTTGATGGGATACATACTTACTATTTACAGTGGTATATGCTGTGAAACATAATCTCCAGTTAGCATTGCTCCAAAAAGACAAATTCAAGGTGCTGTACCTAACTTTTACTGGCTTAAAAATGTGAAAAACAGAACCATTTTAAACGATCATCCTCATTTATCTTATGCATTCCGAACATCCTAATTATTAACCATGATGAGTTTATAAGTGCTCGTCACAATTTTCTGAAACTTTGCCATCACAGTAAAGAACCATTAGCAGCTAACAGTGAGCTACCTGATTATTGGAAAATACAATGTTCTATAATTAAATGCAGACAAGCAGAGAAGCTTTTGCAATATACAGTTGAAACCAGAAGTTTCCATAAACTATAAAAAGACACCTATGGTTTTTTCTCACTGTCTGACATGAAATCAGTCTAAACTTTTACTGTTTAAACTGATTTAAAATAAAGTAGGATTAACAAAATTATTTCTATTTGCCTAAAGGATTTTTTATAACATTTTTTCATACTTTTTTCAAAGTCAGAAGTTTACATACAGTGAGTGTACTCTACCTTTACACAATTTGGGAAAACCCAGATGATGAGGTCATATCTTTGGAAGCCTCTGTTTTTTTTTTTATTGATTTATTTTATTTATCCACACCTGTAGATGTGATTGAAGTCACACCTGAAACACAATGCTTCTTTGTGTAACATCATGGGAAAGTCAAAAGAAATCAGCCAAGATATCAGAAAGAGAATTGTGGACTTGCACAAGTTTGGTTCATCCTTGGGTGCAATGTCCATATGTCTGAAAGTGCCACATTCATCTGTTCGAACAATTATATGCGAGTAAAAACACCATGAGAATGTCCAGCCATCACACCTCCCAGGAAAGGAAAGGAGACGGGTTTTGTGTCCCACAAATGAGCGTGCTTTGGTCCGAAATGTTCATATCAACCCAAGAACAAAAGCAAAAGACCTTGTGAAGATGCTACTGAAGTTGGTAAGAGGCTGTCATTATCCTCAGTGAAATGAGTACTGTACCGACATGGGCTGAAAGACCACTCTGCAGGAAGAAGCCATTACTCCAAAAGAAACATAAAAAGCCACATTACAGTTTGCAAATGCACACAGGGACAAATTATTTTTTGGAGACATGTCTGTGGTCTGACAAAACAAAAAATTTACTGTTTGGCTTTAATGAGCATCGGTGCATTTGGAGGAAAAAGAGGGAAGCTTACAAGCCCTGAGAACATCATTGTTGTTTTGCTGCAGAAGAGACTGCTGCACTTCACAAAATAAATGGCATCATGAGGGAAGGACAATATCTAGAAAGCAAAATAAGCAAAATTTCAAGACATCAGCCAGGAAGTTAAAGCTTGGGCACAAATGAGTCTTCCAAATAGACAATGACTGGAAGCATACTGTCAAACTGGTTACAAAGTGGCTTAAGGATAATAAAGACAATGTTTTGGAGTGGCCATGACAAAGCCCTGATTCAATTAGAATGAAAATGTATGGACAGACCTGAGGAGACATGTGCGAGCAGGACGGCCTACAAACTTGGCCCAGTTACACGAGTTCTGTGAGGGCCAAAATTACTGCCAATTATTGTGGAAGCTCGGGAAGGATTCTCCAAAACGTTTGACCCAAGTCACTTAGAAGGCAAAAGTACCAAATACTATGAAATATATGTAAACTTCTGACTTAAAGAAAGTGATCCTTCTTTAAAAATCCTCCTCTCATTATTCTGGCATTAAGCAAATAGAAATAATTGTGGCAATCCTAACTGACCTAAAACAGGGAAAGTGTAGTCTGACTTGATGTTAGACAGTGAGAAAAAAAAAAAAAAAAAATTTGTTATTTGTCTGTGTATGTAAACTTCTGGTTTCAGTTGTATCTGTACTGGAGCAAAACGTAACAGATTTTTTTATTTACATGAAAAAATAACAAATAATCACCTATGGTCATGAGTTTTAGGCAATGACCGAAAGGACAAGATCGAGGATACAAGCGATCAAAATGAGTTTCCTCCGCAGGGTGGCTGGGCGCTCCCTTAGAGCTAGGGTGAGGAGCTCGAGGTAGAGTCGCTGCTCCTCCACATTGAGAGGACCCAGCTGAGGTGACTCGGGCATCTGTTCCAGATGTCTCCTGGATGCCTCTCTGGAAAGGTTTTCCGGGCAGGTCCCACTGGGAGGAGACCTCGGGGAATACATAGGACTTGCTGGAGGGATTATGTCTCTCGGAAGACCTGGGAATGCCTTGGGATCTCCCTGGAGGAGTTGGAGGAGAGCTGTGTGGAAAGGAAAGTTTGTGCCTCCTGTTCAGACTGCTGGATGGGTACAGGCCTTTTAATGTATAAAACCTTTAACTTGATCAATTTTCTTCTGTTGTATTTTCCCTACATTTGGGAGTGAAACATTTCAGTTTTTTTGTTTCCTTTTCCTTCCAAGCAATTGTCATGCAACACCCAAAGTCATTATAAGACTGATGTTTGTAAACCACTATCTCAAGACCTGTGATGTCAAAATTATAATTTTGGGTGGATATTTATTATTTATCATTTTTAATTAATGTATAAATTGATTAATGTATATATTGTATGAGTTGTAAAATGCTTTATCTACCCCTCACTCACTCTAAATAAAAAGAAAAAAAAAAAGTTACTAGCCCAATTATCACTTCCATTTGAAACCCAAAGCATCCTCTTAACAGCAGTGTATTTAGTGAGACTTTGTTGCTAATATCCCATTCACACAATAATAACACAGCTTCTCTGTGTCCCTGTCCATGCTGCTTTTACCATGTTTTCCTCCTTCATCCTTCCTCTCTCCATTTGCCTCTGTGCTGTGGGGATCACAGAGGGGGGGCTTTTATTTTGAAGTGCAGTCATGTGGCCTCTCTACCTCTCAGCATGTATCTCTCTCTTGTTCTTTCCCCTCTTTTCCTCTCTAATTTCCCCCTCTGTCACTCCCTTACCTCTCTTTTCTATTTCCTCTCTCTCCTTTCTTTCTCACCTCTTATCTCTGTCTCTCCTATTTTTATTTTATTCATGTCTCTCCCCTTTACAGTTCTTTTCTTCCCTTTCGCTCACCTCTCTCATTCTTATTTCCTCTATCTCCCGCTCTCTCTTCTTTCTGTTACCTCTGTCTCCTTTTCTTTCCCACCTCTGTCTGTCTCTCCTCTTTACTTAATCCCCCCTCACTCCCCTCTCTCTCCTCCTCTCTCTCTCTTGTTTGTTTCCCTCCATCTCATCTCTCTCCTCTTTCCTTTCTTTCTTCCAGTCCCTGTCTCTCTCTCTTCCTCCTTCTCTCCCTCTCTCTCTCTCTGCCTGTTGGACCTTCTCAGCCTCTTCATAGTTGGACAAAGTCTCCTGGTTTTGTTTATGCCAGCAGCACTTGAGCTCAGAATGAGAAATGCTGTGCGCTTGGTGTTGTATTTGCGCTCAATAGTACACACAAGAAATGCTAATGCAAAGAAACCAATGTGGTAAAGACTATATCACTGTGTCTCTGATCTCTAAGGGTTCGAAAGTTAGTTCAAGCTGGGGTAAGTAAGGTCCAATCCCAATAGAATACAACGTAGGCCGCTCTTTGCGACAAAATCTCTGCACACTGTTTGCATCTAAACCATTTCATTGATTGCAAAAACAGAAGAAAAAAAGAAAGACACTAAAATGCATTCACACTTTGCCTTACCATCTAAAAAAAAGCTGTGCACATGATCAGAAACATGTATGTGACTTTTAATGTGCCAAAGACTTTGTGAGAGTAAAGAACAAGTTCAGATATATGAAATTCAAATCTGTACTTTCTCCCTTCAGAAAATCAGGTACCTCCAGAAAGCTTTAGGCAAGGAGAGGTGAGTTTATTTGTGTAATGCAAAGTGCTTTACAGAATAAGAATGACACAATGAAACAGATCAAAATATAATTAACCATCATAAAATTAACATTAAGAGAAAAGAGCAGAATAAAAACCTTTCAGTCATATGCACGGTTAAACGGAACTGTTTTGAGCCTGGATTCAAACATGGTTGAAGTAGAGGTCCTCAGAGTGTGAGATGGTTCCTATGGCACGAACATGATGGAGATGTATTTTGGTGCTAGACCGTGGAGAGACTTGTACACTCCATTGTCCTGCAGTGAGTGACCGAAGCACAGAGCCCAGAGACCCATCTCCAGATCTTTGTAAGGATCTAGTCCACACATATTGTACACTGCCTGGCCCCCAAAAAAAAGTCGCCACCTGGACTTAACTAAGCAAATAGGTACGATGGAAATAAATCTTGTGACATTGCAGAAGCTTATGTGTGTGCCGTAATCAAAGCTAAAGGCGGTCCAACGAAATATTAGAGTGTGTGACTTTTTTTTGGTGGCAACTCTTTTTTTTGGCCACACAGTGTATATTATAGATTGACTAAGTTCACATGCACACCAGTTTGATTATTATCTGCTTTCATTAAGAGCTAGAAAGAAAGAAATTACAGGATTTTGCTGATTCATTTCATTTTAATAACCGTATTCGCTTTATTCTTGGAAGTCGCCGCGAGCGCCACCATCGCCATTCAGGTTGTATTACATTTTTGCATGGGGCTGCTGCTCTCGACAGTAAATAAGTTCTACAGGGACTACGAAGCCGTTTTCAAACCTCCCAGAGAATTTATGTGTTGACTTGCTGGTGCAAATGAACATCGGACATTTTACACAAATCAACTTACTTTATATCATATTTTAGCTTAATAACTTTTCCCAAATTCTCCATTGAAATGACAGTAATTTCCACTTAACTGGAAGTTCCATCACAAAGAAAGCGAGATTTAGTAGCATTTATGACAAAAAAGGGCAGGGTCTAATAAGGTCACTAACTCCAAAAATCCCATAAGACTCAGTTGTGGTTCTTGGGTGAAGACCACATGACTTTATTTTTGCAAAGGACATCGTCTTGTCAATCTAACCAATGATATGTTCCCATCCAATGTAGCAATTCACTCATATTGATCAAATATAATTTTTGCTACAATAAAATTTTGTCTTATTAAAAATGTTTTCTTTTATTAATTCTCTGAACATAAACAGCACAGACTTTTAATCATCTCTACATACCCCCAAGATTCAAATTCATACATTATTCCTCCAAGTGGAAGACCTCTCAAATAAAAAGACCTAAGGATATCGTAGACCATTAGAAACTCGGCACTAGATAAACTTAAAAGTGAAGAACACTCTCTCATCCTGGGATTGCCTCAGTATTCCCCAAGAAACGCTAGAGGAAGCGTCTGGGGAAGGGGGAGTCTAAACATTTCACTTTCATTCACAGAGTTCATAGTATTTGGTTGCTTTATTTTCCTTCCCAGTTCCTCCCTGCTTCATATTCCGCAGCCTTCACAGTTTGTTGAGGGCTGCTATCAGCTCATTCATTCTGCACTGTGACAAATACGAAGTGAACTGAATGAGTAAAAGACATTTCGATATAAACGCCACTGACACGGGATCAATGGAGGGACATGGAGCAGTGACAGCCTGAACTCTATGGGTAGCATCTATCTAACCCATATCCAGCAGAAAGACTCCCACTCCGCATACAAAACACCTCAATGCCATTCACGGAGCATCCCGAAGTGAATCCAAGGCGGAGATACCATCTGCCCTTTTCCGAATGCTGCTGCCAATCCATAGAGCCCTCTGACAATTATCGGCAATCAATGTCTATTTACCTGCCATTCACCGGGCCTGAATACCGCGTGTGAAAGAGGCGACATCAGGGGGACTTTCTGAAATCAAAGGATGAATGGAGCAGCGAGGGAGCTCTGTATTTGTTTAAAATTAGATCTAAAACTAGGCCAGATGTCAGATGCCAGAGTTGCATTGATTTTAAGACTGGCACTTTCAGATCACTGTGATGAATGGTGAAAAGGATGACCCCAAATCTGCCCAAAGGTATAAACAAATGGGAATAACGTAGTACTTTAAAGTTATTTGGACCACCCCAACAGGTAGTCTTTGAATGTCCTTTACTAAATGTTAAACAAAGTGATTTTTTTTTACTTCCAATGGGCATTCAAAACGGCTCACCCACTCAAACACACATTCATACATCTGAGTATGCAGATTCTGAGGGCATCGAGGGTTAAGGCTCTTCTTACAGACACAACAACAGTATTCACCTGTGAGAACTGGAATCCAACCGCCAACCTGTGGGCCAGTGGATGTGACCGCTCAACCAGCAATGTTTATGCAGGAAGTGGGATTTGAACCGTTAACCTTCAAATCCGTGGACAACCAACTGAGCCAACAATACGTATA
The DNA here is from genome assembly GCA_019594935.1 of Periophthalmus modestus. Classification (NCBI taxonomy): domain Eukaryota; kingdom Metazoa; phylum Chordata; class Actinopteri; order Gobiiformes; family Gobiidae; genus Periophthalmus; species Periophthalmus modestus. The sequence continues at coordinate 27,475,693 of JAIEZT010001368.1, forward strand.
ATTTACGCTTTGAAGATTTAAAAATGTCAGATAGATTTGCAATGATATAATGAATGAAGGGCGACAGGAGCTCAGTTGGTAAATTCGAAGGTTGGTGGTTCGAATCCCACTCTTGACATAAAACACCACTTGCAGGGCGGTCAGATCCACTGACCCACAGGTTGGCAGCGGGATTCCAGCTCCCACAGAAGAATGTTGCCCTTATGTCCTTGAGCAAGACACTTAACCCTCCTCGCCCCCACTGTTTGCGTACACTAGTGTCTGTGTAATACCTCAGTCGTACAGCTCTGATCCATGGCAAAAGACAAGTTCACTCTTACAACGATTTGTACAGTTGACAGATTTAAACTTTGTCTTTTGCTGCGTACACTAGTGTATGAATGTGCATTTGAATGGATGGTGATGTAAACCACAAACAGTTAACATTTCTCTTAAAAAAAACTTGATTCATAGAAATAATAATTCCATCCAATAACAATAAAGTTATATTGATTCAGTCATTTTTGTCTTCGTCTATTGAGAGCAGAGCTGAGTCGATCTCTTACTTTCAGAGGTAACCCCGACACATAAGGTCCCGCTCTGTATCTGTGTAAATGCGATGAATATTGAGTACCTCATCTTAATTTCAGAAGCAAGACTCTGGCAAAGTATTGATCCATTTGAGTAGATTTGAGATTAACATGACATCCATCAATGTTTGCTCTGACCTTGTGCTAATGGCATTCTCAATCTACAGTACAACCCTAATTTCAAATGAAAGATGAAGACTTTTTTTTTTGACATTTGCATGTTCTTCCTGGGTCTGGTTAGATCCAGACACTCCAGTCTTCCCCCATAAACCTTGAGCATGCTCTTTGGACACAAATTCTCCTGCTAAGGCGCTCTTGACCTAGCCGCTAAAGATCAGGAGTTAGGTCACTACACTGCGGTTGCGCCCACTGCTCCTAAGAGGGTGGCCATGTTTGCACCTCATATCACCTTTAAAGTCTGTGTCCGGTTCATGCGTGCAGGGCCAAGCACTACTGTGAAAAGCTGCAGTGAAGAGGTGGAGCAGCATGGCCCTTTGTTGACCTAGAATTATGGAGCAGGTGAGAATCAGACATGTGGGTTTGAACATAAAGTCAGAACCTGTTTCTAATTTTCACTCATTTGCGTATATAGTTGTCCCTCACTGTATTGCACGGTTAACCTTTCGTGGCCTTGCTGTTCAGCAAAATGTACATAAATGTTTGATCGCAGTGTGACTCTGAAGTGCTGTATGTTTGCTCCCCGACAAAACCATTTAAAGCGATCATCGAGGAAGGGGGATTTAATATACGAAGGTTTGAACTTTGAAGGTTTAAACGAGAGAGAAATATGAGAAAATGTTCATGCCTGCCTGAGAAAAGTGTATAAAGTGTGTGGTGAGGCGTTTTACAGCCTTAAAACATATATAATAACTGTAAAAAAAAATACCCCCGCAATAAATGAGGGCCCACTGTATTGCAAATTTCAGTCATCAAAATGAAATATAATGATTTGTTCTAATGCATTGTACTGTATTTGTTTACAGTCTATTTAGAGCAAAATGTATCTTACCCCAGTACAGATATATTCTATAAGCAGCTCTTGAGGGAAAAACAAGTCCACTGCGTACTGTCTGCATCTAATGTGAAAAAAATGTTAGCATGCTAATTGTCAGCTTTAATGTCACGACAAACCTCCCCTGAAAAGTGCTTATAAACTCATCATCATGAATAATTATGGTGCTCAGAATGCATAAGGTAAGTGAGGAATAACTTGGATCAATCAACTTTTTTCATGTTTTTAAAGACAATACAAATCAAGTACAGTGCCTTTCATTCCCTTGTACATATCTGTCTCTGTAAACACTGGATTTAATTTTCTTTTCTTGTTCCCAGATCGACGCCTACTTGTTTTTAGGGAGAATTAACGCTCATTTCTTTGTCAGTAGGAAATGGAAGCTTGTGTACTTAAACCTCACAGACATGTTTTTTTGTTCTTTTCCTTTTGAATTGTTGTCGAGCGCAGTGTCATTATAACCTTTAGCGGCGCGGGGCTAATAGAAAGCGCTGTCACTCACTTCTCTGCTAAATCGATATCTTAAACAAGTTTACAGCCCAGAGACGTGTTAGTGTCAGCGCAGCAGGCAGCCTTTTACCTGGATGTTTTCTGTCTAAAGGTAACATGCACTTTGCAACAAAAGGCTTTCTCAGCTCCAGGCCACATTAGCACTGTCAATCAGCCTGAGAGGAGAGGAATCCATGGCAATTAGACATTTCTGAAGCACCGAAATCTACTGCAACTATGTGGAGTTCAGACTAATTTAAACGTGTATTGTGTAACTTTTCTGTGGAAGGTCAGTTACTTGTTTAGAGTGCTCTATGGTAAGGCATTTAAGGTCAAGGTGAGCTGTATTTGTATAGTACTTTTACAAAAATCCGTGCTAACTAAAGTGCTTTGATACTAATGTTGCTGTCTCCATGGAAACGATGCTACCAGGCCGTGTTACTGGTCAGACCTGTGGAGAGGCGACCATGTGCATAGTTAAAATGGCATGTTTTTAATGTAATTTTGAACAATTAAAAACAGCTTATTAAATTCATGTTGAACAGAGTTAAATGCATTACTGTAGAGGCAAAGAAATACACTGCCTGGCTCAAAAAAAAAGTCGCCACCAAAAAAATCAAGGTCACACACTCTAATATTTCCTTGGATTGCCTTTAGCTTTGATTATGGCACGCATTCAGATTTATTTCCATCCAAGTGTTGCATTACTTTTTCACCAAGATCTTGCACTGATGATGGTCGAGTCTGACCGCTGCACGAAGCCTTCTCCAGCACATCCCAAAGATTCTCAATGGGGTTAAGGTCTGGACTCTGTGGTGGCCAATCCATGTGTGAAAATGATGTCTCAAGGTCCCTGAACCACTCTTTCGCAAGCCCGATGAATCCTGGCATTGTCATCTTGGAATATGCCCGTGACATCAGAGAAGAAAAAAATCCATTGATGGAATAACCTGGTCATTCAGTATATTCAGGTTGTCAGCTGACCTCATTCTTTGAGCACAGACTGTTGCTGAACCTAGACCTGACCAACTGCAGGAGGCTCGTACCGTTTTGCTAAGTTAAATCCAGGTGGCGACATAGAGACAAGCACATTGGACACAGTTACATAGTGTACTTTTAAATATCACAACTTTCACCTAAATGTTCAGTATTATGTGATGTAATGTTTGTGAGACTGTTTTTTTTTTTTCTCTCTGTTTAGTCTGTTAAGTTTTTAAGTCATTCATTCATTTCACCTGAGATAATGAAGCCAGACAAATAATCGATCTGTGCGTCTGTTCACAACACAACCTGCGAAAGTGTACGCTCAATGGCAGGATAATAACACTAGAGGAGACCTGCCAAGGCTGGAAAGGAATGATACTGAAAAGGCATTTTAACTAATGATAGTAGGTCAAGTTTAATTATGTTCTATTTCAATAACGAACAGATTTTCCATTCTAGGATTGGGCAATTTTTGACCAAAACTAACCCTAAAAAAAAAAGTCTAAAAAAAAAAGCCTAGTTTACAAATGCACTGCAGTTCTTATACCTCCTCATTAGCAGTATTAACAACATGTGGTTTGATAAGGATCCATATCTCTCTTCCAATGAAGTCGGGACGCTGTGTAAACTTAAAAAAAAAAAATAGAATACAATGATTTGGAAATCCTTTTCAACCTATATTGAACTGAATAAACTATAAAGACATGATAATTAATGTTCAAACTGATAAACTTTATTGTTTTTATGCAAATATTCACTCATTTTCAATTTGACATGTGGACTTATAAGACCACAGCACACGTTTCCACTTTGTGTCAGTCCATGTCAGGTGACCTCGGGCCCAGAAAAAACGGCAGCATTTCTGGGTATTGTTGATATATGTCTTTCGCTTTGCATGGTACAGTTTTAACTTGCACTTGGAGATGCAGTGTCTGTGTTAACTGACAGTGGTTTTCTGAAGTGTTCCTGAGCCCATGTGGTTTTATCCTTTAGACATTCATGTCTGTTTTTAATACAGTACCGCCTGAGCGATCGAAGGTCACGAGCATTCAATGTTGGTTTTTGGTGTTGTCGCTTATGTGCAGAGATTTCTCCAGATTCTCTGAATCTTTTGATGATATTATGGACCGTAGATAATGAAATCCCTAAATTCTTTGAAATTATACGTTGAGAAAGGTCGTTCTTAGACAGTTGGACTATTGAGCTCACGCACTTGTTCTGGTGAACCTCGCCCCATCCATGCTTGTGAATGACTGAGCTCTTTGGGGATGCTCCTTTTATACCCAATCACGACACTCACCTGTTTCCAATGAACCTGTTCACCTGTGGAATGTTCCAAACAGGTGTATTTTAAGCATTCCTCAACTTTCCCATTCTTTTGTTGCCCTTGTCCCAGCTTTATTGGAACGTGCTGCAGGCATCAAAGTGAAAATTAGTGAATATTTACATAAAAGCAATAAAGTTTATCAGTTTGAACATTAAATATCATGTCTTTGTAGTTTATTCAGTTCAATATAGGTTGAAAATTTGGAAATCATTGTATTCTGTATTTTTTTTTAAGTTTTACACATCGTCAACTTCACTGGAATTGGGGTTGTATTTAGAAATACAAACTGTGCATTAAAACGTGTATTACTGCTCTTGTTTTGTTTTTCTCAAATCCTGCAGTCCCAGTGGCCATGTTGAATTATGTGTAGTAGCTACTTGTCTGGACAAGAGGGAGAAGAGACAATGCTCCACCTGTTTCTGTATCAATAAACCTGCAGCAAATGCACTGACCTGAACAAATTTAATCTTCGGATTCAACAAACAAAATGCTGTGTTGACCGTAAACAATGAACTGCATCGTATATGAGTGAGCAATACGTCCATATAGTCAACACAGACGCCTCAGGGACACATCCCAACTCAGAGAATATAGTGGAGTTGTGCTGCTCTGAAAAATGCACAGAAATGCATTTCCAGAGGATTCCAGAGTAGACGTCCCATCCATCTGATATTGGCCCCGAGACGATTTTTCTCCTGTGATGTTGCGAGAGAGGCTCTGATAGTAAATGGGTCAATGGAAAGATAGAGGCGCAGACAGGAGCTGGGAGAGAGGAGCGGCGATATGAAGTGACAGAAAAAAACACTACTGAAAAGTGTCTCAGAACTCAAATAGTGATAAAACTCCAGGCAGACTCAGGCAGCGCATCGGAGAAGAGATTTAGCAGGACAGATCTCTCAAATAAGATCATTTCTGTTCTTTGGTTCATTTTGGCTCTGCGGATATAAAAAGTGGTGATTTCTAGGAACAAAGTGTGTACTGATTGATCAAAGTTAAGCTGTAGTTATGAGTTCAGTGAAGGCTTACATTGTTAAAGGAAATGCAAGTGTCAGAGTCGATTCTGAACAGATGTTGCAAAAATTATCAGAAATAATGAATTGTTAAACCTTTTTTTCAAAGTGGGTTATGGCATTCATGAAGGAGCTATATAATCAAAGACTTTTCAGATTTTAAAGACAAACTATGTGCCTGTTTCGTTTGGGGTTGGGGTGAGGGGTGCTTGTTTCCAATGAGATGTGATAGTTTTGCCTGGAATGTTCAACAGTAAAACAAAGAATTTATCTATTTTAATAATTTACTCATTTACAGGTGCAAAAGAATACCTTGGAAAGCATTCTTACTTTGAACAGGCTCGCCTCTCCATAGATCTGACCTGTAACTTGGCCGAGTGGTGTCACCTGCCTTGTTTCATGCCATACTGTGGAACATTCCTGATAAAGTACTACTATTTACAAGGGGACAAGCAAGCAGGGTTCCCATTTTGCTTGAAATAATTTTCCAGGACATTTTGAGGTCTATCCATCCATCTTCTTCCGCTTATCTGGAACCAGGTTGCGGGGGCAGCAGTCTAAGCAGGGACTCCCAGACTTCCCTCAACCCAGACACGTCCTCCAGCTCAGGCCAGCCGAGAGACATAGTCCCTCCAGTGTGTCCTGGGTCTTCCCCGGGGAATGTCTGAATTTCCGGGTAAAGATCCAGGACATTTTGAGTTATGTAATCAAAAACCCAACTGGTCTAATAGGTTGCTGTAAAGGTCTATTGATTTGAAATCCAATAATACAACAAAGCGTGTGGAGACATATTCAAGGACTAAATATATGTTTTCCAGGACATGTGGCCTTTTTTCTCATTTCCCATGTCTGGAAATCCGCCCAACTATTTTGTAGGTTTTCCAGGATTTCCAGGACTCGTGGGAACCCCTGAGAGTTCAGTTTGGATCCAAGGCTCGAAATTTCCAAGGCGCAAAAAAGTATATTCTGCCTTACCTTTAATTTAATGAATGAATTGACCTTAATTCAATTGCACAAGCCAATCAAAACAATGTCACAATCACTTATCCTCCATTACCCCAGATTTGACATGGTTTATCAGCTTTGAGTATTGTCCTTTCTGTTGACATTGCACATCTCTGCGGCGTCCCTCCAGACCAGAAGGCCAGTTTAGACCGTCCCATCACGCCCTGTACATCATGCATCATAATTGGCCCGCTGAGCTTCCCATCGCAGCGTTGCCATATTCCTGATAGGCTGACATGGCTCTCCTTTGTCTAGCTGCTGCGCTCTGTTTTGCATAAGTAAATGATGAATACAGCTGTTGTCTGCAGATCATATGCTTCGGAACAATCCCTGAGGCGTTTCAGATACGTGCTAGAGCTGGCTGGAGTTTAAGCCCCGTTATAATCTCTATTTATTTGCATTTTGTAAAGAGCAGACGAGCAGAGGAGGAGAGGAACGGGCTAATTTGGGTCGTGTCCATCTACCACAGAACTATAGTCCCGACAGACCACAGATGGCTTAAGCAATCTTTTTGGAAATCATTATAATCGAAAAGATAGAGCTCAATTTGACTCATCACTGCGGCTGCATTTCTATTAGTAATGATGCCACTTCTACATTGCAAAGTACCACCACCTCTATTACAGTTACTTCTATTCAATTGCTTTCAATAATTCACTCCTCTAAGAGACACTTTCAACTAACCCTTCAGTTATTAACATATACTCACACTGGCATAGATTTGCACATCAGATGCTCTTCAGGTGCAGCCTTGTCACTCACCTCTTCACTGACCTCTTTGTTCACCTCATGCCCATTGGACTATTTTGAGGGTGAACTACAATAATTTCATGGCACTGTAATATAACAGTGGATATTATTTGATGCCAAGTGTCAGTATTAGTGTTGGTTAAGTAAGCATTAAACAACCAGGAGCCGTGTCTTATGCAGTTTTAACATACGACGTGGAGTCTTAATGCGCTTATACCATGGCTGCAAAACTATCTCACCTGTGAATGTGTAAAGCCTGTTCACTGTCTGTAAATGTCTCTGTGTTTTACATTAAGCCAGTCCCCACATCAAGAGTCAAAACAGTGGAGCATTTCATCCCTTTAGAATTAGAAGGTTCTGAGATATTTAGGTTTACAGTTTTGATTACTATCACAGCAGAAATAAAAGAAATAAAAAAAAATAAAAACCTAAAACATAATAATAACTTTGTGAAAGTGGGTGTGGTAATTTGTGAAAGTGGGTGTGGTAATTTGCAGATAAAAGCTTCTGATTCTAAAAAAATGCATAATTCATTTGGAATTATAAGGTTCTTTCAACAAAACATGTGAAAAACAAGAAGTTATGTTCCACATATTAAACCAAACAAATACAGTATTTTAGAGAACATTCAATACTATTCAAAGTCAAGTCAAAGTTCAAGTCAGAAGTGAAACATTTTGACAACATTTAACCCTTACATTTTAAATGAATTGAGCTCTGCAGCCGAAATGAGTTTCCTCCGCAGTGTGGCTCGGCGCTCCCTTAGAGACAGGGTGAGGAGCTCAGTCACACGGGAGGAGCTCAGAGTAGAGACGCTTCTCTGTCAAGAGGAGGTGGCAGAGGTGGCTCGGGCATCTGCTAAGGATGCCTCCTAGACGCCTCCCTATGGAGGTGTTCAGGGCATGTCCCACGGAGGCCCCGGAGAAGACCCAGAACACGCTGGAGGGACTGTGTCTCTCAGCTGGCCTGGGAGCACCTTGGGGTCCCACGGGAGGAGCTGGAGCTGGAGGGAAGTCTGTCCCTGCTTAGACTGCTGCCCCCGCGACCAAGCCTTGGACAAGTGGAAGAAGATGGATGGATGGATTTTAAATGATTAAGAATTACCTGTAAATGGTTATAAACAAGTAAGTAAATAACTGTGTACCCCACTCATTGTTATGGCGACAGCAGCAGAGCAGTAATGTGGAACAGTGATAAGCTGTTGCTGGACTCATGAAAAATGAACACATGGCAGTTAGCAGTGGGATTCTCACTGACCATTGTATAGTATATGTTAAAACATTGCTTTTTTGGACACTTGCTCATTATTCATTTACCTGCCCTGAGACAGACTGATGGAAATAAGGCTGCCAATCTGTGCCATCAGCCCCTCCAGCCACCACCAATCACTTTCACTTGGTGCTGGCAAATGCTCTAATCTCTAAGCCACTGCTGCCCTGAGACAAGTGAGGCTGCCATTCTGTGAGTTGGTAGGCAAACACTCTACCCACTAAGTCACTTCTACAGTTCTTTAAACTTTAATTTTTTGTAGTGATGACTTGCTTAATTTTTCCCACTTCTGCAGTAAAGAAAAATGACCTTTTAATAATACAAGCCAAAGAGCAGCATTCTCTATAATAGTCTAATAAACCCATCTCACCGAGTACTTTAAATCCCACCAGGGCGGCCATGTCTGAGATGATCTTTGGGGGGCATTTGGCTAATCCGGGGTACGTGGCATTATTGGGCTGTTATCTGCTGTTATTAGAGGCCAGTTTAGCGGCTTGTACAGCGCCGCAGAAAGGAATTTTGGGTAAAATGAATCTCCCACGGCGACGCTGCCCACCATTAGCATGTATTTAGTGTCCTTGAAATCGCTTGACTCCTCTGTGGGGTTTGGAAGATAATCTGTGCGGGAGAGAGACAGGGGAAATTTGTCATCGGATTGTGTGTTCCATGTGCGCGGGGCCAGTTTTAGATAGTGCCGCTTTTAGGGCCCATGTGTCTTATGCCTGACACGGAGCTTAGTGTTTTGGTTAACAGGAGCGTGCGGAGGGGCTGGGGTTTAAGAAAAAACATTCTGCACTTGGAATAGGGAATAGGGAAATAATCTGTTCTGTTGAAGAGACACTGCAGAATGGATTGGGTCCAAATGAGTAATGATAATAATGCACTGGATTTATAGAGCACCTTTCAAGATAACCAAAGACCATTATTCCATTCACTCCTTACTCGGTGGAGGTAAACTATTTAGTCGAGCCATCATCGCTGACCAGAACCAACACTCACACGACTTTCACACTAGGAGGATGAAGTTTATTGTCTAAGGACATAACAACGGCTTGCACTAGAGCCACTGCTCCCCGACGGCACATGGTATTGCTGCGTTTAAGATGACATCGGGACATTCTATAGGGTGTGTAGTCAATAATAGAAATGATCACCACCAATTCCCTGCACTGTCCCATCCAAGTACTAACCAGGCCCAACTCTACTCAGCCTTTGAGATCATGCACTCTCAAGGTTGTACAAATTGCCTTAATAAAATATCTCCTATTCTAGGTCTGCACTTTTAGGCTTTGCAACTGATTTTCATCCATGAGTGAGGAGCATGGTCTATATCTGCCCTCTTAGTCACTTTGCTCGCTGTGATGTTAAACCATGACAGAGAAATAACTGTCTTCTTCATGACTGGACACAAATAGCTGTAAAGAGGGAATTCCAGAGAGGTAGGTAGACAATCTTTACAGACGCCCTGAGCAACAAGCAAAAAAAAAAAAAAAAGAAAAGGAAGAAAAGAAGCATCATTTAGGCATTTGGGAGGGTTTTTTTTTTTTTTTTTTTTTTTTTTTTCTGTTTATTTATTTTGCCACCCAGTTGAGCTTGTAGGTAAAATAAAAAAATAAATAAATAAATAATAAATAAATAACAATAATATTAATATCCTACAGATCTTTTTTTCTTTTTTTTCCACACCAGCAGCACAGTTTTTTTTTCTTTTTTTTTTAAATTATTATTATTATTATTATTATTATTATTATTATTATTATATTATTATTTATTATTATTATTTTATTATTTTTTTCAGCACTAACAGCACAGGTTTGTTTTTTTTCAGTTTTTTTTTTTTTTTTCAGCACCAACAGCATTTTTTTTTTTTTTTTTTTTTCTTCTTTTTTTGCACTGTTGGTGTGGTGATTGGAAAAAAAAAAAAAAAAAAAAAAAAAGAAAGAAAAAATCCTCATTGGTTTCCCAGTATATAGCTGAAATTACAAAAAGAAGCAGTGATATCGGAATCCAGGATTAACTCACTTGGCAAAGCATTGGCATTTAACCTCGGTGTCTCACCATCCCCAGTTGCATTTTGATATGTAACTATTCACTTGATAAAAAAAAATGCCAAAAAGGCACAGTCTTGTCTTTATTTTCTTTTATTTCCTCAGTGAATAGTAAGGGGGAAGTAGGAATCAGCAATTACACAATCACACACTGTATAAATTGGGGTGTATGTAGTCACCCGAGTTGGCAATCCAATGAGCAGTCTTGTTACGACACTATACACTGCTACAGGCTCATGACTTATCTTCTCTGGGACACAGCAGGTTCTTGCACTAAACTTAAGCCACAAACAGTGAAAGGTCCTGGATTGATTCTACAAGGAGTACCATGTCCTAAGCCCTGTTGACTACCACGTCTTCTTCAGTGCAGTCAAAGCCTTGTCGCAGGAGCTCACACATAGCTGGGGGCATATGTACACAGAGATGCAAGACTTTTACACAGCTCTAGCACCAGCTGAAAGTGGGATAAGGCACGTGCAGGGTGAAGAGTGGTCGGGTGGAAGGACATGTGGGATTGTTTTTAATGAGCTGTGAAGCACTTTGTCTTACATTTTTTTTGTACAGAAAGTGCTTTATAGATACAATATTAAACTTGGGGGTCTACTTTTGCTGTAACCTGCACAGTGTGTGATTGTGTAATTGTTCATCTTCTACTACTTCTCTCTTACTGTTCAAAGAGAGAATGAAACTCATGAAAAGACAAGATTTTTTTTTTTTTTTTTTTTTTTTGGCGTTTCATAAAAGTGAATACATACACTTCAAAAATACAAATGGGGAATATCGGTCTTGAACCCCCCCTGTTAAAACTCTGATCTTTGTAAGTGCACTACACCTCCACTCACAGAATAGTGCTTGTCTTAGTCATTTCACATAATACACTGGGAAAACACTTAGACTCTGGAGTGTTTGATATGTTTTGTTTTTTTTCATCAGCCACACCAACAGTGCAAAAAAAAAAGTAAGAAAAAAAAAACCCAAAAATCTCCTACAGGGTCAAACTGGAGTAAATAATAACTGAAAGTAAATGGAGCCCAAATGCTGTGTTTAGTTTTAGTTATTTTTTTTTATTTTTTGTATTTTTTTGCCACTTGCTGCTCAGGTTTTTTACATAAATCCCCCCTTGTATTACTTGCAAATTGTTGGAATTATACAACAATGATTGAATATGTTGCAAACTGTCAAAATTGCTAGTCACAGTGTCAGCTCTCAGTATCCATGGAGACGTGAATACTTTTTCTTTTGTATTGCACAATATGGCATAAAACGTTTCTATCTCCATGAAAAAATCTGGTGCCACCACTAATAACAAATACAAACAAACCACAGTATAGGTTTTAATGCCTTACTGTGAAACATTTATTCAGAACAGTTACACACTGCGGCTTTATAACAGACTCGACAGTGCATTCACACTGCGGACGAGTTTGAAAATGTTTTATAAAACTGTAAGAAGCTTAAACATGTCTTTACCAAAAGCTATTAGATTTCTTTTATCCGAATGCTTCATGAGCCTTGACCTGTCTGACGTCATTCTCCATTCAAGTCTATGAGCATTGAACCAACAAATAGTTAGCACGCAGCAATGAAAGAGATAGTTGAAAGACCTGAGGAAGGTTTTCTGACTTTTTCAATAGAGGAAACTACTTGGCTCTCAGGTAAATTCAGGTTTTGAACACTACATCTATAAAAAGTGCAAAATGTAAAATGTTCTTTGGTTTGAAAGACATGGTTATCTAATGGAGGGTCGTTTGATAATAGTTCACAGACGTTTATTCTCCTACATTTTGTGCCATGATTTGAACTTATAATTTTAAATCTCCTTTACTTTTGGTTAAGTACTGCTTTGGTTAAGGGTGAGCGCTGGTTTAGAACTGGTTCCGTCTTGAATTACTTCTGTTATCTACTGTGTACTCTTATTAGTGATGTTACGGTCTGTGTCGAGGCTTTGAGGGTGTGTGTCGAGTAATCAGTAAAAATTCAGGCGAAGTGTGGTTCGGAGCGTGGTTTGATGACGTAAGCGATGACGTTCGAACCTTCCTGAAGCACTGTACCACGTGACTGATTCAGGAAGTGGTTTCGCTGGTTTGGCGCCTGAACCACGTGTCATTTGAAATATAAGGCACAGCGAAACGCAACGGAGTCGACCTGACATCTTGTATTTGGTGTTTGGTTATCTGCGAGTGTTGTGTTATAATGTCCTCGACACAAACACACCTGAAGTTATGTTTTGTTTCATTCACATGTTTAATACACAAACTGCATATTTAGGAGTTCTTTCCTCAAAGAGAAAACACTGTTCCACCTTGTGATGTCATGTTGTGATATAGGAGGTGCTCCACTGTGCTTTTAAATTCCATACACCCTCATGGACCTGGAATTGCCAATCTCTACTGAACTACAGGTAAAAGGTAGCTGCTAACTTGAAAACTACAACTACATGACATCACAAGGTGGAACAGAGCATTTTGAGTTTTGGAGATGTAGACAGACTAATAATAAAGGGTTACCCTACTACGTGTGAATGAAACAAAACATAACTCCAAGTATGTTTTTGGGGAGCTAACAACATAACATGGCTTAAAGCTCACAAGAGTCAGTTTTATGCAATACTGGATCTTTAAATTACTGTAATTCCTTCTTTGTTTAGTGACAGATCAGTTCAACTTTAGTCTTTAGTCCTAGTCTAATCTGGGTTTAGACCTGACTTTGTTCTGCACTAATACTAGACCTTTGTTTTTGGTATTGACTTAGTCTTGAATGAGTCTCAAATTGAGCCCTTGCTTCCTACATGACTACATGAATTGGGCTCTGTTTGGTCCTGTGTTAGAGCCTGGTTCATTTTTTGTTATAATTTACTTTCTATTTAGAAAATTTAAAAGTAAAAAAAAATAAATAAATAATCAAATAAAGCTAAAAATGGTTAAAACTATTTATTTATTATTATAATATTAATTTTATCATTATTTTTGTTCCTTATCATGCAATAGTTTGCTTGTCGCTTGATTTGAATCAATGAGCTGAAATGTTTTGTGAAAATCACAGTTGTGCTAAAAGTGGCTTTTTCGGAGGTCTTGGTTGCAGGACTAATTCTGTCATTACAACAAAAAAAAAACTGCCAGCCATTTCTCCTCAATGTGCCAGTTCTGTGTGCGGTCCCGGCGGTCGGAGTTATTATAGTATGTTAAACTGGGACAAAACCCAAAATGAAGTGTGAATTATGTCCTACATGGAAATGATGTACCATATATTCTGTGGCGTTGTGGAGGGAAAGTATATTTTAGGTTTTGTCAGAGTTGAGGAAACAGCATAGTCAATACACAAGTGACATTCAAAGCTGCACATTTATATTTGGTGTAATACTGGCTCACACTATTGCCTCTATATCAAAGCCCCTGACACTAAACATTGCAGTGTCTCGGGGTTATATCGGATGCTTTCAGACTCCTCCAAACATTTTGCAAAATAACTTTTAATAGTACAATGGAACTTTTGGTCTCCCAAGCTCAAAAGTTAAAATGCTAAACTTGACAGTAAATCCATAGCTGCTTGTCTCCATGGAGATGCCATACCTAAGCTTTGCCTATAAAGTTCCATACTATGGCATTTAAGGTGAGACTAAACATCTAAACCCCTTATTTCAAATAGAGCTGATAACTTGGGCAGTACCTGGGGGAGTAAAGAAGAGAGTGAGAGAGGAAGAGGGGCGGGGTCAAGACAGATGAGGAACACTGATTGGTCTAAGGGGTATTCACACTTTAAACTCTGTCTCTGTAGTCTGGTGCTTATAAACAGAAAGACCTGGCTGTAATCACGGCAGTATTGTGTGATGTTCCATAGTACTTGAAATTGCTGTGGGCACTGGACTCGGCACACACTCAGTTTTAGACATTTAGACACACAGACAACATTTGGTGCTACATGGTGCTGCATCTCCCTGAGGATAAATGCTGTACAGTACTGTGGAAAAAAACCCTCTGTTACCCTCAACCAGAAAAGTTACACTGTACACCTGAAAAGTAGTATGGCAAATTAAGAACATCTCCATGGAGACAAGCAAGAACAATCAGGTCTGTGGAGTGACGTTTTGCATGTTTGTAGTCCTATTACAACACCAATATATAAAATAAATGCCTTTTTTCAGTCAAATTTTTACCATACATTTTACACAGTAGGGATTTTTTTTTTACTACTTAACTCTATGCAGTGTTTTAATACGTTTAATACTACAGTTACAATTTTGATGCAAACTACATATATTTGCAGCTTCCTATTCAAAAAAAGTCAGTGCTGCTTCCAGTGGCCACAGTGAATTCAAGTACTATGTGACATCACACAAGATTACCCTGATTACTGCCAGGTGTTTCTGATTACAAACACCTGACTGCAGGGGCGGAGTTTGGAGTGTGGATACTTATTAGACCGATTACACTGTTCCTCATATGTCCTCTTCTCCCCTCACTCTCCTCTTTAGTCCTCCAGGCACTGCCCAGTTTAGCAGCTCTATTTGAAATGTCTAATCACTGTAATCTTTTTCTTCCTCCATTTCGTTCTAAAAAATTCAGCTCCTCAGTGGCTGCATGTCTCGTGTGGCCTCCCCTGTTTTATTTATCATTTCCACAGTCTTTCCTACAGGGCACCTGAGTGTGTTGCCTCGCGCTCACAACATGCTAATCACGCTTATCTATTTTCCAGGTGAATACAGGCCATGTTTTAATCATGAACGACTTCTAAGTATGCATGTTGTGACTTCTCTAAGATAAATGCAGCCAGGAATCCACGAAAATCCAAACAAAAATGTTCGCTTTTAATGAAGTGTTTTTGGAAGTCTCCTCTCTGCGCATGAATAAATATGTAAACAGTTTGTTTTTTTTTCTTATTCCTAAAAGACGGAAGTGCACAAAGCTGCGATGATGTTGTGGGTTTATCTGAAATCCACTCTGCTCCACAGGAAGTGGTGACTCATAGTTAAGACTTAACTTTAGTTTCGGAGTTACATTTGACTAAGGATAAAACCACAGAATTGGAAGAGTTCTAGTTTTAGAAATTTATGTTTAAAAAAGATAATTCTCAGGAAGTCCTAGTTTCCAATAGTACTGACACAATTTTGGATGGAATGGAATATATCTAAGAGATATATCCAAAAAAGCAGTAGCTGATATATTCATATAATGCACAGGTTTTTCACTGTATTTGGGACATTTAAATCACTTTGAATTATATTATTCATTCACTCTCCATATTTGCTGTACGATGTTACCACAACATGCCAAAAAAGATTCCTCATATTCATCTTAGCTTTTTTTTTTTTTCAAATCAGGCTAAAAATCTAAGGGTAATAATGGACTCAGACTTGAACTTTAACAGCCACATCAAATCAATAACATCTGCAGCTTTTTACCATCTAAAAGAACATTGCAAAAATCAAAGGTATACTGTCAAAACCAGACTTGGAGAGACTTTTCATGCATTTGTCTCCAGTAGGTTAGACTACTGTAATGGCCTGCTCACTGGCCTCTCCAAATGAGCCTTAAGACAGCTGCAGTACATCCAGAACACTGCTGCTCGGGTCCTGACTAGAACCAGGAAGTACTTCACACATGTGTCCTGTGCTCAGGTCTCTGCTCTGGCTCCTGTGGCTCAGAGAATAGACTTTAAAGCAGCTCTGTGTGAACAAGTCTCTCCATGAACCAGCAGCAAAGTACATCTCCCACATGTTAGTGCCATGTGAACCATCTCACACTCTGAGGACTTCAGGGACCGCCCTCCTGCTGGTGCCCAGAGTCAGGACTAAATATGGGGAATCAGCGTTTCTGCAGCTAAATCCTGGAACAGTCTTCCTGAAGATGTGAGACAGGCCTCTACTTTGACAATGTTTAAATCCAGCCTCAAAATGGTTCTGTTCAGCTGTGCATATGACTGAAAGTTTTTATTCTGCTCTCTTCTGTTTAAATGGTAATTTTATGATGATTATTTGTGATTATGTTTTGATTTGTGTGATTTTAATTCTTTCTTATTCTGTAAAGGAGTTTGAATTACTTTGTGTACGAATTGTGCCATACAAATAAACTTACCTTGCCTTATTAAACACATAAAATCAATGTCACTTATTACTAAAAAAGTCAAATTTCTTCCCAAAAGATCTGAAACTTTCTTGTCTCCATGGAGATGTTATTGCTTTGCCTAGGACATAGGTGTCAAACTCTGGCCCGCGGGCCAAATTTGGCCCGCAGTGTAATTTTATTTGGCCCGCGAGGCAATTTCAAATGAATATTAGAGCTGGCCCGCCGGTATTATACGGTGGCAGCGCTGTAACACCGCATTCACCGCTCATACTACAAATCCCATAATGCTCTGCTGCTGTTTTGGTGTGTCAATTAGGACAGAGGCAGACACGCCCCCTCCTCTGTGTCAGTAGCGTCTATGGCACATGTGTCAGACACAGACCGCAGGCCGCAGCAGGCCAGCAGCCCGCAGGTGTTTTACACGCACCAATACTGCATTTCATTATTCATCAGCGTCATTAGCATAACAGTAAAAAAGCTGTGTGTCTTTTGTGTAGAGAAAGTGTGGAAAGTGTGTAATGAAAGAGTATAATCTAAGACTGCATCATGAAACGAAACATGTGGACAAAGAAGAAGAATATGGACATGGAACAAAGGCTACAGAAGGTGGAAGAATTAAAACGAGGTCTTAAATCTGCCTGAGCGTGACAGAGGAGTTTTTGGCGTTACGTCCTATACGTGGCACAACTACAGGACATGATCTGTATGTAAATGAGAAGGAGCTGCCTCTGGAAAAACTCATGGGTTTGACAACAGATGGAGCACCTGCGATGTGTGGACACAGGAGTGGACTGGAGGACACGGGAGTGGACTGGAGGACACGGGAGTGGGAGGACACAGGTGGCGAGGACACGGGAGAAGATCAGGAGGAAAAGTGGACGTCACAGGTGAGCTGACAGCTTCTCATTGTGTGGCATACACCAGGAGGAGGAAAAACGTCGATGGCCGTGTCCCATTTTGCCCTAAAATGCGCTGTTTGCATGGCGCATTCGGGCGGTACTTCGACCCACACCTCGAACAGTACATCGAGCGGTGCATTTGGCGAATTGGGACACGGCAGTTGTGTAGTAAAGCCTTGAAAATGGAACATGTCCTGAGACCATCACGCTGCAGTTAACTTTATCAAAGCCATAGGTTTAAATTATCGCCAGTTCAAAACATTTCTGAGCGACTTAAACGGAGCTGGTGATTTGCCCTGTCACACTGAGGTGCAATGGATAAACAGGGAAAGGTGCTGCTGATGTTTGGGCTGCGTGAGGAGATTTGTCTGGTCTTGGAAAGCAAAGGGAAAGGAAAGACACAACACAACTCTGAGACGAAACGTTTGTGTGTGAAATGTCTTTTCTGTGACATCACGAGTCTGAATGTGATGAACCTGCAGCTGCAGGTCGGGGTCGTCTCTCTGATATGTGCAGGACAGAGAAGTTTAAAACCAAACTGACTCTGTGGAGGCACAGACAGTGTTGTTTTTCTCTCATCCAAATATTTTTGCATTTTATTTTATTGTATTTCAATCCAATTATGTTTTAAAAAATATTTTAGTTGAGTGACTGATAGAAAATAGTTGATCATAATTTATTTCTTTGTAGTAAATTTATCCTACTTTTGCCATTTCCCTGAGAAAATATACTGATGGTGCCTTTAATAATCCTGCTTCATTCATTTAATGTGCATATTATGGGGATTTTTATATAAGGAAGTTTGTCTTTTGTTACTGTTGAAAATAAAAAAATGACTGACAGAGCCATAAGAAAATATTAATTCATTTATCCGATAATATAGTAATATATTTGTTAGGTTTTCAGTAGGTTCGATTAGGTTCACTAGACTATGTGCGGTCATTTTAAATTTTTTCAATGAACATTCGATCAGTCCGGCCCTCGGCTTGTAGCAAATTTTTTTATTTGGCCCCCTGTCAATTTGAGTTTGACACCCCTGGCCTACGATGTTCCACAGTATGTCATTAAACTTCTCTACATGCATTAAGACAAGTAGGTGATGGCACTAGACCAAGTTACAAGTCAGATCTGTGAGGAGGCCACACTCATAGAACACTTTGATATTTTTGAGCAATAAAAACATCTGTACTTAAACAAATGTAAGGTAGATATGTTAAATGCCAATCAGTGGAACATTCAAGGTGCAACAATGTATTTTTTTTCAAGGATACAAGCAGATGGCGGATCTCCCACGTTACATGATGAAGATAATACTACATAATATGGGACCTTAAGCATTTCCCACAATGCAATCTATGAGCACTTATGCCAAATGCCAAGCTAACAAGACTTAAATAAAACGTGTGATTGCGAAGCGGTGCCTCTGACTGAAAAAGCCAAGAGCAAATGACACAAACACACAGGAACAGTGAGGAGTGAGGTGGCTGCATGATTCATTTATGTGCTTAAACCTATTTTACACTGCGCTGCTGTTCTTTTGCTCTCAACAATAGGCCATAATTCCCAGCGACTTGATAAATTGCACGGTTCTCCCTCACGGAAAAGCAAAACGCATCACAAGCCCATTATAACACAGGAAGAGGAAGAGGAGGGGGGGACTGAGGTTAGAGGAGACAAAACTAGATATCGATTTCCATATTCATATATATAGACTGTCATTATATATAAACCTCAACCGTCTTAAAGGAGCCTTACCACCTGACTCTCCGCCCATCTCCTCTTCCTGCTGCGCTGAGGCAGCTCTGTGCGTGAGCGCAGACCAACTGTTGAGGAGGGCCTGACGCTCGCACAATGGAGAGAGTAGGAACAGGAAGTAGATGCCAAAGTACAGCGACGTGCTAATTGCTAACTTCTCTGTATCCATGAGGGAAAAGCATAGCCCCTGAGACAAAAGAGCAGACGCTTTGGGATCTTGAGGTGTTGGATCCCCCCCCACGCACCAGCAGTCTACACCACAGAGCAGAGGACGTCAATGGGACTGCGTGGACGGAGTAAGAGACTCAGGGAATTATAGTACTGAAGTAGCGAGGGCCGTAGTTAAATGTATGTGATGCGTGGGGTTACTATATAAAGCTTTGTGTGGTTTAAATACAGTCAAGTGGAGTAAAGTAGACTATATTTGGCCCAGATATTTAAAAGGACAGTATGTAAGTTTCTTTATACATCTCCACAGTAAGAATGCATGTTTTTTCAAAGTATTACAGTGGTCCCTCATTTATCGCAAGGGTTACGTTCTAAAAATAAGTAGAAGTAGTCTAAGAGAAGTAGTCAGCTTTATTTTTTACACTTATTATATATGTTTTAAGGCTGTAAAACCCCTCACCACACACTTTATACACGTTTCTCAGACAGACTCTCTTGTTTAAACTCTCTCAAAGTTCAAACCTCCGTAGGTGCCTTTGTCGGTGCAGAACGTTTCATCGACATTGTGGGTTTTGTCAGGGAGAAAACTTGTAAACATACAGCACTTAAGAGTCACACTACGATTGAACATTTATGTAAATTTGGCTGAACACATTCTGTACTGGACAAGAGACACGGCACGGAGAAGATTGATGAACAATGGTCTACAGTCCCTTAGCCAATCAGGACGCAGAACACAATGGGCATTCATGCGCTGTAAAACAAAAAATAACATATGGAGACCAACTGGTGGTAGACCCTTCACCAGAAAACTTGCATTGGGACCCTTTATAACTGGCATACTAAAATTTGATTGGCATTTATGATTCGCCATGGTAACAGTCCCGATTTGTCCAGTTGACAGATTTGAACTTTTGCTTTGTTGTGGTGACAGAGTGGTTAGCTTATATGCCTTAAAGTATGACCTGATGTCTGGATGTTCTGTTCCTTGGAGCTGAGACACTTTTCAGAAATTCGTCACTGAAAGATTGGTCTAAGAAATATACACAGGATAAAAGCCACGCCATTGCAATATGTCTCTATACGATTCCCGGCTCTCATTTTGTACTCACATGTACAGCCCTAACACACAATGTCAGCGTGATTACATTGAACACAAAAGTCCTGTCTCTGCACTTTGCTAATGCACAGATGTGATTACAGAGGAGCCATTATCCATGCTCACGCTCTACAGGCTCTTTATGGTCCTATACTGTGATAAGACAGGCCCATCAGCTCATTACTGCAGCGCTATTTTGACAAGCAAACACACAGACAACTTAATACAGGCTAATGCAAACCGCCACTTTCTCCTGGTTTACAATTGAAGCTTGACATAGCTTAGCCCAGCGTTTGCCAACACTTTATCTGCTGTACAGATTCCTTGTAATTTTTTTTTATAGGGGTTGAAAGATTTTTATTTTTTACTGTCACTCCAAAGTGCACACACTGTTTTTATTCTTTCTTTTTTTTTTTTTTTTTTTTTTTTTTTTTTGTAAAATAGACCCTTTAAATAGCTAAATGTTAAAAATGGAAGTGACTGGAAGCAAAATAATAATACAATACAAGTAATACAATTTCAACAGTTAATTGACATCAGATCTAGGCTAATGAGTATTTTTTCTGACATATATGAGCAGCCATTTTGAATTTCCAGAGTAGAGATGTCATTTTGTTTACTTTTTTTTTTAAGTACATAGCGCGTATCCACATTCAAGGCACTCAAAGCGCTTTACATCAAAGAACCACTCACCCATACAGACACCAGTGTACGCAGACACTGAGGCCTAGATGGGTTAAGTGTCTTGTCCAAGGACACAATGACAGCATTCATCTGTAAGAGCTGGAATCGCACCATGGGTCAGTGGATCTGACCGTGCAACCAATGATGTTAATGTCGAGAGCGGGATTTGAATCGCCAACCTTCACATCAGTGGGCAAACGCTCGACCAATTGAGCTACTGTCTTGATAGAGATGTCAGGGGTTTGACTTGAACCGAATGATGCATCTAGCATTTAATTCATTATCTGCGGTTTTGAGTGCTCAAAAATACTTTCAAAAAATGCCTTGATGGGGCTTGCCTCTCCCCAGATTTGGTCTATAAAACTGACCTAGGTGCTAAATTTTGGTTACCTAGTAAATCCAGACTGATATCTCTGCATTTTTTATACAGATTGGTATCCGTCTGGTCCCCATGTCTCCTTTGCGTCTCCGGTCAAACGTGATCGTGGAATCAGATTTGTTTTTTTCAGTGACACTTAAAACTTAGGAGCTCATTGGTCACCTGTGATTTACACATAAAATCTCATTTATCTCACCTCAGATTAACAGAATTTAGTGATTTGGCAGTTGATTCTGCAGAAATCCGACATGTTTCTCAGCTCCTTGTGATATTTCTTTCCTTTATCCTTTAATTTTTTCTAAGACAAACAAACCATGGCCGTCCTTGATTGGATAATCCACCTGTCAATCACACCCATCTGGAAACGGAGATTCACCGATGACCAGACGCACATCTTCATAAAGTATTGAAGAAGTGTGTATTCTGGATCACAGGCAAATGGGCTCATTCCAGGTAAAACAATACAATGTTCATAAAGACAAGTAGGATGACAGACCCACCACCGGAAAAGTTACACAATAGACCTTTAAATTGCTACTGGTTGCTGCTATTTGGTTAATGGCCTTTTTTTTCAAATGGACACCGAAAACTAGGAATATCAAGCTGGAAGATCTAATTTTTAAGATGTAAGCTTTAAAATATATTGAGAAAGCACTTTTTGACAATTTCGTGCTACATTTTATACAAACTGACAGAATATGACATGAAAAGTCACATGAGGATTATTGGCTTGTCTGCTTCTCGTTACTGCTCTTTGGTCTATTTTAGAATAAGTCGCTTCTTAAAACTATATATTCGCTACAACCTTTTTTTTTTATCTTGATGTAATTGGAGCAGACAGAAATAAACTATTGTCATTTTTTATTCCTTATGAAGATATTTTTGAATAATTTATATGCAAAATCTGTCACCTCAAATATATCCAAACATCATTGTTTTAAACTTTAAAATGACCTCAGTTTTTCTTAAACTCATGGACTAAACAATTTTGCTTATTTCAATTCATTTTACAACACATGCATTAGTACATTTTTCTACTTCCATTTATTTTCATCATGGACAAAATATCAGGTGATCAATCTACAACATGTACAATGCATTTTTAATAGGCATGTTAATAATAGTTTGAATGGGTAATGACTAATAATACTCTGTGATTTATGAGTGAGAAAAGGCCTGTGTAGAACAGTGGACAGTGAACAGCAGATTGTAGGTACACATCATTACAGGCTTCACACACGTTTCCTATTAGACATGGTGATGAATGTGGGTGGGTCTAATGGTGCCTAATGGCTGGTGCTGTTTATTTGCTTCATGTATTTTGTGTTATTAAGCGCTAATGAACTCATCTTATTGGTAGCTTATTGAACTCTTAAAGACTCTACATTCCCGCTAATAATAATTAATAACAATACATTAGTCTTACATAGAGCTTTTTCAGACCTTCGAAGTCACTTCAATTTTGTTCATTATAAAAGGAAAGGAAAACCCAGACACAGGAAGAACATGCAAACTCTGCACAGAAAGACCTGCGGAACCCGGGGATCAAACCCTTCTCGGTGAGTGCTAGCCACCATGTGGGTGTCTAACCTAAGGACACAAGAACAGTTTTGCCAGCGATGCTGAATTGTGATTGGATTTGCGTTTTTGACAGGCCTAAAATAATGATTTAATGCCAGTTTGCTTTATTTTTCTGGGCTTAGCATATTTCTTCAGCGTATTTTACCACAACCAACTTCTTCAACATTAATGTGCTAAATAAACATTTTCCTCATGAATGTATCTAGCTCTGCAATGCTTCAACATTTCAAAACAACTAGCTGTGAATAGTTCCACTTAAAAACCCAATTTGACAAATAAATAAATAAGGAGACTTTGAAAACATCTCATCTGCATTAATGCCCGATAGTTTAGAGTGAGTTTGGTTTGTATAGAGCTGTTTAAATGACTGCTTGTCCTTGTTCCAGTGAGTGAAAATGCATGTATTTCTACAGCTCCAACAAGCACAGTGGTGGGACGAAAATTCTAATCAAGTTTAAAAGAACCTTCAGGTAAACTGCATAGAATGGTTGTGTATGGCGTCATTTGTAGTGGGAAAAGCATAATTAATATTCTGGGTGTAGGAACATAAATCTTCATCATTAGAGAACAGTCTATTTTAATGTAAGCAATGGGATGATGTGGCTGAAAAGGACGATTAGGTTTTTCTTTAATTTCACAAAAGGACAAAGTTGAGTCCAGGAGATAGATGCAAAGAGAATTTGGACTTTAGGGAGAACAAGGATAATCTCTTTATATGTGAACATTATTATATCACAATGTCCAAATTAATGTGAGATTTTGATGATTATTCAGAAGCACCATATGATGACGATAAAAACAAGGCCAGTTACGTGGCCTGGATTGGCGCTACAGGGCCCCAGCCTGCAGCAAGGCCTGTGTTGGGTCCTCGACAGCGAGCATCTGGTGGCCAGGCCTTTCCCCACAGGACCCGGCTGGGCACAGTCCGAATGAGTGACGTGCGGCTGTCCTCCTGTGGACCCACCACCTGCAAGAGGATCTGTAAGGGGCCGGCGCAGAGAGATCTGGGCAGCAGTCAAAGGCAGAGGCCTCAATGACCGGATCTCCAGACATGAAGACTCTGGCTCTGGGGATATAGAACGTCACCTCACCGGAGGGGAAGGAGCCTGAGCTTGTGTGTGAGGTTAACTGTTACCGACTAGATATAGTCGGCCTCAGCTAGACTCACAGCTTGGGCTCTGGGGCCCAACTCCTTGAGATGGGCTGAACTCTCTTTCTGGCATTGCCTGCGGCAAAAGGCGGCTGGAGTCACTGAGGTGGTTGGCAATCTCCTCACTGGCAAGGCTCTGGTGGTGGATGAGACCCATCCTGAGTATCTTACATCTCTGGATGTCGTTTGGCTGTCTTGGCTGACACATCTTGCAACATCACATGGCAGTCGGGGACTGGACGGACCAGGGTGGTGGTCCCTTCTGTTTTATTCCCCTGATTCGCCTGTAGTTGTGTTCCAACTACAGAGGAATCACACTCCTAAGCCTCCCTGGTAAGGTCTATTCCGGGTACTGGAGAGGATTCGGACTGGTAGTCCCAGATTTAGGAGGAGCAGTGTGGTTTTCATCCCAGTCGCGGAACACTGGACCAGCTTTATAGTCTCCATTGGGTGCTTGAGGGTTCATGGGAGGTTCCCAACCAGGGCACATGTGCTTTGTGAGGCATTTGACCAGATCCTTCATAAAAATGTGGTCTGGGGTGCTTTGCTGGCTGTCTGGTCCCCGTATGACCTGAGCAGGAGCTGTGATCTGTTCATTGTTCTTAATTTCTAGGTGCAGTCGGGGCCGCAGGGGGTTGGGTTCGATGATCTTATCTCTGCTGTTTGCAGATGATGTTGTCCTGATGGCTTCATCGAGTCAGGACCTGCAACAGGCACTGAGGTGGTTTCCAGCCGAGTGGGCTGGGATGAGAATCAGCTCCTCCAAATCCGAGGCCATGGTTCTCGACCAGAAAAAAGCTGGCTTGCCCTCTCCGGGTGGGTGGAGAGTCATTGCCTCAAGTGGAGGAATTCAAGTATCTCAGGTTCTTGTTCACCAGTGAGGGAAGGAGATTGACAGGCAGATCGGTATAGCCTCTGGAGTGATGCAGTCACTGTACTGGACTGTTGTGGTGAAGAAGTAGCTGAGTCAAAAGGTAAATCTCTCAATTTACCTGTCAATCTACGTTCTTACCCTCACCTATGGTCATGAGCTTTGAACCAAGAGAACAAGATCGTGGAGACAAGTGGTCAAAATGAGTTTCATCTACAGGGTGGCTGGGCGCTCCCTTAGAGATAAGGTGAAGAGCTGCTCCTCTTCGTGTGGACGGATGGATGGGTGGATTATCATGATTATTCGACATCGGGGCGACAGTAGCTCAGTTGGTTGAGTGTTTGTCCACTGATCCAAAAGTTGGCGGTTCAAATCCTGCTCTCTACATAAACATCATTGGTTGAGTGGTTAGATCCACTGACTTGAAGGTTGGCGGTGCAATTTCAACCCTCACAGATGAATGCTGTCGTTGTGTCCTTGGGCAAGAGACTTAACCCACTCGCCCCCAGTGTCTGCGTACACTGGTGTATGAATGTGTGTGTGAATGGGTGACTGACTCCTTGTTGTAAAGCGCTTTGAGTGCCTTGAAAGGTAGAAAAGCGCTATAAAGATGTGACCATTTACCATTATTCACAATAATTAACACTTAAGAGTGAAATCCTTCATTTACTTTACAAAGCATTACAGGCAAAGCAGTTCCATTTCCATAGACAGGCAGGTGGTGGTAACTTGGCCAGATGAATTCTCATGATATTTATAAGTTCACAATATCATGAGATGTGTCAAAACTTCACATTTTGTATTTATTTAGAATATTACAATGGTACAGACTATTTTGTTTGTGAAAAATGTGCAGAAGGTAAGTGCTTTGTGCAATTGTAGACAGGGAAAATGTCTGTGCTTTTCTTTCAACTGGATTGAACAAAAATAGATTTATTTTTTTTTATCTTGTTCTGCTGTTGTGACGGTTTGACCAATCAGATTCAAATATCCGTTGACGTTCCACCTTTCCCCAATTACTTTAAGCAAGAGCCATCCCAGATTGATAATGTGTAGATCTCAGCTCAGAGTGGTACATATATCAGTCTAGCATTATCCAGGTTAAGATGGAGGCACTCCCCCAGAAAGTTTACGCACTGCCCCTTTTTTTTTTTTTTTTACCTCGTTTACACTCTACACGGAGCGGGGATTTGGCAGACATTTTGAGTGGGTTATTCTCAGGCAACTGCGGACGGTATCATGTGAGTACTTGTCTAATTACCTGAAAACCACTCCAGACTACTACAGTGTCCCAGAAAAACACACTCATCATGGATTTCTACAGATCCTTACCTCTCCTGCACCCATGTCCATAGGGCTCTGGGGCAACTGTCACAGCATGCATGATTTTATTGACTTTGAAATTCTTGCGGGATGTGTAGTAGTCATAGTCTATGGTAGTAGTAGTAGCAGTAGTAGTAGCAGCGGTAGTATTTGTAGCAGCAGGTACTTGACTCCCTCTCGCCTCATGTTTGTCGTATAGTTAAAGCCCTGTTCCTGTTTCAGTGGAGTGTCCTCTCTCTCTTTTGAGTGGTACCACCTGCTCAGCTCTTGTTCACTTTCACCTTTAACTCTAGCTCTCTCAGCGCAAACGCTCTCCTGTCCTCCTCCTACAGATACATTTGAACATACCAGTACTCTGAATTTAAATCAAGAGTCCATCTGTCCTCACTTTAAAATATCTTCAAATGTTTTAGTGTCATACTTACTACTACTACTACTACTTGGTTTCCTCATTACATAAGTCAGCAAAAAAAATCAAACCTAAACAGACACATCATATACATGAACAGGTGTATTATTATTTTTTTATTATTATTATTAAAAGGCACACTATGTAACTTTTCAGTAGGCGTGCAAGTTACATAGTGTGCCTTATATATACATACACACACAAGGGCTTCAACAGACAGTATCTATATATGTCTCGATACATCTTTTCACTTGAGGGCTGAAAAGATGCGCTTATCTAAGATGTGCTTTTTCAAATTTCTAGTGAAATTATTGAGATCTACAGACAACTTCAGACTGTCTGGAGCTCATTTCCCTGTCTGATGGTTTGAAAAGAAAAGGCCGACTGAGCAAAGGCCGAGGATCTTTATGGACCTGTGAAATTTTGGGACACAGAGTTTGTTCGGAACAGAGTGTAATCCATATTTACTAATGGAAGTGAAGAGGCTTCTTAGATCTGAATACAGCGTTAAACTGTCCAAACTGAGCATTTTGTATTGACTTAGGATAATATAATGGTGATAATGAAGTCTTTGTTTTTTCATCAAATGCCTTTATTCCCTGATTATAGATGGATCTGAGAGACCTGTGAGCTTCAGTCAACCACAGCGCAGCGTTGTGCTTCAGGCGGAAGACAAAGGTTTGTGAAAAATGTGGGAGAAGGTAAGTGCTGGGCTGATCTCAAGGGTGAAGGGATATAAATAAATATATCCATACTATATGCTTGTTTCCATGAAAATGTCCTTGTTTGACCTGGAATGCTTCACAATATAATTTTAAACATAAGGCATTGTGTTTTTATTGCTACAAAAATGCACCACTTTATCTTTAAGCTATATGGTAATTTACACTATTTTAGATAGTTTTAGTTTTAGTTTGACTGTGAGGCAAGAGATGTGAACACTAAAGTGGTAAAGTAGTACTAAAGTCCAATATTTCCTACTTTTACTGATTCTATTTAAATGGTTAATGGTCCCATTTTTACATAGCGCTTTTCCACCTCAAGGCATTTAAAGCGCTTTACATCAAGGAATCACAGTCCCATTCACACACACACATTTGGAGATACTGTGGGCGAGGTGGGTTAAGTGTCTTGCCCAAGGACAGAACAACAGCATTCATCTGTGGGAGCTGGAATCACACCGCCAACCTGTGGGTCAGTGGATATGACAGCGGTTCAAACAGTATGCCAACCTACAGTATTATTATATTGAAATTGGGCACAATCCTTTGCTAATTTTGAAATAAACTGATGCCAATTTCGTAATGCAATCAGCTTCTGCCCTTAGACCTTTTGAGCAACATATTTGATGAAAGACGCCAAAGTTGCATCACGACATTTTTGATTTAGCTCAGTGAGATTCAAGTTTAAATGAACCGTCTCTTGCATTGAAACAGTTAAACATGCGGCGTCTGTCTCCCTGTGGAGCCCTGAGGAGAGATGAGCTTGTCTGTAATTGGGCTGCCAGCGCTGACACAAGCACAAGTTCATTTAGAGGACGAACACAAGGCTTTATCCCCCAAGAAAATGAGATGAGAGAGAGAAAAAAACAGAAAAAACATGGAGGATGTGAGATTTAAGCTGATCAGATGAAAGCAACAGGCATGAGTGGGGTTATCAAAGGTAAACGAATCCACTTTTAAAGCCCACAAAAGCTAAGAAATGTAGAGTTACTAATTGTAATGTGTCTGTTGTCGTCTAATGGAATGTTTTACCTGCCTTAGGACAATGGATGAACGTAGCTGTTGTGCTAGCGCCAATTCGAGCTTCAATTCAATTTATTTATATAGCACATTTAAAACATCTTCAGCTGACCAAATTGCTCCACAAAAAGTCAACAAAAAACAAAAATACAGATAACACGATATATATAAACAAAAGAAAGATAAAACACCAAGATATTCTGTCTAGATCTAGCCTAGGTCTAGCCAAGTATTAAATGCCAGGAGGAGAGGTAGGTTTTAAGTCTAGTCTTTGGTTTTAAGCTCTGGCATATTTATGATGAAGCTGCTTTCTGACACAGTGATTACTGTCCTTTAGACACACTCTTTCACTCAACTCTGTTTTATAACAGTTGATGAATTTAAAACCCATCACTTTACACTATGAAAAAGGTTGCCATTGCCATCTGTCAGAAGAAAACATCAATCTATCAATTTTCTTCCGCTTATCCGGGGCCGGGTCGTGGGGGCAGCAGTCTAAGCAGGGACTCCCAGACTTCACTCATCCTAGACACGTCCTCCAGCTCCTCCGGTGGGACCCCAAGGTGTTCCCAGGCCAGCCGAGAGACATGGTCCCTCCAGCGTGTCCTGGGTCTTCCCCGGGGCCTTCTCCGGTGGGACATGCAGAGAACACCTCCACAGGGAGGCGTTCAGGAGGCATCCTGAACAGACGCCCGAGTCACCTCAGCTGACTCCTCTTGGCATGAAGGTGCAGCAGCTCTACTCCAATCTCCTCACACGTGACTGAGCTCTTCACTCTGTCTCAAAGGGAGTGCCCAGCCACCCTGCTGCGGAAACTCATTTTAGCCGCTTGTATCAGTGATCTTGTCCTTTCGGTGATTTCCCGGAGCTCATGACCATAGGTGAGGGTAGGAACGTAGACTGATCGGTAAATAATATTTATATTCATTTATAAGGGACTATGACGATAGACTGTTTGAAAAACTCACTTTTTCAACTTTCATACTTGAACTTTTATCACGAGCTCTCATGACTGTCTGAGTCTAAAAACTGGCAGCAATAGAACAGAGAAAAAAAAAAAGCTTTTGGTTATTTTCCTTCCCAAACATCTAAAACATTTGAAGGACATGCAGAGGTGGATACATTGGTGCCACTAATGTACTTTAATAATCTGGTGATAAACATTTATAATCACACCTGCTCCTGTTTTTAATGTTTTAAATGGATCCATGCAGTTATGTGACAAAGAGTGCCTTTGTCCCTTTTAATATCAACATCATTTTGCTTATTCACACATTTGTTCATGTCCAATAATTTTTCAATTTCCAACTAATCATAACTATCCCAGCTTTGTCTTTGGGTTATTCTCCCTTTAATTTAATCCCCACACACAGCTATTACTTTAAATATATTTTGCTGGTTACATTTAGTCAGATTCAGTTTAATGCATCCATCTACTCTTACCCGAATCTCCACATGGTCCAAACAAAGAGGGGGCACCCTATGTCGGCCATTTTTAAAGACTTGGATGTGGTCATGGGCCCGGACATTTTCAATGTATTTGTGTATTTGTTGTAATGTTGTTTTTTTCAAGTGTTTTGTTTTATTTTAAACACTTTATGAGTTAAAGGGATTTAGTTCGCAGTGTATGATGAGATCCTGCTAAAGTTGTACCTACCGTATCTGTGTTTACCTGGGGGAGGTGCTTCTGGTTTGAGAGGGTATATAAGCAGGGAAAGTCAGTCTTTCGGAAGGAATCAGGTAGCTGGGTACATGTGGGTTTTTCCTTAGCTTCTTCTTTTTCCACAGTGGACCACGGTGCCCTGTAATAAATTTCGGGATCAGAGCATTTTTCTGAGTCTGCCTCCTACTTTGACCACATTGGGCCAGTTTCCCCACAAATTATTTTTAATGTTTTTGTTTGTATTTTTGTGCATTTTAACAGGACACTCATGAAAAAGTGAGTGTGATACTCCCATTGGGCTCTCAAATTAAGAAAATCAAATTACATGTCAGATCTGTGGAGACGAGTCCACTCATAGTAAGAATGTAGAGGTATTATCTTTGGTATTAAAATGCTTGAAAATGAATAAATCACGGATATACTGTAGACTGGTAGATCTGCATGGAGACAAGAACGTGGCAGACCTCACACCAGAAAGTTACACAGTGCATCTTTAATTGATATGCCTAATGCAGTTAACAATTCAGCAAAACACCAACTGGATTCTCTTCCAGTCACAACCGACCATTGACTGGAAAAGCATTGTGGGTAAATGTTGAATGGAAAAGAATGGGAAAATTGTTGAGAATTTTGAGAGAATTTGGCATTTAAGTATTCATATTTTGGATTCAATTGGTTCCTCAAAACCAAGCATAATGCGCTGATTTCATACATAGTGATTGATCTTTTAGTAGTTGCATCATCTTTCAAAAATCAAATTATCGTCAGCTGTGAAGGAGATATATGAGTGGTTTTCATGTGCACATTATGGGATGTTTTAGCTCTGTATTGCCTGTGTTTGTGCACTGAAACGCGATGACAGGTAAAAGTATTGTGCGTTCTGCTTGGTTAGTTTTTCTAATTAAAAGCCTCACAGTCAAAGGCACCTCCATATGTTGCACAGTGAATCCTCTCCACACAGACTCTCATTACTGGAGTCCGTGTGTTAATGGCTCCATCTCACGCCTTTGTGCTGTTCATTCGTTAACATACAAATAGAAATATTACACATGGAGCGGGACTACTGAAATGAGCTACATGTTTTGATTGGAAAAAGTGAATTAGCTACAACCCATTGTAAATCAAATAGATGCATTCAATGAGAATATTCTGGTAAAGTGTTTTAAAGTCTATATTATGCAGTGGAGCAGTGGGTCTGTACTCAGGACAAAACTTTTTGTAACTTCAAGTAACCCTAACTCCCACCAAATCTTGTATCTCATTGAATTACAGAAAATAAATTGCTGAAGCAACCTTTCTTTCTGTACTAGATTATGGAGATATAATCGACATGCAGACTTCAGCCTCTACTTTGAAACCTTTCGACCAGGGGTCTCAAATGGTGGGTGAGGCTGGGCCACCATAAATCAACTGTTTTGTAGTAGTCGTAAGTAGTAGCAGTAGTAGTAGTAGTAGTCGTAGTAGTCGTAGTAGTAATAGTATTGGTTTTACGGGCTTTCAAAACCCTAGATGTCACACGAACGTCGCCGTGAGCCAAGACAAATTTGTGAGGTTGTGTTCATGAAGTTTAGCAGCAGTCAGCCAAGATCTTGCATTGATGATGGTCTGTCCGCTGCACAAAGTCTTCTCCAGCACATTCCAAATATTCTCAGTGGGTTTAAGGTCTGGACTCTGCGGTGGCCAGTCCATTTGTCGAAATGATGTCTCATGCTCCCTGAACCACTCTTTTACAATTTGAGCCCCATGAATCCTGGCATTGTCATCTTTGAATATGCCCGTGCCATCAGGGGGGGAAAAAAATCCATTGTTGGAATAACCTGGTTCTGGTCCTATTCAGTATATTCAGGTAGTCAGCTGACCTCATTCTTTGAGCACAGGTTGTTGCTGAATCCAGATCTGTTCAACTGGAGGAGGCTCGGACCTATTTGCTTTGTTAAATCCAGGTGGCAACTTTTTTTTTTTTTGAGCCTTTTAATGCCGACAACAGAATAAATGATGGAAGGAAGAAGAACTGCAACATGAGACTGAGGCCCATCGTCAGAGAAGGATCCTGCATCTCACGACATTGCAAGAGATGATGAGGTGAAAAAGGAGCTTCACACGGCAAAAAAACAAATGTGGCAGACTTGGAGTTGCAAAAAGTCACTGCTTTGCTCCAAGAGAAAGAAAAGGAGATGGTTGCCCACATCAGTGCCCATTAACAGATGAGAAACCTGTACATCAGCGCAGGACAGGAGAACATGCAGCTTAAACAAGAGCTTCGCAATGCAAAAAACGTGACAGCAAAAATGGAGTTGGAGTTGCAAAATGTCGAGGACAAGCTCCAAAAGAAAGAGAAAGACCTGGATAGTGTCACCAGTGTACATAACAATATGAGACACCATTTTCGCATTGTACTGAGGGACAAAACACAGCTCACACAAGAACTGACCTTTGCCAAAAAAAAAACATGGAAGCGATAAGCAGTACACTTAGAGAACAGGACATTGCAATCGCTGCCCTGAAACCCCAAGACTGGTCTGATCCAGAGGCCTCCAGCCGTGAAGGGACAGTCCTTAGCACGAGCGGCAAAACCAGGGCCAGAGGGATGACAAAACACCACCCGCGATGGACAACCAAAAAAAGCATCAACAATGGTGGAGATGCTACAAACAGAAAAAAGACGAGATGTCCAGAAAGGTGCTATCTTCAAAGCTGCAGTCGCTGCAGTCGTCCCAGAAGGAGGTGTGTGTCCTAAAAATGGAGAAGAAAAATTGCGAATCTTAAAAAAAGCAACAAAGGTCACAGCAACTCTCGACTAAAAAGACGAGCGAAGGAGAAGAGGGGCGTTACCAGTGCTAAGGCAGCTCCAAAGATGACCTTTGAACCCTGCATTAAGACAAAATAAAACTCAAAAATATTTAAAATATTTATTATTCATGTTTTATTGTTTTACACTCCAAACCTGACTCACCTGCAGCCGTACAACTGGTTCCTATTATGAAGGATATTGGTGAAATCTGAAGTAAAAATACAAAAAAAATACACAAGTAAAAATATTAAATTACATCTTTAAAAGTGTACTTAAAGATTAAAAAGTATAAGTGTTTGGCTGTTTTCTGATTTTGAAATCTTACTAAGCTTCAGATTTAGCGATTTTGATGAAGAATCGAGCTGAATTTTGTTCAACAGAAACAACTAAATCCATAGTTTTTTTTTGTTTCTTTTCTAGCTATATTTAACCACATATATTTGTTTGTGCAAATTATGAACGTGTTAAAAATAAACCCTCAGACTTTTCAGCAGGTCTCAGGCAATAATACAAAAAATACTTCCAGTTCAAAAATGTAGTTGAGTAGAAAGTACAGACACCTGAATACCACTTTTACTTGGAATTTCTGCTCTTTAAATCAACCCACGCACTCATCGTTGTGGAAGCAATAGGCCCTATGCCCTGTAGGGGCTCGGGCCAAAAAATGAAAGCCGCAAGCAGCATCAAACGGACCCTTGCAGGCTGTGAGCTGCACTTGTCACCAAACAAAGTCAAAAGACATTGGGAGCATTAATGCACAAAATGCACCAACATAGGTTTTTCAAGGCATCGCCATGGCAACACTGTGCAAAATACAAAATTGGCCCCTCTTTTTTGTCGGGGACAACCTGAAGAATTACTGTGCCAAATTTCACGTTCTTCATTGAAGGTAATAGGTCATTATAAGACTTTGAAATGTCTGAAAATTTGGAAATTTTCCCATTAGGATAACATGGGCTATTTCGCGCATTGCCATGGCAACCCAGTGAAAGATATGACATGAGTCAGAGCAGAGGGCGCTTTGCGAAAAACTTCAGCAAAACAATAATGAGTGCTCGGGCTTCGCTCATGCACTCACCGTTGTGGAAGCAATAGGCCCTACGCCCTTTAGGGGCTCGGGCCTGATAGTAACTGGTCAGGTAGGGTCAGCAGATCCTCGGTCAGGCCAGTTTGAGGTGAGTAACAGCCCTCAGGACAAAGGTTATACAGGGATCATTCACAGTTGAACTCATCTTCTTTATTTCCCTGAAGAGAGTGCTGTGGTTTATAAGGGATAAGTAATGTGTAATATAGGATAAGGTAAGACTGTTTCTCATAAGCCCGTTACATAATGCAGAATGTACTGTGAGATGCTTTTTTGTAACTATACAAAATGTACTAGGACATTTAAAGTCAGACAGTTTGTTTAGCTCCCCTTGAAAACTACCTTTTATGATGTACTAAAAGATACAACCACACAATTGTATGTGTTACTTGTTAGGTTTGTAGGTTTTAAATTTTTTTTTCTCCAACTCAGCAAAAAGGCAATATCTCCTGTTTGCAACACTAATCTACACATACACTTTTATCTTAGTGAGTTTCGATTGGTTATGCCAGCTGCTCATTCCATTTCACATGTGAGCCTCCAGGTAAAATCATTGCTTATTTCTGCTTAGGTCAGACCTCATGACATCCAAATGAAAGGTTATCATTGATTTTGCTTCGACACGGCACAAACCATTGATTGGACTAAAAGGACGAGTAGTGCAGTGGCTGTCAGCAAACAGCAGATGATGACGCCCACTCAGTCCTTATGGCAGCTCCAGTGTTTATGCTTTTAATGGGGCTTAAAGAGAAATCTGTGCTAAAACTCAACAAAACGCACAGGGAACGTATCCAGGGCCCTCCTACTTCTGCAAGCACAAAGATGGCAGGGAGAAACCAAAACTCTGAAAATATCTGGCTTTAACAGTGCACTATTGTGGTCTATAAATAAACTTAGATTAGAACGTATCAAAGTCAAGTTTACTGGATCACTTCCTAATTAAAGGTCTACCATGTAACCTTTCTAGTGGAGAATCTGCCACCTGCTTGTCTCTATGGATGTGACTGTATTTTTGAACCATAAAAACCTCCTTTATTTGAATAAATGCACATGTGATGTTCTGTGGAACATTCAAGGCAAAGCAAGAACATCTCCATGGAGACAAGCCTCTACCAGAAAGATTACTCAGTGTACCTTTAATTCTGGTATATCTATCTGTAATTAACATTCTGCAGACCTGGTTCTTGCCTGTACTACACTGCCTGGCCAAACCAAAAAAACCTTGCCACTGAAAAAAAAAGGTCACATACTCTAAGGTTTGGTTGGACCGTCCTTAGCTTTGATTACGCCACATATTCGCGGTGGTATTGTTTCGATTTCGCTTCTGCAAAGTCACAAGATTTATTTCCATCCCGTGTTACATTCATTTTTCACCAAGATCTTGCACAATGATGGTCGAGTCTGACGCTGCACAAAGCCTTCTCCAGCACATCCCAAAGATTCTCAATGGAGTTAAGGTCTGGACTCTGTGGTGGCCAATCCATGTGTGAAAATGACGTCTCACGCTCCTGAACCACTCTTTCACAATTTGAGCCCGATGAATCCTGGCATTGTCATCTTGGAATATGCCCGTGACATCAGGGAAGAAAAAATTCATTGATGGAATAACCTGGTTATTCAGTATATTCAGGTAGTCAGCTGACCTCATTCTTTCATTCTGACCTCAATCCCCCAGGCAGTAATTACCCAGTAGGAGGCTTGTACCTATTTGCTTAATTAAATCCAGGTGGCAACTTTTTTTTTTTTTTTTTGGCTGGGTAGCGTATAACTGTACTGGTAAGGTACACCATGCTTGTCTCCTTACCTTTTTTATTGATCAAAAATACCTTGAAAAACATGTATTCTCACTGTGAATGTGAATTGTGCAAGGGGTCGTCTCTCCACTGATTTGGTCTGTAGCTTTGCCTCGAGGCATCACCTGCTTGTCTTTACAGATAAGTCATACAGTTTGGACACGATTTGTCCAAAAAGCAGACGAGGGGATGTTTTTTTTTTGTTTGTTTTTTTCCTTCATATTTAAACTTTTATTTAGGCTAGTAGGCTATTAAGTGAGAAAATGCTCTGGCCATGCGATCAAATGCAGCCTTCGGTAAAGCAAAGGATGGGGGTCGGAAACCAGCAGCCACTCTCGAAGAAGCCCCCACAGAAGAGAGCTCGTGTTAGGCTTCGGTTCGTTGGGGCTGTGTGACGGATGAAGCTGTGGGAGTGTAATGAAGACTGTAGTGATGATCAGCGGGCGACTGTACAAAGTTTGAGCTGCAAATGAACTGTTAAATTTGGAACACATTTTTTTACCTGGCTATTTTGTTTTATCCTCTCCAAGAATAAAACAGAGGGAGGGAGAGGAAAAACGGAAGCAGAAAGAGATGGACAAACCAGAGAGGGAGTGAAATCCCCATTCCCTCCAGCAAATCGCTCCCTGTATATAATGGAGCATTCTAGGTGAAGCAACATCTCCATGGGGACAAGCAGGTGACGAACTCTCCACCAGTTACACAGATTGTACTGGTGTTGTTTGAGCATAGCCGTGAGCTAACATTATTTAGCGGGCTAATGGTGTAGAACACATTGAGAGCTGGTAGAGCTGGTTAGAGTCGGTAACAGCTGAGCGATGGGGTAAAACTGCCCTGGGCGATTACTGTAATGGAGAGCAGCTTGAGAAGGATACCATCGGATTCTGCTTTGGGTGAAAATTATAATGGCTTTAAAGACTCTAATCTTCAATTTGCTTTTTGTTCATTTAAACTGTAATTTCCTCTGGTTATATTGAAATTGTTGGGTTGGTGATTTTTTTAATGAGGCCATATGTTATGAAATCACACATTATATTAGTTAGCTGACGAGAGGGATTTCTGTGCATTGGCGAGTTTGGCAACATTTATGCTGCTACTACTACTGTGACTACTACTACTACTACCACTATTACAGCTACCATTACCACTACTACTACTACTACTACTACTACTACTACTACTACTACTACTACTACAACAGCAACCACTACCACTTCTACTATTTCAACCACTATTACAGCTACCACTACCACTGCTACTACTACTGCCACTATTACAGCTACCACTACTATGACTACTAGTACCACTGCTACCATTTCTTCTACTAGTAGTACCAATACTACCACTACCACTACCAACACTGCTGCTACTACTACTATGGCTATTACTGCCACTACTATCATTACTACTACTACCACTGCTACCATTACCACTACCACCACTAGTACTATTACCACTACTACCATTACTACTACTACTACTACCACTACTATTATTACCACAGCTACCATTACCACTGCCATTACTACTACTATGACTACTACTACCACTACTACTAGTACCACTGCTACTATTACCACTACCACTACTACCATTACTACTACTACTACTACTGGTACCACTGCTACCATTACCATTACTACTACCACTATGCCTACTATTACTACTACTACTACTACTACTACTACTACCAGTACTACTAGTACCTCCGCTACTATTACCACTACCACTACTATCATTACTACTACTACTGGTACCACTGCTATCATTACCATTACTACAACCATTACAACTACCACTACGCCTACTATTACTACTACTACTACTACGACCGCTACTACGTCTACTACTGCTACTATGCCTGCTACTCCTCACCTACACCTGCTGCCATTATTGTAACATTCATTATGTGAACTAAAAGAAAATAAATGAATTTGAATAAAGTGAACTGTAGTGTAAGTATTGTGTATATTCATGAAGACGGACTATGTTCAAGCCATCAGACTCGTGTGACATCTCGACCAGGGGGTAGTGTGGCTCAAACCCAGATTTTCTTTGCCCTTTTTGTCCTCTGCCCACGTCCATCCATCACTCTCTCTCTCTTTCCTCCTCTCTTCCTCTCCCTCCTTCTCTCTGCAGTGTCTGGACAATGAACACAGCTCTACTTCAGCCCATTATCAAAGTGTAAGACTCTCACTATACCTGCTCATAAATAACACCAAGCACAAGTGAACTCTCCAGGAAACAGGAAACAGAAAGCGAGGGAATGTTATCTGGTATCTTTCATTCTCTTGTGGCATAAAACCAATATTTACCAATGCTGATATTAATATTTTAAAACCCCTGGCACTCTCTCAAATGGGAGGGAAGCTAAAATTCACTTTTTTTTTTTCCTTTCACTTTTTCAAAAATAAAAACAACATGCAATATAATTTGTTTTACTTTTTATGATTATTGTACGACATGTTTAGCCACTGTTACGACTGGCTCACTAGGGAGGAGGGAAGTAACAACAAACCAGGTTGTTAAGGTTAACAAAAAAAATTGTATTTATAAATTAAGGTGATAAAAATAATAACACACACACAAAAATAAATTAATAAATACATACATACATAAAAAATAAATGAAAAGATAATAATAATAATAATAATAATAATAATAATAATAATAATAATAATAATAATGTCCCAAATTTGGGCAAATATTCTCTACAGATATGTAATAATATTTGACATGTATTTACATTTATTAATAAAAAAAAAAAAAAATAAAAAAAAAAATAACTAATAAACAATCCAAACTGAACTAAATTGGACTCTAAATAAGTGTCACAGCAAAAAATAGTAAAAAAGTCACTGGAGCTAACCTCATAACAAATAAAGAGCAACAAGAGACAGTCAAACGAGTAGCGAGCTGGCAACAGAACGATCCAGCTGCCCCGAGTTGACGGCAGACAGGCTGTTTTTATGGACCTGCCCCATCAGATGAGATGGAACTCCCGGGACTGCTGAAGCGGTAAGGTGGCCGGGCGTAAGTCGAAGCAGCGAATCAGGATCCGGGACTCGCCGACAGAATTTTGCAGGCACAGAAACAAAGGCAAAGAGAACACGGGAGCAGCAGGTTACGTCACAAGAGGCTCGTGGTCTGAAGTCATTAGTCTGTTTAAAGAGACTGATCTGATGCAAACTGGGAATGACATGTGGGGCTTTGGAAAAAAGAAAGAAAGAAAAGAAAGAAAAAATTGGCCCACTTTATTCCAACGATATTTGAAAAAAAATAGTTGATCATAGCACTGTTATACTGTCCATCCCCACGCAGATACGGTGACGGCATCTGCGCTACTTGAACTATGGGGCCATTTGTATTTTATTTTGAAATTTTGAAGACTTTAACACAATCATAGTTAAGGAAAACCAAAAAACACCAAGGGAAATATCGATTTTGTGGTTGCAGTTGTGGTTGGAAAGCTTCTTTGTCTCGACTTTTATGGTTCAGTCCTGGTTAAAGGTACAGTATGCAACTTTCTGGAGGTGGTATGTCGCCTTCCATGGAAATAGAAAGTTAAAACCATACTTCTCCATGTCATTCTGTGGATCGATAAAAGGAACAACATTTATGTACATGAAAATTGGTCAAATAAGAGTCAGGTTTGTGGAAATGCAATCCCACTCACAGGAAGGATGAATGTTTTCCAGTGCGATAAAAACATGCTTTTATTTTGTCTGTTTTTGGTTAAACGTTACATCATGTGGCTTTAAGATCACATGTAGAAAACCACGAGAACATTCCAAGGACCTTTGAGTGATTGAATCCCAGTTGTGAGAAAAGCCTTTGAGTCCAGACCTGCTTAAGTGTCTCTGTAGCTCTGTGCCATTAGCCGCTCTGTGTCCACTTTAAATCCCTGCACATTTGTGTCTCATCTCCCCATGGTTCATCACGTTGATTGCTCACCTCTCAGATCACACCTCTCCTCTGCTCCACTCTCCATCTCTTCTCTCTTTCTCTCTCCCCCTTTCCTCTGCCTCTATCTCATCTGCTCATCTTCTTGCCTCTCCATCCTTCTCTCTTCTGTCCCTTCTCCCCCCTTCGTTTATCTTTTCTGCTCCTCTTTCTACTCTTATCTTCAGCCCTCATTGTTTTAAGTTGCACCATACCGCCGAAGCAAGTTCCTGGTTTGTAAATTGTGTTCTCTGGCAATGTCAGTGTAATCAGCGTTGTCCAGGTTGGATCTATAGTTCAATTCTGTCAACTGGACAAAAGTTTTAAGTTAGGAGGTTCACTCTAAACCGACTTTCTTTCTTTCTTTATTCTTTATTTGTCAGGGACCTTGTACAACTTCATTAATCTTACAAAACAAAGGATAATTTGTACCACATTACACATTACACTATAAGACTGTCAGTTCATCATTAACATTAGCAGTTAAATACAATAAAATGTCCCCATGTCTAATACGTGATGTTTCCTACAGTCTAAACCAATAAAAAAAATCATTATGTGCAGGTTTTTACAGTTAAACAGAAAAGTACAAATGAACCAAACTGATGTCGACACATGATCATGATCTAAAATGTGCTTTTTCACATTTCTAGTAAAATTATTCAAATCAACAGACAATTTCAGCCTGTCTAGAAGCTGATTTCACTGTCTGATGGTTTGAAAAGAAGAGGCTGCTTGAGCAAAGGCCGAGGATGCCTTTTCTGCCTGACTATAGATAGCTCTGAGCAGGGCCGGCCCTAGCTTTCAGGGGGCCCTAAGCTGAATTTGTCTCTGAGGCCCCCCGACAGCAGATGCCTCCTGGCTCAGATATTGGTGATTCACATTTGACAATATTATGACTCTGCTCTCATCACCTGGCCTAATTGTATTTGTATTTATATGATCAACATCAGACTGAAAACATGCAGAATGTCACAGCTACTATAGTCACAAGAACAGTACACAAACATAAAAGTGAGGTCATGATTTTTTTTTTTTATTCTAGGCATTTTTTCTTCATTGCTGGAGGATTTTAGTGTGTTCTAGTTGGGGACAGTGGGCTTAAATGTACATTATAAAGTGTCCTTGCACCGGTGTAAACACATAGCTGCCCTCACCTCTGCCCGGCTCAAAAACAAATGTAGCAGTAGTAGATATTTTGCAACTACAGATATATAACAAATTAAATTGTTTTAGAGGGATATTTAGGCTGCTGTAAACACACAAGCCCAGTTTCGAATAAAACAATATATTATTTTCAATATAAATGTATGGGCTCTCAGGGCCCTAATCAGTTGCTTAGTGAGCTTACGGGCTGGGGCGACCTCAGATCAGCAGGACACACAGTAAGTCAGGGGTGTCCAAACTATGACCCGGGGGCCAAATGCGGCCCTCAGACCAATTTTTATTGGCCCTCAGGCCCTCAGTTGAACTGGCCCAATTGATCAAAATCTGTACTTTTTACGGCAAATTTGAGTAATCCTACCAATATAACCTAAATAGCATCACACTGCACTGTCATACAGACCTAATATTAATATTTTAAGTCAAAACTATGTTAAATGCACCTGAATTATCCACTGTATTGACCACTGGCCCTCCGTGTCGAATATTTTTCAAAATATGGCCCTCGGTGAAAAGAGTTTGGGCACCTCTGCAGTAAGTCATGTGAAGGATAATCATGGTATTGAAATATGTAAGTGGCCTCTACTGTCAAACCGTTCCTCGTGTATGTCAGGGAAGAGATGTTGTATCGGACTGAGTTGCGTACTTTGGTGTAAGGTGGGGAAGATTCTCCAAAGTGCACATTCCCATTATTGAATTGGATGTAGGATTTTCAAGACAGACTTTCAAGTTTTTCCTTATTATTTCATGTAGAGTCTAGAACGAATCTGCAAGATAACAGCATCCTTATTGTCCCATCATTGAGAAATTGTTGCGAGTTTTTCAGCTAGTGTCATAAATGAAAAGGCTCCAACAGTATAATGTTATAATAGAAAGTAATGACACGTGACGAGGCTTGTTTGTGTTTGACCCTCTAGTGCTGAGTCATGCTCTGAGTCAGCTGCTGAGTCCGGCTTTTACCCACCTCCCGAAGGAAAACTTTAATGACAAAAAAATCACGGCTATTTCAGAAATTACAATGGGAAAAAAACAGTGAATCTCAAAGCAGACCTACTCCGCAAAATCGACACCCGAAGTTGTATTTGGAGTGATCCGTGGATGTTTGAGCCATCTTTAATCGCTCAATTTCAAGACGCCATTTCTCTGTGCATACTTCGTTCTCTAATTTTATTTCCTTAATAGGTGATAGACGTAGGATTTGACAGCATGGCGTAGTCTTTTTGCAGCTATCCACCAGCCAACAGCCTCTTTGTTGTGACTCCCATTGGGCACTGCAGGTTTCCAATGCTTTTATTAAGTAATTTTGCATGAATATCGTGATTTAAAATGTCCAAGTATTTGCATAATGATCCTCCAGTGTCATAGATTATAAGTATATACCAGACACCATTGTCACTGCTATAGTGGTCAGTAGTTTGGTTGCTATAAATACTAAAACGTGTTCATTCCAACAACTTTTTGTGCAGCTGACAGATTTGAATTTTATTTGCATAATTGTTCATTGATACTAGTCATAAATTAAAACGTGTTCATTCATACTTTCACAACTGAGAGATTTCTCACTACTTTGCTTATGTTACTTTCACAAGAGAGATACAAAACCTCGATGTTTTGACAAGAGGTGAGACTCCTGATATGAGGTCAGGGATAAAATCACCTGCTTTCCCTGAACATATAAACTCAAATACAAAAGCGTGTGAGGCAGGACTACAGTGGGACACAGAGAGACAGGATTCATGAAAATTGGCCATAAAACTGTCAGCTCCGATCCCTCCACTTCTCCCATGTTTGACACGAGAGGCTCTGCTCAGGAATACAGAGAGAAAATAGGGCCAAAGCTATTTTTGTAACAACTGGATTGAGACCCTGCAATGTGAAGCTACACAAATCCATGTAACAGTGAGAGACCCCAGGTAAGGCAAAATGAAGACAAGATATTAAAGCTGCTCTATGTAACTCTTCAGATGGATTATCCACTACCTGCTTGTCCCTATGGAAATGCCAAATGTCACAGTATGCCATTAAATGTATTTATCCCCAAGCAGGTGACTCCATCAGGCCAGGTCTCTATCTCACTTTAATAATGCATGTGTGTTAATATATGTTGGAGCAGTGAAGTCACACATAATTTAATGCAATAAAATCATACTTTGGATCATTTCACATCTCCATGGACTCCATGGAAAGTACCCTCACCAAGTTAAAATGTGCAATGGCAGCCAAGCCGATCCCTGTTCATAGTCCATACCCAAAAACATGTGACTTACTGTTTTTACACTCCTTTTTTTATACAGTCACTGTATCAGTGTGTCTGTTTTGGTAAAGAAGGGGTTGAGTCGAAAGGCTACGTTCCTACCCTCACCTATGGCCATGAACTCACAAGCGGATGGTGGATACAAGCGGCCGAAATGGGGTTCCTCCTGAGCATGGCTGGGCGCACTCTTAGAGATAGGGTGAGGAGCTCAGTCACATGGGAGGAGCTTGGAGTAGAGCCGCTGCTCCTACACATCAAGAGGAGCCAGCTGGCTCGGGTATCTGTTCAGGATGCCTCTTAGACGCCTCCCTAGGGAGGTGTCCCGGGCATGTCCCACCAAGAGCAGGACCCAGGGAAGACCCAGGACACACTGGAGGGACTATGTCTCTCAGCTGGCCTGGGAACGCCTTGGGGTCCCACCAGAGGAGCTGAAGGATGTGTCTGGGGTGAGGGAAGTCTAGGAGTCCCTGCTTAGACTGCTGCCCCCATGACCCAGCACCAGATAAGTGGAAAAAAATGGAGGGATGGCTGATATCGGATATCCCCCGATTTGCTCCAATTTTACAAAACTGAAAAAAAAAAACTACAAAAAAAAGCAACAACTTACACACCAAATCTCACCTAATCCATCATCAATAAATACATCTGAAGACTGCACTCTGCATTTAACACCTTCTACAGCCTCTTGTATCACACTTTTATATGTACTACTCATATCTGGTAAAATCACTGAGTAGCCTTTTTGTCAATTATAAGATAGAGTAGCAGTCCAAATTCATCCCATCTTGAATTCCCCTGAACAAAACTAAATGTGTGAGTATGCATATAATA
The DNA here is from genome assembly GCA_019594935.1 of Periophthalmus modestus. Lineage (NCBI taxonomy): Eukaryota > Metazoa > Chordata > Actinopteri > Gobiiformes > Gobiidae > Periophthalmus > Periophthalmus modestus. Next base: position 27,519,800 of record JAIEZT010001368.1, read on the forward strand.
AATCTACCATGGAAATAGGCTGGCGTATTAATCCTGAGCAGCACTTTTTGGCGTCGTCGTGAGCAGATTGGAGCAGGTTTTTGAATGCGTTTCTCCACATGTCTCGCGTCACTCTTTCACTAGGCTCCAGTTGGGTTGAGATCGTCTAAAGCAGATCCCATTAATGTCTGATTGGATTATTTTAGCCAGAGTCAAGCTGCTCCATCTGCGACACTAAAAACCTAAAGCGGCACTATTTGTGGATTAGCCGATTGCATGTAGGAGAGGCTAAGTGTGGAACCGCATGCTCTGCTTAAAGAACAATTATTAAGCATTGTTTCTACATGGCTTTAAACGTGCTCTTGGCAGCTTCAAATAATGGTTATCTTCAGACAATAGATACCTTGTTTCTACAGCTGTGGTTAGCACATTTTACCGACATGCTAACACAAGCATGCTGTTGTAATGAGCGTGACTTTAAGACAGAAATGGTCAGATTGTGATTTAGGGACTTAAAACAGCGCGGACTACCTTTGGCCTTTTACCCGTGACATAACAATATTGGGAAATTCAAAGTCACATTTTTTTTTTTTTTTTTTTTTTTAGCTTAATCAACACAAACGTGAATGAAGCAAAATACAACTCCATGTATTTTTTTGATGAGGGAACAAACAAAGTAATGTAGTCTACTCCATGAGTCCAGTGAGTGTTACATTGGAGAAACTAAACAGCTACTCCATAAAAATATGTACTAACACCGGCGTGAGAGCTCCTCTGGACCCCAGTCCGCCGTACATCTCCATCTCAAAGCCACTAATCACTCCTTTGAAGATACTGAGGTACAGATCTTAGCCAGAGGGAAAAAAAAATGGTTTGAGAGGAGAGTCAAAGAAGCTGGTTTTGTTAGGAAGGACAATCTTTCCTTAAAGAGGAATGGGGACCTGAGACATCATCTCTCATAGCTCTATGATTCCATCCTTAGACCCAAAGCAAACAAAAAGAAACAAAGAGAGCAATACGAAGGCCATTAGAGGTTGAGTAGGACCATTAAGGCTGAAACTGGAGACAATAGCTGTTTACAGTTTCAGTGTACAGTAGTTAGCTCCTCCCTTCAGATAGCTATGAGGCAGTGTCCACCGGCAATCTGACCAGAACTGAAGACTTGGATGAGCAGCGAAATGTCTTCACTCCTACAACAGTTTGCCCAGTTGACAGATTTAAACTTCGTCTTTTGCTATGGATCAGAACTGGATGACTGAGGGATTACACAAACATGAGGGAACGGTGTTATAACAGAGAATATGACTAAATAAGGACCAAAGCAATTCTGCAGGACTAAACCAAGATTAAATGATAACCATGTATATATAAATGGACATAGCTAACCTGCTAGCCACTGCGCTCCAAATAGGAAGTGATTATGGGTGCGGTTCCAGCTCCATCGACTCTCCTGTAACTGCTCCTGTCATGTTCATTATTTTGTTCTTAAACTGTTTGCATTAACCCGCTCTACATGATCCTGCTATTTTTATTTTGCTATTGTGTCCATAACTCAAGATATGAACATTAGTAACAGAGAAATCAGGCGTCTTCTTTCTCCCAGGTTGCTCCCACTAGTGTTAGCAACGGGTTTGACTGACAGTGTTGCTAAGCGCCTGCGTCCTGCTAAGCCAGAGGTGCGGGCGTGAACAGCTTCGCTCCAGATTGGCTCTTTGGTTGCTATCGTACTTCCAAATATGGAACTCGCATCCAAATTCACCCCTATAACTGCTAGCCTCGACAAGCTTCATTTGATTGGAGCCGAACGCAATGGGTGACGAACCCTATGGGAGTGAACGCGTAGACTGTACACTAACTTAGCGTATAGTCTATCTGATGCACACTCTAAATCTGATCACATTTTTATTTATTTCATTTTAGACAATTAAAATGGTAAACAGCAAAATCCTCCAATTGCTTTCTGATCATGGTCCCTCTGATTACTAATATCAGATTGTGTCAAATATTCTATAAAATAATAATAAGGTCACTCATACGTTACTAAAGCCAAACCTAATTTTTTTTTCCTACATCTGAAATAGAAAAAAAAAAAAAAAAATGTAATTTGCTCTCAACTTCTAAAACACCATAGAATATGTGAATTCATAAGGCTGTTTTTCCAATTACCAGTTCAGTGACACCAGCGCTCATTAAGCATGCAAATACCCCATCACCACCACCCCTCTTTAATGATGCCTCTCTTTGGAGCTCATTCACCAGTCCCATTTAAACCATGTAGTTACAATCCATTACACCAGATTTGACACAGCCCCCCCGTCCAGAATGTCCTCCTTTCAAGTTTTAATTGAAAAACCTACAATTGCTTTCACTTACTCTTTTATGAATGTGTTCATGTGCAGCTGAGGGATTTGGAAATGAATATTGATAATAAGTAACGCTCTTAAAGTGACAGGTTTTCATGTTTTTTCTACTTATCTACTCTACCAGGTGTGATGGAGTAGTACCTGTGGTAAATATTTATCATAGTTTGACATTGAAATCATCAGCACCGAAAATTCTACCAAAAATGCAGAGACAATTTACATACAAGATTTTTTTCTCAATTCAATTCCATTTATTTTTGTAAAGCCCAAAATCAAAACAGCAGTTGCCTCTTATGGCTGAAAAATAAAATAAAATAAAATAAAATAAAATAAAATAAAATAAAATAAAATAAAATAAAATAAAATAAAATAAAATAAAATAAAATAAAAAACAGAAACAGACAGGCAAATAATAAAAGAAAATAAAATAATGGATAAAATAAAATAAAAAATAAAATAAAATAAAATAAAAAAAAATAAAATAAAAAAAAATAAAATAAAATAAAATAAAATAAAAAAAAATAAAAAGGAAATAAAATAAAATAAGGAGGGATAAAATAAAATAAAATAAATAAAATAAAATAAAATAAAATAAAATAAACCTTAAAATAAAATAAATGTAAAATAAAATAAAATAAAATAAATAAAATAAATAAAATAAAATCATGGTGAATGATAAAATAAAATAAAATAAAATAAAATAAAATAAAATAAAATAAAATAAAATAAATAAAATAAAATAAAATAAATAAAATAATGCAAATAAAATAAAATAATTTAAAATAAAATAAAATAAAATAAAATAAATGTAATGTTAACAATGAAACAGAAACAGACAAGCAAATTAATCGACAGAACACAAGCAAATGGATAACTGTCCCAGAACATCCTCTGTCCTTAGACCCTTTTCTCAGCAAGGAAAAACCAAAAAAAAAACCCCAAAAAACAGTAGGAAAAAGAGAAACCTCAAGGAGAACCACAGTGAAGGAGAGCCACTCAACTATGGGTGTACACAGAGGGGCCCACACACGGCAGGACGGGAGCCGCCCCAGCCAGGCGAGGGAAGGGAGGGTCCAGATCCACAGAACAGGATCAGGGCAAAGGAGGGGATCTCTAGGGTCCAGTCATCACCGGGGGGTCAGTGGCCAGGCATCTGAAACAGTTGCACTCCCCAGAGATCAGTGGGGGTGAACTGAATAGTGAATTACTGACAGATTGAACCTTAATATAACAAGATAGATGTATTGGAATTATATTTTTAGTCTAATTATAGCTATTAAGTATAATTTAGACAGACTTTGCCCTCGTTAAGATCACGGTTGCTAGGTAACAGTTATGGAATTACTTGTATGTAAGTGTATGTCATATCTGCTGCCCATGTCCAACCAGGAAGTAATATGATAAACTTCACGAGACAAGGCAAGAGTTTTGTACAATCTTAAATATAATTGTGCTAATTAACTAAATAATTAATGTGAAACAGAACGAATTGTCTATTTTGGTTTTAAACTTGACACAGTCCTTGACACTCTCTTGTACAGCTAAAGCACACAGGACACAGCTCTTATTAAAGGCCCACACTAATGAGTCTCCAGTCCAGAGGAGAGCCGACTGCAGGCTTTAGCTGAGGATTACATCACACGGGAATCAAAGTGCATGCACTGATCTGGACGAATTTAAACTTCCTCACTCAAACTTTTCACACTTGCTGATAAAAAAAACAAAAAAACAACTCCATTCACGTCTGACCCAGTTATGGTGAGACTGTTTTTATGTTTTTTATGCAATGAAGACATGGAGGTTTTGGAGTTTCTTTCCCGCTGGCATTGTTCTACTGATTCTTCCTGTATGCAATAATTCAAACATTATATCGAATAATACTTTGTACTGAGCATAGACTGTAAAAAGAAGTGGACTAAGTGAGTCTGACGTCACCCATAACAATCAGCTCCAGCCAAATGAAGCCAATTGAGCCCAGCAGTTATAGAGGCTAAACTGGCCCCGAATTCCATATTTGGAAATCCAAGCGTGTGTATCATGGCAACCAAAGAGCCAATTAGTAGTGAGGGTGTTGAAGATTACGCTCCTACCTCCCGCAGCGCTAGTTTGGTAGAGGGCAGGCGCTTAGTGATGCTGTCAATCAAACCTGTTGTTAACAGTAGAGAGCAATCTCAGGGAAAAAGGTGCCTGATTGATTTGTTATTAATGTTCATATCCTGATTTATGGACAAAATAGCGAAATAAAAACTCCAGGATCATGCAGAGCGGGTTAATGTGACCATTGTACGATCAGAATGACGAGCCTGACAGCAGCAATTACACAGAGAGGGATGGCTTGTTTCAGATCAAATCAGAAATCAAATGGAGCCAGAGCCGATGAAAATGATGGAGTCAATGGAGCCAAAACATGCTTATACTCACTTCATACTTGAAACGTGGTGGCTAGCCTGTTAGCTTTGTACATTTATATATACACTCTATGGCAGGGGTGACAAAGTCAAATTCACAGTTGGCCAAAATTAAAAACTAAGACAAATTCACAGACCAAACTCAATATTTATTGAAAAACTCACTGCACTTGACATGTAATGTTTAACCTTTTCGTATGGAAACAAACTTTAGTTTTGTTTAAACAAAAAATCTAGAACAACTCAAGCTTGATATTACAAAAATATTAGAAATTAAATTTGAAATAAAAGACACATCAGTAGTATTAATTTCTTATTTAAATGAATAAAATAAATTATGTCTCTCCCTGTAGCAATTAATTTAGCCGAGGCGACTAGTAGCTTGTTGCTAATGAGTGTCAACAGAAAAGAAGGGCCACTTGCCGGTCTCGACTGCAGCGTAGTAGTAAAGCATTCTGAGATTTGTAGTATTAGTTGTGCATGTGCTATATACCGGCGAGCCAGCTCTAATGCACATTTGATATGATCTCACGGGCCAAATATAATTACAGTTTAGAGTTTGACATGTATGCTCTATGGTACTGACACAAGTCTGGCTATATTTAAGTTTATTTGTTATACTATCAGAATACCAAATCAATGGTGCTGTGCCACTCTACCTAATTAGAAAAACATGAACTAGTTTGCAAAATGGCTTGCAATGGTCCAAAGTTATTTCTCACTTACCTAATTATGCACCATGATAAATGTATAAGCACTTTTCACAACTCTCACAGATCAGAGCGGAAGTTTTGATGGTAAATGTAACAAAAACTAGCATACTAACGCACACTTCCTGATTATCGGACAATACAATTTCGAACAAATGCATTATTTTTCCTTGAGAGCTGCTATGGGGGGAGTCCTGGCCATTCTTGTCCATGTTTTTAGTCAAAGGAAATGGAGCACCCAGAGGAAACCTACACAGACAAAACATCTAAACTTCATACAATGCAAAACATCCATCCATCCATCTATTTTCTTCCATTTATCCGGGGCCAGGTTGCAGGGGCAGCAGTCTAACCAGGGACTCCCAGACTTCCCTCACCCCAGACACGTCCTCCAGCTCCCCCCACAAGGTGTTCCCAGGCGAGAGACACAGTCCCTCCAGCATGTCCTGGGTCGGGGCCTCGTCCTGGTGGGACATGCACAGAACACCTCCCTAGGGAGGCGTCCAGGAGGCATCCTGAACAGATGCCCGAACAGTGACAAGCGATGAGGTTCATGGCTGATGAGTCACTGATGTTGTCACAATCAGATTTACAAACATGTAAACCAGGTGTCAGTACATTCGGTCCCGGGTCAGTTTCTCTCCCAGTGAGTGACTTGGGGCCAGAATAAAAAAGAATTTCAAGTTAAAAGTTACAAAGTCTGTATGAAATAGCTTGAATAGTATGAAATAAAAAGCAAGCTGGTTTTGTGTTGTTTTTTATCCTTATTCTGGTTCCTCAATTTTCAGTGGATTGAAGTCATTAAATGTCTTACCATTTTATACGTCTCTGTTTGAAAAGAGAGAGTCGTTTGTCCCGTCATCTGGAGCAAACCATTTAGCTCCTTTAGAGTTGGTCTTCCTTGAATTATAACCTCCTGCTTCAACCGAAAGTCCAGTTTAGAAAACTGCTTGAGATTTAATATGTAATCTTCCTCCATTTAAAAAGTAGGGCCAGACAAGAAGAAAAAAGTGAATTGCTAAAGTTGACTTGCTAACTCTAAATTGGAGGTTGCGGCCCCTATTCTGTGGGAGTTACAAGAATCACTGGGCTCACGAGAGCCCCCTAACATGAGGCAGGGTAACTGTGTGCCTCACCCAGCGTCTTTTCACAGCCGCTTAAAGCAGCAGCGTCACTGCTGAGCTACAGCACAGTCAGTCCACGAACGGCTGGTGCCTCACTGCATGTCTCTTCTCAGGATTTCAACGGTAAACGTAAAAAATCTGCAACTTTGAGTAAAAAAAAAAAAAAGAATAAAATTACAAAGTTAAATAGAAAATAACTTTATAGTACAAATCATTTGATAAGTATAACCATTTCATTTATTTTTTCTCTGTGATGACAGCAGTGCCTAACCTGCCTCACCTGACCGCACGTCACTGTGCCCGAACCACCTCAGCCGGTTCCTCTTGACGTGGAGGAACAGCAGCTCTGTCTGAACTCCTCACCCTATCTCTAAGGGAGTGCCCAACTACCCTGTGGAGGAAACTCATTTCGGCCGCTTGTATCCACGATTACCCTGAGCGCATGACCAATGCAAAAACAATTCAGCTTATTTAACTTCATTTCAGTAGTTTTAATCATTTCACAAGATCTCTTTTCTTGACAGATCTGGATTATTTCACTTTTTTCTAGACGTTTCCATCTTTTCAAATCATCACATTTTGAGCCAAATTATTTGCTGAGGAGGTAATGAAAATGAGCATAACTAATAAAAAAAAAATCCTGGTAAATACAGTAAATGAATAAATACATAAATGTATAATTAAATCTAAACATTATATATACTATTACATCTTAACCATGACTAGATATTCCATGTTGCAGTGGTTAAAAATCTCTTACCTGGTTGAGCTGCTCTTCACTGTGTCATACCTTATGCACATTTGGAGATTTCCTAAGACTGAATGATGGTTGTGAGTTCTTTTGTAAAATACACTATTACTCTTTCAATAAACACAAAGTACTTCTCTTTAAAGTGAATCTTAAATGTACTTCAAAACCAAGGATATTTTCACTGCTGCTCTAGTGGCATCAAATGAGAAAATATATGATTTCTAGATACTGCACCAAAACACCGTCAAGAACAAATGGGTCTCACTGTAAATGATTGTATCTTTATCTGTATTGTCAGATCTCTAGTCTTAAAACGCACAAAAATACCACACATTTAGCTCCCTGGGATGTAGCTTTTATGGAGCGCCTTCATGCTCTTTGAATATGTGATAGTGTATGCGGTTTTGTGACTTGTTTTGGAGACTTGGATGTCCATAATTATCTCCTCTCTCATTTCCACAGTGCCTGTTTGCGGGAGTGCATATTCGTGTGTGGATGTTAATTATATATTTTCCTCAGCATTTTTTTGCATTTTGTGATTAATGATATTCCAATCAGCTGTGTCCAGGGCGCAGACTGTTTCTCAGATGAGACTGGAGCAGCTGAAACATAGAAAACAAGCAGTACTTTGAAGTTTAAAGTCCGTCACCTGTTTGTCTCCATCAGTGCTGGCCCTGGCTTTTTCAGTACCCTAGGCGAAGTTTCTAATAGTGATTCGCAGTAATAAATAGTCTAAAATGTTATACTTCTGCTAAGACCTGGTAGGCATTAGTGTATTTATTGGGGGGAATAGGTAAAAATCTTGATTGCTTTTGTATCTGGCAATCTTAAAAACCAGGGGGTCTGGGGTGTAATCAGAACATTTTTAAACAAACAAATTAATTTCCTGTAATCTGAGGTAAACTGGATCAACTAATTACAATAGTTAATTTCTGTTTATTAGTTGCACATTCTGATTATAACCTGAGTCCCTCCAAGATTCAAGCGGGATGAGGAGGGATTACCGTATTTTCAGGACTACAGAGCGCACCTGATTAAAAGCCGAATGCTTTAATTTTTGAAAGAAAAACTTGTACAAGCCGCACTGGATTTTAAGCTGCAGGTATCCCACGTAGTAATATGAAAAATTTGCTCAAAAACGTTACATTTGCAAGGGACCACTAGTGCAGTTTTGCATGTTTTTTTACAGTGTATGCAGGCAATACAATAGTTGTGGGACTGCGCTAGACTGATCATACAATTTCATTGGACCTCTGTGAACTACTCAGTTTTATTGGTCTGCTGTTGCTGGGCAAAATGTTTTTGGCGCCATGGAAAAAAAAAAAATGTATAAGCCGCACTGCACCATGAGCCGCAGCAGTGTAGAAAAAAGTAGCGGCTTGTAGTCTGGAAAATACAGTAGCTATCATAAGAAAACGTGTAGCACAGTTGGGGCTAACCTGTATTTTACACTTGGTACATGTCATTTATCTCCAAATCATATGCCAGTGGTTCCCAGGGGAGCCCCAGAACCTCTGCTCCCTCCCTAGCTCCGCCCCTGCACCAGCACAGAGAGCGCACTATGAGCTGCAGAACTACAGTCCATATAGTCCATGTAGCCTAAAAGTTTTTTTCAGACTCCTGGCCTCATGTTTTATGTTCGACAGAAGTGTGGAGAGAAAGGCGACACGCTTTGTGGTTTCCATGCTGTTGAATCTACAGATGTGTTAATTCATCACCTGTTTGTGCTCATAATTTAGTGAACCACAGATGGCTTGACGGCAAATACCTGACAAAAGTTTTTGGACTCCCAACTGTTTCCAGAGTCTTTGATTTGGCACTATACCCTGTCAATGATCAGGTGCATTCAGGTGCTTTCATATGTCATTGTGCACGGCGCATGGGGCAGCGACTGGTGCCCCTCCAATCACCGCGTGCTTTTAGCATTTTCCTATACTGCCTATGCCACAAGCCGCCTCTGGTCTCCATGGAGATGTTACTAATTTGACTAATTGGTTGTATGGTATTAAAGATATCTATTAAGAAATACCTATAAACAACATGCCTCATTATTGTTAGCAGGGGGTCACCTCACCATAGATCTCACCAGTAACTAGTCATACTGTGGAACATTCCAGGAAAAGCATCAATATGTCCATGGAGGGAAGCAGACAGGTTCATTCACTTTTAAGTAAAACCAATGATAGTAAAATCCTTACGATTATACACATTGGTTGTAAAAAAAAAACCATTTAAATGTGTTTTATAGTAACCAGATCTATGCTGTTCTGATATCACTCTATTTATATCACAAAAATGTTTAATTAAAATGTCCCACAGTGAATAAATCTGAGGATGAGTAGCCACTTAGCAGGAAAATCTGTGCCATTTTCGATGTGTTCTTTGACTGTCAGTAAACTCCATCAGATAGCGTTTTCATTTTCCTAATTGAAGTTTACTGCTATCTCTGACTTTGCTTCTTGATCGAGCAATTAAAAAGTCCCAGTCCGCTTCACACCAGTGCTTTGTGGAAGTCTGTCATGTGCACCAGTGATAACACAGGATCAGCTGTGACTATGGGCACAGCAGGGGCCTCCTATAAGTCCTTTCTAAGCCATAATTATAATATTCTGTTAGATATGTGTTGGATATGTTCAAATGGCGTATATCCCTGCCGGTCTGTCATGCATGCAGGAAAAGTGTAATACAGAGATAGTGATAATGAAGCTGTTTTATCAGTAGCAGTTTAATTTGTATTAGTTTCATTTTATCCATTGATTTATGTCATTAGTGAAGTTGATCTCAAAGTGGGGTCGCAAGGCACTGCGCTAGGGGTTGGAAGATACAAATTTAAACTTTGATCATTAATTGCTTCAGTGACATGGGGTAAACCTGTCAAGAGTGGTGGGCTACTACAGCTAATTGCACCTGTTTTAGGGGACAGGGGAAGTAACCCGAGGAAAACCATCCAGACGCAGGGAGAACATGCAAACTCAGGGTCCTAATATGAAACATTTTCTCTCTGTTTGTGCTAACCGACATGTTCCATTCTCTAACTGTATGAAAAGCTTGTATGTGTCCTCTATGTGCAGGTTAATCCGTGATTCTCCAGCTTAGGTAGTCGTAACCAAACCTATGACTCCAGATCTGGGTCCCCTGCTCCTGGTAGGTTGCCCCAGCATTGAAAGATGGGTCAAATGCGCAGGATACATTCCCCTTCAAGGAGCTCAGTCACACGGGAAGAGCTCAAAGTAGAGTCGCTGCTTCTCCATGTTGAGAGGAACTAGCTGAGGTGGCTCAGGCATCTATTCTGGATGCCTCCTGGACACCTCCCTGGAGAGATGTTCCAGGCACATCCCACCGGGAGGAGGCCCAAGGGAACACCCAGGACATGATGGAGGGACTATGTCTCTCGGCTGGCCTGGGAACAGCTGGCCTCCTCCCTGAAAAGCTGGAGAAAGTGTGTGTGGAGAGGGAAGTCTGGTTCTCCCTGCTCAACGAGGAAGAAAATGGATGGATGGACAGGGTACCTTACCTTAGGCGAAGACTCTGGCAACCCAGGTTCAGCTGTGATAATACTGTAATACTGTAATGTTACTAGTAGTACTTTTTTTTTTTTCTTTAAGAGTACGGATTAGATATGATTTGTTAAATTCTAATCTTAGGATGATTTGACTTATTCCTTGTCTTAGCACATCTTTAAACCATTATGTATAAAATTATCACTGCACTAAACTCTCTAACTATAAGCCCTTCATTTTAATACCTGTGCTAAATCCCCCTCTCTGTTTCCTGTGATAGCGTCAGCACCGTTAGCATAGTTAGTGCTCGGGTCACCGTTTATGACTCCGTGACATTTGCTCAGCGTTTTTACTCACCTCCTCCGCTAACCTCACACAATCATATCCGCTAATATACCACCTCCACAGTCCCCAGTCATTAGACTCCTCCCTCCCAGTCATTAGACACCTCCCTCCCATTAAAAATAACATTCCCCTCTCTATCCAAATGTGTCTGGCCGCGCTGCTTTATCTCCCGTGGCCAGCGCTAATCCCGATTTTAATACCTCCGTGAGCTTGTAAAGAAAGGCTATTATGTTATGAAAGACAAGTTATACATGAAAACAATCTAAAGCTGCTTTGACAATGAGAGGTGTTCAAATAAGATCAGCTGTGTTTAGTGGCAAAGCTTTTAAATTAGCACGCACACACATTCACACACACATATAATTAATGAATTCATTTTATTTCATTTTATATCAGAGCTTGATGTACTGTTACCATACACTTGATGAAATTATCTACTAATACAAACCTCTGAACTGCCTATTATTGACATATGGGGGCGGCAGTAACGCAGCTGGTGCTCGTGCTCGTCCACTAATCCCGAGGTCGGCTGTTCTCGACATAAACGTCATTGGTAGAGCGGACAGATGCACCAATACACAGGTTGGTGGTGCGATTACTGCTCCCACAGAAGAATGCTGCCGTTGTATCGTTGGCCAAGTTTATCTCCGTGGACACAAGCTCCCGGTGCCTTTAGCCCTTTTTGCAGGTCAGATCTGTGGAGAGGCGACCTTAAAGGCTCACATAAAAAAATTAGCAATAAGATAACCCAACAAAATAAATACTTGATTTAGACTTGTTTTTTTGTCTGTTTGTTCTTCCTGTACTCACATGGTTTAAATAGGTTTGATATTTTGGTAAACTGCTCTGACCTCCTGTCGCTCCCTTTCCACGCATCACTTTCACTTTGGCTCCAAATGAGAGACTGGCCCACTTCGCGTCGCTCAAAGGAGGCACTGCTAATGACTTTTAATCATACACACTAATGAGGAGCTATAATTTCACACCACTGTTACTAATTGAATGGCGTTTTTTGCCGCAAACAGCGTGAGAGAAATGGCTAAGGTCAAATAAGTTGTTTTACTGAGATACTGGAATAAAGTATCCCAGTACGCACCACTGAGCGTACTGTTACATACTAAGCGTCATTTCTACTATCTATTTAGCAATAAACCATCATACACTTTTTTTTTCTTTTTTATTAATTTTGTTCATTGAAAACTGTAATATTGATCTAGAACAACTTAGCCATAGTATGTAACTTTTCTGCCAAAAAATAGTACTTTTTTTTTTTCTTGTGGATTGCACTGAAAAACACAGGTCCTCACTCTGAACGGGCTTGCATCCCCACAAACCATACTCTTATTTTGCCTGGAGGACAGCTTCCATGGAAATGTTGTTCCTTTAGCTATAACATTCCACAATATGAAGAAGAAAAAAAAAAAAAGTCTATGGAGAATGTCTCTATTTGACTGGAATCATGCAGTTGCTTTTTTACCTCCACCTTCCTTCAAAACTGCAGAGCTGATTCTCTGCTCCTGGCTCCACCTCCTCATATAGTGGAATTTAACTTTAACGGTAGCAGATTTTCATTTACTGTTGTTTGTATCCATCCATTTTCTTCTGCCTGAGCCTCCTCAGCTGACTCCTCTTGACAGGGAGCAGCAGCTCTACTGAGGACACTCATGTTAACTGCTTGTATCCATGATCTTGTCCTTTTCAAAGCTCGTGACCATAGGTAAGGGTAGATTGACCGGTAAGTCGAGAGCTTTGTCTTTCGACTCAGCTCCTTCTTCATCACAACAGTCCAATACAGCAACCGCATCACTGATGGCCTGTCAATCTCATGCTCCATCCTTCCCTCACTCGTGAACAAGACCCTGAGATACTTGAACTCCTCCACTTGGAGAGGGCACACCACCTTTTTCGTTTTATGAACCATGGCCTCGGATTTGGAGGAGCTGATTTTCAGCTCCCCCTGGCTCTGGAGACATGGAACACCACCTGTTGTTTATATTTCTGAAAAATAGCTATGCAACAAAAAGTCAAAATTTGTTAAGGAACAGCAAGTAAGTACAGAGCTACGTACAATTCCTTTCATTGACGTGAAATTTGATATGCTCTCTTCAGGTGGATTTTCATTTCAAAGCTCACTACAGTCAGACTCACATGATCACAGGACTATTGTATGGCCGGAAAAGCAGGTAGCGATAGGATTCATTGGGCTCAAATCAATGGATTGCCCTCCACAAAGTCTTCACCTACTTCTAACCACACTTTTACTGACAGAGGATTGGCTGTAGACCTCTCTATTAAAAAGACCTTAGCTGATCACTGACTAATGACCTTGTTTAATATTCAATTAATTACCCAGCTTTACTTTACCCCCATCGAGACCGCAGAGAGATCAGCCTATTGCGCAGGTTTTAGGTTGATCCAGAGAACAGACTACACCTACTCAACAAGGGGGCTGAACCCACAACCTTCTAAACATGAGCAAACCACCATTATAATCCCAATAGTACAATACTTGTCTTTCCTGACCATCCATTTTCCGCAAAAACACACACATTTGGGCTAGTTTTGACCTGATTCATGCTCTCATGAGATTAACAAACTCCAAAAATGACAACTGCGGCTAAATTTACTGTTCAAGTGTGCAGACTTCTCCCCTCCACGCAAGCCCACGTCCTGCTTGATAAATGAGCTCGAGTACTCCAAAGGTCAAAATCTATTTAAATCTTTGTAAATCTTTTGGCTTTTTTCCTGGCATTACATTTTAGCATTTTTGAAACTATAATTGGATGAGTTCAACATGGCTCTTGTTGTGTAGCTTGTATTTATTGCCTAATTCTGGTGCTTTAGAGAAATTGCATGTTTTGGGGGGAAGAGGGATGGTGATGTTTGGAGTGCCCTTTAAAAGTCATTGACTCAGTTTGTCAAAGGAGCACAAATTCGCTGCAGTGCCGATAATTAAAAACAGAATGGTAAAACTGTAATTAGTGACCTGTTATAGTCCTCCTCTGCTTTGTAAAAAATAGTGAGACATATTAAACTGTCATCAGATGTTGGTAACTGTATCATCATAACTTTAATTTTACTGTCATGGCATAAAATCTAGGTTCAAAAGTCCAGTATTTAATTTCCTGATGTAAGTCCGTCACCTGATTGAACCCATAAATATGTAATTGCTTTGTCTTGCTTTGCACAGTATGATATTTCTTTTGTGTATCTCATTGGTGAACATGGGTAAGTTACAGATCAGGTTGGGTAAAAATGTATCAAGGTAATGTTAGCAATATAGAACACCTTTAATAGCAAGATATATAGATTTAAGAATAGATTTAATGCCATACTGAAGTGCGTTTCCAGCACAGGAATAACATCTCTATGGATACAAAGGTGGTGGCAGGTGGCAATCCCCTCAAAAAGTTACATACTGCACTTTGAATTGTTTCTTTTGAACAGCTTCACAGCAGGAAGATCACAGGTTTGACTGATGGTGTGAGGACTTTTGCATGTTCTCCCTGTGTCTGACAGAGATCTTGTTTATTCTATTGAATAAACTTGCTTATCTCCATAAAGAGTTAATTCAAGTTTAATGCCATACTGTGGAAGACTCCAGGTAAAGTGGTAACAGAGACAAGCAGGTGGCAGCCTGTCCACCAGAAAAGTTGTGCACTCCTGATCAAAATCCTGACCAGTTCAAAAATCGCAGAATTCACCTTTTACACTGTTGTGTGAGACAAAAAAAACAAACAAACAAAAAAAACAACAGTAAACAGTTTATTGCAAACAGCCATTAAACTGAAACAGGCTGCATCAGCTGATCAAAAGTTTAAGACCACATCTCAAAAAAACACACTTTAACATAGTCTGTCTGCAAACATAAGGAGAGTTACGGTGCCTATGACAGACTGAACTACTAATTTTACTAAAACAGTTGAAATAATTCTATTTAAGATTTTACAAAAGAAAAAAAAAAAAGTTTAAAAAGCCTCCCTCGTTGGAAATGATGTCATGACACTAGAGAGTTCTCTGTAGCCTGATGCCATCAGTATTTAACTCTCTAAAACAGAACTCTCATTTTTAATATATTTTTCAACTGTTCTTTGCAAACTACTTTCTGATTGGTGTACAACTATAATTTATATTTACAACAGGTATTTTCCCACCAACTTAGGTAGAGTTTAGAGCATACACACTTTAACGGGGCATGACTCTCTTATTAAACTATTCTGAGAGCCATATCACATTAGCATACATTATATGAGCATCTCCTCCTCAGTGCATATGTTTCGAGCCCAGTGGAGCCTGGAGACATGTGCTTGAATGGGGGGTCATTACATGTCCAAAGTCACCTTCTTCAGCTGCAGCTGAAGTTATGGATTTCAAACAGGGACAAAAGCAGCAGAGCTAAAGCTAGAGGAGCCGGGCCCTCAGAGACGGGCCCTAATTGAAATGAATTCTGACTAAAGCAATGACTTCTAATGGCATTTTGAATGGAGAGTGTGGTAATGACACAGAGCAGCCTGGGGGGGACACAGGCGCAGAGACAGAGCAGAGGTGGAAAATGAGAGATTTATTCAAAAGCAGGAGGTGGACAGACGCATAAGGACGGACACATTATGAACATGTAAATGTGATATTAATATTGTATGACAGTGGGTTCCATTTGTGGGAAGCCTGGTGCTGCAGGGGAGTCTGGCCAGTCAAGACACTTGTTTTAAACAAAGACAAATATTCAGGGCACATGTCTTATCTCGCACAGTTCCACTGGACCCGATTAACAGGGATATTTTATGAGCTTTATTCATCCACAAAGAAAATGGCTTTAACCCGTAGCTCAAAAATAACAACATACAAATAGTTCTTAAAGTGCAGGTTTTCATATGTTTCTAATTACTATCTTTTGGGAGTAAGTATCATAGTTTTACATCAGTTAAGAAGCAGTTTTTGGGGCAAATAAAAGTTCAGAAAAGTAAAAAAATATATATACAAAAAGTAGTGCTGAGTTTTAAAATAAGTCTTTTTTTTTGTCTCAGTATTAAATTAAATCAAACTAAACTTATCTGAACAAACTCAAAATAAGCTATGGACCACTGCAAACCATTAAAAAGAACTAGCTATCTTTTTCATGTTTTAAGTAAAAATCCGGTACAGAGCCTTTAAACAAGAAGGCCTATGTAATCTCAAAGGAAAACAAAACACAAAATGTTCTTCAAAACATGCTCTTAATCATAAAAGTGTGTGAATGCACTGTGGATGTTGACTTGCCTGCCCCCAGCTCAGCAGGGAGTCGGCTCTTAAATGAAATAAAACGCAGTCTTTCAAAGCACTCTTTTGTGTGAACTCCACTGAATTTGTGCCTCTGACAAGAATTAAAGCTTTAATAATCCTGGGACTTGGGGCTACACTGCAAAAAAATAGCAAGTGCACTTTTTAGGAGCATTATTACTTTCTATAAAGACTTTAAAGACACAAAATGAATTTGATTGGAGAAAAAGAGGTAAACTGGTTCTTGTTACAGACTACTGCGGTAATTAGTGAGGCTTTTAAATACAGTCCACAAACAGGTTGTGTATGTTGTACAGTCTGATGATGTAATAATTTCAGATGGGCACAAAGGTCTATCCATGGGATTCAGAACATTGAAAAAGTAGGGCAGTTGCCGTAGCAATTACCAATTTAAAACCAAATATTATATCTTTTGAATGGAAAAGCAGTCCTTGTTGCATATGAGGAGTCACTGTTTCAGTTGTTATGAACTGATGCATTTGTATGAGTTTTTATCCTGGTTTAAATGAAGATAGAAGATAAGTTTACAGTTTATATATCAGCCTCATAACATCTGCAGCTTTTTACCATCTAAAAACATTACAAAAAATCAAAGGGATACTGTCCAAGCCAGACTTGTCCATGCATTTGTCTCCAGTAGGTTCGACTAACAGCCTGCTCACTGGCCTCTTCAAACGAGCCTTAAGACAGCTGCAGTACATCCAGAACGCTGCTGCTCGGGTCCTGACTAGAACCAGGAAGTACTTCACACATGCGTCCTGTGCTCAGGTCTCTGCTCTGGCTCCTGTGGATCAGAGAACAGACATTAAAGCAGCTCTGTGTGAACAAGTCTCTCCATGGACCAGCACCAAAGTACATCTCCCACATGTTAGTGCCACATGAACCATCTCACACTTTGAAGACTTCAGGTACCGGCCTCCTGCTGGTGCCAGAGTCAGGACTAAACATGGAGAATCAGCGTTTCAGTTTTATGCAGCAAAAACCTGGAACAGTCTTCATGAAGATGTGAGACAGGCCTGACAATGTTTAAATCCAGCCTCAAACAGTTCCGTTTGTCTCTGCATATGACTGAAATGTTTTTATTCTTCACTCTTCTGTTTTAATGTTAGTTTGATCATGATTATTTATGTTTTGATTTGTGTGATTTTAATGCCTTTCCTATTCTGTAAAGCACTTTAAATTACTTTGTGTACGAATTGTGCTATACAAATAAACTTACCTTGCTTTGCCACTCTCTTCCTCCACATCTTCTGGTTTCCCTGTCCCTCCAACCAAAGTATCAGATGTATTTATTTGATTGGACATAGACATTACCCTTGGAAGTCCAAAACTGGCTTTTACATATCAATTTGTCTTCAATTCATTCAGGTTGGGGTTGCTTCTTGTGAAATAATACCAAAATTTAATCTGTGGACCCTACCTTTTTTTTTTTTTTTTTTTTACAATTACAGGAACAAACCAGATTTTGCACGACTTCATTGCACATGGTAATTCTTCCAGATTTGGGCAGGTGCAAAACAAATTACTTCAAACACACAAAACATTCAGACGTTCACGATCACACATAACACGAGACAGAAAAACCGAGATTCATTTGGCCCTCCATTCTGAATCCAATCTCTCCAAAGAGAAAAACTGGCCCCATTTCTTTGCCTGTAAACGCGCTGCTCTAAATGTGTGAAATTATCCAAGATGGCGGTGATTATGGCATGATGGGATGTAATTGTGCTTCACTCACACAGACGCGAGCGCTGACACAGATGTGGAGTTTAGAGTTTAGACACTTTTGGACATTTGATGAGCCAATCAGGCCTCTCCTCTGGCTCTGCTCTGTTGAGTGGGTGAGTGGATTGGGCACGTCGTAAGATTGGAGGTTGTAGATTTGAATTTGGTGCATGTGTGTGAGTGAGGCTGTTGGTGCAGATTGATAGATTTTCTCAAATAAAAACATTTCTTAAAGAGCCCCTCCCCACCTCACAATAAGAATGCATGTTTTTCCAATGTCTGTAATTCAATGCATGCAAGGATAAGTTAAATGTCAAACAGTGGAACGTTAAAACTGGGATACCGTCAGGATTTAGGGTTTTTTGTGTGTTTTGCACTATTTCCCCCCTCCCTTCTGTTTCTAAAGCTGGAGCTGGGTGGAGATTTGAGCTCCTCCCGTGTACACCTGCATCTAATCAGCTGCACCTGGGGAGGATAAAGGAGCTAGGACCTGACACTCAGGGTCAGATCGTCTTGTCGTCTTCATGTCATGCTCCTACTTGCTCGTCTATCCACTGTGATTCACTCCTTGGAACTAGTGATGGTGAGATGAAGCCCCATGAAGCATCGATACTTTCAGCCAACTGTGCCGGCACATGTACCGATGCTTCATAAGGATTCATTTACTCTATAGTGCCATCAAGAGGTCAATAAAACGTACTACAATCTAGCTTCCACCTCAGTGACATCAACTGAACAAATGTACTTCAAAACCAGATAGGACCACAGTGAAACACATTATTAGAAATAGGAATGCACTTGTGTTACTTGTAGTAGGGCTTCGAATTAAATAAAGAGAATTACACCCCAATATTTTTTCATTGTTTGTTATTCAAAAAAAGTAGTTCTCTAAAGAGTCAGGACTAAGGCGGTTCCACTTTTTTTGAGAGAATTTCTCCTGGTTTGGTTCTCTGGAGCAAAAGAGACACTTCACCTGTGGTAAACACAGACACGCACAAAATGGTTTATACTTTGTGAGCCCTGAGCAGACATTTTGTAATTTTACTTTATAAGACAAACCTTGTTGGGAGTGATCAAGTCAAAGTACTTCCAAACACGGGAAAACTTTCTTTTTTTAGCTGGCTCCATCATTTAAACACTAGCAAGATAATAACCAAACACCAAACACAAGACGACTCCACTGCGTTTCGCTGTGTCTTATATTTCAAATGACACGTGGTTCAGGCGCCAAACCAGTAAACCACTTCCTGAATCAGTCACGTGGTACAGTGCTTCAGGAAGGTTCAAACGTCATCGCTTACGTCATCAAACCACGCTCCAAACCACACTTCGCCTGAATTTTTATCGATTACTCGACACACATTTCGAAGCCTCAACACAGACCGTAACATCACTATCTGCACCTCCGTCTCCGACCCAGCTCTACATGTCCGGTATGAACACCCCAGCCTTTGACCCTGCGACCCACGACCTGCTCCAGGACTACCTTCATTCAGTTTCCTATATCTACAAATAAACTCCGTTCTGTTTCTCTGAGTCCTGTCCCCCGGTCAGTCATTATGACAGATACCTGATTTTCACACCATGGAAAGTAGGGATTTAAGTCTAAGTCTAACTCATCCCTCTCTCACAAATCCTTTGGCATATTATATATCTTCACGTGGCTTTGGAACAGCTTTTGTCAAAGTAAAACTGAGACAAGAATACAAAAATGTAATAATTATTAACTGCAGACAGCACCTCATTGGCCTCATTTTGTAATTTTGTCTCACTTGCTTTTAGAGCTTACTATACTTTTTTGGAGGAAAACACAAAATTTGCCAGAAAAAAGTCAGGTACACGAGCGTCAATATCTCCATGGAGACAAGTAGATGGCTCGAAAACTTACATAGCAAAGATGTTAAATGAAAAAAATCAATAAAAAATATAGATCAAGTATTTTTACAGTGTTCTTCTCATGCTACAATAATAGAGAAATCCAACACATGACAGGTTTAACAAAGCTTCCCGTGGTTTTCGATGCTAATAGCTTTTTCTTTTATGACACAGAAAAAAGAAATGATGGCCCCAATCAGATGGTAATTGCTGATAGTTAATCATAGTTGCCTCTGTGTCATGAGACCGGGCAAATTTGGCTTTGGGGTAAAATTAGTTTGATTGTACTAAAGCGGTCGACGCCGAAGTCACGCAATGGATTAACGATGAGAGGAAGCAGTTTGGGGATTTCTAAAGCTCAGGATTCATTAGATTTAAGGCTCTGACATAGAAACCAATTCACATGGGACGTTTTTTTCAAGAGCATTGCTTAAGACGCGCTTCACATTTGATTCCCCACTGCGTTTGACAAGTGTCTACTCGTTAATTGATATTTGGAAATGATCTCTACAGAAGCGCAGATGTTGGGAGGGCTTTGGGAGAAACGTAGGTAGGACACAACTAGAGCCAGAAAATGCTGAACAAGCCCAAAGTCTACAGGGAAATTCTTATGTTGTTTTTTGCCACATACTTTTTCATAGTTAATCTCAGGCATTTTGCAGTAGACCAGTGGCGGAAGGTAACAAAGTACAAGTAAGTACTGTAACTAAGTAGAATTTTTAGGTATATTTACTTTACTTAAGTACAATTTACAGTGTGTACTTTTACTTTTACTTCACTACAGTATCTGTACTTTCTACTCCACTGCATTTTTTAACTGGACTGAAAAGTAAAAAGTACTTTTCATGTGATTTGAGGGGTTATTTTTACCATATTTGTGGTAACATCCTGACTTCAAGCGTTGGCTTTGAGCAAACAAAAATAAATACACAAAATTCATTAAAAAAAAATATAAGAAACTGATTAATATTGTTACTATTGACTAAATATATCTTTTTTTATCACTACATTTAACACTTTAACAAATTAACAACACTGATGAAATACTTTTAATTTTACTCTTAAAGTGCATTTTAAATGGGTACTTAAGTAAAAGTATTAAAGAAGTTTTGTTCAGGTGATACTTTTATTTGAGTAAGTTTTTGCCTCTGTATCTGTACTTTTACTAGAGTAACAAAATTGAGTACTTCATCCACCACTGCAGTACACTAAAAGCAAGAAATAATAAGTAACATTTCAATTCACATCAAGTACAAATATTAAAGTTTCTTATGAGTATGTAAACTACATCATTAATAAACAACTGCCATTGTGTGCTTGGGCAAGACATTTAATATGCAAATTTAAAATGTATTTATTGCCTCTCCTTTTGATGTTGTCAATTCTGCAAGAACATTCCTATATTGCACAATTCCTTCTCAACAAATTCAGGATACAACTTTCCCAACAGCACCTTAAAACTCCTTAACTCTGCACCTTAACTCTACAGCGTCAGATGCTATCGCCACCGATAGATTTGAGGTTGTGGACTTTCCATCACCGTAACTCCGTAACCAATTGTGCTTCATGTAAATTCAAACGGCGTCTCAAAGCAGAGGCATGTGACTCTTTAGATATGTTACTGTCATTACGGTAATGTGCTTACCTTGTCCCTCAAAGATGACCAGTCAGAGCGCAGGTCAGTTATTTGATGCATCAAAGGAAAAATAAGGATGCATATGTAAAATAGAGGTAGTTGTGTGAAAAAAAGTACATGCTGATACTTCCTTTAACATGATTTTCATGGCTACAAAAAGAAATAAAGTCTAGGCGAGCTATAGTATAGTCTATAATGTGCTCGGTCCTTAAAGAGCCCCGTGTCTCTGCTTTGAGATGCCGTTTGAATTTACCTGAAGCACGACTGGTTGTAATGTAAAATCCGCAACTGTGACTCTATCTGCAGCGATAGCATCTAACTCTATAGGGTCAAAACTCTTTCACTCTGCACCTTAAAACTCTTTCACTCTGCTGGAAGTGCCTCATAAAATTTAACAGCTTCAGAAATATATACTTTTTTAAAAATAAAAAATTCAAAAACTCATTACATTTTCAAACTTGTGCCCTGCATTTGAACTGCCAGGCCTTGTTTAGTGTGTTGGCTGATTGCCGTTGATTATCGGAGAGGACGACCAATCAGAAGACTGACCGGGCCACCCTCATTAAGCAAAACAGAGGATTTAAACTCAATGTGCTGATTGAACAACAGAATAGGGACATTACAAACACTTAAAAACATGAGGGGTTTTTATCATTTTCTGTATTTTAATCTCATTTTTGATGTCACTGAACAACATACATGGTACGGTTTAGTTGAATTTTTTTGTGATCAAATCTTAAACTCCAGTCAGCCACACTCATAGACAGTGGACTAGGTGAGTGCGACGTCCCATAGCGTTCGGCTCCAGTCAAATGAGCACATCGAGGCCAGCAGTTATTCATCTTTTCCAGAAGTCACAGTGGGAGCCGCCATCGTCGTTTGGGTTGTATTGTTTTGCATGAGGCTATAGGGACTAGAAGGCTGTTTTAAAGACTCCCAGAGGATCAGTGCAGTGTTGACTTGTTGGTTAGCTGGTTTAGCTGCAAAACCTTTCTCAAATTCTCCACTGGGATGAATGGGATCCCGCTTATCCGGAAGTGCCACCACAAAGAAAGCATGTTTTAGAAGCATTTAGCGGCAAACGAGGGCGGAATAAGGTCAATAAGGGCGAATTTGGAGCTGAGTTCTGACCACGAGTGTCATAGCAGCAACATAGCAAGAGCCAATCCGGAGCAAGGCTGTTGAAGGTAGTACCCCTTCCTGCCCGCGCCGCTGGTTTAGCAGGGAGCGGGCGCTTAGCAATGCTGTCGATCAAACCTGTTGCTAATGCTAGCGGGAGCGACTTTGGGGAAAGATGGACAGTGATTTGTGCATGTTTGAGCAAACTTGAATGCAGAAAACCCATGATGATGATGATGTTATGTCTTTGGAAGCTTCTAATAAGTGTATTGACAGCATTTGAGTTAATTAGAGACACACCTGTGGATGTATTTGAAGGCGCACCTGAAACACACTGCTTCTTTGTGTAACATCACGGGAACATTAAAATAAATCAGCCAAGATATCAGGAAAAGAATTGTGGACTTGCACAAGTCTGGTTCATCCGTGGGTGCAATTTCCAGATGCCTGAAGGAGCCATATGCATCTGTTCAAACTATTTTACACGAGTATAAACACCATAATAATGTGGAGCTGAACACTATAGAATATAATATGCAGGACCTGGAACATCACATCAAACAGGACAACAATTTCTTCTCCAAATAGCTGTGGCTGATAAACTAGAGCAGTTCAACAGTTGCATTGACACTGAGGGTAAACTATCAATAATCCACTTTAACAGCAGAAGCCTTTATGTAAGTGACCTCTGTGTCAAAGACGATTTGCAACAGTTTTCTCAGCCATTCAACATTATTGCCTTATTTGAAACGTGGTTTACAGAAAATAAAGACACACATTTTGAAGTTGAAGGTTATGAACTAAATTGTGGAAATAGAATAAACAAAGTTGAACTACAGAATAATGGATCAAATGACAACTATTGAAAATGTACTGGAATGTTTTACAATTGAAATAAGAACAACATTGGAAATAAGAACAGCAAAACAAATGTTGTTCTTATAGCTGCTTATACAGAGCACTGAACAGAAGAAGCTTTTTTTTCCGCAAATACTTCACAAGGGAATATTATTTCAGTATTATTTGCAGTGATTTAAATATTGACTTATTACTATTGACTCGATTCAGTTCATTTCTAAATTCACACAAGCATAAAATTGCAGTGGAATTTATTGACTCTAGACTCTACAGTCAATACAGACCAAGGTATTGCTCCCTTTAAAAACTATTTACTTTCTCAAGACTGGAATGCTATATATAAAACCAAAAACACAGAGAAATCTTATTATGAATTTATTTTTTTTTTTAAATCTCAAATTATATAATAGAAAAAGACAATAAAATCAAGGCCAGTTACGTCGCCCGGACCGGCGTCACCGGGGCCCCACCCTGGAGCCAGGCCTGGGGGGGGTGCTCGACAGCGAGCGCCTGGTGGCCGGGCCTTTCCCCACGGGGCCCGGCCGGGCTCAGCCCGAGGAGCGACGTGGGGCCGTCCTCACGTGGACCCACCACCCGCGAGAGGATCCATAAGGGGCCGGTGCAGTGTGATCCGGGCGGCAGTCGACGGCGGGGGCCCCCGACGACCGATCTCCGGACATGGAGACTAGCTCTGGGGACATGGAATGTCACCTCGCTGGGGGGGAAGGAGCCTGAGCTTGTGCGGGAGGTTGAGCGTTACCGACTAGATATAGTCGGCCTCGCCTCCACGCACAGTTTGGGCTCTGGAACCCACTTCTTGAGAGGGGCTGGACTCTCCATTTCTCTGGCGTTGCCCGCGCGGGAGCGGCGGCGAGCTGGTGTGGGCCTGCTCATTGCCCCACAGCTCAGCCGTCACGTGTTGGAGTTCTCCCCGGTGAACGAGAGGGTCGCGTCCCTGCGCCTTCGGGTCGGGGACAGGTCTCTCACTGTTGTGGCAGCCTACGGGCCAAACAGCAGTGCAGAGTACCCGGCCTTCTTGGAGTGCCTGGGGGGGGGTACTAGACAGTGCACCCCACCGGGGACTCCGTTGTTCTCCTGGGGGACTTCAACGCCCATGTGGGTAACGACAGTGACACCTGGAGGGGCGTGGTTGGGAGGAACGGCCTCCCTGATCTGAACCCGAGCGGTGTTTTGTTATTGGACTTCTGTGCTAGTCACAGTTTGTCCATAACGAACACCATGTTCAAGCACAAGGGTGTCCATCAGTGCACGTGGCACCAGGACACCCTAGGTCGGAGGTCGATGATCGACTTTGTAGTTGTGTCATCTGACCTCCGGCCGCGTGTTTTGGACACTCGGGTGAAGAGAGGGGCAGAGCTGTCAACTGATCACCACCTGGTTGTGAGTTGGATCCGCTGGCGGAGGAGGAAGCCGGATAGACCTGGCAGGCCCAAGCGTATCGTGAGGGTCTGTTGGGAACGTCTGGCGGAGCCTTCTGTCAGGGGGGTCTTCAATTCGCACCTCCGGGAGAGCTTCTCTCTGATCCCGGGGAGGGTTGGAGACGTGGACTCCGAGTGGGCCATGTTCTCCACCTCCATTGTTGATGCGGCTGCCCGTAGCTGTGGTCGTAAGGTCTGCGGTGCTTGTCGCGGCGGCAATCCCCGAACCCGGTGTGGACACCGGAAGTAAGGGATGCCGTCAGGCTGAAGAAGGAGTCCTATCAGGCCTTGTTGGCTTGTGGGACTCCTGAGGCAGCTGACGGGTACCGGCAGGCCAAGCGTGCTGCGGCTCGTGCTGTCGTGGAGGCAAAAACTCGGGGTTGGGAGGAGTTCGGGGAGGCCATGGAGGAGGACTATCGGACGGCCTCAAAGAAATTCTGGCAAACCCGTTCGGCGCGCCTCAGGAGGGGGAAGCAGTGCTTCACCAACACTGTTTACAGTGCGGGTGGAGAGCTGTTGACCTCAACTGGGGATGTTGTCGGACGTTGGAAGGAATACTTTGAGGATCTCCTCAATCCCACTGTCACGTCTTCCGAGGAGGAAGCCGAGGCTGGGGACCCGGAAGCGGACTCGTCCATCACCCTGGCCGAAGTCACTGAGGTGGTTAGCAAGCTCCTCGGTGGCAAGGCTCCGGGCGTTGATGAGATCCGTCCCGAGTACCTTAAGTCTCTGGATGTTGTGGGGCTGTCTTGGCTGACATGTCTCTACAATATCGCGTGGCGGTCGGGGACAGTACCGCTGGACTGGCAGACCGGGGTGGTGGTCCCTCTGTATAAAAAGGGGGACCGGAGGGTGTGTTCCAATTACAGGGGAATCACACTCCTCAGCCTTCCCGGTAAGGTCTATTCCAGGGTACTGGAGAGGAGAGTCCGGCCGATAGTCGAACCTCGGATCCAGGAGGAGCAGTGTGTTTTTTCGTCCTGGTCGTGGAACACTGGACCAGCTCTACACTCTCCATCGGGTGCTCGAGGGTTCATGGGAGTTTGCCCAACCGGTCCACATGTGTTTTGTGGATCTGGAGAAGGCATTCGACCGTGTCCCCCGTGGTGTCCTTTGGGGGGTGCTCTGGGAGTATGGGGTCCGGGCCCTTTGCTAAGGGCTGTCCGGTCCCTGTATGACCGGAGCAGGAGCTGTGTTCGCATTGCCGGCAGTAAGTCAGACTTGTTCCCGGTGCATGTTGGACTCCGCCAGGGCTGCCCTTTGTCACCGGTTCTGTTCATTATATTTATGGACAGAATTTCTAGGCGCAGCCAGGGGCTGGAGGGGGTCTGGTTCGGGAACCACAGGATCTCATCTCGCTGTTTGCAGATGATGTTGTCCTGATGGCTTCTTCGAGCCAGGACCTGCAGCAGGCACTGGGGCGGTTTGCAGCCGAGTGTGAAGCGGCTGGGATGAGAATCAGCTCTTCTAAATCTGAGGCCATGGTTCTCGACGGAAAAAGGTGGTTTGCCCTCTCCGGGTGGGTGGTGAGCCCTTGCCTCAAGTGGAGGAGTTCAAGTATCTCGGGGTCTTGTTCACGAGTGAGGGAAGGATGGAACGCGAGATTGACAGGCGGATCGGTGCAGCGTCTGCAGTGATGCGGTCGCTGTATCGGTCCGTTGTGGTAAAGAAGGAGCTGAGTCGAAAGGCAAAGCTCTCGATTTACCGGTCAATCTACGTTCCTACCCTCACCTATGGTCATGAGCTCTGGGTCATGACCGAAAGGACAAGATCGCGGATACAAGCGGCCGAAATGAGTTTCCTCCGCAGAGTGGCTGGGCGCACCCCTAGAGACAGGGTGAGGAGCTCAGTCCACGGGAGGAGCTCGGAGTAGAGCCGCTGCTCCTTCACGTCGAGAGGAACCAGCTGAGGTGGCTCGGGCATCTGCTCAGGATGCCTCCTGGACGCCTCCCTAGGGAGGTGTTCTGGGCATGTCCCACCGGGAGGAGGCCCCGAGGAAGACCCAGACACGCTGGAGGGACTATGTCTCTCGGCTGGCCTGGGAACGCCTTGGGGTCCCACCGGAGGAGCTGGAGGACGTGTCTGGGGTGAGGGAAGTCTGGGAGTCCCTGCTTAGACTGCTGCCCCCGCGACCCGGCCCCGGATAAGCGGAAGAAAAAATGGATGGATGGATGGATGGAAAATGTGCACTATAGTAAAAAAAAAATGCATATAAGGAGCATCGCTGGAGAACAAAAGGAACTTAAAAAGCTTGCAAAAAAATGTAAAAAAAATCAGCTACTCTGAGACTTTATAAAAAAGAGAATGAAGGAGGCAGAGGCTGAATATAAAACATATAAAAACAAATAAACTACAATTATGTGCAAGATAAGTGGGGGAAGTATTATAAATAACAAAACAAAGCAGAGCACTATGCTACAAATCTTCACATATAATACCACAGATGAATATAATGTCGAAGAGATGTCAAATATAACTTAAATCTTCAAGAAATTCAAGAGCAGTTGCTTTTAACAGAGAAAGCCAAGCAACACGAATACGAAGAAGTGAAAGGACATAAAGGTAAGGCAAGTTTATCTGTATAGCACAATTCAGACACAACGTAATTCAAAGTGCTTTACAGAATAAGAAAGATGTTAAAATTATAATACAACAAATGAACACATAAATAATCACAAATAATCATCATAAAATTTACATTAAAACAGAAGAGTGTGGAATAAAAACAGTCATATGCACAGCTAAACAGAACTGTTTTGAGCCTGGATTTAAACATTGTCAAAGTCGAGGCCTGTCTCACATCTTCAGGAAGACTGTTCCAGGTTTTAGCTGCAGAAATGCTGATTCTCCATGTTTAGTCCTGACTCTGGGCACCGGCAGGAGGCCGGTCCCTGAAGTCCTCAAAGTGTGAGATGGTTCATATGGCACTAACATGTGGGAGATGTTCTATAGTGCTGGTACATGGAGAGACTTGCTCACAAGCAGAGCTGCTTTCAAGTCTATTCTATGAGCCACAGGAGCCAGTGCAGAGACCTGAGCACAGGACGCATGTGTGAATTACTTGCTGGTTCTAGTCAGGACCCGAGCAGCAGTGTTCTGGATGTACTGCAGCTGTCTTAAGGCTTGTTTGGAGATGCCAGTGAGCAGGCCGTTACAGTAGTCTAACCTACTGGAGACAAATGCAGGATAAGTCTCTCTAAGTCTGGTTTTGACAGTATACCTTTGATTTTTGCAATGTTTTTAGATGGTAAAAAGCTGCAGATGCTATTGATTTGATGTGGCTGTTTAAAGTTCAAGTCTGAGTCTGAATTATTACCCCTAAATTTCTAATCTGAAGGTTTTAGAGCGAGAGACTGGAGGTGACTGCCTCCACTTTCTCTGTTTCTGAGGGCCAAAGACTATGACTTCAGTCTTGCCTGAGTTTAGCTGGAGAAAGTTGTTTTGCATCCACATACTGATCTGTTGGATACAATGACAGAGTGAATCCACTGGTCCATATTCACCTGCTGCCATTGAGACATAGATCTGAGTGTCATCTGCAGAGTTGTGGCAGGACACATTATTGCTGTGTATTAACTGGCCTAATGGCAGCATGTAGAGATTGAACAACAGAGGTTCCAGGATTGATCCCTGGGGCACCCCACAGGTCAGGGACATTTTATCTGAGAGACCAATTTCAACAAAGTATTCCCTGTTTTCTAGATAGGATTTTAACCAGTTTAGTGCCTTACCAGAGATGCCCACCCAGTCCTCTAGTCTCTGTAAGAGGATGTCATGATCGACAGTGTCAAAGGCAGCACTCAGATCTAACAGGATCAAGACTGAGACTTTGCCTGCATCAGTGTTCAGGCGGATGTCATTTGTCACCTTGATAAGAGCAGTCTTAGTGCTGACTGGAAAACATCAAGGAGTTGTTCATTTAGAGAAAGTTAATAAGCTGTTGGTAAACAACGTTTTCGAGGACTTTGTCTAAAAACGTCAGATTTGAGATTGTCAGTAATTGTTCAATATTGTGACATTGAGATTGCTCTTCTTTAGGAGAGGCTTGATAACCGCCGTTTTCAAAATAAATCAAAAATAACGATGAGAACCAAATCCACAAAAAAGCCATTATCTTCATGATGGATCAATACCAGTCACCAACTTCAGCCAAAACTTGCAATAATAAATTCCATTCTAATTAATGTGTCACTGAATCTCTCTGTGTTTAAATGTTTTGTGCACATGGTCATGTAAATCCCCACCATGTACCTCCTGCTTGTTTTCATAGAAATGCTGTTCCTCTGGCCATATTATTCCACAGTATAGCATACAATCCATATATGTCCATAAAGAGAGATGAATTTTATGCCATACTGTGGAATAGCAAAAGACAAAGTTTAAATCTGTCAACTGGACAAATCATTGTAGGAGTGAAAACTTTTTGCTGCTCATCCAAGCCACTTCTTGAGTTCTGGTCAGATTGCTGGTGGACACTGTCTTATATCTATCTGAAGGGACACTGAAACTATAAACAGCCTCCAGTTTCAGCCTTAACAACCCTATTCAACCTTTAATGGCCCTCCTACTGTTCTCTTTTGTTTACTTTGGGTCTGAGGATGGAATCATAGATCTGTGAAAGATTATACTATGGAATATTATAGTTAAAGGAGCAGCATTTCGATGGAAACAAGCAGAAGGGGGCTCTCCGGGCTAAATAAGAGGCAGGTTTGTGGAGATGCAAGCTCGCTCACAGTAAGGATGCGAGTTGTTGAGTGCAAACAGACAAACAAAGAAACATGCTTTTATTTTTGTCTTTTTTTTGTCCTTAATTTAATTGTATTATTTGTTTATGTATGACTGACAGTACTGCAGCTAAGGTCTTCTTGTGTGTTACCTACTTTTAGTCCAGCAGTGGATCGCTCCTGTTGGGCCATTCAGTTCATGTGAGTCGGTTGTCAAACGCTAATGCATTGCGTTTGACTTGAGTAGCACATGTGCACTCAGACCCTTCAGTATATATATCCTGTGTGCCCCCCACCCCCACCCACTGAGACGGGCGGGCGGGTCTGGGGTCTTTTGACTTAATTGCAGTGTTGAGCAGTCGTGTGTTTCTGCGCGTTGCATCATTTGTCTTCCTGTCAGCTGCAACAAGCCCCGATCCAGCGCATATTCATAAGGGATGTCCATGTGAAGGCAGGAGGACAGCAGTGACATCGGACTGACAAGACAACAGGCGCTATCAGGAGAGAGAATCAAAGAGGAGTCAAACTGGAAAATGAAAGTCACATCAACTGTGTATTATTTTTAGACTTTGTTACTATAAAAGCTTTATTTTGAGCACTTGCATTGTGTAGAACATCAAAAACTACACAGCACACAGACATTGGTGCAGGTATTTAGTTTTAAATTGATTATTCTTTTTCTGGATTGAATGTCAAAAACTTTACTTTACTGCTGGGTCAGTGCTGGGAAATACATTCAGCCCAGTATTCATGGGTTTCAACTTCCTGTTTATAGGTGCCATTTTGAGGACTTTTGACCATTCGAAAGAGCTATGGCAACAGTCCTGACTTTTCCTCATTCTGAATCCCATGCATAGTGCTGCGATACTTTTGAATGAACACAAAGTTTAGTATTTACCATCTTACTTGTTTGTTTTTTTGCACTGAACAACGTTGCATCCTTACTGTGAGCGAGCTTGCATCTCCACAAACCTGCCTCTTATTTAGGGGAGAGCCCCCTTCTGTTTGTTTCCATGGAAATGCTGCTCCTTTAGCTATAATATTCCACAGTATAATCTCTCACAGATCTATGATTCCATCCTCATACCCAAAGCAAACAAAAAGAAACAAAAGAGAACAGTAGGAGGGCCATTAAAGGTTGAATAGGGTCGTTAAGGCTGAAATTGGAGACTGTTTATAGTTTCAGTGTCCCTTCAGATAGATATAAGGCAGTGTCCACCAGCAAGAAAATGCAAATAAAAAATCAGCTAAGAAGAATAAAAATAGTCTACTATGATAAATACTCTAAATATTAGTCCATTGCATTGGTAGAGGACCTATATTGGCTTCCCAACTACAACAGCTGGTAAAATTGCATGATGGTTGTTACTTCTGTCATGTAAGCTTTTTGGCAAAATATTCTTTATTCCACTATGATGTTACCACTGCTAATAACAACATACAAAATATGATAACTTTTGAATGAAAAGTCCTCAAAATGACACCTCTAAGCTGTAAACAGCAGCCCAATACATTCACAATAATATCAAATTACATTCAGCAGATCAAATATCATGTTTTCGACTGCGACAGTAGCGTAGCAGTAGTGAGTGTGTGTGTGCGTGTGTGTGTGTGTGTGAATGGGTGAGTGGTTCCTTGATGTAAAGCACTTTGAGGACCTTGAAGGCTGTAGTAAAAGAAAATTTCAAATCTGTCAACTGGACAAAAAGTTGTAGGAGTGAAGACGTTTTGCTGCTCATCCAAGTTCTAGTCAGATCACTGCCTTATGTCTCTTTGAAGAGAGGAGCTAGCTACACTATTGTTTACAGTTTGTGTTTGTAAGTTAGATCTAATGAGCTACACTACACTAAATGTGAACTGTGCCTCATACATAGCATAATCATTCAGTCCCGTAATGGGTGCTCTCGCTCCTATTACTATCCTGGCTAGCCCTATTGTTATTCTTTGTCTTCATTTGGGTCTGAGGAGTTATAGATGGTACAGATTATGTCTAAGGCCCCCATTCCTGTTCAAGGAAGGATTGTTTTTCCTAAAAAAAAAAAAAAAAAAAAAAAGGCTTATTTAACTCCTCTCTGAAACCTTTTCTTTTCTCTGGCTAAGATCTGAAATTCACTATCTTCAAAGGAGTGGTTAGTGTCTTTGAGAAGGAGATGGACAGCAGACTGGGGTCCAGAGGAGCTCTCACGCCGGTATTGGTACATTCTTTTATGTAGTGGCTGTTTAGTTTCTCCAATGTAATGTTCACTGCACTCTTCACTACACTGAATGAAGCAGACCACATTACTTTGTGGCTCAGGGTTTAAAACCCAGAGGCACAGAGTAATGTGATCTGCTCCATTAATTTCTGTTCAGTCCTTCCTTGAACGGGAATGAGGGTCTTAGACAGCAACCATCTACTATTTATAACTTCATCCTCAGATCCAAATGAAAACAAAGAAAAAAATAGGGCTAACCAGGATGCTAATAGGTGTGAGAGGACTCATTAGGGGCCTGAATGATTATGCTAAGGATGACTCAGGCACAGCTCACACTCAGTGTAGCTCATTAGACCTAGCCTACAAGCAGAAACTGTAAACAGTAGGTGTGTTAGTTTCAGTGTAGTTAACTCCTCTCTTCAGATAGATATAAGGCAGTGTCCACCATTGATCTGACCAGAACTGAAGAAATGGCTTGGATGAGCAGCAAAACGTCTTCACTCCTACAACGTTTTGTCCAATTGACAGATATCACATTTTCTTTTATTATGGAATATACCTGGATGACTGAGGGATTACACATCCATCTTTAAGGCTATATAAAAGTGTGATCATTTGACCATGTTTTTAAAGTATCCTCATGAGCCAAAACAGCCTCATGCCTCAGAATTTGTGTACTTAATTTTCAATAGACAAATTCTGCATGCAATACGTTTGAAAAGTACAGTCTTGAATACTTCAGTACTATTCTCATTTTTCATAAATCTCATCACATACAGAGTGGAGATGGATATAGTGGATAACCCCATTGCCAATGAGTGAAATACTAGTATTAACCACTCTAATTGAATTTAATTATGTCATTAGGAATAATTATCATCATAACTAAACTAATATATATATATATATATACACACACACACACACACATACAGAGAGAGAGAGAGAGAGAGAGAGAGAGAGAGAGACAGCGATCCCAGGGAGAACATCAGACATCTCAGTCCAGAAAAGTGCAGTACTAAAAACAGCAAAGCTACTGCGCAGAACGTGTAAAGTGTGTGAGTGTATATTTACTACTGCAGGTCTCTCCTCGTCTCAGAGCGATAACGAGGTCATGATAAATCTGTGTTTAATGAACTGCGTTGATTATAAGTGAGCTGAAATTGATACATTAGTGTTGACTTGAGGAGGAAACTCTAAATGAGATGAAGAGACAGCATGTGGAGGCCAGGCAATGGGTGTCAAACCAACCAATACTGCCCTATATTTAAAAAGTAGTTAAAAAGTACAGTACTACAGGCTTCAATAGGCTACGTAATTGTTGAGAAGAATCATGCAATATATATTTTAAAATACCCAAAACATCTTAAAGGCACATTTTTCCCATGTATTTGAGCAAAACATGTCTTGCCTCAGTATAATTAGATGCAGAATGCAATATCTTTGGAAAGTGCTTTACTGTGTAATAAGGAAGTGAGCCTTAGCATGCTAGTTTGCTTAACCTTGAAGACAAAACTCTGTACTAGTCTCTGAAAAGTGCTGCTCATAAACTCATTGTTGTGAATAATTAGACTGCTCAGATTGCATCAGGTAAGTGAAGAATACCTTTGGAGCATAAACCCTAGGAAAGGAACTAGTTTTTTTTACTACATTTCAATAGATTAAAGATCAGTTGCAGTGCCTTTAAGTACCATTTTACGTACTCAAATAAAATTGAGAAAATATAACTGACCTCTGATACTTACCTCTGAAATGAAAAACAACATTTTGCTCGTCTGTGTTTCCAAACCTGATGTGTGTTTCTGACTTGGTGGCTGCTCTTCAGACTCCACTGGACAAAGTGATCTGTGAATCTACAGGGATTTATACAGTGACAGTCCCTGGCGTCCAGCAGGCTCAACAAGGGACTGGTATAAAACAACAACTAACATGGAACCTTGACTTTAAATCAGGGGTCTGACAGAGAAAGACAGAGAGAGAGAGAGATGGAGGAAAAGAAAGAGAGAGGATGAGGATGAGAGATGAATAGTGAGAGGAGACACAGAAATAATGAGAAGGGGAGAGGTAAGAGAGAGACAGAAAGAGAATGAGAGCGGGGGAGTATGATGGGCTCGACACACTGGGAGCGACATCACTGCTTCTCTGCTCATTTCCAATGGGACATGTGCGACAATGTGAAAATCTCCTGTCTCCCTCAGCCTGGCCACAAGCCAAAGCAGTCCCCGTGAAAAATTTGCCCTCGTTCATGTCGACGTGCACATGCGGGTCAGGCATACAGTCGCTGTCGCCAGTATTACAGCCAATCAGCAAGGGTTTCTTTCACAGGGCACAGAGCTGACATGAGAACTGCCAAACTCAACATGGAGGAACATAGTATTTGCTTTGTCTGATTTCCCCCATACTTTATAATTATATTTCACAAAACTACTATGAGGAGGAGGCAATTATTCATGCAAAAACCTTGTAGGTCTACTTGGCTTCATGCTTGCTTTTCATCCCATAATTCTGGCACATTTCAGATCCAATCAAATGTGTAGAAAATTCACAATCTGCCCTGGACTAGAGCATGTGAAGTTGCTGCTGGCCGCTGCAGTTAATTGCTCTCCATGTATTGGGTTTTAAGGGGGGCAGTAGCTCAATTTAGAGATTGAAAGAACAAGATCGTGGATACAAGTGGCCAAAATGGGTTTCCTTGGCTGGGCGCAACTTTAGAGATAGGGTGAGGAGTTCGGCCACGAGGGAGGAGCTCAGAGTAGAGCCGCTGCTTCTACACATCAAGATGAGTCAGCTGAAGTGGCTCGGGCATCTGCTCAGGATACCTCCTGAATGCCTCCCTAGGGAGGTGTTCTGGGCATGTCCCACCAAGAACAGACCCTGGGGAAGACCCAGGACATTCTGGAGGGACTATGTCTCTCGGCTGGCCTGGGAATGCCTTGGGGTCCCACCGGAGGAGCTGGAGGATGTGTCTGGGGTGAGGGAAGTCTGGGAGTCCCTGCTTAGACTGCTGCCCCCACAACCCTGCTGCCCTCGATAAGCGGAAGAAATGGATGGATGGAGTAGCTCAGTTTGTAGAGTGTAAGGTTGGCGGTTTCACTGACCAACAGGTTGTGACCATTTAACCCAGGGGAGTCAAACTCAAATTCACAGAGGTCCATGATGAAGAATATGCGTGCAGACATTGCGTGCGGACACCTACAGCAGCTGGGGGCTCAAATCGTCTTTCTACAAGAAACCATCATTTGAAGTTGAGGAAGAGCTGGATGGGCCAAGTTTGTCATTCTTCATTCTCCAGCAAGGCCAGAGGTACAGCCATTCTTTTGCACAAATCTGTTTGTTTTGTTTCCCATCAGATAATCTCAGACCCTAATGGCAGGTATGTTATCGTCACTGGTCTGCTTCAAGACCTACATGTTGCATTGGTCAATGTTTACGCACCCAACTGTGACGATGAGTATTTTTTCAAACGTCTATTTTCTACCCTCCCAGATATGCCCGCCTATCATTTAATATTGGGTGGCGATTTTAACTGTTGGCTTGACCCTGTTCTGGATCGTTCTTCAGCAAAACTAGCAGTACCTTCACATATGCAAAAACAATTCAGTCTTTCATGCAAGAATTTGCGGTGTCTGATGCATGTCGTTTTCTTAATCCCCTAAAACAAGAATATGCATTCTTTTCATCTGTGCACCACACATTTACTCGTATCGATTTATTTTTAGTTGACAATCGGTTACTTTCATTTATATCTGTGTGTAGATATGATGCCCTTGTTCTTTCCGATCATGCTCCTCTTCTGATGGACATTAAATTTAGTACCTCATTATCTGAACACCCACTCTGGAGGCTTAATGTTCGTTTACTGTCCAATGACAACTTTGTTAATTTTATTTCTGGGCTATACACTATGAAAGTAAATTGAGACATTAAAAGCTGAGTGACTTAAGACAACACATTAGACAATTGGATACATTATTTGCAGTTTCATCTTGCCCAAATATCTACAAAAAACGCCTTTTACTCCAAGCAGAGTTTGAGTCCCTCATGACTCACCGAGCTACTGAACTCCTGCTTCAATCTAAAGCCCAGTTTTTTGAACATAGTGATAAGGCCGGTAAATTATTGGCACATCAGATATGACAAGTGTCTGCTTCTTGCCAAATATCGAAAATTCAGACCATTCAGGGTGTAACTACAGCCGATCCCTCACAGATCAACCAAGCTTTCAGAGCATATTATGTCTTACTATATACATCTGAAACTATGCCTACAGAGGAAGATTTGAAAAACTTTTTTTTCACCATTAAATATCCCTACTATTAATCAGGACACTGCTAACAATCTAGGAAAATCCATTACCTTACTGGAACTTGGCTCAGCGATACAGTCCCTTCAGGGTGGGAAATGCCCAGGCCCTGATGGGTATCCATCTCAATTTTATAAAAAAGTTTAAAGATAAACTCGCCACATTGTTACTGGACATGTATAATGAGTCCTTTGCATAAGGTGTGTTACCTCACTACATACACTAAATCAAGCCACCATTTCGCTTCTCTTAAAGAAGGGAAAATACCCTCTCTGTTGCTCCTCTTATCGCCCCATAAGTTTGCTAAATGTAGACTTTAAACTTTTGTCTAAAATTCTAGCTAAGCGTCTCGAAACATCCTTGTCTGATATTATTAATCCTGACCAAACCAGTTTTATTCAAAATAGACACTCCTTCTCCAATTTAAGGAGACTCTTCTATATAATTTACAACCCTTCCCAGAGTAAACCACAGGAGGCCTTAATTTCCCTGGATGCCGAAAAGGCCTTTGACCGGGTAGAATGGTCGTACTTGTTTCACACAGTTAACAGATTTGGTCTTGGTCATAATTTTTTTAGCCTGGATTAAACTTCGTTACTCTAACCCCTTAGCTTCCATCAGGACCAATCATTCTTGTTCTGCATATTTTTCGCTACATCGCTCTACTAGACAGGGGTGCCTTCTCAGTCCTCTGCTTTTTGCTTTGGCTACTGAGCCTTTGGCTATCGCTATTCGTACCAACCCAGAAGTCAGAGGGATACATAGATACGGTCTGGAGACAAGGGTTTCACTATACGCAGATGATCTATTTCTATATGTCTCAGATATAACTACATCAGTACCTGCTGTTTTGCGTCTGCTTTCAGTCTTTGGACAGTTATCGGGATACAAACTTGATCTAAGTAAAAGCGAGCTCTTCTTGTTAAACTCTCCACTTAATGCTTCACAGGGGTTCCCTTTCAAAATGGCACATGATAGTTTTTCATATCTTGGAATTCAGGTACGCGCAAACCAAAAGACTTGTTTCAAGCTAACTTCTCATCCCTATTGTTGAAAATTAGGGAGGATTTTGAACGATGGTCCTTACTTAAATTGTCCTTAGTGGCACATATTAACTGTGTAAAAATGAATGTCTTGCCTCGCTTCTTGTACTTATTCCAGTGCATTCCCCTTTTTCTGCCCAGCTCTTTCTTCACTCAGATAGACTCACTTGTGACTGACTTTCTTTGGGATAAGAAAGTTTCTCAACTATCTAAGCAGTATCTACAGAGGCCTAAAATATCGGGTGGGTTGGCCTTACCAAATTTCAGGTATTATTATTGTGCCTCCAATATAAGACTTTTTAAATATTGGCTTCAATCTGAAACAGCTCCCTTATTGGATTGGTTAGTTATGGAGAAGAACTCTGTAAACCCAGTGTCCCTTGCAGCATTGTTATATTCACCCATACAATTCCCTACTAAAATGTACTCAAGGAACCATATTGTTAGAATATCTCTTAAGATTTGGATTCAATTTAGACGTCACTTTGGTTTGTAAATTTATTCGCACAATCTTTAGCAGCTAATCATTTTTCCCCTCCTTCTCTTGCTGATAAATCCTTTTTGAATTGGTCAAGTCTTGGAATACGGACTTTTAAAGATCTTTTTATTGATAAGGTATTGCGTCTGATAAGGTATGCGTCTTTTCAGCAACTATGTGTGAAATTCTCTCTTCCAAAACAACAGTTTTTCAGATACCTGCAAGTTCGCAGTTTTGTTAATAGCAACTTCCCTTCATTTCCCAACTTACCAGATGATTCTGCTATTGACTCTTTGCTTTTATCCACTTCTTCCTTGAAAGTGTCTATCTCGTTAGTCTATAATCAGATATCGGTTATTCACTCAAATTCCCTTGACTCGATAAAGGCCCTTTGGGAGGGAGATCTTGGTGAGACTCTGATGAGACGTGGGCACAAATTTTTTAGCACGTGTACATAAGTCTTCCATATGTGCTAGGCACAGTCTTATACAGTGCAAACTTGTTCACCGGGTTTATTATACAAAATCATGCTTATCCAAATTATACCCCAACATTTCTTCAACATGTGACCGGTGCCTCCAATCTACGGGAAACCTTATTCATACATTTTGGCTATGTCCACAACTCTATGGTTATTTGACTGACATTTTTTTCAACAATCTCAAGAATGAAGCAAAAAAATCATGCTTTCATTCACCCAAATCCTTTGAGTGTCAAATTTGGGATTTTTGTGGGGCCACCTTCTCTTTCCAACTCCCAGAAGAACTCCCTTGCCTGTATGACCCTTCTTGCAAGGAGGGTAATTTTATTGAAATAGAAGTCCCCACTGCCTCCATCATTTATACAGTGGCTTAGGGATGTACTATATTTCCTTAAACTTCAGAAAATAAGATTGACACTTCATGGCTCCTATGATAGGTTTGCACAAATATGGCATCCACTGTTCCAAATAGTACAACACATGAACTTCCCTTCTATTCCCAGTTAACCCTTTTCTCTTTTGGAGGTCCTTTCTTTCCCCAAATTTATCTAGCTATTTATATATTTGCTCATCTCCTACGTCATCAGGCTTCATGGGTTATCACTTTAATGTGTATATTTATGTGTATGCATATGTATATGTATGTATGTATATGCATGGTCAGGATGTGTAACTGCATTTTTTCTTATTTGCCATCTGGATGGAGAATGTTAGTGTGGTGTTTTTATTTTTGTGTGTGTATCATTGTGTTATAAAAGGAGGTTGTGCAGGATACCTTTCTACTTTCTCACTATGTGTGATGTAATGTACATTGTACAACTTCTGTATAAGCCAAATAAACTAATTTTGGGAAAAAAATAATAATAATAATAATTAAAAACTGGGACTAAGTCGTGGGCCAAACTAAATATTTATTGAAACATTTCACAACAACATTTGCATGTTTTTCAGAAGAGGTGGATCAAATTTGAGTGTGGCCACAGGCAGCAGATGCTAATGAGTGTCAACAGAAGTGGTGGGGGTCTGCGCCAACACATTTGCAAAGCATTCTGGGATTCGTAGTATTTGTGGCGCATGAGCTATACTGGTGCAGAGGCTGGTGGGCCAGGTCTAATACATATGTGATATGGTCTCGCGCGCCAAATTTCTGAGTTTGACATGTCTGATTTAACCCAATGCGATGAGTGACACCGGTCTCTGTTGTCACTCTTTCTACCTGATAGGAGAGGTAGAAAGAGAGGAAAGACAGGAATCATGGGAGAAGAGAGAGCACTTCTACCTGATAGGAGAGGTAGAAAGAGAGGAAGTGACAGGACATGGAGAGTAGAGAGAGAGAGGGAGAGAGAGACGAACACTGAAAGGAAAGAGAAAGAGATGGAGAAGTGACAATACACAGAAGTAGGAGATGTCGGAGAGGGAGAGAGAGATATTAGAAATGTAAGGGAGAGAAGGAGGGCAGAGGAGAGAGAGAGGAATGAGGGAGACAGTGAGAGAGAGAGAGGGAGAAGAGAGACGAACAGTTGACCAATAAACAGAGCTCAGTTATAGGAAGGGAGAGAGAGCGAGAGAGGGAAGAGGAAGGGCAGAGAGAGAGAGAGTGAAAGAGAGAAGGGAAGAAAGAGGGAAGAAAGAGCATGGGAGAGAGAAGTAGAAATTCAAGAGGAAAGAGAGAAGGCAGTCATGTGCAGAGAGGTGCATCAGAGAGGAGAGAGGAGAAAAAGGGGGCATAGGAGAGAGAAGAAATACACAAGAGAGAAAAGAGGAAGGGAGAGAAAGAGGACGGCGAAGGAGAGAGAGACGGGAAAATGTGGGATGAGCGGTCGACCAAAAACAGTACAAGAAGTCATTAGTGTCCAAACATGCTTCCTGCGCTGAGACGCTTTCACGTGGGAGAAACAGGTTTTACGGAAAAGAAACTCAACAATGGGATTCAAAATGAGATAAAACAGGACAATTGTGGTCCTTGCAAATGTACTGCCAGTGTCTGTGTGCCAAAGCAGAATACTTTTACATAACAATATCACTGTTTTCTTCTAAGAGTTATTTATGCAATTTCAACATACAACTTTTTTGTTCTAGCTTAAAGTTGCACTCTAGAACTTTTCTGGTGGAGAATCTGCCGCCGTGGAGATGCTATTGCTTTGGTTGGAATGTTTCGCCGTATGTTATTACATTTCTGGCAAAACATCTGTTATTGAATCAATGTGAGATCATGTATATTTAATGCCATACTGTGGAACATTCCAGGTAAGCATTAACATCTCCATGGATACAAGCAGGTGATGGACCCCTCATCAGTAAAGTTACAGTGAACCTCAAAGGCCAAATATTACGCAAAATGGACTCTTGTGAGCTGGAGTTGTGTTTTGTTTCATTCACACATGTTTGAGCAATCCTTCATTAACAGTCCGTCTACATCTCCAAAGCTCAGAATGTTCTGTTCCACTTTGTGATGTCATGAAGTATATTAACATCTACTTTTCAACTTTTGTTCTGTAGAGATTGGCAATTCCTAGGCTGATATAATCCAAATGATTATAGTGAAGGCGTATGGAGTTTAAAAACACATTGGAGCACTTCCTGTATTACAACATGACATCACAAGGTGGATGTTTGAGAGAAGAACAAAGCCAAAATTATCAGGATGTGTGTGTGTGTGTGTGTGTGTGTGTGTGTGTGTGTGTGTGTGTGTGTGTGTGTGTGTGTGT
The DNA here is from genome assembly GCA_019594935.1 of Periophthalmus modestus. Lineage (NCBI taxonomy): Eukaryota > Metazoa > Chordata > Actinopteri > Gobiiformes > Gobiidae > Periophthalmus > Periophthalmus modestus. Next base: position 27,560,841 of record JAIEZT010001368.1, read on the forward strand.
GTGTGTGTGTGTGTGAACATGTGTGAATGAAGCAAAACACAACTGCAGGTATGTTTGTGATTATAACATAGATCAGAAAATAGCTTAATATGGCCCCCAGCGCAGATATATTGTAAAAGCGGGGGGTCAAAATAAGTCCCCTGTGTACTACTGGCAGGAAGTGCACTGTTAGCATGCTAGTTGTGGTTAGCTTTGTTGCCATGACTGCTAACTCTTGTGTCTGAAAGTTATGAAACATGCTTATAAATGTATACTGTAGGTGAGGAATAACGCTGGACCATTTATAATGAACTAGTTCTGTTTTTTTTTTTTACATTTTTAAGAGAAAAAATGAGGTACGGCGCCTTTAAACAATGACGTCATAAGTAAACATGCCTCCAGTGCTGAACCAGCTCTGTATAAAGTCTAAATGTTTACCCCTCGAAGTGCTTTAATATGCTTTACTTTCTTGAACCACTACTTTGTTCTTAACTCTTTACAATATATTTTATCTCTTGCTGGAGCTGGAGGAAGTGTCTGGGGTGGGGGAAGTCTGGGAGTCCCTGATTAGACTGTGACCCTGCCCCGGATAAGCGAATAAAATGGATGAATGGATGGATTTCGAGGTAAAGGTGCTACCATTTTACTACATTGTTTTTGCTCTACTTATCTCTGCCTGTATCAAAATTTAACTTGCTTGAAATAATGGCACTAAACCTTAACTTTTCCTTGGATGAATAAAGCGAATAAGTGCACCGTAAACGCTAATTCACGAGTGATGTAAAGGACCCAATAACTCAGCGAAGTGTATTTAAGAAAAGTCATAAATTTCCACCTGGGTTAATCAGGAAGTGTGGAGATGTTTACGGCGTATTCTTAAATTTCCCGTGGATTTAGTGGCGTCATTTCACAGGCGTTGTAATGACCTAGCTTAAATCTGAGGCTACACTTGCAGAGGAGGAGTAATGGCACCGCATCGCCACAGTAAATACTCTTTTAATTATCCGCAGGTCAATAGAAGCTGGTGCAGACTTGGTGTAATCGCATCATAAACACTTAGTGCAGTGGCGCAGGTGAAGAGCAGAGGGGAGAGTGACCAAACAGCTGTAATTTGTAAAGTCAAAGATGTTTATGGGCACTGCAAAAACAACAGGACAAAGATCGACTATCCATACGCCCTCGGTTAGCGGTAAACCAACGTTGTATATTTGATTTAGAAAGGTGCTGCATCTGATTTTTTCTGTCTTAAGAAGAAACAGTTTGCAGACGTCCAATTAGGTTATGCATTTTGAGCATCCTAGATATTCACCATGCTGGGTTTATTAGCGCTTTTCACAATTCTCAGGAACCAGAGCAGATTCATGGTAATGCTAAAAACAACTAGCATGCTAATGTACGCTTCCTGACAATAAAATATTTCTAATTACATGCAGACAGCACACAGCAAACTTATTTTGACCTCAAGAGCTGCTTGTACAACATATTGGGGCGACAGTGGCTCAGTGGTTAGAGTGTTGGTCCCCCAACCTGAAGGTCGGAGGATCAAGCCCCACTCGGAACAAGTTCTGTCGTTGTGTCCTTAGGCAAGACACTTCACCCACATTGCCTAGTATGAAAGTGGTGTGTGCGCGAATGATCGGAGGGGCCAATGGCGCAAACTGGCAGCCTTGCTTCTGTCACTCTGCCCCAGAGCAGCTGTGCCTACAATAGCAGCTTATCATCACCGAGTGTAGAGTGAACGAATAATGACTATAGTGTAGCGCTTTGACAAGCCTGTAAAGTGCATTACAAGTGTAAGGCATTTTTATTATATCTGTACTGGGGCAAGACATATTTTGCTCAAAAACATGAAAAATAAATCAGGTACAGGACTTTTAACATTTAATTATAATACAGTCAGTTTATACAGATGCTCTTTTGGACACTGCTACGGCCTTAGGTCTTAAGTTGTGTTAGCCCTCCACATTCCACAAAAAGGTAAACTGTCAAAACCAGACTTGGAGAGACTTATCCAGGCATTTGTCTCCAGCGTCTCCAGCACATGAGCCTTAAGACGACTGTAGTACATCCAGACTACTAAGACTACTGTAACGTCCTGCTCTCTGGCCTCTCCAAACAAGCATTAAGACAGCTGCAGTACATCCAGAACACTGCTGCTCAGGTCCTGACTAGAACCAGGAAGTAATTCACACATCCGTCCTGTGCTCAGGTCTCTGCTCTGGCTCCTGTGGCTCAGAGAATAGACTTTAAAGCAGCTCTGCCTGTGAACAAGTCTCCAAAGTACATCTCCCACATGTTATTGCCATATGAACCATCTCACACTCTGAGGACTTCAGGGACCAGCCTCCGGCTGGTGCCCAGAGTCAGGACTAAACATGGAGAATCAGCGTTTCAGTTTTATGCAGCTAAAACCTGGAAGTTTAAGAGGCCTCTACAATGTTTAAATCCAGGCTCAAAACGGTTCTGTTTAGCTGTGCAAATGACTAAAAGTTTTTTATTCCGCACTTTTCTCCTTTAATGTTAATTTTATGATGATTATTTGTGATTATTTGTTTTGATTTGTTGTATTGTGATTTTAATGTCTTTCTTATTCTGTAAAGCACTTTGAATTACCTTGCGCAGGAGTTGTGATGTACAAATAAACTTGCCTTGCCTATTTAACTTCAATTAAATTCAATTACATGTGTGCTTAAAAAAATACAGTGTAAACTATGATTTCTCATTGTAATTAGGTTCACCTCTACACAGATCACATCTATAATCTGGTGTCACCTCTTTGTCTCTATGGATATAGAGCAATTTAATGCCATAATATGGAATATGGGGACAATAAAGTCTTCAGATGAGTTCATTTGGAAGGTCAAGGTCAATGTTATTTATATAGCACATTTATAACAAACTACGGTGGTTAAAGTGCTTCACAGAACAGGACAACAATAAAAAACTACGATCAATATAAAATGCACAAAACGGCAAAACTAAATGTCAAAGAACAAAAAGAGAAATACAATAAACCAATAAAAAACAGTTCAATTTGTATTAAAAGCCAGTGCATAAAGGTGAGATTTAAGTGTAGATTTAGAAGAATTATAGTTGATGGCTGAAGGGCAGACAGATCCAAAGCCACAGGGCAGCAGCAGCAAAAGCCTCGTCTCCTCTGGTTTTCAGGTGAGTACGAGGTCCATCCAAGAGCAGCAGGTCTGCACAGCCTAGTATCCTGGGAGGAACATGAACAGACAGCAGCTCTGACAGGTAAAGAGGGGCCAATCCATCCAATGCAAGACATTAATAAAACAGTCAAAAGAACCTCGAAGTGTGATGTTCTCCTGTCAATTCAATTCAATTTATTTTTGTAAAGCCCAAAATCACGACAGCAGTCGCCTCTTAGGGCTGAACATGAGAGTTGATTAACCAACAGAATTAGAAAATCAACAATGAAACAGAAACAGACAAGCAAATTAATCAACAGAAAACAAGCAATGAATAATTTGTCCAGATCATCCCCTGTCCTTAGACCCTCCTTCTCGGCAAGGAAAAACTCCAAAAACCCAGTGGGAAAAGGAGAAACCTCGAGGAGAAGCACAGTGAAGGAGAGATCCACTCCCATGGACGGACAGGCTTTAGATGTGTCGAGGACTAAGGCGCATCCAGTTTTTACGGCCAGAGCCCACTCAATGAGCGGTCCATTCAGGCAAGGCGATCTCGGGTCCAGCCATCACCGGACGATCAGGAGGACATCTAGGGTCCAGCCATCACCGGACGGTCAGGAGGGCATCTAGGGTCCAGCCATCACCGGACAGTCAGGAGGGGATCTAGGGTCCAGCCATCACCGGACAGTCAGGAGGGGATCTAGGGTCCAGCCATCACCAGACGATCAGGAGGGGATCTAGGGTCCAGCCATTACACTCCCCAGAGGGGAGCGAGACAGCGGACAACATGTGAATAGCATCTATAGCAATGACATCTCTCAGCAAAGGGACCATCTGCAGCCTGTTAACCACTTACCGTTCCGACGGCCCGCCCGCGGGCCGTCGCCTTTTCTTTACAACTTTACAGCAATGTACATTCACTTCTGCGTCACCCACACAAACAATATACACATCAAATGAAAGCTACGGATCTCATCTTTCCGAATATGTAAACCATTTTCACCTAAAGTCACCACAGTGCTGTCAGGAAAGCCGTTTTTACAGAAAAGCAAAAATGCCTATTTGGACTTCACTCACCTTTGAGGGCTCTGGTTCTGTCAAACATCAACATATTTCCACAATATCGGTCTCATTCTTTTTCCGTAGAGGTCCAGAGAATATAATCCCAGTCAAGAAATTATGTCCACAAAATAAGTTAGATCCTCCATGTCCAATCTGCTGCAGGAAAGTGAAATCTGCTCCGTGATTTTTTTTGCATTTCTTTCGTCAATTTCAGGCCTAACAAACTTCAGACAGCGCCAACTTTGTTTCTCAGTGATAGACAAACTTGCTAGCTTCTGATTGACACCAAGTTTGGCCAATAAGGTGGGGGTTGTGGGTCACTGGAGCCCCAGACAACGAATCAGTGCTACAGGTGACTGAAAGTGTACGCCCCACTCTCCCCCGTGTAGAATCAACCAGTCACATCTCACACATTCAGTGACGTTTTCTCCTCACAGCCAATGAGCAGCTGAACACGAGGATGTATGACATGCCATGGTTTTCTGTAAACAGACGCAGCAGGCCCAGTGCGTAACCAAAGTAAATGAATCACGGCTTTTCGTGCGTAAAGTGTGCGTAAAAATGACGCACTGTGATTTTGCAACAGTTTTGCTTCTAAACACGACGAAACGGATAAAACAAAGACAGTACGCGACCGCGGACACTGTGGATGTTTGTACAAGTTATACCAGAGGCATCTCGGACCCGGAGCGGTCCGTGGCAGATTCCACGGTGGACTCAGAAGTGGAGGAGCATATTCTTTGATGGACTGGATGCTGTTCTGGGTCGGTAAGCCTGGTTTATTCTGCTATTTACATAATTGTAGATAAAATATATCGTGTGTAATCATTAGCATCACTTCTGTGCATAGTGGCATTGGAACCATGGGTCAGGCACATTTGTTTTTATCTGTATGAATTAGACTTCATTTGTCTATTGATTGAAAAGGTGTTTTATTCTGCAGTTTACAGTATTGTAAGTAAAATTATAATATGTATATGATATAATATTACTTCACCCTCTCTCAATTTTGTACTTTCTTGTTACTAATGTGTTTGTGTTTTTCTTTAGGCACGTGGGTGACGTTATCAGATTCGCTCATCGGATGTTACCAGGTTTTGCACAAAACAAAGAAATGGCATTTTGGCAAAGACATTTTTTCACCATTTTTTGGACAAGCCATAATCATGTACAGTGAGCTTTTCACTGCTGTTCACAGTGTGTGTTTGTTCACTGTTTGCAGTGTGTGGAGTTTGTAAATATATATTTATTTTGACTCCTACCACTTGTTTTGACTATATTTCATAAACAAATATGTATTTTATATTGTGTTTTGATATGCTATATAAATTTACATAAGTAATAGAGCAGCTCAGTGCAGATACAGATTCCTCTAAGTGTGAGCTTTCAGTAGAGCCCTCATTGATGTCTGTGGGTTGAGGCATTCAAAAGTTATTGCAGTTTTTCCAAACGTTCTCCAAATGTCTCCATTTGGAGAGGTTTGGATAAACTTGGATACATCAAAAGTCCCTCCATAAAACGCCTGGATTTAGTCATAATAAAATAAGTGTAAAAATCTCATTTTTTTATAGATTGACCTCAAATCTGAAATGTGAGAGGTCAACAACATTTTCAATTGAAATATGGTGTATTTTTGTCCCCAGCTACCTACTGCAGCTTTCTTCCCCTTAATTTTTACAAAAAAATTTAGGCGAGGATGAGAAAAATCATTTTTTATGTGTGTTCCAAAGTGTATAAATACTTACCAGACTAACTTACAGTGATTCTGACACCTGAGGGTAAAACTAGAGGATGTTACCTTTACAAAGACCCCAAACTTGTGTAAATGCTACTTATGGTTCAATAACAGTAATCATTTTAATTTGGAGAGGTCAGAACGTAGGCAATTTCACCAAAAATACCCGGAATGGTAGATTAATAGTCCAGCCCACAGGGTAAAGAATTGCAATAAAAAAAGCCAACATGTGATAAATGCACGAGCTGCTTTCTCCAGGTCATTAAAGCGAAGGTAAGACTTAAAAATATACCTTTTTTTTTTAATACCATCTTCATACCTTCACAATAGCAAGTAACAGTATAGTTGAGTGCATTTGCTCGAAAAAGGGATAGAATATTTATATTGCACTAAAATGAATTCTGCTTTTGAAAACGCTGGTAGACACATCTGTTTTAAAAATCATAATGCTACTTTTTCAAAGTCGTCGACCCATCTTTCTCTTGGGTCCGTCATTATCACACCAGAGCATAAACCCACATCCATCTTTGTATCAGTCTAATGAAACTGTTACATTCATTTTCATTATAAAGAATCCAGTTGCAGCATTGTCTCCGTTTGAAAAAGCCGTTGTGAGTGTGTGAGCGTGAGCAGAGGCAGTGGCTGTGTCTCATACTATCTTTACACAAGCTCACATTCCAAACCGCAGAATTAAAAGGATCTCATTTTCAGACGTCTCATACATTGTTCATTCAGAACACTTGGCTTGTGTGAATGCTGTTACCCCGTGTACTCTCCTCAAAGCACATTATGAACTTGTAAGGACAGTTTCTTTAGTTTTTTGTTATTTTTTAAAAATGTTTTTGGAGTGCCCCTTGATTAAACAAAGCACGCATCCTCCCTCATGTGCCTGGTAGAGTGAGGCCTTTTAAAAGTGGATTCTTCTGCTGTCCGTAGTTGTTGAACACTGTCAGGGTTGCAACCTTTCTTGTCTCCTGGGTGGAAGGATCAGTCTAATATGCTAATCCAGTATTTTCTAACCTAGCCTACATATTACCAAATTCCACAATTTAGAAAAAAATATATACATATTACATTACAAGTACTCCATTCCCTTTGTGTTTGGTTCTTTCTGTTTCTGATTTCTGATATTTTTTGCCTTATCAACTGGTTCAGAAGTAACTCAGGACGCTCAAAAAATGCAAAATTATTAAAATAAATTGATTTATGAATTAAATTAACTTAAATTGGGATTTTTTCAAGGAAAACTTGGGAATTCCTCAAGGCACAGTAGTGTTCCCCTCAGGCATTTAGTTTTAGTTTTAGTTTTTCTAGCTTTCTACCATGCTATAATGTTGTTGTTTTAGCGATCTCTCCCGGGCCTTATTCAAACCCTCATTATTGTTAGCTCCACAGTTCTGTCCAATACTCACCCCCGAGCCTATGTCACCCATGCTCCCACACGACAATTCTCCATAAATCTATAAAAGCAGCATACAAAACACACTACAACTTCACAAACCTGATGCGATGTGCAGCAGTTCCATTAGGGGAATGTATGCTGATTGTGTTGTGGTATTCTTCTGAAGGGGTAGTGACTTAGTGCAGATGGAAGAAGGACTTTATATACTTATATAAAACATGCTGATACATTGTTTTCAGCAAATATAGCATTTTCAAAACAATAAAAGGTAACGTGATCATCTAAATATGTTATGTTTTAGCAGTTCATACCCCTGTAGTAAGTAAAGTCAGTAAAATACCCCTTCTTTAAGGTTTTTGGGACAGATTTGTGAATCAGGTCTTGGCAGAACTGTGTTGGGAAAAATGTAGCTGTTATTTCATATCTCAGTAATATGGTCTCTTTGTCAATCTCGAATAATTTAGCTAATTTTTTCAGTTAGTAATTGTCAGTAGGAGAATTCCGAAAGACAATTGCGGTAGGTGGCTCATTTATGAAATTCCTCTTGTTTTGTTTGTGGTGGTTTGACATGCTTAAGTAGAAAAATAAAGAAGGATTTATGTCATAGAACCTTGACAAACAACAATTCTGCAACAAGGTACTTTGATGCAAGTCAAAACACACGACCGTAAATGCGCTTTAGCAGTAGGGAAACTGACGTATTCTTATACAAAAAGTAGACATTTGATATAGCTCAGCAAGTGAATGACCAGCCCAGCCCTGTACTTAACTTACACTAGGCATATATATTTTACTGTCTTGCCTCTTGGCTTCTCTCACCTTATCATAATGAAGAGTTGCACAATTGCCGTGTTATTTCCAATTTGAAATGAATGGCCTGACAATCACCGCACTAATATTATTGGACATGGAAATCCCTTATCCAGGCTACAGTCGGAGCACTTCACTTTAGCTTTGACATGTTCCTGGTTTCACAGCCGTCTCCATGGAAACTGCTGCTGAATAGTGGCTGTATAATTAGCCCTCTGCTCCGTGATGGACCGTGCTGCTATCGGCTTTGACTGGGCAGACTGAAGCAGAGGCCAGGCTTTTCTATCACTACTAAGGATACCCCAACCAGAGACACAATTATTTCTTTAAAGTTTATATTTGGAATAAATTCAACATGTAGATCATATATTTATATATTAACTTAATAATATGGACCCTTCCTGCTCAAAACTGCAGAAGCTATTCTCTGGTGCTGTCAGGAGGAACTGACCCCAGCTCTTCAAGGGCACTTAACTGGAAGCACAGTATTTTTATTTCTGCGTTTTTAGTTCTGAAAATCGTTATATGGCTCTGGATTTTTAAAATAATCATAAGTAAGCTACTGTCGCCCTGTAAGCAATTCACGAAAAATGCAACTCTGAGTAAAGTACATCTAAGGGAAGATTATTTTATCTATTAAAAGCTCGCTGCAAGCAAGTTGGTTTATAATATATCCCCTTGATCTCTTTAACTCACCATTTAAGTCTAGCTGAAAAACTTTGGTATCTTTCAGTACATGGACAGTGTTATGTCTGGATACTGATATGTGCAGGGACACAAGCTTTAGGATTACTATAGTGTTTTTCACCACAGATCAATAACATTTGACACACTTGGAGGAATGGACACAATTCAGGACAGTAAACTACTAGTATTACTGTTGGTAAAGTATATTTGCACTGGGTGACAAATCCACAATCATGCAAGACGGCTGCGGGTTAAAGCTACTACGCAAACATGTATTTTTTTTTTTTTACCAGTAGATGGCACATGTGAAACCTCCCCCCTGCTATCACTGGCATTTGTCCTGACTCACCTGTGCTCTCTGGTCTTCTTCCATCAGGCCAAAGTTGACCCACTATCAGACAGTAGTAACGTAGATAGCATCTAGTGGTGGTATGTGAGAATGCATCATGGCTGGGTCGGCGTCTTGGGTCTTCCTTGACAAGCTCCAATCCCTCCTAATTGGAATAAACACAATAATTTAGAGGAAATTAATTTATACTTCATTTTTTAAGCAATAAAATTCTACTGACCCAGATTGAAGGAGTAGACAGCCTGCAGAGTTCCACCTGAAACAGAGACGAGTGTGGAGGGAATAACAATGGCACAAGACAATGAGCAGAAAGACCACGGACAGATGGAAGGGTGAAACTTCTCCCATACTGACAGGTTTGGAGCAGACAATATGGATGACTGTGAGAAGGAGAGAGGGAGGGAGGGGCAGGGAAAGAGAAGGAAGCATGGAGAGGGGCAAAGAGAGACGAGAAAGATAGGTATAAAACAGAAGAGAGAGAGAGTCAAGGAGAGGTAAAAGTGAGAAGATAAGAGTGGAGACGGGCGGAGAGAAAAAGAAGAAAGAGCGAGGGGGGGAGGACGGGTTCTGGCTGGAATTACAGCTGGACATGGACAAAAGATATCGCCCGAGTTCATGGAATAAGTTGCTATTTTCGTCTAGAATTAGGCTTTTATTTATCGTGCATGTATTCAGTTACACACAGGGTTGGATCGTTAAGTGAAATGCTATACTGTGGAACTTTCCAGGAAAAACGATGACACGGGGACCTCCATCTTAAAACTTAAATTGCGCACCTTTAAAATCACTCCTATGCAGATTTACAAACTCACAAAAAATACAACTCTGGCATCGTAACCAAGTCTAAATATAGTGTTTGTGTTAAAATTCTGAAGATAAGTGGAGGGAAGCAGGTGTGTGAGAGATGGAGCGATGCTTTTACTGACAAGCATTGCGATTAGATTTGGGAGTAAGCTTCTGTTCAGAGTGTATATCTGTATATGAAAATAATTGCAGCTTTTGCGATTTGATGATTTTGCTGATGTGATTGTGAATAATCTTGCAACCCTCCATTCCAGGCAAAGCAATGACATCTCCATGACGACAAGCAGGTGGGAAAACCTTCATCGGAAAAGTTCTCTCATGCACCTTTATAAAGCATTCCTGCAGATTTCCAAAAAACAAAAAAAAAAAACCACTGGCTTTGTAATCAAACCTAAAAATAGTCTATGTGTTAAAACTGCGAGGATGAGCGTAGAAGCAGGTGTGTGAGAGATGGAGTGAGACTTGTGGAGCTGTGGAAGCAGGGAGCGGGTGACACTTCTGCGTGCAATTACTCCAGCAGTGACAGATCTGGTACAGGGCGAGTGCGACTGCAGCCTGCACCGGGAGAGAGGAGACCAGGAAGTACTAAAACAAAACAAGCACACAGACTGGGTATGTGCATGGACTCACTACTACAGCACTATGGCTATTTTTTCCCCAACTTTAACCCAAAACGCAAACCATGTGCTGTTTTAAAATGCATGAATAAATATTTATGAAATGAAAATGTGGATGATTTCATGAACTCCACCCCAGATAAGGAGTCTAAAAAGGTCTTAACCCCCAAGATTTTTTTTTACCATACCCATCTTTGCAATGTAGTGTAATGATTAAACCAGTGAATAGCTTATAGTCCCATTAGGTGCATTAGATCTTCTGTATTGATTATACTTTAGATTCTTATGTACAGACCTCCGTTTATTTCATACCTCGACAGGTTCGGCTGCACTCTGCAAGGAGGAAGACAGTGCTGCTAGCTGCATGGCCAAAACAACTGAATCATGTCAACAAGGTAAATACTTCCCCTACTGTATTGTCTTCAAAAAGAACCCAACTTGCTAACAGAGCCGGCCTCCTAGCTTTAAGGGTGCCCTAAGCCAAATTTGTCTTTGGGACCCCCTAAAAGCTAGGGTACCGGATATATCCTGGCTCAACTATTGGTGATTCACATCTGACAACATAATGACTCTGTATTTGTGTTTATGTGACCAACATCAGACTGAAAACATCCAAAATGTCACAACTACCAGAGTCACAAGAAAAGTAGACAAACATGTAAGAGGGGTCAAGATTTCTAGACAAGTTTCTGGTGGATTTGAATGTGTTCCAGATGGCGACAGTGGGCTTAAATTGACATTATAAAGGCTCCTTGCACCAGTATAAAAACATAGCTGCCCTCACCTCTGCCCAGCTCAAAAAACAAATGTAGCAGCAGCAGATGTTTTGCTACTATAGATATAAAACAAATATAATCATTTGAGAGGGATATTCAGGCTGCTGTAAACACACAAGCCCCATTTCCAATAAAACTTGATATATTATTTTCAATATAAATGCATGGGCTCTTGGGGGCCCTAAGCAGCTACTTAGTCTGCTTATAGGCTGGGCCGGCCCTGCTTGCTAATGTATAAAATGAGACAAAATGAACGTTTTTGAGTCTGTACTCTAACCTTAACTATACACTTCTCTATAAACTGCATTTTAGCATATCATCTGTATAATTCAGATATCTATATTTTATTCTCTTAATACTACATCATTGCCTCTGTTGTCTTGTGTCGTGTAGTATTTTTTGAGCTACTATGTCAACATAATTTGCCTTGTGGATCAAAAATACTGATTCAATACTAAATTTTGTAACTTTTGATGGTGCCGGGTCCGTTACCTGCTTGTCTCCGTGGATATATAACTGCTTAGAATGTTCCTTAGTAAGGCGTTAAACTTGTCTATCTTGACGCACACAAGCAGCTAACACCACCAGGCCAAGTTACAAGTCAGATCTGCGGAGAGACGGGAATTCTCACAGAAAGTATTCATGTTTATCAAAGTATCTGAAGCAAGATAGATGTGTTTAATTATATTCTGTGGAACATTCTTTCAGTAACAATAATTTAATATAGACAAACAGATGACATACTGTACTCCTCATCAGAAAAGTTACACAGTGCAGCTTTAAATGACTTTACCAAGCATGTATCCTAGTAGTTAATACTGTGTGCATATAATACCATTACCCGGAGACGCTGTTTCTCTGCCAACTTTTAAAACGACTTGAAAATCACTTGCATTAGTTGAATTTTTATGATCTGCTTTATCCCCCACCATTTTATCCAATGAGACAAAATTGTAGAAAATTATACAAGCAATTATGACATTGTGAGGCTTTTAGTTAGATGCAAAATACATGCTGTGGAATACATTACTGTAAATTCACTCTTTTTCTTGTCCTATATCCAACTGACCAATTAGATTTTATAGCCCCATTACTGGCACTTTCTGAGGCTGCTGCTGCTGCTATGTGCTTCTTATAGCTTTTATATCTTCGTGTAGCTGTTTTCATACATTTTCTCACATTTTTCTCATAATATCTTCCTCCTTCTCCTCTCTCTGTCCCTGAGCTCCTCTTTGGGTTTAATCCAGACAAATGGGCGATATATACCCAATTAGAGCCAAAGCCAGAGGTCCCCCATGCGCCGCTACTGCTGCTGCTTCTGAACCTGCACCAGAGCGGAGATCCACAGCCTGATTGTCTCCATGGAGTGTTATTGCTTTGCCTGGATTATTCCGCAGTATGGCATTAAACTTATCTCAATGAAGCCAAGTTAGAGGTCAGATCTATGGAGAGTTGACCCAACTCATTGTAAGAACACTACATTATTTTTGCAATAAAATCACCATAATTTGGAGAAAAAGCTAGATAGTTATTTAAATATCTCATTTAAATATCTGGAAAACATGAAAAACAGAACTAGTTTATTTAAAACTTACCTTATCCATTCTGAGCATCGTAATTATTCACCACGATGAGTTTACAAGCTTTTTTACAAATTTCAGAGATCAGAACAGCATCGCATGGTGGTAAAGCTAACATCAACTAGCATGCTAACACGCATGTACAGATAAAATGTTCTATAATTTGATGTCTGTGTAATACCTCAGTCGTCTAGGTTTTATTCATAGTAAAAGACAAAATTTAAATCTGTCAACTGGACAAATCGTAAAACATTTCACTGCTCATCCAAGCCGCTTCTTCAGTTCTGGTCAGATTGCTGGTGGACACTGCCTTAGATCTATCAGAAGGGAGGGGCTCACTACACTGAAACTGTAAACAGCTATTGTCTCCAGTTTCAGCCTTAACAACCCTATTGATCCTGTAATGGCCGCCTATTGTTCTCTTTGTTCCTGTTTGTTTTGGGTCTGAGGATAGACTTGTAGATCAGTGAGAGATTATGTCTCAGGCTTACATTCCTGTTTAAGGAAGGATTGTCTTTCCTAACAAAAGTTGTTTCTTTAACTCCCCTCTCAAACCATTTCTTTTCTCTGGGTAAGGTCTGTACCTCACTATCCTCAAGGGGGTGGCTGGTGGCTTTGGGATGGAGCTGTACAGCAGACAGGGGTCCTGAGGAGCTTCTGGGCACCCTCCACAATGATTTGTCCAGTTGACAGATTTAAATTTCGTCTTTTGCTCTTTATAATTTAATGTAGACAGTACACAGAGGACATATTTTGACCTCAAGAGCTGCTTACACCATATGTCTGTGGGGCAAGAAAAGGTTTAGTTGAAATACATGCGAAAAAATTGGGAACAGGGTGTCACGCCCACTACAGCCATATGTGTTGTCACTGCTGCTGATCTCTATTGTTGGGCCCTAGGTGCTGACTGGTGCACCTGGCCCTTCACCTGCATCCTTAAAAGGATGTGCCCCCTGCCACTCCTTGCTGCTGGGTTCTGCCAGGAACAGCATGCCACTTTTTTTTTTTTCTTTGTCTGTGTGATTCTTGTAACTCGAACTGTGAAATTGAGACACTCGTAGATCTTTGGTTAGTTGTGAGAGTTTTGTGATATTGTCATTTTTGTACTTTTGTTTTGTTAGAGTAATTTTCAATGTGTAACTTAAATACAGCTGTTAAGAGTCTCTCTCAGGCCCCCCTGGCCACTCCCCTGGTTCCTCCCCCTCATCCTCACCTTTGCTGTCTTTCTGCTGTCAGGCCGAAGCTGGCGCACTATCAGACTGCAGCAATGTAGACAGCATCTAGTGGTGAAATGTGAGAATGCAACATTGCCAGGTTGGCTAGTTTATTTACGGATTGTCGATTTAATGCCATACTGCAGAACAATCTAGGCAAAACAATAACATCATAAGAGACAAGCAAGCCGCCCACCCCAAGCTAAAAAATTGACATGGTGCACGTTCAAGTGTAAGGCCTACTTGTTATGCATTGTGTGGCAAATTGCTGGTGATGGGGTAACAATATCCATACAGACTTGCATATCTAAAAGTACTGATTCTCATGCAAAAATACCAATGTGAACATTTCTCCAAAAATGCAGTTTCCAAGTAAAATTGTAGTCATTTTTTGAAATACAGTGCTTACACTTTAGTTTATCTGCGCAGGAATTCATATTTTAAAATCAGTTCAAGCTGTAGTGGAGCAAAGATGATGACGCCAAGGGAACATTTTTGTAGCGCTGGCATCTCAAAACAATCCATTTTTTATCAGCCTGGAACCCAAATGCGTCACAGGTTATGTCACTAACATAAATTTACACAGGTTGAATATATTCAGATCTTCATGGCTCTAAGTTGACATATTTCTACAGCTGTTCTAACACCTCCTGTGCAAAAATAAACAGATTCTGTACATGTCACGGACGCCTCCTCTCTCACAAATGTGGTCTCCGTGTTTGAAAAGCCTGTTAGGAGCATATGACCTGCTGAGAGCTCAATGCACTCTTATCTCTATCCAAGCCCTCCCTCTCACACAGCCACACACTGTCACTGTATGAGCCTATGTGAGCTATAGGGCTCAGGATGCATGCTAATAAAGACGCTCGTGCTACTGAGCAAGGGGAATCTAAAGCTATGTACATGCAAAAACAGGAAGAAATGAACCTGTTCCACTGTCAAGAAAAAACATTTAATATGCTCTCTAAAAAACTAAACAAGAAATGAGTGAAAAGGGGCAAAAAGAAAGAAAGAGCTCCCCAAATATCACATATCCATTGGTACTAATGCCATATCTGTAGCACCAAAGCCAGCATGTGTGCGTATATGTGTGTGCATGACCGTGTACTTTGCGTTATTGTGAAGCGCTGTCTTTAAAAAAATCGCTATATAAACAAAATATTTGCTCATTTTAATATTAAACACAGGGATTTGTCATTCACTGAGACGTAGGTCAAATAATCCTTGAGTCAATCTTGATGGATTGCTTATCAGTGTAAATGAAATCTGTTTGAACGGTGGATGACCATATTTGACCTCTCTCCAGGTCTTCACCCAGGATCAGGTTAGGAGTACATAGGATCAGCTAGAACAATGTGTGTATTCTGCAGGATAAATCAAGTATACAAGGCAGTGAAAGCAGACTCAGATTCTCCAAGAACTTGTCAATTGCTTCAATACTGTTGAATAATATGTGACAGTATATATTTCTGCATTATTTCCAATGTTAATCATGTTGTGAAGAAGCTAAAACATTGGAAACAGTTAATACTAGATAGTAAGCTCCGGAGGGACAGTGATAAAGAATAAAGAGTAGACTTTTATTAATTTAGGTTAGGAAATGAGTCATGGTTAGAGTTAGGAAAATGGTTTGGATTAGTTAAGGTGTTAGTAGTGGTAGCTATAAAAAAAAAATATATATATATATATACTAAAACACATACATTATTCTAGGCTTATTCCATCCATCTTATGACATAAATTATGCAACAGTTTAGGCCTGATCGTAGCAACAGCAGTTTACACATTACCGTGGCAACCAGATTGTCATCCCTTCCATAACTTCAGAGCTAAACTAACTTTTTGAAATCTGTCCTCTTCATTTGACCCATCCCTCAGCGTCAAACTGGGTTACCCCTGTCAGAAGCAGACCCATACTCAGCCACAGCATTAGACCTACTGTGTCCGTGCTATAGAGCTTATGAATGCATGCTAACAAAGCCATTCCCGCTGCTCCGGCCTGGTACTGCTCACAGATTTGAACTGTGCAGAGGAGGAGAGGGGTGGATTTTATGCTTGGCTGGCACTAAAAGACGGACGGTTCTTAAAGGAAGCACATTTGAGACAGATGATGAAACAGGAAGTGACAGGGGCGCGTGAAAAGGACTGCGACGTCACCACGGAAACCGCCCGCTGGAGCTTTTCCCCCTGATTACACTAATGACCAATGTGTAGACGCTTAAGAGCCACTTTAGCCTCCTACTCATCTGTCCTTCCCTCGTTTCCTTCCCTGCCTTCGCTTCCTTCATCCTCTGACTCAGTCTTTTCTTCAGGCCTGTTCCAAGACGCAATGAGTAATGATCCACTCGCTGTGACCAGAAATGCTGAAAAGTGACATTAAACATGACATCTCAAATATACAGAGACAGATATAAATGTGATATATTTCTCATAGAAGATGCTGATGTGTTGTGTGGTGGAATCCAGGATAACCAATGGTCAGTTAGCTATACGTAGGACTATGTATGGTTTACTGAAATTATATTATTAATATCACTGGTAGTAGTAGTAGTAGTAGTAGCAGCATATATTTCCTTTAGTCAAGTTGGCAGCCCAGAAAAAATAAAATTTTGACACCTGACATTCCAAAAAGTACAAATGTAGTGTTTCCATGCAACATTTCTGGTTTTTGATGTCTCCTTGCTTTACCTGGAATGTTACTCAGTATGGCTTTAAACGTATCTATCTCCATGAAGACAAAGAAGCGATAGCAATAGGCCAAGTCCAGTTTACATGTCAGATCTGCAAGCATGGCTCACAAAAATGAATAGCATATTCTTTATTATATTTATTGCTCATTTTAAATTTATATTTATTATTATTATTATTATTATTATTTATTAGTTATTATTATTATTATTATTATTATTATTATATTATTAAATTGTATTTTTTTTTTTTTTTCCCCGTTTGTATTATTTATTTTATTTATTTATTTTTATTTATTTATTTATTTTTCTAATGCACATCTTTGGCATTTAATAAGTAAAAGATAAATATGTTTGATGCTGTGTGCAGTGGTTGGTGTATCCTCCACTAGCAGAAAGGTTACGTAGTGCACTTTTAATTAGTGGTCAGACTGGCTGCCATATTTCTGTCAAACTGGCTCAGGGCATCTGTGACTTCAGAATCAACCAACCAATCACCACCAATCTTTAGGAGAAAAGAGGGAATCTTTACGGTGGAAGAGAGGATATTTGAAAATAAATCAAGCTTTTAAATTTTGTTGTCGTGACTTAATGATTGGCCCTCCCACTTGTCAATCACTCTGTACACCTCGTTCATGCCCTCAGACCTCATTTGATGAGGTCTGAGATGTATCTGGGGCCAGTCCATCCTCTGGCGGCGCTGGCGTAGTCGGTAGGCCGGAGTGTTTATGTAGCCTGGTTTACAGCAAGATCGTTATGAGAAATCAAGACTGAATCATCGTAACCAGGATTACACTTTGGCAAAACAGTTGTCAAAAACTATTACCAAAAATAATATGGCTGATAAAATGTGACAATATATTCCCTGCTCTTTTCCATGTTAAATCCCACAAAGGACCAGTTTGTGCAGGAGTAATGGTCGCTGTATAAAGATGGAGTTGACTGTAGCAGGTGGAGCTTCAGCCCCAGACACACAGAGGAAGTGTAGATCATTTTAATGTGTGGACGTAAAAAGCTCAAATAAAAGATAATGTTTCCTTTTTAAATGTCTATTTTGCAACAGTCTGCCTCGTCTCTCCTCCTCAGCTTCGTCTCTCCTCCTCTGTCGCATCTCTTCTCCTTTGCCTCGTCTCTCCTCCTCTGCTTCCTCCTCTAATGCCTCGTCCCTCCTCCTCTGCTTCATCTCTTCTCCTCTGCCCCATCTCTCCTCCTCTGCCCCATCTCTCCTCCTCTCCTTCATCTCCCCTCCTCTGCCTCGTCTCTCCTCCTCTGCTTCCTCCTCTAATGCCTCGTCCCTCCTCTGCCTCATCTCTCCTCTGCCTCATCTCTCCTCCTCTGCATTATCTCTTCTCCTCTGCCTTAGCTCCCTTCCTCTGCCCCATCTCTCCTCCTTTGCCTCATCTCTACTCCTCTGCCCCATCTCTCCTCCTCTGGCTCATCTCTCCTTCTCTGCCTTATCTCTCTTCCTCTACCCCATCTCTCCTCCTCGGCCTCATCTCTTCTCCTCTGCCTCATCTCTTCTCCTCTGCCCGTGTCTCTGCCTCATCTCTCCTCCTTTGCTTTGTCTCTCCTCTGCCTCATCTCTCCTCCTCTGCCTTATCTCCCCTCCTCTGCCCCATCTCCCCTTCTCTGCCTCATCTCTTCTCCTCTGCCCGTGTCTCTGCCTCATCTCTCCCTCCTTTGCTTTGTCTCTCCTCTGCCTCATCTCTCCTCCTCTCTGCCTTATCTCCCCTCCTCTGCCCCATCTCCCCTTCTCTGCCTCATCTCTTCTCCTCTGCCCCATCTCTCCTCCTCGGCCTCATCTCTCCTCCTCTGTGTCGTCTCTCCTCCTTTGCTTTGTCTCTCCTCTGTCTCATCTCTCCTCCTCTGCCTTATCTCCCCTCCTCTGCCCCATCTCTCTTCCTCTGCCTCGTCTTTCCTCCTCTGCTCCATCTCTTCTCCTCTGCCCCATCTCCCCTCCTCTGCCTCATCTCTCCTCCTCTGCTTCATCTCTCCTCCTCTGCTTCATCTCTCCTCCTCTGCCTCATCCCTCCTCCTCTGCCCTGTCTCGCTGCCTAATCTCTCCTCTGCCTCATCTCTCCTTCTCTGCCCCATCTCTACACCTCTGCCTCATCTCTCCTTCTCTGTCTCATCTCTCCTCATCTGCCTCGTCTCTCTGCCTCCTCTATCCTCCTCTGCCACGTCTCATCTCTCATCCTCTGTTTCATCTCTCCTCCTCTGTCCCGTCTCTCCTCCTCTTCCTCATCTCTCCTTTTTTCCACCTTTTCTGTCCAAACACTTCCGCATTTCACTGTAGATCCCCTTTTTAAAAAACACTCTTTATATTTGAACAGTGTGCTGAAATGTGTCCAGACGTCCCTGGCTTGTGTTAGGTCCACTCCCTCACCCTGTTATTTCTGCCAAAAGCTGCATCTCATGATCAGATACCTCAGAGCTGTCTGAAGAGGGTTTCAGACAGTCAGTATTACTCAAACTGCATGGCAAATCCCCCTCCAAAAATCATGTAAATAATGAGGAAATCTATTTGACTTTTAGAGAAAAAACATGAGTTAAACCCTGGGCAACTCAAATGAACCAACCCCAAGAATGAAAATGTATTTTTTTCTTATTTTAATGAGAAACTTTATGTACAAATAATGTGAGAAGTTATTGTTTATTTACCTGAGATGTTTCGGGAGTGGGACCATCGCCTTGGAAGGGAGAAGTCTTTTTTTATAGAAGAAACTACAAACTCACAAACTTTTGCATTCACCAATTCAGGACATACTTTAATTTAACCCTAAAATCAGGTAGGATGCCTGAGATGCTCCACAGTCCAGACTTAAACTTATCTATCTCCATAGAGACAAGTTACAGGTCAGATCTGTAGCAAGATCTGTTTTTTGGGGGGTCGTTTTTTGCTGTTTTTTGCTGCTGTGGAACATTCCAGGCAAATTAATAGCGTCTCCGTGGAGAGGGAGCAGTCTTATACTTCAGCACTTTGGTTCATTTTGCTTTATAAATTACACAAATAGCATTAGCAGTTTATTCCAGTCCAAGGCCAGCACAAATTCCTGTTCAATGTTTCTTTTTATCGGAGAAAAAGATGAAGTGTTGTGGTTTAGCGGGTCTAATGGAGGCTCAGGTGTGGAGGAGATTTAGGGACAAAAGGTTAAATGACAGAATCAGGACTTGAGAAAGAGTCTGAGTGCCCAAACACATGAGAATAATCCAAAATACAGGATTATAGGAGGACGCAAGGAGCAGCTGCTTCTCATCAAGCTGCTGCCTGGACTAAAACTGTTGAGGCCAAGTAGGGGTCAGCACGATGGAGAGAAATAGAATTCATCCAAACTCAGCTCATATTGAAAGATGCAGCGGAGAAGAAAGACATAAAAAATGTAAAGGCTATAAATGCATGTTTTTTTTTCAGCTTCTTATTCTGTGCAAAGCTTTCATCTTAAAAACAGCAAAAATAGAACTAGTTAATTTGAATTCGTTGGTAGCGGTCCGAAATGATTACTCACTTAACTTATGCATTCAGAAAGTACAAATTATTTGATGAGGACAGCAACTAGCATGCTAACACACACATGGTGAGGTCAAAATTTCCTATGTAACTTCACGGGAGCTTCACTGTTGTAAAAATATTGTAGGGACTTTTTCATTATTTTTTTTCAGGGGTTGGTTCCATCTTACCACATCTTATGATTTAAAAAGGGGGTAATTTACTTCTATCGGGAATTAACTGCACACACATAACATACTTCGATCACCATTTTCCCTTTCGTGGTTTTGAAAATGCTATATTCACCAAAAACAACATATCCACATGTTTTATAAGTTTCTCTTTTACACAAATTTGTGCGTTCCAAACATAGTACCCGTCATTGCATAGGTTTTTTCAAATTGTTGTGTGCAGTTTTGATATCATGCTTTTGTATATTTATGGAGAATTGTCATGTGGGAGCTCGGGTGACGTAGGCTTGTGGGCGGAGCATTGAACAGAATCTTACAGCTAATTGTAAAAAGGAGGGTTGAAATGATCTGTAAATGACTGAAATATGCATGGATGACATCTAAAACCTCTTCGGGCACGTGTTTGATAAGGAAACAATGTAAAAAAAAAATAAAAAATAAATAGCATAATAGCCCCTCTTTAAAATTATTTGAACAATATCATGCCTTTGGGGTTGAGTAATGGAACCATTTCTGAGGCTTTTGTGGAAAAAAAAAAAATTTAAAAAATTCACTGCTTGGCCAAAAAAAAAAAAAAAAAAAAAAGTTGACACCTGGATTTAACTAAGCAAATAGGTCCGAGCCTCCTCCAGTTGGTCAGTTCTAGGTTCAGCAACAGTTTGTGCTCAAAGAATGAGGTCAGCTGACTACCTGAATATACGGAATGATCAGGTTATTCCATCAGTGGATTTTTTTCTTCCCTGATGTCACGGGCATATTCCAAGATGACTCATGGATTCATCGGGCTGAAATTGTGAAAGAGTGGTTCAGGGAGCATGAGACATAATTTTCACACATGGATTGGCCACCACAGAGTCCAGACCTTAACCCCATTGAGAATCTTTGGGATGTGCTGGAGAAGCTTTGTGCAGCGTCAGATTCGACCATCATCAATGCAAGATCGTGGTGAAAAAGTAATGCAACACTGGATGGAAATAAATCTTGTGACATTGCAGAAGCGAAATCGAAACAATGTCAAAGCGAATGTGCCGTAATTAAAGCTGAAGGCGGTCCAAACAAATATTAAATTGCAAATCCTCAATACTGGTGTTTTTATTGCCTTGAAGAACATGCATTATTTTTGTGAGCATGGTCGCCTCTCCACAGATCTGACTTGTTGGATTTATTACATTACCTGTTTGTCTCCATGGAGATAGATAAGTTTAATGCCGTACTGTGGAACAACCCAGGCAAAGTACTAACATGAACGAACGTGAAGATAAACAGGTGGTAGACCCTCAACCAAACACTTCAGTACTACACCTTTAAATGAAGTAGATGGAGCTCTGTAGTTCTGAGAAAACAAGTATATCTTTGTAAAAAACATCTCCTGAATTTCATATAGTCAGCTCATTTTATTAGCATAATGGGGCTTTTGTTAGCGTCGACATTAGCCGATCATAGCCAGGTGAGCAATGGCAGCGCAAATGAAAGGAGAGACTTTTTAGCACAATGCATATCCATCACCTGTGTATTGCATTCTAAGCCTTATAATTACATTTACAGAGGGCTCATATAGCGCTGAGAGAAGACGCTCTCCGAATCCGAATGTGCCTTCAAAAGGAAAGCTTTAATGCACTAGCAAAAAGATAGGGGGCACCGCCTTCAGAGCACACATTATTCAAATTGCACAGCTATAATAAATGGGATGCAAAGGCCATATCTTGAGAACACCCAATCTCGTCTGATCTCAGAAGCTAAGCAGGGCTGGGCCTGGTTAGTACTGGGATGGGACAGCGCTTGGAATAACAGGCGCCGCAGTGGGGCAGCAGTGGCACTGATGGAAACTGTTGTTGTGTCCTTTGGCAAGACACTTCAAGGTGAATGCGGTATATATGAACTCTCATTGCTTTGCATCTGTAATTAACATTAGTGAAATTACTGACAGATTACATTTCCTGAAACTGTATTTAAACAGGAAGTAAATAGTAAGTGTGTCTTACCATGAAGATATGATTTTTTATTGCACTGGTTGTAGGTTAATTATAAATACAAGTCTAAATAAACTATTAACATGGCACTCACTGTGGGTAGAATGTCTGAATTATTGGTGGAGGTCAGAGGGGCAGTCTTACTTGTCGTTAACACTTTATAATAACTACACCCTATTTAGCCTTAATAAAGCATGAGCAAACACTTAATTAATAATGAACAATCACTTAAATAATAATAATTCAGACTTAATAACTACTTAATTATGGCCTTAATTAATACTTAAGTTACCATTAATTAGCCTGTGATAACACTTTATGATAACTTCACCCTATTTAGCCTTAATAAAGCATGAACAAACACTTAATTAATAATGAACAAACAATTAATAATAATTCAGGCTTAACAACTACTTAATTACAACCTTAATTAATACTTAACTTACCATTAATTAGCCTGTGCCGTTTATAATTACTCAAAATAATTTCACACTTAGTTCCTCCTTAACTAACCATTTGTGTGTGTATTTATACATGCATATTTAAGTATCATCTTCAACTCTTATTAATAATTAGTAAGCTATGAGAGAATGATTTACTAATCCTGCAAAGCAATGATAATTCAGGCAGCTATTACCTGTTAAGTCTTTTTAAGAGCTTTTCTTAAGTGAAGACTAATGATGCTTTATTAAGTCTTTGTTAAGGTTGACTACATTTCAGAGAAACAATAACAGAATTTTCACTTTATTTAGGGCTGTGATAATGATTAAGAAATATCTGAATAACACCATTAGTTAGTAAGAAATATCTGAATAACACCATGAGTTATTATAAAGTGTTACCTACTTGTCCAGCGCCAATCTAATAGGGCAAATTTCCCTACAAAGCTAATACCTTCAATTAATTCAATTTGATGTTAAGCCAGGTGTCCACTACGATGAAAGATTTCTGATCGCGGGGGGAATCTTGAGTCATAGCCATGAATCATGGATCGTAGGTCTCAGAGTGAGACCGGGGCAAAGATCAAACTAGACCTGCCAGGAACCAAAGACGAGCTGATATCGGTCCTGTCTGATATGTTGGAGTTTCGGCCGCAGAGTGAGTCCTCCTCTCACTGCATCTGCGATGATCTTTGTGACCAGCAGTAAACACAAAAGCTCCTCAGGGAAACAGCAGAAGAGCTTCAGCATGAGAGGGACGATCTTTCCCCTTTTCCATTTCACTTTGTAACTTTTACAAATGTGACTAGTATGTAACGTTAGCCTTAGCCAACCATTGTAACTGGGAAGACACACGGAGCTTGGAGTCCTGGTTTAGTCCTAGTCCGGTCCGGGATGGGCATATTCAGTCCTAATTTAATCCCGCTCCTGGTTCAATCTGGGTTCTGTTCATGCTTTAGTCCTGGTTAAGTCCTTGTCCTTCACGTGGCTCTCCCAAAACTGCATTTTCCTGAATTGATGCATATGATTGGATGGATGGGTAACCTATTATTATCTGCTGACAATCACTTTTGTTTTTGCCTTGGTTTCTACTAACAAACAAAACAAGCCATTTTCTGTCAAAATGATTCACACACTATTATCAAATTTGGTGGAAAAAAATTGGATTGTTCACTTTGCAATCTTCAGTTTTTCATTTTTCTGACTAACACATCCTTTTTTTTTTCCCCACAATGAGACCAGCGAAATCATTTGCCCAAAAGGAAAAAATAAAGATTGATCACAGACTCTCCGCAAACTTATTACAACACAACGGAAATCCATTCTCGATATTAATAAAGTAAACTCCTCTAAGGGCCTAGACAAAACTGTGTTAGAAAAAGTGTGAGAACAACAGAGGGAAATGCAGTCATTCATAACAGATACAAATATTATAAGGCAAGGCAAAATGTTTCCAATATTTGAACTTGTTTCGGTTGTTTTTGGGTCGACTTGTGTGTTGTCCTTCTCTCAGATGGTGGATAGTACTCCTAATATGATACAGACACATGTAAAGTCCTTTTAGGCAAACCAGTAAATTCTAATCAAAAGTCAAAACTGAAGCAGCGGCTTGTGATGTGCAGCAAAATGTCTTCACCTCTACAATTTTCTGACAGATTTGACATTTTTCTTTTACTGTGGATCAGACCTGGACGGCTGAGGGACTACACAGACACTATCCTCACACAAAATACAGCAACATGCAAGATTTAATGTGTCAGTGCCATCCACCTTCAGCTACCTGTCCACTGCCTGATTTCTCAGTATTTAAACTTATTTTAGCATGACTTAAGAGAGGAAATGTTCACACAGACTGTCCCTCAGATTAGAATTAGCCAGCTATTTTATGACTAAACTAGAACTACACCCAAAACTACATCTGGACTAGACCCGGGCTAAGCAAGGATAAGAACTGGACCAATCCAAGTGTACATCAGGACTGAAATGCGCTCAGTTTTAGATCACATAAAAAAGTGTGAACGCACCATTAAACTCTTTCTTATATTCAGTGAGTTTCTGTGTTTGTGCCTATATTTTTCCTCTGTGTCTCAGCAAACTGTAATTTTACTTATCTCCACTGTTTCCCAAGCAAAGCCTGTATTTACCGTGTACTAACTTTCCCTGTCTGTAACTCCAGTTCCCATTTGAAGAGCTGTGATGAGATCCAATTTGCCACACAGCCACTTTATGGGCACTTTTCCAGCCTGGCATGGTTTCAAATGGAGTGTGTAGGTAAATAAGAGGCAGCAATTCACTTTTCATTCATGTTCAGTAGAGGATGGGCACGGTTATTTTTGAAGAGGCTTTCTCCCCATTACAGGAGATACTCACAAAAGATGCGCGGCAAGTACAAAGTTAATGGATGGAAGATACAAGCAAGAACACAGAGATCCTGCAGGAGCGGAGCTGTCGATTGCATCTTTGTACAGGATGTTCATGTTTGGAGACTTCAAATGCATTAAAGAGCCCATCCTCAATTTATCACCATGTATTTGAGCATGAGAGTACCATTACATCCAAAATATTATTACTTAAAGAAGACTTATTGTGCTTGTGTCCGCTCGTGGATCCATATGTTATAATTTGCACACTGTAAATCGCAGTGTTCATCTAAAATGACTTAATAAAAGAAACATGTTTGCTGACTTTCGCCCAATGGGAGCTGACGGTGGTAAATGTGGAACTCGGCTCCAAATTCGCCCCTATAACTGCTAACCTCGATGAGCTTCATTTGGCTGGAGCTGAACGCTACGGGGCGACATACTCACTCCACTTCTTTATACAGTCTATTATTTGTACCAAAATGACTACATGGCACTGCCGAATCGTACACATATCATCGATTAAGAAAATAAAATTGAATAACAAAGTAAGTAAAGATCAGCGGGCCGCCGACTTTATGAAAACGGCGAAAAACGGGGTTTGGTGCCTTGAAAATAAGCAATTAAAGATTGTTCAAATATGCACGAATCACTCCAAAAACAACTTTGAGACGGTAAATGAGAAGAGAAACAAATATAACACGGTTAAACGATCTGAAAAGTTGATTTTACATAATAGGTCTGCTTCAAAACTACACTGTATGTGACTTTCTGGGTGGATATGGTATGTCACTTTCTTGTCTCCATGGAGATCCAATTGTTTTTCCTGGAATGTTTCAAAGCATTTAAATTATCTGTCTTAGATTTTTCAATGGCATACGGCATGAACAACATACATTCTTACTGAAGCGGGGTCACCTCTCCACAGAACTGACTTGTAACATGGCTTGGTGGGGTCACCTGCCTGCCTCCATGGAGATAGATATGTTTAGGGACATGTCCAGAGACTAGAAGGTATCAGACCCAGCAGCACAATAATGGGTCAAATATAGAGAGCAAAAATGAGGTCAAAAATGTCCCTTAACTTTAACATTAACTTTGACAGGACATCCCATTTTAATGCCATCTTGGTCGGATAGATCACAACCCTGCTTATGTTCCGAGATCAGATAAGACGTGGCATTCTCCATTTCCCTTCTAAACAGTTTCACAAATCTCATAATGTTCCTATGGCACAAATTTAAACCCTGGAAACCACCTGCTTAACTCCCACTTAGCTAAATCTTCTCTACAAGGTGCTAAATTATAAACACAGATTATAGCAGTCACAGTGGTTGTAGACCTGGAGGCAAGACAGCCCAAACCTGGTCTTTAAACTCTGCCTGGCCACCCACGGGTGCTCTCTGTCTCCCTGTGTCTCCCTTTGTCTCCCGATGTGTCTCTGTATACGCTCTCCTCTCCTCTGTTCTCAAACGTGACGCCGCGATACACTTTTAATGAGGGAAAGGGCCCGGAGCTGCTGGCGTTCGGGATGCGTCACCAGCTCCGTTCCCACAAGAGCCACAAATGTGCGGATATTATTTTTATTCAACACCACGGAATCTATTGGCATTCTGAGTGAGACTTAGACACAAGTGTTTCTAACTAAGGCTACACATGGATTATTGCAGGGAATATTAAGATTTAGTTCACCAAAAAAATGGGAAAAACTATACTTGATGTGACAATCTTGTGAGTTAAAGTGGCTGTGTCTGATTTTTATTCATGCAGTTGTCTGTTTAGCCCCAGTACAGCCCCTATAATGTGAAAGCAGCTCATAAAATCAAAATGAGACAGCTGTGTCCTTCAAATTATAAAGTGTTTTATCATAGGAGAACCAGGAACTATCATGCTAATAGTTAGATTTACTTTGAAGGTAAAACTCTGCACTGGCCTCTGAAAGTTGTGAAAAGCATTTATAAACTCCACTCGCGGTGAATGATTAGGATGCTCGGATCAGGGTGACCCATTACGTGGCCTGCGGGTGTCACCGGTCGTCTCCACTGACAGAGATTAGCCATGACATCTCCACTGACACAAGCAGACGACAAACCCTCTGTCAAAAAGTTACATAATGCACATTTAAATTACGTTTTAATGGAATAAATATGAATCTTTTTTTTTTTTATGCCACAATTGAACAAATATGCAAGTTGCCAATAGGTCGCAGCATGTTGCAAACAATGTGGCCAGGTTCACTTTTTGGTTTAAACATTTTGAGAAAGTATTTAGTTTTGAATGTACAAAAATAAATGTAGCTTTTTTTTACATTATGTTGTCTTCTCTGGTTTAGCCCTGGTTTGAGTCCAGTTAATCCTTTATGTAATCTATTGATACTTTGCCAAAGCGTGCCTTATGTCACCATGGTAACTGCTGAACATTCCACCATAGAAATACATGTAAAACACCCCAGCGTCACTGTAAACACTATCAAAAAAGAAAATTGTCTAAAAACTAAAGAAAAAAATCCAAAATAGATTCAAACAACACATTCTCGGAAACCTCTCAATACGAATGTTCACGGTCCTTTTAGGAGTTTGATTTTCCACAAAATGGTTTCGCTAATGCTAGCTAGCTTGTGACTGTAATGTGATTTGAGAGGGAATTTTTTAACACCTGTTGTAGCTCCAACTAAGTCAATTGTTACTTGTCAGACTGTCTTAAAATAAAGCTCTAAAAAATCCTCAGACAGACCAGTGCCTACAGTTAGCATCACATTCCCAGGGCCTGTTGATGACATCAGCTGCAAAGTATCAATATACGGTCTTGTTTTTCATTTAGTTATGGTGTAGTCCAGGTTAGTTACGAGTTTGGTCCAATGCTAATGGTGTGAGTGCGAGACAACGAGAAATACAGCGTTGCAGCATTTAATAAAAATACTAGAAAAAATATATGCAGTGCAAAAAAAAAACTTGATTGACTAACTTTTAATTTAAACTTTTTTTTTTTTTTTTACACATACAAATTGAAGGTACCATATCGTGCGGTGTGGTAATTGTTGTATTGACTTGTCTGAGAGCAGAAAATGGTAGATGACATTGGAGATTGTGTAAGAGGGGACAGAGCTGTGGGCAGAGAAAGAGGATGACTCACCACTATGACCTCCAAGTTCCCATATGGACAAAATCTTCAGAAAAAAAAGTACATTCTTAAGTAATACAAAGAGAGAGCGGACAAGTATTTTTTCAAGGTTCAGAAATTATTTGGCGAGTGAAAAAGTTTGGTTTAGTCCTGGTTTGTTCCTGGTTTAGTCCAGTTTCCTTTGAATGTTGGGTAATCTGCTTGTGTGTTATTGACCAATGACTGTTTCACTGTTTGATTTTCTTCCTTTCTGTTGGTTAAATCTTACTTGGGATCCAGAATACACACTTCTCCAATACTTTACGAAAATGTGAGTTGGGTCACCCTGTTTTCAAATGAGTGTGATTGACAGGTGGATTAACCAATCAGGGACATGCATGGTCCATCCGCATCAAAGCCAATAAGGGTCAAATTTTTTTTTTGTTTTTTAAAATGATGACCAGCTCCTTTGTAGGACAGTACGCAGAACCCATAGAGGCTCCACATATTAAGTAAGTGTATTTAAGTGTTTGTACTCTTTAGGTTGGATCCCATCACACTGCTCTGGTTTCACTGCTGAACACCCGCTGTCTAAAAGAGGATTCAGTGCTTTTCTTCCTCCGCTCCTGTAGAGGCTTAACAAAAGGAGCAGCTGAATTACCTTCTCCACAAAAGGACCACGAAAAGCAGATTTCACAGCCTTCACCGATGCATTTTCCTCCCTGTACACTCAGTACTGTTATACCACGCGACAGTTCGGTACTCCGGGTGCTCCCTGCTCAGGATGGCCTTGGCTCAGGGTAAATTAGTGTTAGACCTACGTGTGCTTTTATGGAGGTTAAAGCTGCAGCTGTAAAATGATGGATTACAAGGTCAAAAGTGACTGGTAAAGCAAGCTTTGCTATTAGTTGTCAAAAGGTACCTTTAAACGCTGGTGCCGTTCCATACTGACCCTAACACATTTTAAATGGAGGGGTTAATCTTAGCCTCCAAACATTAGAAAAAAATGAAAAAAAAAATAAAGATCTGCTTGGTGACTACTATCCACCTGACCACACGTGACTAACATCAGAGTCTTGGTAGAAAACGTTTCCGAGAAAGTCATTTGGACAATGTTTTTTTAAAATCAAAAGACATTCCTGCATGTAGTAAAGTTTAGTGTGGTTTATGCAGCATTTAGCACCAAAATTTGCATATATGTTCACTTAATACACTTTTTTTTCACTTTGTCATCATGCTAAACAAATCGCACCAAAAATGTAGCCTGCCATGTCAGTTCGACAAGGAACTTTTAGTTTTGTTTCACCGCATAGCACAAATCCTACATGAATTATTAAACTTTAGAAAAGCCAGCGGGAAGTTAGATATTGTAACAAACAAATAAAAAACAACCATTTGTCTACACAGCCTGCAAATGTAAAATTTTTGTCATAAGGAGCAGCTTACATTTCTGGAGAATTAGCCTGTCGTATACATTTTCGCCTAAACCCACCAATTTACCACAAACGATTGTCTTTTTTCAGTCAAAAGTTGTATTTGGTGAAAGCATATAGATGTTTTAAACTCATAAAATACAGCGCGTTGTTCAGTTCAGTCTGGCTACTTCTCCTACTGTTTGCAAGCAGAAAAACAAACCATTAGCCTTGGAAATGTAATGTAAAAGTCCAAATGTTCTCTCCTGAATATAGTGGTGATGCATTATGCAGAAGTAGAGAAGTACTCCTCTGTGTACCTCTCAGCTGCTCGGAGCACTTGAGGCCTGTCCGTATGCAGGCATGGAGAATGGGGCATTATCCTGTTAGGGCCTACACTCCAAATATGATCTGAACCTACGCTGACTGCACGGAGGAGTATATCCGATCAAATGACTTGAATTCACGAATATTTATCTTGTTTTGTGTCATCTGGATTTGTTTAGTTGGTAAATTTGTATCATTTGAGGTTGAGAAACTAATGTTGCACAAGGAAATAACTTTTCTAACCCCCAAGCAAGATAAAGAACAGTAATAAAACATTTACAACTGCAAATGTGTGAAAGTTAAAGATAGATAGTGATACTTGCTATAACATCACGCTGGGGGGTAATTCCCATGTTGTAGTTTCAGCAAAGTCAGTTCTTTATGGTCCGATCGTGCTAAAACAAAGCTCAGATTAAAGTCTGTTTTAAGTGATGGAGCTTCAGACAGAGCAGTGCCTCGAGTTATCTTCACCCTCAGAGAACGGTGATGAGCTGCAAAGTATCAATTAGCATAACCACGTATCTATATAGAATTAGATTACATTTCTGTTCTTGCAAATGGCGTGGGCTGATACTGGAGAGTCTTCTGACACCTGCTCGTTTCCATGGAGACGATTTTGGTTTTCCTGGAAAGTCCCGCAGTATTTAGCTGAGTTTTCAAAGTCTGTATATTTCAGTGCAAACAGATTTGTGTTGGGATTTGCCGTCCTCCCTTGAGCCCGCTGTACGAGGCTGAGATCTTGAACTGTTTCCTGGCTTAACATGCATTGCATTTATTCAATTATACATATTTTTATTCTCACTGTGAGCGGTGGGTCATTTCTCCGCAGATCTGACCTGCAATAAGGTCTGCCGACGTCACCTTCTTGTCTCCACGAAGATAAATAGGTACAATGCCATACTGTGGATTATATAAGGCAAATCAATAACTTCTGAGAGACATATTAGCAAACGTTATGTCACTTTTTACCTTATTCGGTCCCGCCCACTTTTGCTATTAAACTGTACTTTCTTTGTGGTGGCACTTCTGATTAAGCGGGAATCTCATTCATTTCAAAGGAGAATATGGGAAAAGTTTTGCCGACAAAATATGATATCGTCAGTGGTGGAAGGTAACAAAGTAAAAGTAGTGAAGTACTTTTTTAGGTACTTACAGGGGGTACTTTTTACTTTTACTTCACTACATTTGAAAGCAGCCGTCTGTAATTTCTACTCCACTAGATTTTTTACCTGGACTGAAAAGTAAAAAGTACTTTTCATATGATTTGAGGGTTATTTTTACCATGTTCGCAGTAACATCCTGACTAAAGGTTTCAAGTTCATATGAAAAATAAAGAAATTGATTTGGATTGTTAATGTTGATTGGCAGGAAAAAGGTGGCTTTCCCTCTTCAGGTGGGTGGAGGGTCTTTGTCTCAAGTGGAGGAGTTCAAGTATCTCAGGGTGTTGTTCGGAGAAAGGACAAGATCATGGATACAAGCGGCCGAAATGGGTTTCCTCCGGAGGGTGGCTGGGCGCTCCCTTAGAGATAGAGTGAGGCGCTTAGTCACACAAGAGGAGCTCGGAGTAGAGCTGCTGTTCCTACATGTCCAGAGGAGCCAGCTGAGGGGACTCGGGCATCTGTTCAGGATCCCGGGCCTGGGAACGCCTTGGGGTCCCACCGGAGGAGATGGAGGACATGTCTGGGGTGAGGGAAGTCTGGGAGTCCTTGCTTAGTCTGCTGCCCCCATGACCCGGTCCCACATAAGAGGAAGAAAATGGATGTTACTGTTGACCAAAATATGTATCTTTTTTTTTTTTTCACTATCACTACATTTAACACTTGTATGAAATATTTTTACTTTTTAATCTAAAAGTACATAAAAGTAACAGTACTTAAATACTTTTACTTAGGTAGATTTTTTCATGTGGTACTTTTTACTTTTTGCTTCTATATCTGTACTTTTACTTAAGTAACAAAACTGAGCACCACTAAAAAGTTCTATGTTCACGTGACTAACAAATCGACACTGCTCTGATTCTCAGGGAGGCTTTAAAACAGCTCTGTAGGCTTAATAAAACTTATTTGTTGTCCCATGCAAAATAATACAACCCGAACGACAATGGCGGCGCCCATAGCAACTTCAGGATTAAGGTGAATATGGCTGGATGAACATAATGATGATTTCAACACCTCCACTTTACGCAATCAGTACAATAAACCTTTGAGGCCAAAAAACACAATATATCTTTTTCTAGACGTTCTTGAATGCCTCTGACATTTCTTTGGTCCAAGGCGTTCCTTTGTGCTATAGAAAAGGCTGTTTATTCTCCAGGTGAGGTTATATAAATGCCTAAGGAAGTATGGGCTCCCTCAGAGATGCTGCAGATATCAGGAGTTACACCACTTGACCTTTGAGGAGCAGAGGCTGTACAAGACCTCAGCCTCATCTCGGGGGCCAGTGGAAACAGAGTACATATAAATATTCAGGCTTTGAGCACTCAGCTAAAATTGATGGAAGATTTCTGAATTTATAAGCGTTTTATCTACTCTTACGCACACTGAGCAGGAGAACTGTGGTGAATTGTCGGTGTTACATACATTTTAAAAAAAGATCTATTGTTTATGCTTTTGTCTGCTGTATAATTTACAACACTTATAGATCATTCAGTTGTATTTTGGGCAACACTGATCTAAAACAATGTGTCTCTTTTAAAGCGCCCATATTACTTTATTTTGTAGCCTATGTTATAATACTGTTTCCTCATCAGAGACATACCTGGAGTAGTGTTTTGTTGCATTCACACATGTTTAACACACAAATCCTGCATATATAATAACGCTAAGGTCTTCTCTTGAACAGAAAACACTCTGTTCCACCTTGTGATGTCATGTGGTGCTCCACTGTGTGTTTAACCCTATAGCGCCGGATGCTATTGCCACCGATAGACTCGTGGTTGCGGACTTTACGTTACTATAACTTCACAACCAATCGTGCTATTGTGTAAATTCAAACGGCGTCTCAAAGCAGAGGCACGGGACTCTTTAAATATGTTACTGTCATTACCGTAATGTGCTTACATTGTCTCTCAAAGATGACCAATCAGAGCACAGGAGCAGCCAGGATTCTCCCAGTCAGTTATTTGATGCGTCAAAGGAAAAATAAGGATGAATATGTAAAATAGAAGGAGTAGAGTGGAAAAAAAAGACAAAAGTACATGCTAATACTTTGTTTAACATGATTTTGAAGGATAAAAAAAAGAATAAAAGTCTAGGTGAGCTATAATGGCCTATAATTTGCGCAGTCCTTAAAGGGTTAAACTCCATACACCTTCATTAGAATCATTTGGATTATTTCAGTCCTGGGATCGCTCATCAAAAGGTAAAAATGTAGCTGTTAACTTGAACTTCATGACATCACAAGGTGGAACGGAGCATTTTGAGCTTTGGAGATGTAGATAGACGAATAAACCGGGATTACTCAAACGTGTGAATGAAACAAAAGAAAACTCCAGGTCTGTTTGTGAGGAGGGAACGACCAAACATGGCTCAAAGCTCATAAGAGTCATGCACACCGTGTTGTTATTTTGGCACGAGCAGGAAAAGGTCAAGCTTGGGGTCATTTCGCAGATACAAGTAAACAGCCCAAAAGAGGTTTACTGCTGGTATGTTCTAACAGATGCGAGTTTTATCTTAGATTTTTAAAAATTTTCCATTGGTAGACCCAGGACTGACAAATATATGAACTTTTACATACGCTTTGTAGATTTATGCATGTTAATCAAATGCTGCTGTGGGAACAAGGCAGAATAATGTGAAATAAATGGCCAGAAAACAAAGACTTGATGGCGATGTTTACGTCTAATGGGCTTTAAGTAGCAGATCATAAACAACAAGCTTCTTATGAGACAATTATTTTTTTTACAATGATTAAAAATTGAGAGCGGTGGCCTACATCATTAAACCAAATACAATAAACTGCTGACTTATCACGCTACATTAGAGCAGGAGTCTAATAATGTTATTTCATTGAAAAGTTCTGTTTTATATAGCAAATTTATGCAAAAAAGTTTTGTTCTTCTGAGCCCAATAAAAGTCGATATATCGCAAAGAATCGAATCATGACAAAACAAACCGGACTGCCCATTTTATTATTTATTTCTTTTATCATGTTTGGAGTTAACTTCCATATCTCCATGGAGACAATCAGGGGATGTTCACAGGCCAAGCTACACGTCAGGTCTATGGAGCGGTAACATTGTGCACAGTAAGATGCATGTATTAACGGGAATCCCATTTATTTCAATAGAGAATTTGAGAAAAGTTTTGACGCTAAAATATGTTATACACAGTGGTGGAAAGTAAAGAAGTAAAAGTAGAAGTACTAGGTATCTCTACTTTTAATTCATGTCGTACCGTCAGGCAGAGGGACCAAAGATGCAGAACTCAGGATAGTTCCTGATAGCATGAAATAGTTCAGGCAAATGATGGTTGATCAAACGAGGAGCTGGGTGCAGGGTGCAGGTCGGGGTCCGGGGAGAACACAGGGGTGCAGAGACGTAGACGTCGGCAACAATACCAGTGCAGGGAGGCAGGGTCTGAGGGTCTGGAGCTGGTCCAAGAGCGAGGTCTGGAGAGTGACAAAAAATCCAATGAGCAGGAGTACACACGGACGATCAGGTACCAAGTGTCTGGTCCTGGCTCCTCTTATCCACCACAGATGACGATGATTGTGCTGACAGTTTCCAGGTGCACGCGGGAGGAGCCAGGAACTCCGCCCTGCTCCGGACACGGACAGGTGGGGGAGGGAAGGAGGAGAATACGAGAACAGCAGGCAGGGATCATGACACTTCACTACATTTGAGAGCAGGTATCTGTACTTTCTACTGCACTATATTTTTGAACTGGACTGAAAAGTAAAACGTACTTTCATATGATTTGAGGAGTTATTTTTAACATCTTGACTAAAGTTTTCAAGTTTAAATATCAGCTTTGAGCAAAATCTGGGGCCAGGTTGCGGTGACAGCAGACTAAACAGGGACTCCCAGACTTCCTTCATCCCAGACACTTTCTCCAGCTCCTCCAGTGGGACCCCAAGGCGTTCTCAAGCCAGCTGAGAGACATAAACCTTCCAGTGTGTCCTGCGTCTTCCCTATGGCCATAAAAAATCTAAAAATATACAAAATCGGTACAGACCAGGTAAAATGCAAGTCATTTTACAATTAAAGTCATGGATTCCACCATGGTTCCTTGTATACTTTACGTATTGCAGTCACCACCTCCACATAAAAATTAGCTTTGGGAGCAGAAATGCGATTATACATTCAATTACGTATAATATAAATGATAAAGCTGTTTCTGTAACTGAGAAGCTCTTTGTGCTGGTGAGCCGTAGAGCCATTTTAAAACGAGAACGATTCATTTCATGTGTGTGGTCCCTTTGTACAGACAGTCGCAGGGCCCATCTCCACTGGCTTTCGAAGAATGGCTTTTCAATTTGTAATTTACTCATTTCTGTTCCATTGTAGCTCAAACAGCACACTGTTCGTTTCTCACCGCAAATTTATCTGAGGTCTTTTTCCAGTCTGCAGGGAAATCAAAGAAGGGAGCTCCAATCCAGTACTACAATTACAGATGTTTCACCCGCTGCTATGACCCAAACAGCCAATCACAATGATAAGAAGGAAAAAGGGGGCTGGGAATGCACGGGATAGGTGCAGAAGAGAGAGGAAAAATTGTGAATGCTATAGCTATGTCCCGATCCAAACTCCAACCTGCTACTATGGCTGTTTTATGACTTTTCTGATCCGGGCTCTATCACCAAGGAGATATTATTGCTTTGCCTGAAATATTCCCCGATACGACATTAAACTTATCTCTATTTTGCATTTTCAACCATATGTTTCTTTTGGGCTGAAAAAATACCTTTGAAAACATGCATACTTACTGAGTGGGTGCACCTCTCCACAGATCTGACTTGTTATTTGGCCTATTGGAGTTGTCTACTTGTCTTCTGGAGATATGCATGTTTAATGCCATACCGTGGAACAAGCGATACCATCTAGCCTATGAAGACAAGCAGGTGTCAAGACTGTCCACCAGAAAAGTTCCGTAGTGCACCTTTAAAGCAGATATATTACGCAGAGTTGATTCATGGGCTTTTAACCTTGTGATAATGGTTTCCCCTCATCATTAGCGTATTCAGAGCTGTGTTTTGATTTATTTGTGCATGTTTGCATAATCATTTTCCATTAATACATTGTTTTACCTAAATATTGCATTTTAATGTCTTTAAATACCAGGATAAATGTAGTATATATGCCATAGGTACAGTACATGGAACCAGAAAGTTGGAATCATACTTCGGAACATTGTCCATGATAGATTTGCTTTATTCCATATTGTGGCCAAACAATAGCCAAAGAAATAACATTTCTATGGAAACAACCAGAAAGAGGTTCTCTTCCAGGCAAAATCGGTGTCAGATTTGTGGAGTTGCAAACCCACCCACAACTTTTTCTTTGCAATAAACACATGTAAAACACTTTTATTTTAGACTATTTTAGGACTAAAAAAGTGACTTTAAAATACAATTACAATGAAACATATGACTGAGGATGTTGAGTGACTAAACTATAACTACACTGGATTGTCATGAGAATCATTGGTTGTGACAGTTTGTGACTGCTCGCTGTACTTTGGATACACAGCGTGACAGTGGAGTTGTGAGTGGGCGAGTTCTGAGCTGGAGACAGCTTTTCACTGATACATGAAAAGTGTCATGTTATCTGCATTCACAAACACCAAAAGAAACAAGGAAAGATGTAAGCTAACACCTGAGGGACCTGTTTAGAGGTGCACTGTGGAGCTTTCTGGTAGGGTGACGGATCCAGAATATACACTTCTTCAATACTTTACAAAGATGTGAATCTGGTCAATGAAGCTCCTCAAGTTCAGATGTGTGTGACTGACAGGTGCCCATCAGGGACATGCCTGGTTCATCTAAATCAAAACAAATATGACGGTTTACGAGGAAAAAAAAATATATATATATCACAGGGGACTGACACATTGCAAATATTTAGCAAATATCATTGCAAATATCTGCAGAATTAATAAGCGAAGCATCAAACTGTTAATATGAGCTATGTTTGATGTTGTTCAAATTGATAGAAGACCAATGAGCTCCTTTGTTTCATATGAGTCACAGAAATAAACAAATCTGATTTGACACCTGTGTTTGGTTCTAGCTCGAGGTGTGACGGACCAGACAGATATCTGTCTGTATAAATAATACAGAGATTTCATTCTGGACTTGCCAGGCCAGAACTTCCTGATTGTCATATTACTTATATGTTGTGCACTTATACTTTATCATGTACAAAAAACATGCATTCTTACTGTGAGTGGGCTTGCCTCTCCATAGATCTGACATGCAATTTAGCCTGATGGCATCACCTCATTGTCTCTACGGAGATATAATGATAGAAAAAAAAAAAAAAACAGCATTCATATTACAGTTTATAACTGAATCTCCCGATTTCCTTAACCCATTTGACTTTGTCTGTATCTATGCCTGTTCCTCTGTCAAAAGAACAGGCAGAAATAGCGGAGACTGGGTGAATTTCAAATGAATTGCCTGTGATTTGAAATGAGACTGAATAAGGGGAGACAGAGAGGGACCTAAGGAGGTATTATGATCTTCTATTGCATCGTCTCACCTCAGCCCCATTATCCCCTGTACACAGCTTCAGTGAAAGGAGCCGTGCTTTTTCAATTGGACATGTCAGAGCCACTTTTATATCGGCTCAGACTCTTCCTGTATCCACACTAGCAATGCATGTAGAGTTATTATGTGTATGTGTATATGTATATATATATATATATATATATATATATATATATATATATATATATATATATATATATATATATATATATATATACAGCAAAGGCGATGACATAATTGGTAGGTATCGCTGGTTTCAGATGACACCGCAACATTCTACAGTCCAATAATGTTTAATACAGATCACACTGTCCCAGTCACAGCCTCATCTGCTCTCACTGCAGTGCATTCATTTGTGTTACATTATGTTTGGTCAAAGAAAATGTTGCAAACCCTATTTATTGCTTCAAAGATCCATTCTGAATGCTAAACTGTCCTACTGTATGACTATAAATGTAACTGTCATTTATTCAAAAGCAGGTTGGCCTTCGCTATCTGTCAGAAGAGAACAACACTGTATAAAATGTATTTATATATTGTATCTCACTTGTTTGTTGAACTTTGATACAGGAACTTTTAATACAAGATCTCATAATTGTCAGCGTCTAAAAACTGGCCATATTAGAACTGAAATGGGGAAAAGCTTCAAAGACATGCAGAACTGGATACATTGGTGCCACAAACGCACTTTAATAATCTGGTGATAAACATTGTTATACTCACACTTACTCCTGTTTTTAATGTACCTATGCGGTTTTTGCTTTGTTTGTATTGTTCTGTATTTTAACAGGGAACTCATGAAAGAGAGCATCATTAGGCTCTGTCTGTATAAATAAAGATACATGAAATAAAAATAAATACAATTGTGTTCAGGCTGTTTTTATTGCTCAAAAATACCTTGCAGAAACATGCATTCTGACTGTAAGCAATGTAGCCTCTCCACAGATATGACCTGTCCTTGGCCTTGTGTATTTATATTTCCATTTGTTTGTCCCTGGGGAGGTGTCCTACCGGGAGGACACCCCAGGAGGACCCAGGACACGCTGGAGGGACGATGTCTCTCGGCTGGCCTGGGAACACCTTGGGGTCCCACTGGAGGAGCTGGGGGACGTGTCTGGGGTGAGGGAAGTCTGGGAGTCCCTGCTTAGACTGCCGCCCCTTCCCCAGATAAGGGGAAGAAAATGGATGGATGGCATTTGTTAGTATTGTGAATTTCTATAGCCACTTTGAATTATTTTGTGTACGAATTGTGCTATATACATACATTTGTCTCGTCTCCAAGGATACAGCTTAATGCTATACTCTGGCACATTCCAGCCACAGCAATAACATCTCCATGAGGACGAGCAGGTGTGCATACCTGTACTCTTCACCAGGAAAGTTACTTATCCATCCATCCATTTTCTTCTGCTTATCCGGGGCCGGGTCGCGGGGGCATCAGTCTAAGCAGGGACTCCCAGACTTCCCTCACCCCAGACACGTCCCCCAGCTCCTCCGGTGGGACTCCAAGACGTTCCCAGGCCAGACGAGAGACAGTTACTTTACAGTTCACTTTTAATCCACTACTTCTGTTGGCAGCTTGAGCAAAGTGCCAGTAAAGTTCCGCAGTGCACCTTTAAGAGCCATTGTTTATTATAGTAAATTAGTGGTACTATGTTTAATAATAGGCTGTGGTGACTCATTAGGATGAAATGTAATGAGTCCATTTAGTGGCTCGGAGTGACAAGGCCCTTGAAGTGTGATGTACTAACTGTGCTCGAACTCAACGCGTTATTCTGTCATTATGTCACACTGGCTCGGGCGTACCGGGCCAAACACTGTTAAAAGCCTTTTAAATTGAATGTGAAATAGGTGTAATGAGAACACTACATCCAATTTGTGAGTAAAAATAAATGTACCATTATTTGGGGAAACAGATGTGAAAGCTGTCACG
The DNA here is from genome assembly GCA_019594935.1 of Periophthalmus modestus. Taxonomy (NCBI): domain Eukaryota; kingdom Metazoa; phylum Chordata; class Actinopteri; order Gobiiformes; family Gobiidae; genus Periophthalmus; species Periophthalmus modestus. The sequence continues at coordinate 27,600,618 of JAIEZT010001368.1, forward strand.
CTGAATGCATAAAGAGTAAACAAGAATTAGTAAAGGTAATTGAACCATTTTCAGACTACGTAAAATAAAAATGTGTTGTAAACTCCAATTACCGTCATTATATTGGCTATGTGATGCTAATACGCAGAATATGCAAAGTTTAGATCACACCGATTACAGTAATAAGGCGTTGGCTGTGTCCGAATGTCCACACTACTCCCTACTTAGGGCACTATGCAGGGGTCACGCCATTTTTAGTCGTGTCCGAATGTGCAGTTAGTTAAAAAATAGTGCGCTCAATATCTTCCACAATGCAGCTTGAAAAGTAGTGTCCAGTGCTGGTCACTAGACATTAGGCATCGCGACAGGTCTTTAAGTGGACACAACATGACTGAATGAAAGCAGAGAGAAGAGCTTTTTTATCCGCTCTTTACTCTTGATGATGAATAAAACACTATTACATAAACCGTTTCTGTGTAGAGTTTCTAGCGTTAGCCACTTGCCTGAGCTGTTGAAAGGTCAATAATTTCCACATCTCAGGCAAAAACCTGGTGAATCCAGTCCGTTTACGAGATCCAGCTTGACAAAAACGTGTGGTAAGCTTGTATATGTTAAAGGGCCTGTACATGATTTTTCCCCATGCATTTTAACTATATTTCTTGCCTGAGTACAAATATATTGTACAAAAGTCACTGACACTTTTAAATCTTCATCAGCTCCTATAATTCTTAAGTTATACTCACCAAATTTTAACAGTAGGTAAACTGAGCCTTCCGAGATTTTTGACAATATATATGGTTATAATTGTTCACTTACTTTGCATAACATCTGAAAGCATTTCCGGGCTTATGGCTCTTATTTGATCCTCGATCTTACGTTTTAAGTCGTTTATTGTCTGAGGTTTATTCACAGACACCTTTTCTTTAAGCTAACCCCACAGGAAGAAATCGGGACTAGTCAGGTATCGGGAGATCACATACTGCCCCCTGTCTTTGAAAATTATGTATTATTCCTTTAATGGCATTTACGCTCGGGGCATCTCTGGTATTAAAATGTCGACGGTAACACCACTGGGTTTCTGAATTTGACCCACGTGACTCAAAGTACCACTGTACAATGAGGGTTCATTCATCGGTTCTATATTTGCTCAGATTAATGTCATAAGGGTATTTCTAAATGTTCTGAAAAAATAAAATTAAAATATTAAGAAACGAAAGAGTCATGCATTTTTTTCAACTGTCAGTGACTTTTGGGCCACCTGCTCTTGAGGTAAAAAAAATATCTATATTTAATAATAAAGTACTTTATAATGTGAGAATCAAGAAGTGCGCATCAGCATGCTAGTTGTTGTTAGCATCATGGCAAAACTCAGTACTGGTCTCTGAGGGTTGTCAAACGTTCTTATGAACTATTATGCGAGGAATAACTTTGGACCTCTGCAAACCATTTATACTGAATTACTGTAGTTCTGTTTTTCATCTTTTTAAGACGTTTAACCTGACGCTTTGTGCATCAGTGGATTTTAAAGAGACAATACGTAAGAGTCTTGGTGGAGGGTGTGCAATCTTATTTTCTATATGGAAATGTTTGGTCTGGAATATTCAAATGAATGACATAAAACGTGGGACTCTCCATGGAAACAAGCAGGTGACTCCAAACCAAATACATTTTAGCTGTAAAAAATGCCTTTGAAAAATTAAATCCCACATTCCTTTTTTGTATCAAAGACATGGCTCATTTGGAGGAAAAGCTTGTTCAAATTCTGGCAGATTCACAAACTCAGTGAGCGCAGATGAAAAATATCTCTTCCACAAATGTTTTTTCTTGTTGGAGCCGAAATCCATTTGGCAAAAGCAGAGTTTCCAGGACAGAGGCAGCATTGAGCCTTTTGAATGCTAATGCGTGCTAACAGTGAAGCTGGCAGCAGGTTCACCGCCGCATCTTTCATCTCCGAACATCCTCATAGTAATTAGAGGTGTCATTTTAACTTCACTGTGTAGGCGGAGGCACGTACATCCAAAAGCGGTTAAGCCTGTGAGCAGGGTCCAAAAACCAAACGGTAGAAAGACAGTAGATCCGCACAGCTGCTCTCTGGACATCCATATTTCATGTTCAGGGTCAGAGCCCTTCTGGGTTTGAGTACTTCATTCAAACCAGAGTAATAGACACTTTGCATGCTCTTAAAAGTTAGAATGGTGTGACATTTATAAACCATACGGGCCAACCTGAACCACTTGTTTTCAAAGAAGAGGAAATCCTGATGTTAAAGGCGCTGATGTGTATGATTTGTAGTATCTTAAAAATGTGAAAAACAGAGCTGTAATTAATTTCCAGTGATTCAGAGTTTACACTTACCTTTCACAATGCTCTGAGGTGGTAAAGCTCACAATAACACACAACAGACTCATTTTGACCTTAAGAGCTGCTTATACAATATATGTGTAATGGGGCAAGGCACATTTTGCTCAAATACAAGTAAAACAAATCAGGTACAGTGCCTTTAATATCTCTGTAATGACTGGGTCTATACACATGATACAAAAGCTGGCATAGCATTCAAATTTCACTTTTTAGGTTCCGTGTGCCTATGGGACATTGCATTGAATTCCACCTAAAGTCATATGAGACTTAAGTCTAGTCTTAAGTTAAGTCTAGTTTAATTATAAAGACAATTGATGAGATACACTAATTTACTACTACTTTGTTCTATTGTACTTAGTGGTTCTAAAATTGTTTAATAACGTTGCATTTTTGTATTTCAGGCATCCTGTTGATTAAAGAGGCATCGTTTTGAATAAACCACTAAGAAATGGCTGCTTGTCAAGAGAGGTCACAATGTGTATCATGGTCTATTGAGGTAAAATCGAATACACAGACTCAACAAAACAAAGATACAGGACATTACTGAACTAAAGCAAAAGAAAACAAAAGTGATTGCATCCATTGATGAGACTATGCTGCAACGAACATGGCAAGAAATCCAGTACTGTCTTGATGTTCTTCATGAGACTAATGGAGCCCATAGAGAGGTGTATTAAATGAGGTACAAAAAAACAAGTTTGATTAAGATATCTCATCAATCGCCTTTGTAACACATCTTTTAAACTGCAATGAGACTTTATGGACACTCTGCATATACCCCTGCCCTCCATGTGAAACCTACTGGACAAAACAATGATTATTTTTTATCACAGCTGCTCAAATTCTTCACCGAATGCTAATACCCCCTTTTATTAAAACCTTTTCTAAGAGTCCTGCTGAACTCTTACTATTTCCAGTTCTATTACCTCTCGCTATCTCTGTGTTGGTTAACGTTGCCTTGACTACTGCACATTACGTTGCCACTTTTTGGCACCATCCGACTTGGCTTTCAATTTGGAGGACAGCTTCCACACGGATCTGCATACATTTCCATTTTCTAACAAGACACACAATCGCGCTTCTTTGCCAAATCCGTCTCAAACAATGTATAATTCATGGACACACTGGAAACAGACCATCTTCTGTTCGATGATCTTCCTTGTTACAGTAATTACAGTGCTATACAAGTCCTAAAATAGTCGCCATATTGAATTATTGATGGGAAAATGCTACTTATAACAGCTAGGATATCATTGCTTCATTTTCCTAAAGTGTTCTGTCTCTTATTACGATTCACCTGTGGGTCATAGACTTGTTTTAGCTCAAATCGATTGGAGATTGGATTCCCAGTGTCTACAAGCTAATTAACCATAACTGCAGCAATTACAGTAAGCCCCAAGCAGAAAGCTATTGAGCGGTGCCATATAAGTTTGTGTGGACAAGCCAAATGTTTGTGCTAGATGCTCAATTGCATGTATAAAGGGGTCATTTTAGGTCAATGATAGCAAAATGAAAACCTGTCTATGCATAATCCAGGTTTATGAAGTCATAGCGAGACAAATGCATGCGATGAATAGGAAAATCTAAGATGATCCCTGATAACGCGTCTCATTTGCGAAAGATTAGTCGATGTGTATGGACTGTAAGCCTATAGGAGGATCTGGACAGATGTCGATATCTGATTGGTTCAACATTGGAGGTTTAGCAGCGGTAAATGGCATGTCCTGGGCAATCCAACATAGGCACGATTAAATGGCATCAGGTGTAAAAGTCAAATTTATAATAGATTTGTTAGTTTTTGTATATTTCATGGGATTATATGGAAGGTACTGTCAGGATTTGGTTTTTTTTGTGTGTTTTGCACTATTTTTCCCCCCTCCCCTTCTTTATCTGAGCCTGGAGCTGGGCAGAGATTTGGGCTCCTCCCGTGCACACCTTCACCTGATCTGCAATCAGCTGCACCTGGAGAGGATAAAGGGAGCCAGGACCTGACACTCAGGGCCGGATCGTCTTGTCATCTTCATGTCATGCGCCGCCGTACTCGCTTGTCTATCCATCGTGATTCCACTCCTTGGAACTACCTTGCACTTCCATGTTCGACCCAGCTGTCCATGTCCGGTATGAACACCCCAGCCTTTGACCCTGCGACCCATGACCCGCTCCAGGACGACTTACTTCAACACCGCTCCCACCTGGCTGTTATGACTACCTTCATTCAATTTCCTATATCTACTAATAACCTCTGTTCTAAATGTTTCCCCGAGTCCTGTCTCTTTGGTCCCCCGGTCAGTCATTACGACAGGTACACACATATTTCTGGATTCATTCTTCATAAGAAATTGGAGTAGTTTTGTATATGTGTATAAAAACACAGAAATGCAAAAGCTCACATGTTTTAGCATCAGGGCTTACATAAACTCAACTTGTTTAAAAATGTATCTATATACATATAAAAACAAGTCAATTCTGAAATGGTCAAACACGAACGTACTTATCAAGCAGAAATATGTAGTTGAGAGACACTAAGTGGTATTTTATGCTAAAGTGCACTTCTTGGAATATATTGGATAAAAAGCAAACTGAAAAAGGATTCATTTGAAACCACAAGCTCAAAAAGTCATGTTTTTTCGTAATGCATCCACTTTAAACATAACATTAACTCACAATCCTGTTTTGGCTCATCTGAGGCTGTCAGCACCCGTGGGCGACCGCTGTACGGGGCTCAAGGTGGTGTCGTAGTACTCCAGACAGACCTTGGTCAAGTTTTTTTAAGGTCTCGCTCGCATCTCATGCACGTTTTTACTCAACTCTTCATGCGGATCAGGGCGATGGGTAGTGATGGACTTTCAGCTCTTTCATGGGATCCGAATCGTTTGGATCTGTTCACTTCAAAGAGCCGTTCAAAAGACTGGCTCTTTTACTATGTATTTATATGACAGAAGCCAGTGTGTACAGAGAGGGATGACCATGGCTAACATCTGTTTAAAATGGTTCAAACTGAGAGTGGGAGAGTGTTTACCCTTTGGAATTGTGAAACTCTAAAGCTCTCATTTGTGTCGCCTGCTCTGCTGCTCTGCTGGTTCCGTGTAAATCAGGATAAAAATGCATAAAGATGAGAAAAAAAAAGATTCATTTCTTTTAAAAATAAGATCTGGCTCCAACTGTTCACACCAAGGAGCCGACTCCCATCACTAGTGCTGGGACTCTTTTCACTGACTCAAGGCCTGGCACTCAAACGGAGATTCAAATGCGCACTCATTTTGAACCAGTGGACACTTCACAGCTCACCAGCAGCTATCCAGATTTTGAACTACACTAAGCCAGGAGTACAGAGCTGGAGTATTCGCCAATTGTGCATGGTTCAGGTTGCTAGGGGAAACTGATGCGCCCAGAAGAAACCCATCCAGCATCAGAGACCCTCCCCAGCCTGGAAATCTTCACCACATGAGGTTCAAGCACAGACTGTATATATAAATGAGCATGGCTAACGCTCTAGCCGCCACATTCCAAATGGGATCTGTCGACTATGGCTCTAGTTCACTTTACATTGTAAAATTGTCACCCCTCTCCCTGTAGCTGCTGCAGTGAGCCTCGTCATTTTGGTCTTAAACCTGCTCTACATGATTCTAGTGGTTTTATTTCACTGTTTTGTCCATTAATCATGATATGAACACTAAAAACAGACAAATCAGGCGCCTTCTTTCCTCGAGGTCGCTCCCACTAGCGTTAGTAACAGGTTTGATTGACAGCGTTACTAAGCGCCCACTCCCTGCTAAACCAGAGGAGCAGGCAGAAAGGGGCGTTACCTTCAACAGCCTGGCTCCTGATTGGCTCTTTGGTTGCTATGATATTCGTGGTTAGGATATACGGAAATGGCCTCCAAATTTGCCCCTGTAACCGCTAGCCCTAACGAGCTTCATTTGACTGGAGCTGAACGCCATGGGTGACGTCAAACTCACTTAGTCCACTTCTTTATTCAGTCTGTGGGTTAAAGCGTGACCCCTGCTGCCATATTACCCGTGGTTAACTCTCTCTTGAGTAAACAGTCTCTATTTCTTTTCATTCTTTGCTCATTTCAAAGTGTTGCTGCTTTTTCTTCCTTTGCCTTTTCTGCTGTAACACAAATCATCGCCGTGCGCTTGTTGCTAAGGCGATATTGTAACCAGGCCATGCTTTTCAGAGCAAGGAGAAACTTCACTGACAGCGAGACAGCGAGCCTCCCCTACAATATAAATGGACGCACAGGGAGTCGGCCTAAGCACCCATTTACAACATTATTTATTTATTTCCGAGGCTCCAGAGCTTATCCCTGGATGCGACCGCCTGCTGTTAATGTATTTTGTTGTGTTTATCCGCGCACCTCTGCAGAAATGGGAAGTGAAGGGTGGATTTGACTTATGTGCATATTTTTAAACCTAATCATATGGAAATCCAGAGGGAGAGGAGCTGGGCGGGTGATGGGTGATGGGGTAAAACGTGGGATTTAAAATAGAGCCGTCAGAGTGTCCGTCAACACGAGAGGAATTTGTGGATTTAACGCAGAGCAGGTCAGTAATAAGTCCAGGCAGCAGCAGAAGAATAGGGCCGCTGTAATAATGCTGATATTGTGAGTATGAGGGGGATATACATGTAATGGTGTGAAGTGCAACATCTCTGGTCTAAATATGTCAAGCTCCATGTGATACTTAGACTCTTAAATCAGCATGTATTTATTTTTTTGGATAATTACTATATTTTTAACAGTAATCATCAAGGTTTCTGAAGAATAAATGAATGGCACATCTTTTAGCAGTGGTGGAAGGTAACAAAGTATTTTTTAGGTATCTGTACTTTACTTAAGTACACTTTACAGGAGGTACTTTTTACTTTTACTTCACTGCATTTAAGAGCAGGTATCTGGATTTTCTACTCCACTACATTTCTGATGTATGACCATGTTCGTGGTAACATCCTGACTATAGGTTTTAACTTCAAGCTTTGGCTTTGAGTGAATAAAAAATAAAAAAAGTATAAAATAAGAAAAAAATAAGAAATTGATACATATTTTGGCCATCAGTAACAATATTAATCTTTTTTTTTTTTCTTTTTTTTTTCATATCAATATCATGACATTTACACTTAAATTAATAACACTTGTGTGAAATACTTTTTTTTTTTACTTTTTTTTCTAAAAGTAAATTTTTAAATAGGAACTTAAATGCCTTTTTCATGTGGTAACTTTTACTTAAGTAACTTTTTGCCTCTGTATCTGTACAGACAAAACTGAGTGCTTTTTCCACCACTATCTTTTGGACATTCATACATTCTAGTCTAAAACACAAAATATTTCTGTTATCAAAATATCACACATTCCTTTCTTGACTGACACGAGAAGATTAGTGGATTTAGAGCATTTTAAATAAGATATTTATGTCAGATGCCCTTCCCCAACAATGACATAAGTAAATGTAATAATGTCAATTCACACCGTGTAAGTCAATGTTTCTGGTTGCAAAATGATTTCAGGAGTTAATAATAAATAATAATAATAATAATAATAATAATAATAATAATAATATAATAATAATAATAATAATGATAATAATAAAAATAAACTAACTGGTATTATAATCGAAAATTGGTTTTTTTTTTTGTGCACAAAGCTATCACTCATGTTTTCTGCTCTGCTTTTGTGCTGTTTCTTGTGTAGGTTATGTGTTACTCAGTGTATAAATACATACAAATTAGAAAGAAAAGATTTGTTTTTTTAAAAGATGAGATCCGGATCCAACTTTTCACGTTAAGGATCCGTTCAAAAGAGCTGACACCATCACAAGCATCACATTCAGTTCTTCTTACTTAACATCAGCCTGTCCAGGGACTCAGGTGGAAATTAGTATTTATGCTATTTCCTGGCACCATACATCTTTCCTGTTTTTTAAGGTCAATGTAATGTCGTGCACTGTCCCCGCCTAAATAAAAGCAGACCATACCATACATCACTATTGTTGGCCGACTAAATGAGTTTATTTAGGCCATTATGTCCTGAAAATAAAAAAAAAAGTATCACGATGCTGTCAGCACTCTGGGATACTACAGTACTGATACTGTGTGCTTTTATATAAATATCTGCAGTTTGATCTTTATCCTTTTTTGCTTCCATTGCCTTTCAGAAGAACAGTAACAGGGTGGCATCATAGTGGGCTTGATCTGAAAGTCCAGACTGCCTTTTTCACACCACACAGACCCAGAGCCTGTTACGAATGAGACCACATATTTTCAAAGACCAAAGACCAGCTGTTGCATCTGAACCAACATGGAAACACTTAGTTCTTCAAATGTCTCGTTAGAACTATGTCATTCGAACATTTTTTTTTTTTTTTTTTATTCATGTTTTAATATTAGATTTTTTTGCCTGCTTGTTTCCATGGAGATGTTACTGCTTTGCCTGGAGTATCCTGCAGTACATTATTCATTACTTATCTATGTCCATGCTGATACCAACAGGCCAGCTGCAGGTAAGATCTGTGGAGAGGCAGTACAAATAAAGAATAAAGTTCAATGCCATACTGTGGAACATTACAGTCAAAGCAATAACATCTCCAAAGAAATGACAAGTTAGTGGTCAGATCTGTTGAGAGGAAACTCACAATTAGAGTGAATGTTTGTCGATAAAGCTAAAACATCTCCACAGAGACAAACCAGTGGCACGCCCCCTCCAGAAAAGTTACCTAGTGCACCTTTTAAATGCGCTCGTGATCCAATAAGACTTCTATAACACAGGCCTGAGCATCATATTGTCGTGTGCGGCGCGTCATCATTAATGTATTCCTCTGCGTTGGCGCTGTGCCCATGTTTCTGCTCACGGCTCACAGCTCTGCCTTTATTCTCCATATCACAACACGAGCCCGGCAATCTCAAACCGCACAGCTCTGCAATAATCTGTGAGAGACACTTGTGCATCAACTTGTCAACAAAACAAAGCCCACAGTTCAGCAAAGGACTTAAATATGAAGCGTCAAGAGCATATCAAGCTTTTTCCACTCACCCAACAGTGACTTAACGGTGTACGATGTTTACAGGGCATGTCAGGTCCTAACCTAAAGCTAAACTGCAAAAACAAATGGTGCATGTGGAGTTTTAACAGAAAAGTACTTGGGCTGATTTCGTTGATTGCAAATGTAGTTAAAGGTGGACTATTTGGGATGTTTTAACTTTGTAGAAAACATGAAGAGGTTGTTTGTCCCAAGATCTAACCTGTAACTTGGTGGCACAGAGGCTAGCGCTTAGGTCTCACAGCAAGAAGGTTCTGGGTTTGACTCCCCAATCATTTCAGAGCAGAGTTTGTTTGTTACTCCCTGTGCCTGGGTGGGTTTCCTCTGGTTACTCTGGTTTCTCCCATCAACTCAAAACCATGCGCCATACGTACAATCCTTCAACGACTAGACTAGCTCAAAATCTGGAGATGGGTCCCCCGGAATATGTGCTCTGGCTCCCACTGCTCCTGACAGGTTGTCCCAGCAGCACTGAAGGATGGGTCAAATGCAGAGGCCAAATTTCCCTGCAGGGACATTACCTTATCTTGTGTCTTGCTTGTCTCCACAGACATAGCTATGTTTAAAGCTGCATTACCCGATTTTCAGAACACAAAAGGAGGTTGAAAGTCGGTATTTAACTCAAACACAATTTCGGGCATGTGCGGAGCTGTAGAGCAGCTTTTTCAGTTTGCAAAGTGGAGCAAGGGTTGACCGCCAGCACAGATGAAATCATAGTCATTTACTTCTGGGCTGATGGTCAATACAGTATTTAATTATAGAAGCAGACAGACAGTGTGTGACTTGGTAATGCAGAGCTGGAAATCTAAATGTAGTAATTTACAAGACTAAAGTCAGACCATGTACATCTAATGCCATACAGTGTCACATCTCAGAAATAATATTCAACTGGACAAACCGTTGTAAGAGTGAAGACGTTTCGAGCAGCAAAACTTCTTCACTCTTACAACGATTTGTCCAGTTGACAGATTTAAACTTCGTCTTTTGCTACGGATCAGACCTGGACGACTCAGGGTTTACACAGACAATATTCAACTATAGTTTAGCTTGAAAAAAAAAAAATAAATATTTGAAACAATTTATAACACTAGAGATTATTTAAAGTCTCTATCAAACTAGTTCAATAGTAATTTACTGTTACTTTAGCTGCATTATTTTCCCAACAGCCAACATGATTCATGAGACGATTCAGCGATTCTCCTGCATTTTAGAAACATGATGACAAGTTGTTTAGCAGGAGGTGTGTGGGTTCCTCTTCAAAACACACATAACGACAGCAGCAGTCTGTCAGCCACTTTCTGATGTAGGAAAAATACTGCTCAGTGCAATCTTTTAAATGTGCATTTTGTTTCCTCACGTTTAAAGCCTGTATGCTGTCTTAAACGTTAAGATTGAAAAAATGGTATTTGTGTTGGGGATTTATTTAAAGAGCCAAACTATGTGAGGTCAAATAAGATGATAGTAGCAGCCTGTTGACATGGTGTTGACTGCGTGTACACTTGTCCTGTTTGGTCTTGGTCTAGTCGAAGTTTTAGTTGTAGTAGAGATTTAAATTGGGGGCAATATGCAAAATTGACTTTCTGAAGCTTTCTACTATGTTATAACATTGTCCCCTCAAAAAACATGCATGAAGAGGTTTTACTTCTCACCCATGCATGTTTGAGTGATCTTGCAGTCTCACCTTGATCCTATTCGAACCCTTTCGCGTTAAGCTGAAAAATCTTATCGAGACTTCAGCCCACAATTGTACATCACTAATGCTCCTGCACAGCATTTTCCATAAATATACAAAAGCATGATACAAAGCAATACACTACAACACATATGTCAAACTCAGGCCCCGGGGGCCAAATCTGGCCCAGGTTGTAATTAAGTTTGGTCCGTGAGATCATATCAAGTGTGCAATAAGATTTACTTTAAAAGGAACTTGAAAGGCTATAGAGAGGGACACAAAATTCATTTTAAATGAATTTATTTTTTTTTTTATAAGAAATGAATACTACACTGATGTGTTTTTTCCTTTCAAATTTAATTTCTCATATAAAAATGTGACCATTATAAAAATGTGACCATTGTAATATCAAGCTTGAGTTGTTCCACATTTTGTGTTTAAGAAAAACTGAAGTTCACATTAAAAGGTTAAACATTACACATCAGGTGCAGTCAATGTTTCAAGTCGAGTTTGGCCCGTGAATTTGTCTCAGTTTTTAATTTTGGCCCACTGTGAATTTGAGTTTGACACCCCTGCACTACAACTTCACAAACCTGATGCAATGTGTAATAGTTTCATTAGCACATTAACTCTTTGTGTTGTGTTATTACTCTGAAGGGGGAGTGAGCACGTTAATACATTGTTTTTGGCAACTATAGCATTTTCAAGCAATAATAGGTAACATGGTGATCTAAATATGTTATGTGTTAGCAGTTAATAACATATAGAAGTTTGATACCCCCTCTTTAAATATCACACAAAACGTGAGCAGAACATACAACACACCACAATAGTGCAAAAAGCTCTACTCATACCCTTATTTGAAAGATTACACAGCATTTGCTCAGTATCTCATCCACATCTAGTCTGTGAGAGTGTGAGCCTCGCCATATGAGTGGATTTACCTTTAAAAACAGAAAAGTCCAAACCCTGCATATATTCTGCCGCGTGTTTGGATGTGCGTTTTTATAATTCCTAGTCCCCAGAGAGCGACTCCGGCACCATCAGACAGAGGCAGACTCCCGCCGACTCTGTGTGGGAGGCTCCTGTTACTGTCGGGAATATAACAATGTTTATAATGTCCGCTTGACCTGTAGATAAAAGCACAGCGGTACATTGATTTATGTCAGTCTGATTTGATTTCTTATATCCTTCAGTGGCCTTTTCTGTCCATTGTAATTTTTGCACTTTACATAATGATAATAAATAATGCTAATAATCATAGTCATAATAATACAGTGGATTTGTATAGCACCTTCAAGATAGTCATATTGCTTTACGTTGCAACATTGATGGTTAGCTATTTCTGAAGCAACAGCTGCCCCGAGTAGACTGACGTAAGCAAGGCTGACAATCTACGACATAAACCCTGTCACCCTTCACTCACTTACACTCTACACATTCATACACAGGCAGTCTGGGTGAAATGTGTTGCCTTACGAGCAAAGTAAAAACACCAGGATCATGTAGAGACAGTTATTATGAACATTTTTAGGCCAAAATGATGAATCTGACAACAGTAGTAACAGAAAAATATGTTTATTTCAATAGAAAATGAATCGAGCCAATGTCAATGGAACCGGAAGGATGTCCATGCTCACTTCCTATTCGGAACGCGGCGACTTGCAGGTTAGCTATGTCCAGTTATATATACAGTCTATGGTTGTAACACGAGAATTTCACTACTGTGGGTTGAGTTTCTCTTGTCTTATATACAAGACCTCCGTGGTTTGAGTTTGCATGTACTTGTGTGTCCAGTCTGATTTCCTCATCAAACTAAAACATGCACTGCCTAACCCTCCAGACAGGTACTTGGAAACCAATCCAGAGCTACACATTTACTTCAACTTGTCAATGTTGTCCATAGTGTAGACTTGACAAGCTTTTAACCAGAGGTGGGTAGAGCAGCCAAGAAATGTACTCAAGTAAGATGCAAATTATGAATGATTAATTTCAGTATTACTTATAATATTAGAAATATGGGGTCATGTACAAGTAAAATGGTATTTGGGGAAGATGCAGTATTTTCAACATAATACTTTTCTCACTTGTAAACTTAGTACAGAAGACAAAGAAAAAAGTATCCCATTATCACACTAACAATATAGGGATGAGCAGGGCCGGTCCAACCTATAAGCAGACTAAGAAGCTGCTTAGGGCCCCGAGACCACCAGAGGACCCCCAAGAGCCCATACATTTATATTAAAAATGATATAATATATCAAGTTTTAATGGACACAGGGCTTGTGTGTTTATACCAGCCTAAATATCCCTCTCAAACAATTATATTTGTTTTATATCTACAGTTACAAAATATTTACGACTGCCTGCATTTGTTTTTGAGTCAGGCAGAGGTGAGGACAGCTATGTGTTTGCACCGGTATAATTTAAATTTAAACTGAAACACATTAAAATCCACCAGAAACAAAGAAAAAAAGTCTAGAATTTTAAAAATCTTGACATTTCGGGCCCCCTGAAAGCTAAAGCCAGTCCCGGGAACAAGTACAGTGTGTGCAAAATACAGTGGAAATTATATAGTGCTTACACATTACAATATAATAAACAGCAGAATGAAACAGAATACAGAAAATATATAGGCTATCGGCGGTGGGGTGATGACTTTTATATGGAGCATGAGTCTGTCTCTGCGGGTTGTGGTTTTCTTGAGCTGCTTTTAAAACGTGCAGCTGCAAAATATTAACATATCACATCGCTAATTGGATTGATTGGAAAGCTTTTTGTATTTATCTATTAGTAAGCACATCTTAATTCCTCCTTTTGATTCACCAAAAGAATGACTGGTAATCAATGGCAATAAATGATGCTCAAACCAGAGAGAGTGGCAAAACATAAACAAGGGGGGCACATTTACAGCCTTTTTGGTTTGTTATATATGGTAATACATGGTTTATGTATAATGAAACAAGGAGGAACTACAAAGCCATTTAAAGCCTCCCAGAGATCAGTGCATTGTTGACTTGTTGCATATAAACGTAGAAATTAATGGGATTCCCACTTAACTGGAAGTGCCACCATAAAGAACGTGCGGTTTAATAGCGTTTACGACAAGAGTGGGGCGGAATAAGGTCAATAGGAGAAGCAGGACACCTTCAGATGGCTACATGAGCTTATTAGGCCTATGTAAATGCTATTATTACTAGTGCTAACAAAAAATATATATGCTTTAATGGATAGCAATAGTTTTTTTTTTTTTTTTTGGTTGGCTAGTTTTCATATTTTTGGCAGTTTTTGAGAGCGGTTTTTCGTGGACCTGGCAACACTAGTGTAGCAGCACACATTTGCAGCTTTCGGCCTCCAGGTGTCGCCTATAAAAGGGCATTCCCTCTTGCCTCGCGCCCTCTGACCTCACACATTTTCGGGTCTTGCTGTGTGCTGCTATCCTCTGTTTACAAGATTAGAAGCTTGCAGAGCTCTTAGAAAATTCAGTAAAATAAAGTATCTACAAGTATACTCATTTACTCAGTCTGTTAGTGCCATAGATCTCAAGAGCCCTGTGCCTCGCTCCCGTCAAACCTGCGTCTGATGTGCTGGTGTAAAAGGTAGACAGCGCATCATTGTATACTTTAGCTGTCCAGGTAGCTAAGCTAATCAGTTTTTCATCTGTAGCTCCAGTACTGTGGACGTGCCCAGAGTATTACATAAAGAGCTGTTAAACCATAGAGACAGAAAAAGCTGACGATAAACCAGAAGTAGTCTTGTGCTTATTCTAGCTTTAGCCACTTCTCACAACACCACAAACTTGGAATTACTAAGCGTCATATGCAAACTGTTGAGACCTGCCTTATAATTAAAAAGTGTGATTCTGTATGCTTTTAGATACACTGCCTGGCCAAAAAAAAAAAAAAAGTCGCCACCTGGATTTAACTAAGCAAATAGGTCCGAGCCTCCTTCAGTTGGTCAGGTCTAGGTTCCTTGATGTCACGGGCATATTCCAAGATGACAATGCCAGGATTCATCAGGCTCAAATAGTGAAAGAGTGGTTTAAGGAGCATGAGATCATTTTCACACATGGATTGACCACCACAGAGTCCAGACCTTAACCCCATTGAGAATCTTTGGGATGTGCTGGAGAAGGATTTGTGCAGCGTCAGACTCGACCATCATCAATGCAAGATTTTGGTGAAAAATGAATGCAACACTGGATTGAAATACATTTTGTGACATTGCAGAAGCGAAATCGAAACAATGCCACAGCGAATGCGCCGTAATTAAAGCTAAAGGCGGTCCAACAAAATATTAGAGTGTGTGACCTTTTTCTTTGGTGGCAACTTTTTTTTTGCCCCAGGCAGTGTATAACCAGCACGTCAGACAATCTTCAGAGTATTCTACCACAGCATTTTGATCCAAAAAACACACACGCAACAGCATACATGCAACTTGCCAGTCACATTATATAAATACTTCCTTGTTGAGGTCCCATGCAAGTTAGAGGCACAAATGCTACTTGGATGGATAGAGATTTTGCTAAATTTCTTCTTTCACTTCAGTGTAGGAACCAGTCTCAAATACAATGTTGAAAAAAAACTAAGACATTCAAAAAGTACAATATAATTAAAGGCCTGGTTCATGCACTGTTCTACACATATGACTTTATATCTGCTCTGGGACAGCCATCTCGAGTTTGCCTTGACGAGGGCCGTAGGGCTGAAACACATTGACGTGATTTTAACTTAATCTGCCATGTAGTAACAGAGGCTTTTAATTATTTTGTACTTTCTGAGTGCCTCCGTTTTTTTCAACTTTGTATTTGAAAGTTCCCATGCTACTTCCTACTTCTAATCCGCTGTCAGTGAACGTAGCCGATGATCCTTATAGTTAGCTTAAGCCTGCTTTTTGACATGCATCTATCATCTCATTATGTTCTTTGACTCCAAGCCTCTTTACAAACACATCACAAACACAAGTTGACAACTGCACACAGCTGTTTGCTAACTCATTTTTGCAGGATTACAAGTCTCATCATGGAGGATTTGAGCGGAAATCACTGGAAAAAGCTGTCGTATAGTGAGAAGTGAAGCCGCTGGAGGGCAAACATGAGACAAATACAAACGTTTAATCCACAATAATGTGTCAGAGGGAGATATTTGAATGGTCCTGTGTCCAGCTCTCCTCTGTGGCCTGTCTACTTCAATCCATCTTTTCACAACTACACATTGGTTAAAATCACAGCATTGGAGTTGGAGTTGATTCACTGCACATATGAATAATAATTACAGTGACAAAACATGTGATATTAAATCCAGTACTTTTTTTGTTTGTTTTTCAGTCAGTATGTCCCATTTTCCTTAAGGCTCTCCGCAGAAAACTAGCTGCATGTAAATTAGGATTTATTTTAATTATTACTTTAGGCCAGATGTCTTTCCTGTCATAACCAGCAATTACTGACTGGAGCAATGGTGGGTGGAGTGGCCTGCCCAGGGAGAAAACAACAGTATGTGCTTCAAACAACATTTCAACCAGCTACCTTCTGGTTGGAGTGTGAAGATTTGCTGACTGCACCACTGTTGCCCCCAAACGTCTCAGAGGACCTTTTTAGTACTGTTTAATTTGCATTCATTTGAGACATAGCTGTGATCGTCAATACAGATCACTGCAGGTCTTCTCAAACCAGCACATTGTGTCAAAATCATACTGCATCACTGTGTATCCATCTTTTTCAAAGCGTTTTCCCAACTACAAACCCATAAACGTCGCTATTTGACCCTTTGGGGTAAGATCGGTTGTGTTGGTGGTCTAGCCCTGCTTCGCTTAATGCAAAAATCCATGCATGTGAATACTAGTGACGTGCCAAAGGGTTTGTGAGAGCTAATGGAGCAACAGTGACAGCCTGCTCATGTCTCGGAAGTAAATTTTCCATTTAATTTTCCCATAGACTTTCCGAAAATTCAAATAAAAGTTCAAAGGCATTGCAGAGGCTCACCAGCTACGTGCTAACTAATATTCATGGTTTGAGTTCAAAAACGGCATTTAAAATGCAAGATTCTGCAAAATGTTTTAATAACGTAGCGGTTTATAAAGTTTTAGAAACAGATTTTAAATACAGTTATAGGTCTTGGCCATTAGTTACGACATAGCTGATTATCCCCGAGCGAGCTTTCAAACTTGTTATTATTATTATTATTATTAATATTATTGTTGCTGTTATTATTATTCATTTATTAATTTGTATTTGAAATTTTTTTGATCTGATTCTCTGCCTTTACTTATTTTTTTCCGCGAACCTGTCTATGAGGAAAAAATGAACACTTTACATTTTTCTAAACTAGGGACCTCAGCAGTTCCTATATGATATGACATTATTACAATTTACCCGTGTTATAATCTTGTTTAAAAATAGCTGAGGGTTTTGATGTTCTAAACACTCACTGCTATCAGTTCTAATAAAACTGCAATCCATTATGTGCCTCAACGCTTTAGTCCATATTTCTTTATTATTAAAATTTCAGCAAAAATACATACAGTACTGTACTCACATTTATAAGAACAGTAACAAAAAGTATCAATAGAGTATGCCTAAGCGCCTCAGTGTTTGGAAAGTAAGTTCACCTTCTCACCTTCACCAAGTAAAAAAAAAAAAAAACAAAATATTTCTCTTTAAAATGCACAAGTTTCTTATACTATGCACTCTATAGGGCCTGTGTGTGCAGTGTGACAGGCTTCTTGTATTAAACTTGTCAGTCTTGTTGTTCCTGGAGGAGGTCGAGTCAAAGTCACAGTGTAATGAAGGCGCCTGTGTAAAAGAACAGTGTGGGGCTGTTGACCGGAGGGAGGCAGGTCTAATCACAAAACAACGGCAAATCCACCAGCCTAAATCCCCTAAACCTTAAAACATGCATCTGGTAAGGTACAATATGCAGTACAATATAAATCAATATTAAAGATGGACTGTGAAACTTTACTGGTGGAGGAATGTCCCACAGTATGAGATTAATCACAGACTATGTCCCCGTTTTTCCCCATTCAAGCTGCATTTGTCTTGCCCCAGCACAGAAATATTGTATAAGCACCTCTTGAGATTAAAACATGTCTCTGTGCTGTCTCAAAGTGCGCGTTAGCATGCTAATTGTTGTTACGGTCATGTCAGAAGTCCGCCGTGGTCTCTGACAGTCGTGAAAAGCGCTCATAAACTCTAAGGTAAACTAAGGTAAGTGAGGAATAACTTTGGAGCACTGCAAACCCTTTTGAAAGTAGCTCTGTTTTTCATGTTTTTAAGGCAGTAAAAATCAGGTAACGCACCTTCAAACACATCTATCTCCACTCCTCCGAGCAGACATAAGTTTAATGCCAGCGATGTGTGGAAAGATCCCGCTTGTAGTAAGAAAGTTTGTTTTTTTAAGTAATTTAGAGCTAGCACAAAGCACAATATACAATTTAATAAATGATATACTGCGGGATATTACAGGCAGAGCTATAACATCTCCATGGACGCAGAAAGCAGAACAAAGTGCATCTTTAAGCTAAGGCATAGTATACATTATGCAGCTCCACATGCCAATACAATCTATGCAGGAGTAGGAGGATCCCATGTTGTCATCTCTACGGAGGTCTGTGTGAAATCTATGTAATGGCTGACTTGTGATTCAGCCCTTTGCTTCATTAGGCCATACGCTCCCGTTGTTCATCTGACTCCCACTCCCCAAACATGCATTTATAGACTGGATTATAGACTGAAGAAGAGTGAAGGGGGTGTCAGCGCCCCTGGGTAGACCTCGACACAGAGCAGAGCGTATGAGTCAGACAGAGAGCGCGCATAATCAGGGCCAATGCAAGTCTATATAAATCTATATATTTGTCAGTGTCGAAGCACTTACAAAATGTGTTTTCTGGATGCCAATGTGTGGTTTTTCAGTGAGTTTTGGTTTTAAGCATGTTCATAAGTGTTCAAATTTGAGAAAAGACTAAAATGTGGATTGGAAAATGAACAGAAATCATTTTAGAAGTCTTATCCGGTGCTCCAAAAACTTTTCTGGTAAAAGTAAATAATGGTAGAAATCAGGGCTGGTCCTAGCTTACAGGGGGCCCTAAGCGGAATTTGTCTCTGGGGCCCCCGGCAGCAGACGTATCCTGGCTCAGCTATTGATGATTCACATTTGACAACATTATAACTCTGCTCTCATCACCTGGACCAATTGTGTTTGTGTTTATATGACCAACATCAGACTGAAAATATCCAGAATGTCACAACTACCACAGTCACAAGAACAGCAGACAAACATAAGGGTTAAAATTCTTTACATTCTAGACATTTTTTATCGTTTCTGGTGGATTTTAATGTGTTCCAGTTGGCGACAGTGGGCTTAAATTTACATTATAATGGGTCACACATAGTCGCCTTCACCTCTGCACGACTCAAAAACTAATACTATCGATAAAAACAAACAAATGTAATCATTGAGAGGGATATTTAGGCTGCTATAAACACACAAACCCTGTTTCCAATAGAACGTGATATACCATTATGTTCAATATAAATGTATGGGCTCTTGGGGGCCCTCTGGTGGCCTCGGGGCCTTTAGCAGCTGCGTAGTCTGCTTATAAGCTGGGCCGACCCTGGTAGACATAAGAGTTGTGTTGTAACATCTGATTTATAATTTGAAGTTAAAGCACTTGGAAGGATGAAAGATTAAATACTTCACAGTGTTTTAACTTTACATATTTGCATGTAAGCAATTTTTGTTAGGAAAGACAATCCTTCCTTAAACAGGAATGGGGGCCTGAGACATAATCTCTCACTGATCTACAAGTCTATCCTCAGACCCAACGCAAACAGGAAACAATGAGAACAATAGACACCCATTACAGTTTGAATAGGATCATTAAGGCTGAAACTGGAGACAAAAGATGTTTACAGTTTCAGTGCAGTTAGCCCCTCCCTTCAGACAGATATAAGGCAGTGTCCACAAGCAATCTGACCAGAACTGAAGAAGCGGCTTGGATGAGCAGTGAAACGTCTTCACTCCTACAACAATTTGTCCAGTTGACAGATTTAATTCCATCTTTTTCTATTTACATGTAGATGAATATGTGCTGTAACTTTTACTAACAAATAAGAAGAAATAAAAAAAAAATACACTACAAAATTGAGTAAGAAGTAAAGCAAATTATAGTGTTGCATAGAATGGTGGAAGAAACACAAATGTCTAAATAATTTCAGGTTATCAGCATCTCTCAAAGAAGAGTGCATTTACAATGAAATATTACCCAAGTAGGAGTTAAAGTATGGAATCCAAAAACTACTTTGAGAAACACAACTCAATTATATAATTAATGTAATGCAGTCCTACTAAAAAGTGTACGAGAACACACTTCGAATTGTGCTATAGAAATTAACTTTTCTCGCCTTGCCTTACTAGAACACGCCATTTACAGAGACACAGCAAAAAAAAAACAAAAAAACAAAATGATCATTATGGTATTTCTGGAACCATTGTGTGAATCTTTTAAATCATCACATTTTCAATTCCAAGCACTTTCCCATAATTGGCCCCTCTATAGTTACATCAATAATTGCCAGAATATATTTTAGTCGCCTGGTGTGTATTCGTGTACATGATCCCTCCGCTCAGAAATTGTGCATTGAAAACACATTTCACATTTGGATTTCCTATTTTTATATCTGTTCCATTCAAAGCCATATTGTAGCGCACACTGGGAGCAGGACTGCAGCAGCGTCTTGGCATTGTTCCCACTCTGACACATGGGGATTTGAATCAATAACACGATGTCTGTGCCATTCCAGTATCGTGCTCCCCCTCCCCTTCTCCCCGTTCTCCCTCCTCTCTGTAAGTCTAAAAATACCCCCCCCCCCCATTACAACTCAACAAGACAATCTGTCCGGGAGTGTGACAGACAAGCCCAGGACACTCCCTGCAGTGCATACAAACAAGTCGTGCTCCTCTTCGGTCACCGCGTTCCATCATGACAAACATTTAAATGCATGTTGATCCATAAATATTTAATTGCCCCCCTGCCCCCGCGAGGAAGACTCAGAATCCTCGATATCTGACTAACAAGCAAGTGCCAGGGCAGAGATGGAGAGGAGAAGGAAGAGGAGAGACAGGAGGGAGATATATTGGGTATTTGGTGTGAAGCGTGAAGTGGCAGCAGACTAGAACTGTGAGTGTCTGCGCTGGAAGAACAACTGGTGTAACATGGGTTTCCTAAGGCCGTTGAAATGTTGACTTTAACTAAGGACTGGTCTAGAGCTGAGTAAATAGTCCTGTAGTTAAAAGCGAGATATTATTCCTCTGCCTGGAATGTTCTATAGTATGGCATTAAACTCTATCTTGCAATTTTGAATGCTAGAAAGATATATAAAAACACGCATTCTTCAGTGAGCGGTTTCATCTGACTTTGCTTTTCTGCGCTGAGATCGGTTAATGCCATACTTTGGAACATTCCAGGTGTTACGGACCAGTCCTGTTTGGTGTTGCCTCCATTTAACCAGATCCACCCACCTAGATACACCTACCTGGAGCGGCTCACCAATCAACTGGGGGAATTAAAGCCTGGAGCCTGCACCACATCGGTGACCAGTGGGCTCTTCTGCTGCAACAATTTCATTTGGTTATTTAGTTTATTTTTGTATTATCCAATTGTTTATTTTGTGGCCACCTCTGAACATTATTTTTTGTAAGAATAATTTTACTTTATAATATTTTGACCACGCCCCCATGCTCGTTTTGTTCTACACTCAGCTTTAGCATAATTTCGTTACATGCCACCACCCCTGGACAGAGTGGCATGTGACAAAAGCAATACTGTCTATCCACTACTTATTGTAATCTTTATATTAGTGTCATCAAGTTATTTTCCGACCCTTCCTTCCTGGCCAGCCTAAACCACATGCTCTCACAAGACTTTACAAAGACCTGTGGGTCCGTAACCTGTATCCTGTCGATTCCCAATTCCGCTAATTCATTTATCTCAGGTAAAATAAGTATATATTTTATTTTGTTTGTCGCTGGACTGTCCCAAATTTGGACAATCTGACATCACTTTTGGTCCGGTTCCAGACCATTCTACATTCAAAAACGATGTAGAGCGGTTTGGCGGGTAAGAAGAAAAGTTGTTGTACAATTTTATCCATTATCAGTTTACTCCTAGAAGCAGTAACCTCCATTATACATCAGCGCAGTGGGTACAGTGTTTTGTCAAAGGACACAACAACATATACATTGGGAGCATGCTGGGTGCAGTTGGGATTTGTCTTGGACCACTGACCAGATCCCCTGCTATTCCTTTTGAAATCCATTGACATCAGTTATAAATGTATTAGTTTCAGACATATCTGGTCCAGCAGTCCCAGAGTTGCCCTGGTTATATTGATCGACATCCTTTACTTAGTCTGATACTGATTTGAAACCAAGGACAAGCACAGTTTTACAAGGACAAGAATAGGTAGCAGTGTTCCACAAGTGCAATTAAATATTCGGTTTATACTTATATAAATGTGCTGTGATGGACTAGGTAAAAAAAATAAAAATAAAAAATAAAAAATAAAAAAAAAACAGCCAGTGTTTAAGTACATGATGAATACTTTGGGAGAGAGATCCAGCTTAAAGAACAGACTGTGCTCAGTTGATTTTTTTGGGCTTTTAACCATGCAATAACATTGTTCCTACATTAATAAAATGCATCTGGAGTTGTATTTTGCTTTTTTCACCCCAGTTTGATGATTCCTTGTGTAGTAAGTCCACTCCCTCTGAGCCAGATTAGATAATTTTAAATTTTCCCAGGATTGTTACATCGCAGGTAAAAAGTGCTAGTCCATTGATTTAAGTCCATAAATGAAAATCTCTCAGCTGTCACATCACGTTCATAGCAACTGCACGTTTCTGTTAGCATGTCAGGACAAAGTTGCTAACCCTAGTTGTGGCATATTTGTTAAATTCCCAGTACTGTCAGTAGATAGCTCCCTAACCTCAGTTCCCAGTATTTGAGCATACCTGTAGAAACAAGAAGCCCAGAAATCCATTATTTTAAAACAGGAAGTGCCAAAGCAAAGGTATTCAAAAGCTTGCTCAATAATCATACAAATAATGACATTAATAGGTAATATTATAATACATTATATGTTCTTTCATGGTGAAGGAGACTCATGGAAATTGCACTTAAAGTTTATAGTTTTACTGTGCAGCAGTAAGTGTCACTTCATAACCAGAGTTGAGGGAAGTGCCTGGGGAGAGGAAGAGTCTGTGTCTTTTTGTTTAAATTAGCTACCCTCAAATCTGCACCAATTACTGTCAGTCTCTTAAGTCAAAATAACTTATGCATTTGAAATTCACAACTAAAACATTGTGCTACAACAAAAGCAAAAGCTGTAACCTCTGAGAATATTGTTTCCATGGATACGAGTTGATTATTATTTAAGTGCACAGCATATAAAATAAAAAATATTGGAAACCTTGTGCAAATTTCTCAGAATAAACACATTTGCACTCCACTCCACATTTTCGCAAAAAAGTTGTTTATTTTTTCAGGCTATTTGCAATTCAAATCCTTGACCTTTTCAAACCTGATCGGACGGCACAGAATGTACTAGAGCCGTTAATGCACAACAATGGAATAACAATACTGCTTTGAGAATAAGACTCATTTATTTATATTATTTATAAAGATGGCAATACAAACATTGCATTTTACATGGTTAATTTACACCCACTGTGCTGGAAATATGTTTGAAAAGCAAAGACTTAATGATTTGTACCATTATACTTGAATCGCCATATGCACCAGCTGCTCTGTTGGCTGCCCTTTGGAAAAATACACCATTCATATGAAATCTATGAGGGGTGGGACTGAGGGACTGTTGTTGACGAAAGACAGATTGAATGCAAATGGTAGGTAATGTAGCGTATAGGAGATGGGTATATTATTGCTCTTCCTAGAATGTTTCAGAGTATGGCATTAAATTGTCGATGGGATCTTGCATTTATTCACATACAGGTGCTTTTTTTTTTGCTGGAAAAATACTTGCATTTTTACCGTGAATAGCGTTGCCTCTCCACATATGTGACTGTAACTTGGCTCGGCGGCGTCACCTGCTTGTCTCCACGATGATTGATAAGTTAGCTGCCGTATTGAATATTACAGGAAACGCGATAACATCTCCATGGAGACCAGCTGCAACAGAAACGTTACATAAGGCATTTTTCAACTGGCTCGGGTGCAACACCTGTTTGCCTTGGTGTTGTTTGCTACGGTTAAGGTTAATGGGATAGAGTGCCTCCATGCTCCGGACCGAGGGGCAGGAGTCTGCTACATGAGCAACTGATGTCACCCAAACGGAACTGTTTTCTTGATAAATAAAATGTAAATACTACCTGAATTACAAGTTTTGATCATAAGGCCGATGTTTTGTAATTGCATGTCCCGCCGGGAGGAGGCCGTTGGAGGGACGATGTCTCTCGGTGGCCTGGGAACGCCTTGGGGTCCCATTGGAGGAGCTGGACGATGTGTCTGGGGTGAGGGAAGTCTGGGAGTCCCTGCTTAGACTGCTGCCCCCACGACCCTGTCCCGGATAAGCGGAAGAAAATGGATGGATGGATGGATGGACGTTAAGTAATTCAAAGTTTGCTGGCTAAAACTAGAGAAAACAAGAAACTACTACTGGTTTATCATCAGCTTTTCTGCATTTATTTCTCTTCTCTGCATCTAAACGCCTCATTCTAGCACATCTTTTTTGTATTGCATTCAATTTGAGTAGTGTTAGATGCATTATGCACTGAAAATATAATATGTTTAATCTTGAAAGGAGTGTTGTGCATTGATAAACAGGACACAGTTGTTGCTAACGTGCTAGCTGGCATCACTGGAACTATGGTGGTTCTTCACAAGATCAAGTCAGTGTTTGATGAGAAACTATTAATTTCTGTTTATCTGCTCCGTGCCATCTCGTTTTTGTTCCGAGTCTGTGCTCTCTCTGGTTCAATCACTGTCCATTAATATCCTGAATTTGAAGTTTTGTTATAAGTTGGTTGGCCTTTTCTGGTTGGTTTATAATGGAAATGGACATGCATTTATTTATTTTTTCCTCGTTTGTTTCTTGAGTGGTCCTTGTCAGAGCCCACGTTTACATAATGACATTACAATTTGAAAGACGTCTTGCCTTTTCTTTCCAATCTTCCCGGTGAACCCTAAATGTCAAATCGCAAACCAGCGGAATCAGAATGCAGCAGATGCAAATGTCTTCATGGGTAAGCACTTTTTCTGTATAAAAGGTGGCATTTAGCCCTATACTCTACAGTCCACAGAAGCGCTTTGATTGGCTCCCAAAGCTCCTCCTCCCCTCTCTCCCGCCCTCATCTCTGCTGCATCACGTGTGGGAGAATAGTCCCCTAAACAGATGGTTGACATTTCCCCCGCTATAGACCCCATTGGCGTAGAGACTGCATTATCTTTCACTATCAAAATGCATGGGGCTGTAATCACTCCAGTGTTTTCTATTCAAATGTCCCTGATGTAAGTCCCTTCATACTTCCACGCTAGCTCCACTGAGAGTAGACTATGTGGAGTGCTTTACAACACTACAGCAGCTGGTTTCATTGATTACCATAACGCCTACCAAAGCAGGCTGCAGAAGGCTAGATAATCAAATAAATGAACACCGCTCGGATATACATACTTCTCACGCCTAGCCATGCTGTATCAATGGATCCATTTCGTTATAGCATTCCCCACTTTATCTGGCAATCCCTCACCTTGGAAGTTAATAGTAAAGATATTCCATTTGCCTACACTAGCAATACCACGCACATATTTACATAACCACAACCAAAGCAGCAATCTCAATCATCAAATCAGCGCGTGGTACGATAACTAGAATGAATGGATTTTGTTTTGTTTTGCCAGTGGAGTCAAGTAGCTTACTGTATTTTCCATTTTACTTTCCGATCGCGTTGCGTGAAGTGAATCAAAGCACAAAAGTAGAATGCATTAGGCCTGTCAGTCTATAGTGAAGATAAATAGGGGATGCTCCAGCTCACAGAAAAATGTTTTATCATTTGAGTCCTTATGCAAATGTATGTAATATAGGTAAACAAAACATTAGCCATGTATTCATTCATCAGCAGGTTGCGTTCACGTACTAGAATTTGATGATCCGTTCCGTCTGAAGCTCTGGTCCCCAAGTTGCTTCAATCTGAGCTTTGATTTAACACAATCTGACCGTAAAGAGGTGACTTAGCTGAGATTACAACAGGGGAGTTCATTTGTGCTGTTAAACTTAAGTCTCTCAAATAACATTACAGTCATAAGCATTAGCCAACACTTTTTTTTTCTCCACTTAGTTACTCTCTTCATCCTTTTTCGCTGAAAATCAAACGCCTACACAAACTCAACAGGACCATGAACACTCGTATTGATCACAGGCTCCTGAGAGGGAGTTTAAATCCATTTTGTATTTTTTCTTGAGTTTTCATCTAAAAATGTTTGGCAGTGTTTGCTAATGGGTGCATTGTGTCACCACGGTAACTGGTGAACATTATCAACGAACCTTCAGTATTAATCGTATGGTTTAAAGTCCTTTCAGCTGACAGCAATCACATATTTAGACCACACAAAAAATAACGTTACTTCTGGTCATTTACACTGACAGACAGCGGCGGAAGAAGTACTCAAATGTGTAACTTAGGTAAAAGTACAGATACAAGGGCAAAACAATACTCAAGTGTCATATGAAAAAGCTACTTAAGTACAAGTATTAACGTACTTGTTCAAAATGTACTTAAAGAGTAAAACGCAAAAGTATTTCATGCAGATTTTGAGGTCTCATAAATCTTCAAATATATTGATTTTGATAAAGAATTGTGCTGAATTTTGTTCAACAGAAACAATTGAATCGATTTTTTTTTTTTTCAATTATTTTTCCATTTATTTTTTTTCAATTTTTTTTTTTTTTTTTTTAATTTTTTTTTTCCAGCTATTTGTCTATTTTTGTTTGCTCAAAATGTGAACATGTAAAAAAATAAACCCTCAGCCTCAACAGGTCTCACACAATAATAAAAAATACATTTACTTTTCAGTCCTGCTCAAAAATGTGGAGTAGAAAATAGAAAGTACAGCTACTTGCTCTCAAATGTAGTGAAATAAAAGTAAAAAGTACTTGAAAATGCACTCAAATAAAGTACAAATACCTACATTTACTTAAATACAGTACTTTTACTCGGTTACGTTCCACCACTGCTGACCGAGAGGAAGTTGAATATTGTGCCAGTTTTTGTTTCATGAGGATCGGCCCAGTAATTGCAGAGTCCTAACTCATGGGTTTCAGACCAACAATCCCTTCCTGATTTGAATTGCTTAATTGCCGTCGCCACGGAGGACGGTTGCCATAGCTTGAAACACATGAATTAGTTGCCATGTTAGCAAAGCAATCCCAGTAATCCAATTTCATGTTTTTTATAGCTCAGAGATAAGACCTCCTTTCCTTAAAACAACACTTTCTTATGTTATCTGGTTGGAGAAATATTGTTTTACATTTTGTTCATCGTGAATCAACCTCTGAACATAGACTAAATGGTGAAGAAGAGGGGCTGGAGAGGTTGAGGAGGCTCATAGTTCTGCTGCTGCGGTGGACATGTGGCAGAGGAAAGTTGCGGTACGACGCTGAAATGGCCTGAGGAGGACACTATTTATATGAATGACTAAAGCGAAAGTGAAAGTTTAGGTACAAAGAAGACAGGAAATATAGTAAGAACCAATTCAATTCTATAGTTTTTTTAATGCATATAATTTCCCACAAATTCATACACCATAATCTTTCAAATAGAACAATTACACTTATCTTAAACTATTGTCTCATAAATTAACCAACAGGTGAAATCATAATGACTTTTGTGGATTTAACAAGAAAAGCACTGCCGTTTTAATTGACTTTTGGCCCACCTGATAGCAGCCATCTTTGAAAGTCTGTAAATAAGGCCGAGAAAGCGCTAAGTAAGCTAGGACTGTCGTAACGCTGTGGCCTCGTTGAATCTCATTAAGGGATTATGTCGAACAATAGCTGACCAAATTACCGAAGCCATGCTCTGTGTACGGACACTTGTGCAGCAAAACACTTTCTGAATCTCGATAAAGTAATTAGCATTTTCAATTCAGGACAGCCTCGGAGGGCCACGGCGTAATCTCGGACTCGGTTTGCAAGTAGATGGACGAAAGCAAGAAGCTAGTCCAGGGAAGTCTTTCACGAACTTTTTTTGATTTATTTGAGAAAATTTTGAATATATTTAGTATTATACAATTACAAGAGCTCACAAGTCAATTACAGCTAACAGTCTTAACGCTACGATACCAGATTTTCACATCGAGGAAGGAGGAAGTAGGAATTTAAATTAAACCCGTCCATAGCTCTCACAAACTCTTTGGCACATTAATATACATGTGCATTAATTGGACCACAAGCACAATCAATCAAAGCTCATAAGTGTTGTAAAAATGATTTATATCCAAAGTAGTCTACACCTCCAACTAGGGACTCATGACAAACATCCTGGTTCTAGATTTGGGAAGTGTCAGTCTCCAAGCGCTCTTTTGTGGTGAGACCATAAACCAGGGGTCTCAAACTCCAATTAGCTGGGGGCTGCAGGAGGCAGAGTCTGGGTGAGGCTGGGCTGCGTCAGGTATTCCAGAAAAAAAGGTTTGTTAAAATCTTGTCAAAAGTCATCACTGTTTTCAACATACATAAGGAAAAATGCCAATTCTTGTGGATTTTATAGATATACATCGTTATTTGTTGAATCTTTTGTGACGGGAATACACAGCTCTAGTGACTTGTGTGTTTGGGGTTTACTGATTTGGCGAAACCTTCTACACGCAACATGGTAATGACACACTAACATTAAACTTTCATACTGTCCTGCGGGCCACAAAATATCGTCTCGCGGGCCGCAATTGGCCCCTGAGCCGCAAGTTTGAGACCCCTGCCATAAACTGTATAAAGAAGTGTGACATCACCCATGCAGTCAAATAAAGCTCAAACAAGACCGATGCATATTTGGAATTCTGACTGCGAGTATCATAGCAACCAAAGAGCCAATCAGGAGCGAAGCTGTGGAAGGTAACGCCCCTTCCCACCTATACCGCTGTCAATCAAACATAATGCTAGTGTGAGCAACCTCAGGAAAAGAAGGCAGCTGATTTGTCTCTTATTAATCTTCCTAGCTTGAGTTGCTCACACAATAGTGAAATAAAAATACCAGGATCCTCTAGAGCGGGTTAATCTGAACATTTTAAGACCAAAGTGATGAGCCTGACAGCAGCAGTTACAGAGAGAGGCGAACAATTTTCTAATGTAAGGTGAATTGGAGTCGATGGAGTCGGAAGCGTAGATCCACAATCACTTCCTATTTGGAACATTGCAGCTAGCAGGTTAGCTATGTCCATTTATCTATACAGTCTATGGATCTGACGTACTTTCTCTGTTATTTTGTCGTTCGCTATACACATTTTCGTCATGTCTAAATGTTACCTGACATTATAATAATGCTATGGATACGTTTTATCACCAAGCTAAAGCCTGCTGCCTCAGTCTTCGTCAAAGTAGTGCTCTGATGTTGAAAAAGAACGGCCGCTGAAGTCCCGCTACGCTTTTAAGATAACACTAGACAGCCATAATCTTTCACCATTTTCTCTACTAATGAAGATTAGACTGGGCCTGTGTGTCTCTGGGCAAGTTATTGTTTGGCCAACATCTTTTGATTTCAGCCTGATTTAAAGCATTGTGTGGTGCAATGATGTTTAGCTGTGCTTCTCTGGAGGATTTTGGGCAAACAACAACCAGCATGATGGGATTATTTTGGCTTTGATCAGCACCTGTGTCCACTCTAGTCTGGTGCAGGTAGGCTGTAGTCTGATGGTGACGTGGGTTTTTATATTCACTACATGAGATTATGCAGGGAAATGTGTTTAAATACAAATTAGTCAAGACCTTCACCTTATACATTACAGGGCTCATATTATGCTATTTTTGATCTACACTGCCTGGCCAAAAAAAGAAAAGGTCACACACTCTAATATTTCATTGGACCGCCTTTAGCTTTGATTACAGCATGCATTCGCTGTGGCATTGTTTTGATAAGCTTCTGCAATGTCACAATATTTATTCCCATCCAGTGTTGCATTCATTTTTCACCAAGATCTTGCATTGATGATGGTCGAGTCTAACGCTGCACAAAGCTTCTCCAGCACATCCCAAAGATTCTCAGTGGGGTTAAGGTCTGGACTCTGTGGTGGACAATCCATGTGTGAAAATGATGTCTCATGCTTCACAATTTGAGCGGGATGAATCCTGGCGTTGTCATCTTGGAATATTCCCGTGACATCAGGGAAGAAAAAATCCATTGATGGAATAACCTGGTCATTCAGTATATTCAGGTAGTCAGCTGACCTCATTCTTTGAGCACAGACTGTTGCTGAACCTAGACCTGACCAACTGGAGTCCAACTGGAGTAACCCCAATCTATTTGCTTAGTTAAATCCAGGCAACGACTTTTTTTTAGCCAGGTAGTGTATGTTATAATGCTGTTTACTCATCAAAAACACAACCGGAGTTGTGTTTTTTTTTCATTCATGCATGTTTAACACACAAACCCTGCACATTTACTTCTTCTCTCAAACTCAAAATACTCTGTTCCGCCTTGTGATGTCATGATGTGATGTCAGGTGGTAATACAGGAAGTGTTTTTGAATTCCATACACCTTCACTAGAATCATTTGGATGATTTCAGCCCTGAAATTTCCAATCTCCACTAAACTAAAGGTAAAAGGTAGATGTTAACCTGAAAACTACCACTCCATGACATCACAAGGTGGAACAGAGCATTTTGAGGTTTGGAGATGTAGGAAACTATTGTAAGCCAAAATGGAAAAGGCTAAAGAAAATATTTTTAAGGGTCCTACAAAAGCTTAAACTATATGTAATTGACTTATATATATTAAAAAAAAAAAAAAAAAAAAAAAAAAAAAAAAAAAAAAAAGATACATTGTGTTGCTATAGGTTTAGTTCTTTTGTTTGTTTCATTCTGTCATGTCGTACTAACCCTGCTCCCTCTCGCCGAACACTTACCCTCAGTTCATTTAAGGTTTCCAAAGCGGGTAAAAAAAAAAAGTTTAAAATGATTGTTCCTTCCACTAAAGCAGTTTTGTGAGTAAATGTGCAAATATGTGTTTTAGATGGATTCTGAACATTGAGCCACAAGATTGTAAAAATATAAATGGTTTGTTGTGCTCTTTCTCTGCGCTCCTGTAGACTCTAATTTGCTTATTTTAAAAGATGCATTTTTCGTTGTTATATTTCAAACCATTCCAAAACTTTTACTGCCTGAATTTCTGCAAAAAAATATTGACTTTTTTGAAAACACTGTCTGAGAATGAACCGCACATCGGCCTGTCTGTAAACATTGTATTGAGAATGTACAAGTGACTGAAAGCTGCCTCCGCTACACAGCTTTTTGGTTGTTTTGCTCCTGAAAAAAAGTATGATTTATTGATGAAAAGTGATATCGAGAAGTAAACAATCCCTGTTAGTCAGCAGAAAGCCTTGTCTTGTATCCCAGTACGAATAAGCCTTAAATAGGGCAGCAGACATGACCCAAAAACACCCCTCTCCCTTCCCTGTCTGATCCTGGTTCCTTTCACTGCGCTGGCTCGATTGGGGAGAGGAGCGCGTGTCCTTAAACGCGTCAGACCAAACCGTGAGCA
Source organism: Periophthalmus modestus (assembly GCA_019594935.1). Lineage (NCBI taxonomy): Eukaryota > Metazoa > Chordata > Actinopteri > Gobiiformes > Gobiidae > Periophthalmus > Periophthalmus modestus. The sequence goes on from JAIEZT010001368.1 coordinate 27,632,424, forward strand.
AATGGAGGAGAAATATAAAGTTTTCAAAGCGGCTCCAAGCGGCTTACCATGGCTTACAGAGGCAAAGGGTTACAGGAAGAAAGTGAGCCGCGAATGACACCTCACAACTTCAATATGCTGCATTTAAATCGCAACAACTGGGTCAGAATATGCACAAAATGACAGATGAATAGTGGTAATTTACATTTTCATGGGGAAAATCAGTCGATGGAGTTGGAAGCGCAGCTCATGATCACTTCGTATTTGGAATATGGCAGCCAGCAGGAGAGCTATGTCCATTTATATATATATACATTGTAAGGTATTTTGTAGCAGTACAGCACTACACCAAACTGATATCTTGATTTACTAACGCTAAGGTAAATAACACGTACCCACCAGTGGATATGGGCTGCGTGGGGGATCACCAGGACTCTATGGAGATCAGCGTGGGAGATGTGGACAATAAGATAACAGCTATGTTCTGGTCATTTTGGTTAAAGCTACATCTCAGGAAATGTGTGACCACCACTTTGAGAGGGTTGTAAAACAATCACCTCGTTTGACTTTGCCTTAAGTTTCTTAATGTGTAACGCAATTCAGACCAGAAAAGGACCCGCCTCACACACACTCACACACACATTGGGGGACCCTGTAAAAGCTGTCAACATGCACATCTCAGGACTCTTCCTATCCTTTCCGGAGAGTTCGCTGCTTCATCGTTCACTTGAGCTGTGTGAAAATCATTAAACCTTCTGACTTTATGTTTCAGTTCTCTTGGTTATCTTTGACGCTTACACCAGAAAACGAACATTCCTACAACATTCTATGGCTGAGACGCACTTTTTTGCTGTTATTTGGTCGTTTTGCTATACACATCTTTGTCGTGTTGAAAAGTTACCTGACACTGTAATAATGCTATGGGTATGTTTTATCACCAAGCTAAAGCCTGAGTCTTTGCCAAAGTACTGCTCTGATGTTGAAAAAGAACGGCCGCTGAAGTCCCGCTGCACTTTTAAGCTAACACTGAACAGCCGTAAACTTTCCCCAAGTTGCTCTTAATGAAGATTAGACTGGGCCTGTGTGTCTTTGAGCAAGTTATTGTTTGGCCAACATCTTTTGTTTTCAGCCTGAATTTAAAGCATTGTGTGGTGAAACGATGTTTAGCTGCACTTCTCTGGAGGATTCTGAGCAAACAACAACCAGCATGATGGGATTAGTTTGTCTTTGATCAGCACCTGTGTCCACTCTGGTCCGGTGCAGGTAGGCGAAGCAAACTCAAGTACAAGTAAAATAAAAGTATACTATCTTATTTTATGTTTGCTGAAGAGTTGGTTAGTTCCGCTTATGCTGATTTATAAATGCGAAGCGACCTTCTCAGTTAGAGTGTTCAAAGCCCGGATCAAACCACGCTCAGTCTAATATGGATGTCAGATGGCACACACTTCACCCCCATTGCCCTAAATGGATGTAGATGGCACAGATTGGCAGCCTCGTCTTCAGCATCAAGTATTTTACTACCATCAAGTGTGAGAATGGATGAATAATGACAGTGAAGATCTTTGAGAGGCAAATGTGAAGCTTTATTATTCTTAAACGAGCTTGATTTTTGAATGATTTCTATTGTGATGGATTGCACGACAGATCTTAGATAAAAAGAGGGGCATTAAATGATTCTTCTTAAACATGCTTTTTTCTATAAAAGAAGAGCTAGTTGTTATTGAGTCATAGCATTTATTTCATTTAAGTGTGAAGTGAGATTTGCTTGGTGGCAGTCTCATACACAAAGACTATAAAAGGAAACAAAACAGAATGATTTAAACTGTCATGTGCATATCTTTCCGCACAGAGCTGGTTAAAGTCAGTTACACTTGTTAGGAGTCCACCACTCCTTCCCAGCTGAGTTGCAGGTGTTGAAAGCTGCAGGTGTAATTCTGGATATGAGAGATAGCAGACTCACAGCTCTTTGACAGGCTTTAGCGTCAGTAGAGAACAGCACGGTCCACTGGCTCATTGATTTGTTATATTACACCTCGAGGCCACATGGACACCTCAGATGGAGTAATGCATCGTCTGCCATACAGAAAAGGCTTCTGAGACTGTCACTCTCGCCTCACCCAGTTTGATTCTCATACCCCTCGCGGAGGTTTTCTACATAATGAAGCTGTATGTTCCCTGTGTGTCTGGGTGGCGCTCTTATCTTATCAACTTAAAACATACACAATAGGCTAATCCTCCAGCTAGGTACTCTTGAACCAGATTTCTCCTAAAATGTGGATGTTATTCTCAGACGTTGCAAAGCTGATTGAAGAATGAGTCTTTCAAACAGACCACCCCACTTTCACATTTTCAAAACCCATCCCAAAATCTCAATAAATCAATTTTTCCTCTCACTAAGACCCCAAATCATGGATCTATGAGCAGACCAGTCCACCCCGCCCTGGACGGTCCCAGATGATGGCGGATGACCTATTTATCCTGGCTTTACTTCCTGCTTTTGGCAGCTTAACTGACGCGTGTCCCGAAGTGCCAGTCCCAGCAGGTCCTCCACATTTGTGCCCAAAGTCTGTTTTCACCAACGCTTAGCGCGCTCCCGACTTTGAACACGCCATCCAGAATAATTATTGTAGCTTTGGCAGGTTTTAGCAACGGTTAATCACCCATTTGGCATGAAGGACAACTAGCACAAATATGTCTGTTTTATTGACAAATTCGGCATGCCAGTATTAGCCTTAATCCATGGCTTTTTAGTGTTTGAAAACAGACTGCCTGCTGCTAACTGTGACTAGCGTGCATGTCCTCCCTGTGTAACTGTGGACTCATCATTAGACAATCTGTGTCCAATGAAACAGTCAGCACCACAATGTGTAATATGCAGTGATTTTTTTTTTTTTTTTAAATGCTACAAAATGCTCTTTTTGCAAACTGTATGTAAATTAAATATGCATAACACATTTTATATTTTTATTTTTTGAATCCCCCATAAATAATTTCATTGTAGGCATATGTTTGGTGTAGTTCCTTGGAGATGGATAAGTTTTATGTCATACAGTGATTCAACAATTCTTAACAAAGTAGTAACATAGACACAAGCAGATCTTCAACCTTAAAACAAAATTAGTGAAACTCTAAACATTGTAATTTTGAAGTAAATAATCATTTAGAGCAAACAAAGCTATTCACTAACTAAGTATTATCTGAATACATTATTGTATATTTATATGTTATATTATGCCTAAAAATTACTGCCCAAATAACCTGTAATGAAGCAGGGTAGTTTCAGTATATTTTACTGACTCTGCTGTATATGGACAGATATTTTTCATCTTTTAGGTCAATGTTTTTATGTTCTTTGTTCCTCATGCATAACTAGTTTAAATTCAAACCTTATTCCGTGTGTTTTTAGCTTTGGGGAGTGTCTGGCACTATCTCACTGTGTCTCTGCATCTTGCCCAAACATGTATCCGACGATGAAAACATGTTGTTGCTGATTTGTGACATTTTTGCGCTGACCATCTGTTTTCTACGCAGCCCGGGCCGTGCAGATGGGGCTAGCCACGCTAGCTCGAGGCAAGACAGCGCTAGCTTTTAGACACATCATCAGAATGAGTGACAAGTGGACACGGTGCAGCTGAGACTCTGACGCAGTTTACCCAGAGAGGGGAGTAAAGAGAGGAAGAGGGGATTCTCTCAGCTGTTAAATTTACTGAGGAAATACTGTCATAAAAGTCATTATTATGGTGATTTGATTTTTAACATGAGAAAATTACAGGTGCACTGGTGTTGGGTTTAAATCATAGACTGTATATATAAATGGAAATAGCTAATCGGCATAGCTATCCGTGTTAAAAATAGGAAGTGATCATGCTTCCAGCTCCATCCGGCTCCACTTCACTTTACACTGAAAAATTGATGATGAACCTCATCATTTTGTTCTTAAAATGTTTGCATTAACATGCTCTACATCAGCCTGGTATTTTTATTTCGTTATTGTGCCCATAAATCAAGTAACGTACATTGCTCGTGTTGCTAGTTTGCAGGTTTGATTGACACCATTGCTAAGCATCCATTCAGTGCTAAACCAGCAGTGCGGGCGGGAAGGGACGTTACTTTCAATCACTTTGCTCCAGATTGACTGTTTGGTGGCTATGATACTTGTGGTCGGAATTCTAAATATGGACCTCAGCTCCAAATTCGCCCCTGTAACAGCCAGCCTCGATGAGCTTTATTTGACTGGAGCCAAACGCTACGGGTGACGTCAGACTTTCTTAGTCCACTTCATTAATGCACAAATGCATCTCAGTTGCAATTAAATGGTACGTGTAACAAGACTTGTCTGGCAAATCCAGAATGATATCTCTCTGTATTGATTATTTATTATACAGAGGGATGTCGGTCTGGTCACCACGCCTTCTGTCGCATCTCGATCCAGAACCAAACATGATCAGTGACACATGTGAAACCAACAAGCTCATTGGTCACTTATCACTTCCAAACAACAGTTAGTTTAACAGTTTAGTGCTTTGCTCATTGATTCTGCAGAAAAATCTGCCATGTTTTTCAGTCCCTTATCACATTTTTCCCCCTCATGAACAGCCACATATTCACATCTTTGTAAAGTATTGGGAAAAGGTAAAAAACTAAATTATAAGCATTTATTAATTTATTCTTTTTTTTACTACATAATTCCATACATCTTACCTCATATATTTGATGTTTTCTATATGTAAAATGTAGAAGATAGTAAACCTTAATAAAAAAATAAAAAAATTAAATAAAAAAAAACATTTAATGAGAGGGTGATTGTAATAATGTAGCAAAGAAAAACAGTTACAACTCTATCGAATATTTCAAAAATACTTCACATCCTCAAAGTAGCCACCCTTTCATTTGTCAAGAAATACACCAGTCAAAGGTTTAGATTAAATATTTTTAGACAAAGCAAAGGGGTGGCTACTTTGAGGATTTGAATATCTTTGTGACATAATTCCATCTTATCTTACTTCGTATATGTGATGTCTACTGTATATATATAAAATGTAGAAAGTAGTAAAAATAAAGGAAAAAAAAAAAAAAGAAATAGAAGATGTGTCCAAACTTTTGATTGGTGTAGATGAAAGTCATTCTGAAACTAATCTGGGAGTCATATACTTTTAAAAATGGGGTATTATCCAAAATTTACTTTTTGAGTTTTCTACGATGTCATAACGTTGTTTCCTCATCAAAAACATGCCGGAAGGGGTTTCCGATGTCATCCATGCATGTTTCATTAATTTCACAATCTCTCCTGAGTCCTATTAGAACCCTCCTTACAGTTAGCTGTAAGAATCTGTCCAATGCTCCGCCCACAAGCCTACATCACCCATGCACACACACGACACTTTGCCATAAATACAAAAACATAATACAAAACTGTACACAACAACTTTCATCCATCCATTTTCTATCGCTTTATCCGGGGCTGGGTCACGGAGGCAGCAGCCTGAGGAGGGAGGCCCAGACTTCCCTCTCCACACACACCTCCTCCAGCTCTTCTGAGAGGATCCTGAGGTGATCCCAGGCCAGCCGAGAGACATTGTCCCTCCAGTGTGTTCTGGGATCTTCTCTAGGGTCTCCTCCCGGTGGGATGTGCCCAAAACACCTCACCAGGGAGGCGTCCAGGAGGCATCTGGAAAAGATGCCTGAGCCACCTCAGCTGGCTTCTCTTGACATAGAGGAGCAGCGGCTCTACTCCAAGCTCCTCCTGTGTGACTGATCTCCTCACTCTATCTCTAAGGGAGCGCCCGGCCACCCTGCAAAGGAAACTAATTTCTACCACACCGGGAATGTGGCACAACAACTTTACAAACCTGATGTGACGTGCAGTAGTTTCATTAGCGGAACACATCTTGACTGTGTTGCAATAGAGCTCTGAGGAGGTAGGGCCTTGTTAATACATTGTTTTTGGTCAATATAGTATTTTCAAACCAATAAAAAATAACATGGTGATCTAAATATGTCATGTGTTAGCAGTAAATACCTCATAGAAGTAAAATACTCCCTCTTTAAATATTGATACTAGTTCAAGTGAGTATTTAGTTTTAGTATCAAATAGTGTCAAGTAGCATACCTTTACATAATCCAGTAATTTAAAACATAACTAAAATGTATGTCAAACAGTCCAATGTTGTTATTACCTCTCAAGGTCATTCCCTTGTTGTAAACCCGCTGACTTTCCCACCCTCTGCTCCCTCATCTCATCTCTGCCTCAGCTCCATTAAACAAACAGCGCCATTCTTCGACCTGGGAGCGAACCGTCCCCCGTGCACGCATCTCCAATCTCCGACCAATCGCCTCCCACTTCCCACCGTCCTCGCCCTCTGATCGGCTGCCGCTCCCGCCCGTCAAACTCCAATCGAACTGTGGGTGCTTGTGCATGCAGACACGGCCCTATGCTACACCCTCTACATTCTAATGAGCTTTGAACACACACGGCGTTACATTGGGTCGCTTACTGAAGTGAGGGGAGCTACAGGCTAACAAGCAGGTGACATTGAACGAAGGAGCAAGACTACATTAGCATGCTCAAATCAATAGGCTGCGTTTACGGAGGTCAAATCAGGCTGGGGTGATGGGAAAAGGGAAGGATGGGGTTAAGGCCAACTTACAGTGTGTTACCGTAATCATTTTAGCTAACTTCATTTGGGCTGACGATAGATCTGCTGCCATGTTTTGAAGAGTCATTTGATGAGTCAACTTTTGTCAACGATTATGTCCACAGTGGTTGGTCAATTACAGGGAGACAATCTGACAATGAGCATCTGTGTAATCCCTCAGTCGTCCAATTTAGCACCTGGCTTAGTAAACACACCCCTTAGACTTAAACTTTACGGATCCACAGGGGATATACTTGGACACAGTAGTTCGCACATGAAGATAAAATAACAAAAAGCAGGTCAGATTAGCCCGCTTTGTTTTTAATCAGTAAAAACCTGCCACTGAATAATTTAGAGTGAGAAGATGTTAAGTTGGACCATACCAGGCATTTTTTTTCCCCTTTTTTTAGTAAATGCATCTTTTGCCGAAACAATTTAAACAGTCCAATATCCAAAAACTCAAGTGAGGCTCTATTTATCTGAAATTAGAATCAACTAAATGCTAGATTGAACCATTTAAACGAATGAGTTTTCCGCAATATTCCAAATTTACTGACTAACTGTCTTGGTCCACAATCGACTGAAACAAAATCATTCCAAAGCAAATACTAAACGATTGGCGACGGAGCTGAACGGAGCGCAGGGGGGAGGGGCTGTGTGTTCGGAGGCAGATAGCAGAGGTCAATACGAGATGATGGAGAGATGAGAGGATGGGGAGAAGGACGGGGAGAAGGACAGACGGGGCGGGGTCTTGTGCTGAGTTGAGTTTTACGCTAAAACAACAGTGTCCCGAGGAGTTTGTGAGACGCGTTTATTCGGAGACTGCAGGCCTGTCTGTCACTGTCACAGAGGAGAGGAGCGAGGAGGGAGGAGGGGAACACACTGATGCAATGAGAACGAAGATATACACAAAATAAAACAATGTGTATGGGTGTAAAGCTGGTCAATGGGTGTCCTGATGAGAACGAAAAAGGGGCAGGTGGGGATAAAATATGTCATTTCTGTATTTGCAAAAAGATAACATGAAATAAAAAGGCATATGTAAGTCCATTTCCAAGGTTTTCAAGAAAATCCAAAGCTAAACTGCCTATGTCAATAAAATTACAAGGGTAGTTTGTTTTTCAACTTGGTCAAAATAGAAAATGACTTGAGTTGCGCTGTGAGGTCGGCGATACCCTAGAACCACTGTGAAACAAGTCAAACATCTCGGACCAATAAATTAAAAACTAGTTAAGATTATTATTCTAACTTCAAAGTTCTTCCACTGGGCCTTCATTTTGTCCGGTGAGCCAAGTCCTCCTACTTTTTGTTCGAATGCAGAAGGATCTGGAACCAGACCACAGGCAACAGTCCAATTTGGGGAAGGTCCAATCACAGCCGGTAATTTGTATCATGTTTTTCAAATGCTCAAAGCTTTTCCTCTCAAATATTCTTGTATCATTCAGAACTAAACAACTTTTACCTCAGTTACATAAGAGTTTAGTGCTTTTCTGGTTGATTTGGCAGAAATCTGTGCTCATATCCCTTTATTTCTTTCTGTTTGACTTGTAAGCTGCCATGTTTGTTTAATCTGGACTTCATCGGTTAAGTGTATTTACCTGTTGAAGGCCAGGTTGCTGAAATACATTGTCAATAATGGATCTCACCTTGGCATATAGCGTGGCTTCACTGCTGACCTCCTGTAAATTAAATATTTTTACAGCATGCGTCACCATTTTAACTCTGGCCATTCATGGGTTTCAATGTCCTGTTATAGACGCCATTTTGAGGACTTTTGATTACATATTTCGCATGTTGGATGGCCTTGTGTTTCCATCAATGAAGAAGAAAGTGTTTCTCTTGTTTAATTATTAAACAAAAGAAAAGTTAGCACATCGTCCTCACCGGCCTAACCCCTGCTTACCAAAGCCACATTTCTGGGTTCTAAATCGTCTCCAATTAAAGTTATAATTGAAGGGCCCTGCTTTAGTGCATTGACAGAGCGTTTACTCCACTGTGATAATGGCTTAATTATCTTTATCTTATCTCATTAACTCCATACAAAGCTCTTTTTCCAACTTCACACTTCGCCACACATCACACACACCAGCAGCTAGATCTAATCATTAACAACTCCACGTTCATTCACAAAATTAGGCCCTAATTTTTGATTTATTTTAACATTTGGACTCATTTGTTTTTGCAAAGATCTTGTCCATTTTCTGTTTAATTCAAAGACGCATTATGTATCTTTCCGAGTGGGGATACGCAACGATGGAGATGTTATTGCTTTCCCTGGAGTGTTCCACAGTAGAGCATTAAACATATCTAAAGTCATTTATTCAGAGGTTTTGTGGTTCAAAATGATCTTTAGTAACATCCATTCTTACTGTGAGGGGAGTTGCCTCTCCACAGATATGACCTGTAACTTTGATTGATCACATCTCTTGCTTATTGTCGCCATGGAGATAGTTTAGTGTCATACAGTGAAATATTACAGGCAAAGCAATAACATCTTCATGAAGACAAGCAAGTAGCTGACCCTCCAAGAGAAAAGTTACACAGTGCACCTTTATGTGACTAGCGGTGGATTTTGTAAGCATGGCAAAGTTACGCCTCATTCACTTTAGTTCATATGTGGGTAAGTTAGATATTCAGAAACGCTCCGGTGCAAGTGGATTGAGTTTAAAAGATGCAGGCGCATGTTATGTGGTTTAAGTTGAGTGTTTTTGTCCTCGGCATGGCCTCATTCGCAAACATGGCCTGTGCAAGTGCGAATACTTCTTAATCCATGGGATTCATAACAAAAAACAAAAAAATAAAAATAGGACTATTGACATATATTAAGAGTTGAATACTAAATACAGTGGTCCCTGGTTTATCGCGGGGGTTATGTTCTAAAAATAACCCGCAATAGGCGAAATCTGCAAAGTAGTCAGCTTAAATTTTTACAATTATTATATGTGTTTTAAGGCTGTAAAACTCCTCACCACACACTTTATACACTTTTCTCAGACAGGCATTAACATTTTCTCACATTTCTCTCTTGTTTAAACACTCTCAAAGTTCAAACCTTCGTATATTATCTCCCTCTTCCTTGATGATCGCTTTAAATGTGTCGTTCTTGTGCGCCTCTCCGTGCACAGAAACATGTTTGAGTCCAAAGCATTTCTGAAATTTGTCGGTGCAGAACGTTTCATCGACACTGTGGGTTTTGTCGGGGAGGAAACTTGCAAACATACAGCACTTTAGAGTCACACAGCGATCGAACATGTATGTAAATTTGGCTGAACACATTCTGTACTGTACAGGAGACACGGCACGGAGGAGACTGATGGACAATGGTCTACAATCCCTTAGCCAATCAGGACACAGAACACAATGTGCATTCAAAAAAAAAAACAAAAAAAAATTGCAAAAAAAAAAAAAAAAAAAAAAAAAAAAAAAAAAAAAATTCTGCAAAACAGTGAGACTGCGAAAGGTGAACCATGATATAATGATGGACAACTGTATCTTTTGAATGGGAAAACAACAAAACCTAAAAAGTTTTTTGTTCACATTCCAGAGTTTGATGATTTCATAATTTCAGATGAGGGTCTGTGTAACTCAGTTTGAACAAGAAAGATACAAACAAATGCTGGACCTTACTATTACTTGTTTGAGATTGGAGCCACAAACTTGCCACATTAATCGTATCATCTAAAGTCCTTTAACTGACAACAATCATGTCTTTGGACTTTTGAATTGAAAAATGTATCTTTAAAACAGTTTAAAGTCCTCTAAATGATGTCTAAACAGGAAAAAAGTGACTGAAATCCATGAGGTTAATATCACTAGGCCTGTTACTAAAAGACATTTTAAAGTGTGATATACTGCAGAAGTAAATATAGACAATAAACGGTATTATTGAAGCCAAACCTTAAAGCAAAATTATCCCTAAAAATACTTTAAATGTACAGTATAGTTTAAAAAAAGTGCTTTTTTTTCTCCTTTATTTTTCTTATTTGATTATGTATTTATTTTCCCCCATTTACATTCAATATATCTTATTTTCTCACTTAGGAATTACTAGTATGTATTTATTTTCCCCCATCTTCTATATCTTATATACCTTCTCCAAAATTAGGAATTACTAGTATTAGCATTCACAGCATACAAGTGTAAATCTCCTCCAAAATCATGTTAGGGCCTGGTATGTCTGTTACGTCCAAACCACAGAAAAATCACACACACAAGCACAAACTGGTCACATACAAGTGTAAATAGCTGTTACGTCTGCAAACCATGTTAGGGCCTGGTATGTCTTGTTATGTCTAGGTCGGTCTTATCACCACTTGTCACAATGTCTGTCTATGTTGCATTAAATAAAACAAGCAAAAAAATCTGAATTAAGTAGTCATTTTGTGTCTATAATGAGTCATAGAAGTTCATAATCCAACCTTCTACAGCTCAAATCTGGTCATAGTACAGAAAAATAACCAAAATGTTCCTAGTAGAGCAAAGAAAAAGCCCTCACGATAAATACTGACCCCCAAAACTGATTGTTCCAACTGTAATATATTGAACGATAAGTCGATAAAGTATTACCACCGCCCCAACAACGCGATGCTGTGTCACCGTGCACCTGTATATATCGTCAGCTCTGTTTATACTGTCTCTGACCTATAACGAGTTCATATTTACACATCTCACAGAATTTCTCTTAATCCAATGCAAATGCTACCGCTCAATAAGCACGAAGTAGCTCTTTTCTTGCTTGTGAACAGTTCAACTTCCACAGTTTAAGTCCAGTTTTCTTTGGTTATTACCGCTCAGCCCGTCCAGTAGTAGAGTGATGGTTTGTCAGTGTGTATATAGGTCAGGCCTTGGTTTGGGGATTATCTGCTGTCCGGGTTTTGCGCTGGCCTCTTTGTAAACATGAGCAGCTTTTTGTGCTTTTCGCTGCGTCGCCGTGCAGGTGATGTTGCCATGGAAACAGAGTCTACCTGACCACAGTTCTTCTCACAGAACATTATTTTAGATGCGAAACTTAAGAACTTGTACATATATCACATCAAAATGGAGGCTAGACTTGGAGTAAATCCAGATTTAAACAAGGACTAGAACAGAACTAAACCAGACCGAATCAAGTTTACATCAGAGCTAAACTGGGCCCAAACTAGGCCAAACTGGGAACACCCCAAAGTTAATGAAACAGCTAAAGGTAAACCAGTCATAAAGGTCTAATGTAACAAGTTCATAAGGTAACACTTACTCTTACGCTGGGTACACTGATTTTTCAACTCTCCCAATAGCACTGCGTAAATATTGGACTAGGCTAGACACGCTTCACCCCTAGACTTTGCATGTAAACCAGCATTTGCCTCTTAGGGCTGGACATGAGAATTGATTTTACCAACAGAAAGTTAGAAAATCAACAGTGAAAGAGAAACAGACAAGCAAATTAATCAACAGAAAACAAGCAAATGGAGAACTGTCCCAGAATATCCCCTGTCCTTAGATCCTCCTTCTCAGAAAAACTAAAAAAAAACCCAGTGGGAAGAAGAGAAACCTTGAGGAGAACCACAGTGAAGGAGAGATCTACTCCCATGGACGGGCAGGCTGCAGATGTGTCCAGGACTAATGCGCAGATAGAGTTCTGTACGACCAGAGCCCATTCAACAAAGGGACAGACAGAGGCCCACCCACATCAGGACGGGAGTCACCCCAGCCTGGCACCGGGTCATTCAGCCAGGCACTGGGTCATCCAGCCAGGCGAGGGAAGCGAGGGTCCGGGTACACAGAACAGGATCAGGGCACAGAAGTAATGCATGTCTCATCCTTACTACCTACTTGTGGTCTAACTATGCAGTTTACATGTTACTTAAATGCCCTGTACCATTTTACGTCCCCATGTATGTAAGCAAAAAATAGTCTTGCTCCAGTTTAGACATATTGTATAAGCAACTCTTGAGGTCAAAATATGTCCACTGTGTGCTGCAGTGACATGCAGTCAGGTGAGACAGGTGAGGCCATGCTTCACCTGTCGTCACAAAGAAAAAAAAAATGAAATGGTTATATTTGTCCAATCATTTGTACTATAAAGTTATTTTCTATTCAACTTTGCAATTTTAATTATTTTTTAATTCAAAATCGCTGAATTTTTATGTTTACCATTGAAATACTGAGACGTGCGGTGAGGCACCAGCTGTTCGTGCCTCACATGGACTGACTGTGCTGTAGCTCAGCAGTGACGCTGCTGCTTTAAGTGGCTGTAAAAAGACGCCGGGTGAGGCATGTAGTTACCCTGCCTCATGTTAGGGGGCACTCGTGAGCCCAGGGATTCTTGTAACTCCCGCAGAATAGGGGCCGTAGAATAGAGACAGCAAGATACAATTTAGAGTTAGCAAATCAAGTTTAGCAATCCGTTCACTTTTTTTCACTTTTGTCTGGCTCCACTTTTTAAATGGAGGAAGATTACATATTAAAGCTCAAGCAGTTTTCTAAACTGGACTTTTGATTGAAGCAGGAGGTTATAATTAAAGAAAGACCAACGCTAAAGGAGCTAAATGGTTTGCTCCAAACTACGGGATGAAAGACTCGCTCTTTTCAAACAGAGTGGAACAAATGGTAAGAAATTTAATTACCATTCATAATTCATAATTCATTAATCCATTGAAAATTGGGGAACCAGAATAAGGATAAAAAGAAAATGGAACCAGCTTGCTTTTTATTTCATACTATTAGAGCTATTTCATGCAGTCTTCGGAACTTTTATTTTGAAATTTTTTTTTTTTTTTTTTTCAACTCTGGCCCTAAGTCACTGGGAGAGACATTGGCCCGGGGCCGACACCTGGTTTACATGTTTGTAAATCTGATTGTGACGACATCAGTGCCTCACCAGCCTTGAACCTCACCGCACGTCACTGGTGTGCTGTCATTTACTCATAAAGCATTTCAATCAGAAAGCGGTGAACATGAACGCGAGCATGCCAGTTGTTTGCATTACCAGTACAGCGAAACTCCACTCAGGTCTCTGAAAGTTGAGAAAAGTGTTTAGTAATCACGGTGAATAACTAGGATGCTCTAAATTCACAAGGTAAGTGAGAAATAACTTTGGACCACTGCAAATCAATACACATTTTACTGATTTAAATACCTTGTTAAAAAATGCAGTAGTAGGAATACAGGGGTACGTGCAATATAACTCTGTGCAATATGACTTTGTGCAATATAGGGGCATGTCCAATACAATGAAATTACTGTTCTTGTCCTTGTTCACCTGTCCTGTCTGTACACAGCCTGGGTACATAGTGCATGTTTGTTTTATTTTTTGCAGCACCAACCTCCCAGGGGGTGGTTGATCAATTGTTGCCTGTTGTATTTTCTTGACTTCAATATAAGACCTATTCCAGCCAATATAACACTCTTATGAATTACATGAGCATTATCGTTACTATATCCAGGCACAGATGAGTGGCAATAATTGATATTTTGTTGCTGTCCCCATGGCAACGTTTTCAAATGCATGTGATTAAATTCTCGTTTGACCAGGCTGCCATTAAAGGGGCGTAGTTCGTTTGCAATTATTATACCTCCAGTCAGAAAATATGACCCACTTCTCACAGACGGCATAGCATAAACACTGGTGTACAAATAAACAGCAACATCCCCTTCATTACGTCGTGTAGTACTTTTTCAGCCCAGAGGAGGAATTTTTGTAGTATTAAAAATGATTGTTGCGTTAATGTGATGTGATTTTAACGAGTTGTAAATGACCACTGGATGAGAGGCTGCTATTGTAGTAATGATGGGATCAGCGAAACTAATTAGGGCCCTGTGTATGTGCCTTTAGTACTGGTGCTGTAGGGTTTAACTGGAGTTTACTTCTGATTGAGTCTGCTTTTTCTATACTTGAATATTTTTTTTTGTTTTTAAGAGTGGTAGAAGTTGTTCATTTTACACATTTTGCATTGTTCCAAAGGTATTCCTCACTTTCTTAATGCATTTGTATCATATTTATTCACCGCAATGAGTTTATTAGTGTTTATAAGTAAGCCTGTTGTGTACTTCCATCACTCTCAGACAGTTAAAATACTTTATAATTAGATACAGACAACTTGCAGTGGAAATATGTTGACCTCAAGAGCTGAGTCAAAGAGGCAAAGACAAATTTTGTTCAAGTAAAAGGACAAAATAATATGGGGCTTCAATTGACGTATGGACACATAGTATGCATTCTCTCCATGGCCCAGCACCAAAGTACATCTCCGTCATGTTGGTGCCATATGAACCATTTCACACTCTGAGGACTTCAGGGACTGGCCTCCTGCTGGTGCCCAGAGTCAGGACTAAACATGGAGAATCAGCATTTCACTTTTATGAAGCTCAAACCTGGAATAGTCTTCCTGAAGATGTGAGACAGGCCTCTACTTTGACAATGTTTAAATCCAGGCTGAAAACAGTTCTGTTTAGCTGTGCATATGACTGACAGGTTTTTTCTGCTCTCTTCTCTTTCAGTGTTAATTTTATGATGATTATTTATGTGTTTTTTGTTTTTTTGTTTTTTTATTTGTGTGATTATAATTCATTCTTATTCTGTAAAGCACTTTGAATTACTTTGTGTACGAATTGTGCTGTACAAATAAACTTGCCTTGGTCGCCTCAGGATAAGTATTTCACATTTTCTAATTTAAAATAAAAACACACTTTATAAACTACACCTCTGCTTCCATTCAGGCATTTAGGCACTAGAGCTCCCTCTGCTGTCAGCAACGGGAATTAACATTTAGAAAACAAACAAATGAAGTCCTTATCCCTGTGTTATATTATGATATAGAGCCATGAGTTTGTTGTAACACACTTAGAGAATGACCGCAGAATGATAATGGTTTACGGACTCAAAGCCGAGCAGTAGAACTTGGAGTTTTATCTGCGATGCAACTAAACGACCAATATGCAAACAGAGCATTTTGGAGTGCTCAGAGCAAAGACGACTTTGGATTAATGGATTATTGAAGCGTGAATGAAGCTAAATAGAACTCCAGGTATGTCGTTGATGAGGAGACATTATAATATGATTAAAAGGTCAAAATTGATTTATTTTTTCATAACATGTGTTCTTCAAGGATTGTTCAAGAGGTTCATAAGATAGTCCACAAACTCCATCAGTACACAGAAAAACATTACAACATTGACCGCACACAAGGACAAAGACAGACAGGACACAATAAAGAATGTTACATATTGTTGAGAGCAGCAATGGCCCAAATAATAAAACCCAAATAAATAATAATAAATAATAAAATAAATAAACCCAGAACATTGTCATTGTGTTGGCACAGAATGGTCGCCATGTCTTGCTCAGTCCGCCTCAGGACAGTTGCAGTTGCAGAACATACTATACTTTTGCTTTAGTGCGTGTTTTAGTTATCTCGTATTTAGTTACAGTGTTTGCATTCCAACCAGGCTTGTGAAATGTAACTGTTATTATTTTTTATTCAGTGTTTCTATCGACACCACGAAGCGTCACACTACAGGATGTTCTCAGGGGGTCCAAAAAGTCTCCCTTGTGCTTTTCACCTGTCCACCTGTAAAAACAAGAACATGTTAGCTGAACTATCTGGGCAAAACAGAAAAAATACATAAATGAAAAAAAAACAAAAAACCTTTATTGATCGATCATGATTTTCTCTTGTATTTACATATGCTGCCAATGTTAATTATATGAACCTTAACAAAACAGACTTTTAACTAGTGCCATTTAAAACTATTTTGCTCAAGTGAAAGGAGAAAATGACACGGGGCTTCAGTTGACATGTGGACACATATGATGCAGTTTTTGGCTTTAATTCCCTTTTAAACATGCTTTTGTTCACCTTGGGATACGTATTTAACAAAGCAGACTTTTAACTAGTTCCATTTAAAACAAAAAAAAGCCAAATTTATTCCTCCAAAGCCTGAACTCTGCTCCAAAGCGCATGCTTTTACTGACAGGGGATTGGCTCCTTTCACCTCTCAAATCAAAAGACCCACGTTAATTAAAAACATTAAAAAAAAAAAAAAAAAAAACAACAACAAATAATTGGAACAATATTTGATTAAAATTGAATTAATTGTCCCAACCTTATTATGACTCTGTGGTAGATCCTCCCATTTGTATTATATTTTTACCCAAATGTTTAAACAAAAGTCCATTCTACTGTAGCGCCAGCCCAGTGTAATGTTAATTAAAAAGAGTGGTTTTATGTTTTATTCTCTCCTCTGCACAGGGATGTCCACATCACAGCAGCCAAATGAGAATCTTCGTCCTGATTTGAGAGTAATATTTTTGGACACAAGGGCGGCGCTCTGAGGAGGGGGCATACAAACACTGAGGCTCCTCTGACTCGTGGTGATTTATAATGGCATCACTTACATTAGCTGCACAGGGATATTTATAGAACAGACTGATGCCGCTTCATTATATAATCCATACAGGCCTCCTCTCATGTTCTCAATGACATCACATGGTAACAGACTCCAGGGACAAACACAATGGAGCTGAGGATGTGTTGGGATATTTAATGGTGCATTGTGGAACTTTTCTGCAACCTGCTTATCTCAATGTATATAATTATGTTGTCAAGAATGTTCCATGGTATGACTTATCTATCTTACTCAATTATAGGTGTTTTCATTGTTAAATAAATACCTCAAAATACATAAATTCTTACTGTGAGTGGGCTCGTCTCTCCATAGATCTGACCTGTAAGGAACTGGTGGTGTAACCTGCTTGTCTCCATGGTGGTAGACACGTTAAATGCCATACTGCGGAACATTCCTGGCGAAATAATATCATCTCCATGGAGACAAGCAGGTATCAGACCCTCAACCAGAAAAAAGTTAAATAGTGCACCTTTAAGAACTGGTAGTGTCCTATATATATATAGTTTTAAATAGACATTTGGATATATATTAAATATTTTGTATTTTCCCAGTGGATTTTGGGGACTTACGTAATTCTTTAATGGTTTGGAGGTGGGCAGGCCTAGCACAGACAGAGATGAACAAAGGCTGTTGCTATTATCCATTTATTTCCATGTGTGTAGAGTTGATAATTCACCAAAATAAAACTGAAGAAGGTTGGAGACCAGCTTCAACACTAGAGTTCTGTAGTTGTGCACAACCAGTGACGTTTATGTCGAGAGCGGGATTCGAACTGCCAACATTCAGATCAGTGGACAAACACTCCACCAACTGAGCTACTGTCGCCCCTGACATAACAGTAACTTCAGCCTGTCATCCTGCCCATACAGATCTGGTTGATTGTGGAGACTGGATGACCTTCATACAGAGGCAAAGTGAGTGAAGTGTTTTGCCTAAGGACACAATGACTGTTTTGGGGTCCTGCAACGCCTTAGTCACTCTATTGTAACTGAGTGTAAGTAACAATCAAAGAAAATCAAATAATTGTAAATGTCTTAACTAATTTAATCCTACCACATGGGACTGAAAACTCAGAAAGAAAGAAAAGACAGATCCTGCTGTGATCTCAAAGTGGAATCAGTTTTATCTGTCAAACCGTCAGAGGAGAAGGCAACACTTTTGTTTCACTGCCGCTTCAAGTGACTAAGTAGGCTGTTTGGACTTAAATTTCCCATCTGGCCTTTGTTCAGCCCCACCTGTGCTCTCTGGTTTTCTTCTGTCAGGCCAAAGCTGGTACACTCTCAGGCAGCAGTAACATAGGTAGCATCTAGTGGTGAAGTATGAGAATACATCAGGGGAGGCACAACCAGATGGTCGCTTTAAGTGTTAAAATTAGGTTTTATATATCATGTCATATTATTTGGTTTCAAGGTATGGTGACCGCCTTACATGGTCATAGCAATTAAGCAATTCAGATTTAAAAAAAATACAATATCTTTTGAATGGGGAGAGGTTCTCACAAAGGCCTTCAAATCAGGAAGGAATTGTTTATCTGAAACTCATGAATATTAGTGTATTGATCTATCTCTATCTATGACTAGACCACTCAGGGGTGGGTGTGCCCATGGACACAACAACAACATCCATCTGTGGGAGCTGGAATCGTACTGCCAACCTTTGGATCAGTGGATAAGTATTATCAAATAGCCACTGCTGCCCCAACATAACTGTAACTTCAGCCTGTCGTTCTGCCGATACAAATCTAGTTGCCTCTAAATGAAGGTCATTCGATCTCCACAACCAAAGTGTTTTGCCTAAGGACACGATGGCAGTACGGTGATCCTGCAACGCCTTAGTCACTCCATTGTAGTGTAAGTAACGATCAAAGCAAATCAAATAATTGTAAACGTCTTAACTAATTTAATCCTACCACACGGGGCTGAAGACTCAGACAGATCCTGCTGCGTCGTCATGTGTGAAGACTTGAAGGATCTCAAAGTGGAATCAGCTTTATCTGTCAAACCGTCAGAGGAGAAGGCGAAGCTTTTGTTTCACTGCCGCTCCGAGTGTCTAATGCCCCGATGAAAGTGAGAACGACACAAACTCCGCTCAAATACAACGCGATAGAGACGAGCTTTGATGTGAACTGTTCAAAAGACTCAGATCAGGAGGATTCAGGCTAATGCTACGTCCGATAACAAGAGAACACAACCGCTAAAGGAGAGAGGTACGTGCGAGTTTGTAAACAGGACTACAGAAATCTAACGTCTACGGTACATTTGAAGTTTGATGTTGTTAAAGGTAAGAGTATTTTTTTTAATCATTTGTAAGCTACATTTTTAAGAGAGGAAACTAAATTGCAACGTGGGTTTAGATCAATATCCCGACTTATTTTGTTACAGAATTAGCTTTGATCCACAAACAGAACACAAAAAAGGGTTGAATTCTGTTGACAAAAAACTAAAAGTTGAACAGAATTCCAGCTATACTAACACTACCTGGATGACGGTTTTACAGACACATTTAAAAAGTAATAATTCATGTCCACTGATCCGAAGGTTGGCGGTTCGAAGCCTGCTTTCGACGTAAACATCGTTAGTTGAGCAGTCAGATCCACTGAGCCGCAGGTTGGAGGTGCGATTCCGGCTCCTACAGATGAATACCGTTGTTGTGTCCTGAGACAAGACACTTAACCCTCCTAAAGCCCTCAGTGTCTGCGTACACTGGTGCATGAATGTGTGGGCGAGCGGGTCCTTGATGTAAAGCGCTTTGAGTGCCTAGACGGTGGAAAAATGCTTTCTAAAAATGTGATCATTTACCATTTACAATTGGCCAGGGTGTATTCCAGTGATTCCCCAACTGTCACATGCGCCACTGGAACGCTAAATCATTTCTTAGCTTGTACTTGGTGTGAAAAAGTTTGAGAACCATTGGTGTATTTAAGATTTAAGATTCATAGTTATCAAAACGAAAATACATGTGGGGACACACTGATTGAAATCAAACCAGGACAAACAGGAGCTGTAAATGGTTTGTATCTAACGTCTGTGTAATCCCTCAGTCGTCCAGGTTTGATCCATAGCAAAAGACGAAATTAAATCTGTCAACTGGACAGATCGCTGTAGGAGTGAAGAGGTTTCGCTGCTCATCCAAGCTGCTTCTTCAGTTCTGGTCAGATTGCTTGTGGACACTGCCTTATATCTATCTGAAGGGAGGGGCTAACTACACTGAAACTGTAAACAGCTATTGTCTCCAGTTTCAGCCTTAACGACCCTATCCAACCTGTATGTTCTCTTTGTTTCCTGTTTGTTTTGGGTCTGAGGGTAGACTTGTAGATCGGTGAGACATTGTGTCTGAGGCTCCCATTCCTGTTTAAGGAAGAGTTGTCTTTCCTAAGAAAAATACTGTAGCTTCCTTTATTCCCCTTTCAAATAAAACCTTTTCTCTGGCTGGAACCTCACTATCTTCAAAGGAGTGGTTTGTGGCTTTGAGATGGAGATGAAGGTTTGTATCTAATGTTCCACAGTATGGCATTAAACCCAAGCTTCCAAGCATTTACATCATTCTGTTGTTTTAACAACTCAAAAAAGAACATATTTTTTGTTAGTGTTAAAAGAGATGCCCCTCCACAGATTTAGCGTGAAGTTTGCCGTGGTGGTATCACTTTTTTTTTTGTCTCCTGATCTCCTGATGAAAAACTGCGGAACATTCCAGGTAAGGCCAAAGCATCTCCATGGACGAGAATACGGCAGACCATCTTCCAGAAAAGTTATATATGACTATTATGCGTTATATATGTACAGTTTATTTTTACCTTTCTAATTTTCCTGCAGCAAATTTTCCATTTTTCTAAGCAAATCATCAGTCCTCCCTTCAGACTTACAAGAGCCTATTTCCTGTATTACCACATATTAGCATTGAAAGCACCCATAGGACCCAGAGGTCACGAAAGCTTCTCCTGCTCAGAAAACATACACTCCTCTGTTGTTTATTCAGTGTAATAGTGTGTACCAGCGAGTCGGCTTTGAGCCCAGTCCACCACATTAATTTATATGGAAATCTGTCATTTACTGTAAATGGCTCTTGATATCGCATCACACTCTGAAATGGAAACCGCTAGTCTTTGAAAATGCGCCCGCCGCATTGACGTCACCTCATCTGATCTTCCTCGAGGGCACCCGAGCGTCACATTTTCAACATTCAAATGAGTAGAGTTGTGCTGTATATAGAGAGAACCAATTAAAATGAACACACAGGGTCACGTAGCTTTACATTTATGTTTCACCTTTTCTTCTACTGTTCTGTATGTCTATAAACCAACAAATCTCCTCCTGTGGTCTTACTCTAGGCCTCCTGTTTCACTATCCCTCCTCTGCACCATATAGTCACTCCCCCTCTCCCTCTGCACCATATATTCACTGTCCCTCTTCTGTACCATATATTTACTGTCTCTCCTCTGCACCATATACTTACTCCCCCTTCAAGTGCCAACACCACACAATCCGCATGCATCACGCAAATGAAAACAACTCCACATTGCGTCAGATTTGTGAAGCTGTAGTGTATTGTTTGGTATCATGCTTTTGTATATTTATGAAAATGGCCTGCGGGAGTATGGGTGATGTAGGCTTCTGAGTTGCCTACATCACATCACATTGGACAGAATCATACTGCTCACTGTGAGGAGGGTCTGAAAAGGCTCCGCTGAGATATTGCTAGATTACTCAAACATGCATGGATGACATAAAAAACCTTTTCAGGCATGTTTTTGATGAGGGAATGTTATAACATGATAGAAAGCTCCAAAAAGCCCATCGTGCATGATACCAGCTCTTTAAGTTAAAACAAAAGAAATCTACACTTCAATTAAAATGTCACAGCAACCAGGATTCACTATTATATTTATACCACCTTTATATGCAGTTTCTCATCCAATTTTTATGATCATGCTCAAGAAAGACATTCACTACAACAGTTTTATGCACGGCTCATTGACTTCTACAAGGAGCACGCCACAGTCATGAAAAGAACACTATGATACAAGCGTGTTACAATCCTCATGCACAAAGCCCTATGGGACCTTTACAGCGCCGGGGCACCAGGGGGAGCCGTGTACAGAGCCCGGCTTAGTTTTATGGTGTGTAATTTGACAGTATGAAGGTGGGTTGCTCCTTTATGATCCTATATGTGATCGTACAGAGCTGGAGATGTGACGGAATGCTCTAATGATAAGGCAGTGAAAGATAAAGCTGCAGGGTGGAACAAAATGGTGAGAGGGCATGACTGTGGGGGATGTTACAGTTCATGTCAAATGATTAGGGCTTGTGTAAAGTAATATAGTATTTAAAGTATGGTTTCATATTGTACGATAGGTTGTAACAGAGCCGACGGACGGGTCAGATTAGATTGCCATGGTAGAATTTCATGTTTAACGGTCAGATCTGGCAGTATAAGCAAACACACAAACAAAAAAATCTGTTTTTTGTCACAATAGCTTTAGTCACAATAGCTATTAGAAAGAAAATCCTCTCTGAATAATGATAATAACGTCAGGGATTTCTAGGGTTTCACAGAAGGCTCAAACATTTCAGATTGTGTATGTTAAATTCAATATTAAGCGGCCAAAATATATCAATAAATCCATATTTTAAGGCTACATTTCTATCAGACAGTTCATGGATAACGAAGAGCCCTGAGTACCAGAAAACTACAGTGTCCACTCAGATTTGGTGTTGTTTTGGGGGTTAAATGTTCAGAAGTGCTCACTCATTCACTTGGCCTGCAGACAGCAGGCAAAGGGCCCTGGCATCAGTACTGACCAATCAGATTCTCTCTTTGCAGTTGATTGATATAAACCAGCGCTAGTGCATTGGTTTAGTCCCGCCCACGCCTTCTCGCAGGACTGTGCTGTCCTGTGTGGGATGGCCACCAGCTGGCGCCTCACTGTTTTGCTTGTATTAAAAGTTTATTGAGGCGAGCTTGATCTGCGTTTCACTTTTGGCAGAGTTTAAAAACAAGAAATAATGAGAAGATGGTTTTGTTTGGATCTTTCATTTGGACTAATAATGAGAGTTATTTTCAAAAAGGAGTTGTCTGTGTTTGCTTTGCAAGTTATGCTGGATATCCTGACTACTAGCAACGGATTTACTGACACTTGAACACATGGATCTATTAGCTCGGACCTCACTGAGCACAGATTTAATGAACTGCTGAATTACACATCATCAGATGGCATGACGTACAAGTACATCTGAGAAGACAGCAGCGGGGAGTCAAGTGTAGTAACAGTGTAGTGTGCATTAGTTTAATGTGCTCTATGTGCAGTCATTAGGATCACAGCTAATGAGATGAGATAAAGGACAAACACGTGTCTTTACACTTGTGTTCTGTTGTTCATGTGCGCGCCACTTCTGACTTGGCGTGTGAGCTCGTGAGGTCGTATCGATCAGCTGACTGTTTGTGAAGGGGAAGTGTGTGGAGACTAGCGATGTGTTTCAGTGTCACTACATTTATGCATCAAGACAGTAAGATAGTCAGCGCAGTTTAACTTCTAACAGCAGTGGTTGTGGATATTCATGTTCACGCACAGTAAAAAGTGGTTGTATCATGTGTCTGCAGTGAGCTGTGCCTCACGTGCTCCTCTGCAGGTATGTAGGGGCTGTATTTGTAAGTATGGGTGGCTGAAGACTTAGGTCCAGAGGGCACAGTTCACCTCTACCATTATTTTTTTGTGGATTTTATGTGGCCATAAAAAAAAAAAAAAAAAATGAATCTCCCATAGAGATATTTAAGAACATATCCTCCATATAAGATTCTAACATGTGGATGTGGATGCAAACTTTGTAATCTTGGTAACTGGGATATCTCCACCTCCGACTTGATAAAAATGCCCTGGAACCCCCGCCCAAACTGGTACTTACCACTTACAAACTGGGAGTTGATCGAAGGACTCCTACATCAGATACATGTTAGACTGTGATGTACAACAACAATGCTAATCAGCACAAAAATGTGGATCTGGGGTGAACCACAAAAGAACACTTGATGCAGAGTCAATTTGACAATATTCTGTTACACAATAACGTACAGACATTTCTTTAGACTTTACATTTCTTTAGCTTAAGGTTTAGCATCAGCCATATTGTTTATAGAGTTAAATCAGCTCTGGGACGCTCTGAGGTCGCCTCCCAGTAACACATTGCAAAACACAAACTTAAACTTGACTACATTTTTTTCCACTCCCATAGATCTTATAGTAAAAAACAGCACTGTAGACTTTCTTGTATAGCACTATTGCCTTTCTATCTGCACTGTTGCAACACTGAAACTTCCCCAATCATGATACAAATAATAGTTAATTTAAATTATTATTCCCCAGTGGCATAAACCCCTTGTACATATATCTTGACATCTAAGCCAAGCGAATAGCTGCATTAAGTTGGGAGCATGTACCGTGACAAGAAAAAACACAACACTTAAATATTCAAGAGCCTAAACTACTACAAGGCGAAGACTGTGGCCTACACTAGAGAGATGTGGAGCAGAGATAATGAGCATGTCCCTGGTGATTTCAACCCGGTGTCAAACAAGGCCAATGGATTACACTAGCATATATATTACCAATAAGAGACAAGTCAAGATGGAGACGCCTTTTTGAAGTGGTGCATGCATGGACGTCAATATCAAGCAAGGAGGCCATATGAGAGCACTCGCAGAGTACCCGGAGGACAAAAGAAAAGAGTGAGAGGAAAGGAAGGGCGGGGTCTGGACATATGAGGAACAGTGTGATTGGTCTAACAGGGGTATCCATGCTTCAAACTCCGCTCCTGCAGCCACGTGTTTGTAATCAGAGACGCCTGGCTGTAATCAGGGCAGTCCTGCGTGATGTCACATAGTACTTGATATTGCAGAGGCCACTGAAGGCAGCTCAAACAAACACACAACACAAAGATTTTATTTTTTTGTATTTTTTTTTTACCAGAAAGCTGCAAATGTACCTAGTTTGCGCTAAAGTTGCAAAAAAAAAAAAAAAAAAAAAAAAAACAGGAACAGAAGATAATGCTTTTAAACACCATACATCATTTATAATCACACCTGCACTTATTTCTGGTATCATCTGAG
The DNA here is from genome assembly GCA_019594935.1 of Periophthalmus modestus. NCBI lineage: Eukaryota > Metazoa > Chordata > Actinopteri > Gobiiformes > Gobiidae > Periophthalmus > Periophthalmus modestus. The sequence goes on from JAIEZT010001368.1 coordinate 27,657,524, forward strand.
TATAAGTTCACCCCCCCGCACCAAACTTTGAAAAAAATTTTTTTTGCATTTTATTTTATTTTTTTTATGTATTTGTATGTATATATGTATTTGGTTTAAAGCAGGGGAGCGGTTATAAGACTGGTTTGGAATAAGCAGAGAGAGATGGAGAAATAAAGGGGAAAAAATGAGGAAGAGGAGAGAGAGAGACGCAGAAGAAGAGATAGAGAAGAGAAATAAATATATGTGTGGGAGCGAGTGAGGGGAAAAGGTGAGGAAAGCGTGAAAGAGGAGAGGAAACACACAGAGAGTATATATATTTAAACCGTCATAATTGTGTTCCTTGCAAGTAAATTGTAGCTGCTTTTTTAAAGAACTAGATGTAAAAAAAAAAAAAAAAGGAGAAGCAAACAGTCAGTGGAGAGGTGTTGCAGCAAATCACAGATGGTAAAGAATGATAAATGATATTCAGCAGTCTAAACCACGACAAGGCGAAAGCTGCTGGACATCTGGAGCAGAGTTAAAGCGCTGTACCTGATTTTTACTGTCCTAAAAACGTGAAAAACAGAACTAGTTCATTTTAAATGGTTGGCAGTGCCCGGAGAACTAAAGGGGAGAGTGAGGGGGGAAAGTAAGGGGCGTGGTCTGAACATATGAGGAGCAGTGTGATTGGTCTAGCAGGTATCCGCGCTTCAAACTCCGCCCCAGCAACCACATGTTTGTAATCAGAAAGCTGTAATCAGGGCAGTCCTGCGTGATGTCACATAGCGCTTGAAACTGCAGAGGTCACTGAAAGTAGCACAAACACAAACAATGTTATTTTTTATATATATATTTTTTACCATAAAGCTGGAAATTTACCTCGTTTACGCCAAAGTTGCAAACTAGGTAAATTATTCCTCACTTACCGTATGCTTATTTGTCTCTTTTTATTCACAGCAAGTTTCCAAATGCTTTTCACAACTTTCAGAAGCCAGAGCAGAGTTTTAGTATCATGATAGCATGCTAACACACAATTCCTGTTACTCGGACAATAAAATGCCTTACAATTAGACTTAGGCAGAGCATAGTGGTCTTATTTTGACCTCAAGAGCTGCTTAAACAGTATATCTGTACTGGGGCAGGACATGTTTTCCTCATATAGATGGGGAAAAAAAAAAAGCAATCTGGCATAGAGCCTTTAAGGAGAGGTCCCTCACGGTTTCAACCCGGTGTCAAACAAGGCCAATGGATTAAACATGTGTAGCACCAGAATCAACCAACAGACAAGAGAAGTCAAGACGCCATTTTGAACCCGTGTGTATACATAGAAATCACAGCGTGGAGGAGTTTGCATTGCATGTTGGGTATACTTCATTCATATGTGTGATTCATTATACAGTGGTAAGATCAATGGGGGGAAAAAAAGATCAAGAAGAAAAGAGAATATGGAATGAAAAGAGGCCTCCAAAGACAAATGAGAGATTGCATCAATGGACTGAATTAATTTTGTCTCTACAGCAAATACAGAAAACTGGATTGAGGGAAGAGAGAAAGGCACAGGCTAATATATAAAAAATACTATGAACATACTGTTGGTGGGATTAAGTCATTTTGTGTGACAGTGGCTTGTTCTCTTATTACTTTACATGATAAATAACAAAAGAAAAGTATAAAATCTACCAACTTTCACAAACTACACTGAAACTAAAAACACCTGTTGTTTAAAGTTTCCGTTTGTCTCGACATAAACATTAGAGCGGTCAGATCTAATGGTCATCAGGTTGGCGGTGTGATTCCAGCTCCCACAGATGAATGCCGCCATTGTGTCCTTGAGCAAGACACTTAACCCCGTCGCCTTTCATCAATCTGAAACCTATGCATGCCATTAATAGAGAATCATATGCACTTTACTTTACGAGATGTGGATGAGTAAGTGGTGGAAGAAGTACGCGGTTTTGTTACTTAACTAAAATTACAGATACCAGGGCAAGAAAATACTCAAGTAAAAGTATCACATGAAATCTACCTAAGTAAAAGTATTAAAGTATGAATGTGTTTAAAATGCACTTAGAGAGTAAAATGTAAAAGTATTTCAGGCAGATTTTGAGATCTAAGTTCAAAATTTTGTGATTTTGATAAAGACTTTTGCTGAATTTGGTTCAACAGAAACAACTGAATTTTTTTTATTATTTGTATTTTATTTTATTTTTTTTATTTTATTTTATTTTTTTTGGCTGTTTTGGATCTGTATATTTTTGTTTGCTCAAATTATTATCCTTGGCCTTTTCAGCAGGTCTCACACAATAATAAAAAATACTTTCAGTCCTGTTCAAAAACATAGTGGTAAGTACAGATATCCACCACTTTAAAATGTACTTAAGTAAAGTACACATAGCCAAAATTTGTACTTAAGTAGTGAGCAAGCAAAGAGTATTCATATAGCACCTTTCACAGACAAGGAAGTGCTTCACAACAAGAAAATAACGCAAACAAATAACACACAATTACAACAATAATACAAAAAAAAGAAAAAAGAAAAATAAAAAATAAAATACTGTACAGTACTTCCACTACTGGATAGAGTATATAGTAGCTAGTGTTACCTAAGCACAGTTTTCAGTTGAAGTAGCTAAAGTAGCAGTTAAACTAAACCATCAATGTTTTACTCTGTGGGTGTCAATCAAATCTGCAGCTTGGAGAACTAACAGCTCATCGTCAACGGCAACCAGCTCTGGCAAGAATCAACTACACCACTGCTGTCATCGAAAGAGGAGAGGAGAAAGAGGGAGAGGGAAAGAAGGAGAGGGGAGGGAGGTAAGGGAGCGAGAGAGAGGGTGAGGAGGCTGAAAGAGAGGAGAAAGAGGGAGGGAGGGGGGGGGGGGGGGAGAGAGAGAGAGGGTGAGGGGGAAAGAGAGAGAGGAGAAAGAGGGGGGGAGGGAGAAGGTAAGAGGGGGGGGGGGGGGGAGAGAGAGGGAGAGGGGTGAGGAAGGTGAGAGAGAGGAGAAAGGGGGAGGGGGAGGGAGGTAAGATAGAGAGAGAGGGGGGGTGGGGGGGAGGGAAGAGAAGGTAAGAGAGGGAGAGGGGGAGGGAGAAGAAGGTAAGGGGGGGCTGAAAGAGAGGAGAAAGAGGGAGAGGGAAAGAGGGAGCGATAGAGAGATAGAGAGGGTGAGGAGGAGAAAGAGAGGGAAATAAGGAGAGGGGAGAGCGATAGGGAGGAGAAGATAAGAGAGAGGGAAAGGGGGAGGAGAAGAAAAGGGGAAAGAGGGGGAGGGAGGAGGAGAAGATAAGAGAGAGGGAAAGGGGGAGGAGAAGAAGGTAAGGGGGGGCTGAAAGAGAGGAGAAAGAGGAAGAGAGGGAGGGAGAAGAAGGTAAGAGAGAGGGCGAGGGGGCTGAAAGAGACGAGAAAGAGGAGAGGTAGAGACGGAAAAAGAGGAGATAGGGAGATAAGTGGAGAGGAAGGGATGAGAAAAGGGGGAGGAAAGGAGAGAGGGACATAAACAGAGAGAGAGGAAGAAGGAGAGGAAGAAGAAAGGGAGAGGGAGTGTGTGTGAGGGAGGGTTGGAGAGTAGAAAAGGAGAGAGTGGGAACAGGAGACAAGAAGAGAACGAGGGAGAGAGCAAGGGAAGAGGAGTGTGAGACAAGAGATATGGAGAAAGAGAGGCAGGGAGGGGAGAAAGAGATAGCTATGTGGAATCTGAGAGGAGAGAAAGACAGGGGGAGAGTAAGAGATAGAGGGAAGAGAGGACTGGATGGAGAGAGTGGATTGGAGAGAGGAGATACAACAGGGGTGAGAGAAAGAGAGAGAGTTAGAGAGAGAATAAGTTAAAGGAAGAGAGAGGATCGAAAGAAGAGGAGGAAGAGAGGGAGGAGACATTGAGTGGAGAGAGAGGGAGGAGAGATAGAGATAGAGAGAGGGGGGGAGAGATAGAGCGGAGAGAGGTGTTGTGAGGAGCGAAATAATCAACATGGAAGCTGTAACTCTAAACCATGAAAGCCTTGGCCTGAAAACACTGGATCTGCTCCTGTGGCCGCATTACTCCACTGGCACCGGCCTGTTCCACTCTGTCCACACAACATGCTACGGAACACCTCTGCTATGGGGTAGAAACAGAAAAAGAAGTAAGTCTTTTTGAGGCTTGTTTGGCAGAGCAGTGGATGTCCAAGTGTTATACATAATAGATTGGCAGGAAGTGATCCGTCCTTTTGTGCCCTAGTATAAGCACCGCGTTACGTAAGAGGCGTCCGAGGAGCCTGCTTACAGACAGCTGGACAGTTATTGGTTTTGTTAAGTTTAATTAATTAATTAATTTATTTACTATTATTATTATTATTATTATTATTATTATTATTATTATTATTATTATTATTATTATTATTATTATTATCATCATTATTTTATTTTATTTTATTTTTTTTTTTTTATTTTATTTTTTATTTATTTATTTTTTTTTCATTACATTTCATTACAAAAATAATTAAATAAATAATTATAAAAAATATGTTTTCGCCTAGTACGTGAGTTAGGGGGTACTTGGGGTAGTCAAAAGTCAAAGCTTAGGAGGTAAATGATACAAAATATGTTGGGAATCGATGGATAACATAGGTTCTAGCTCGGCAGGACATCTTGGTGTTTTATTGTTTTATTGTTCTCTACCCATGAGTCGTATTTTATGTATATCTGTTTTATTGGCTTTGTGTGAAGCGCTTTGAGCAGCTTAAGTTGTATTTTAAATGTACTATATAAATAAAATTGAATTGAATCAAATTGAAAACTCCAGCATACATTACAGGTAAAATACTAGTTATCTCTCCAGACAGCTTTATTACATCTTAATTTTATTTATTTATTTCAGTCAAATTTTGGTTGCTTAAGGTGAGTACATGAAGACAGCAGCAGACGGTAAAATGCAGGAGATAAATAAAAAAATAACACCAGGCACATTTACATGAACTGCAGTGACCTCCATATTGTCCATATATCCTCATTCTCATGGTTACGCACGTGAACGCTGAATATGAGGTCTACGGCTGTGTTCACTTACATAGGAGCTGACTACACGGTGTATCAGTTAAAGTAAGTTTTCTCATCTTGGACTAATTAGCATAAGACCCCTGTTCCTCGTCCACATGTCTGCATAATGCATTTAGCCATTTTCATTCAGGTATTAACTCAGTAATAATTATTCATTACAGTTGCTTGGTCTTAGGATCCAGAAAACACACTTCTCCAGTCTGGTTACCAGTGCATCTCCCTGAGTTCAGATGATTGACAGGTGGATCAGCCAATCAGAAACACACATTGTCCGTTCATATCAAAACAAATATGGCTGCGTAGGAGGAAAAAAAGAAAGGAAATAAATATCACAGAAGACTGAAAAACGCTGCAGCTTTTGCAAATTACCAAAGCACTGAACTGTTATTCTGAGGGGAGGGAAATATTTTATATTTATTCAAAATGATATGTGACCAATGAGCTCCTTCATTTCACAGTCATCACTGAAATAAACTAAAGTTCGGTTCTGGCTCAAGATGTGACAGAGGGAGTAAGACCAGACTGATGTCCCTCTGTATGAAAACAGAGAGATAATATTCTGGATTTGCCAGTGATATATTTGGAGAACATCACTGAGGTTTAAACCATAACTGTATATCTCCACTGTTTTCATTCATGCAGAATACTGTACAAATCTACTTCATATTAATAATTCCCTGCACTGTTTACTGCCACAGTGCTTTAAATACATCAATAAACATTCCACATTCTCCACATTCCCAGAGATCACACTGGGGCACTTTAAACCACTGTGTCTGTGAGTCTTAACACACTGTGAACATGAAAAAAAAAAATAAAATAAATAAAAGTTTTTAATTGTCTTTTTTTTTTTTTTTAGACACACATATCTGATTTTTGGTGCATTAAATGTGTTATTTTAGTTGTTTTTAACCTAAATCTTTTAATTATTATTATTATTATTTTTTTTTTTTATGAAACTGTAGTCTAACATTATTAACAGTTTATTCAAACATTTGATCTTTTAGTAGGTAACAATGAGCACGAGCTGTTTCACATGATCTGGATAAACTCAAATTAAACATTTATCAAAACACTTGTTGTCTCTGGTGTTTCTTTTCTTCGTGCAGGTGCATTGAAAGCGGATATCAGGGTCCCTCGGTTAATAGAGAGCAAAAAAAAAGAGAGCAGCTTAGAAAATAAACAGAAAACAAGGCAGATACAATCAGACCTAGAGCATGTAAGAGTCTGAAACATCTCAAATTCACCACTTTTCTAACTGTAAAATGTGGATAGCCCGCCACCTTATACTTCCCTTGTTTTATTTTTTAAATTTTTAAGATAGCTTAAACCTGTCTCGGGTTGGATTAGTGGTCGCTCATTGGTATTTCAATGAAAAAAATCCCTCCTGTCCAGAAAGGATTTTTCTCATAGTGTATCTTAGTGTAACCAAACTGCTCGTGTTCGGCTGATAGGGACTGAAAGGGCATCTATGGCTTTTGACCTTATTTTCAGATCATAAACTTTTTCTCTGCTCAAAGTCTGTCTGTTGTCTTAAAATTCGTCTGCTCTAGCTAAACTCAAGTGTTGATTGGTTAGAGTGGTCACGTGGTATTACATGAACGAGCATGTGAGCAGTGTGAACAAGCCAAACTGTCATGTACGAGCCGCAGGTTTAGAGCATGGTTCAGAAGCTCCTGGAAGCATAAGCATTATCATTTATAATTATGAATTTTAAGCTAACCCCATGAGACTTTGAACGACAAGTCTCATGGGGAGTAGCTTAACTGCACATGGTTGATGGGCAGGGCAGGACTGGTACGTAAAAGCTAAACTTGCGACATGCGGCATTGAGCACGGCCCACTGACTTCAATGGGCCCCGGGGAACAAGCCCCACACATTTATCAACAAAGCGACAATTTGTGTCCAGGTTTTCTGCTTTTTGAGGAAGTCTAGAACTAGAGTACTGTACATAAGTTAAGATCTTTACCATTATGTTTTGTCGATCTGGAAGTTGCTTATGTTTAATAATTAATTGTGTGATTTTTTTTTTTTTGTCACTCCCGTCGTTCTACATCTCTCACAAAGATGTCAGTGTCACTGAATCTGGTCAAAAGAAACCCCCTATTCTCATCCAATGCTTGGATGAGTCTAAACGATCCACAGAACATTTCTAAGTGTAAGTACAGAGACGTTTTCATTGTTATCAGGCCTGCACCGACATCTGATATTTGGCCTACTGTGGCCGATAACCAATGTTTGCCCATACTGATGTTTTGCTTTTTAAATCCATAGCAAGTCCCACAAGTTTGTAACCAGATACAACATGAAGCCCACACGATGCACAACTCTGCCTCTCTCTCTCCCAGTGTACCTGTGTGAAGAAACTCCAGGGTTTCTGATTACATGCATGTGCCAACCTGATGAGCACATCAGGTAGTTGAAGTTAGTGGTTTTCTAGTGGTGTTTTTGAACTTGGATGATGCTCTGTTAAGTTATTCCCTGTTCTATTTGTGTTCATATTTCATGTTGTGATTATAGAACCATGGATAATCTGGTCAGAAGAAGGAAGCTTGTCAATATGACTTTTTCATTCATACTGATGTGTGACTGTTACAGGAGGATGAGGAGGACCTGACCTATCCACTGCACATGTGGCTCTTCTGTCAAGACTCAGTGGAGACATCCGTCCAGTCAGCTATGGAAACAAAGTCTCCATCGTACTGGAGGGACAAGAGGTCATCACATTAAGAAACTTCCTGTAATAATTTCTAGAAATGTTCATACTGTATGCATTACACATCTGAACTTTTAACCCTTGAACTAAAAAATTTAAAGATCCCGTATTACGCTTTTTTTGTATGTTGTAATATTGTTCCCTCATAAGATGTTTAACACACAAACCCTGCATATTTAGACTGAGTTCTTTAAACAGAAAAACTACTCTGCTCCACCTTGTGATGTCATGTGGTGCTCCACTGTGTTTTTTTTTTAACTCCATACACCTTCACTAGAATCATTTGGATCATTTCTGCCCTGGAATTGCCCATGTAAAATAATGGTAAAAGGAGCTGTTAACTTGAAAACTACCACTACAAACTTTGTTTGTTGTTTGTGTTTTTTTTCTACTTTTTTTATAAGCATAGTAAATGCATATCGTAAGAACTATATATATATATATATATATATATATATATATATATATATATATATATATATATATATATATATATATATATATATATATATATATATATATATATAAATGGCTACAGCAGATCCCAGGAAAACATCAGACATCTCAGTCCAGAAAAGTGCAGTACTAGGAACAGCAAAGATACTGCGCAGACCCTCAAGCTCCCAGGCCTCTGGTAGAGGCCCCGAGCGTGGAAAAAAAAAGAGGGGATAAAAGACCACCCGCGGAGGGTGAGGAGGAGATTTTTTTTTTTTTATATATATAATATATATATATATATATATATATATATATATATAATATATATATATATATATATATATATATATATATATATATATATATATATATATATATATATATATATATAATTAATGTATTAATTAATTAAAAAAAATGTAGGGTAAATGGTGGCCTAACAACTAATAATAATAATTAATAATAAACTAATTATATAACTAACTAAACTCATAACTAATAATCCTACTTTGTCTTAATGCAAATTAAAAATATGTAAATATGAATATAAATATGAAAACAAAAATAGCTGCATTAAAAAAACTAAACAATTATAATGATTGCATGTACTAATTAGATGGAAAAAAATGCCCATAATAATATATTTTAAGATTTTAAATGAATATTTATTATTATTTTTTTTATTTGTGTAATTAAAGAAAAAAAAAGAGGCAACCATGTATCTCAAATGTTTTAATTACTGCTACATTGTTGGTGACATGGTTTGCTGTTAACACACTAGTGGTGAACACATGACCACATTGTGTTGTGAAAGCCCTATAACTTTGTGAGGATTAGACAAAAGTAAATACTCCATAAGAGACATCTTTATGTATTTAACCTACAGCCCCGAGAAATGTCTACACCAAACACACAAACTCACAAAGTAAGTGTTTGTCATGAGGCGTCTGCTGAGCTGAACTAGAAGAGACAGAGACACCAAAACATGTGTCAAAGTATTCTGTAAGGTCAGGGTGACGCTTTGAAATTGTTGAACTTAAAAGGTAATAAAGGTGCACTATGTAACTTTTCTGTTGGAGGGGTAAAGACCTGCCTGTTTCTATGGATAAATTATTGGTTTGCTCAGAATGCTCGTAAAAAAAAAAAAAAAGTATTGCATTTTTTTATTGTCAGTGGTTTTATTGCTAATAGATACCTAGATACCTAAAAAAAAAAAAAAACCCACACTTGTCTCTTTGACCTGTAACTTGGCCTTGTGGCACTTGAGATGGATAGGTTTATACTTGAACTTTCCAGGCAAGGCAATGACACGGATACAAATACAAACAGGTGGCAGAACTTCTACCAGGCTAGGAAAGTTACATAGAGCACCTTTAAACAATGGTCAATTATCTTACAAACTGTTGCACTTCAAACATTGCAAATAAAGTGAGACTTGTTTCCACAATATACAAAAAGACAGCTTTATTTTTCTTTTTGCCTTATCTATGAGCTTATAGTTGAAAATCAGGTTTAGGTTAGCACTGACCTGGGGTACCTGGAATTATTCATATTTTTATTTTTAAGAAGGTAGAATAGAATAGTATTTGTAAATTTCACATACTTAAGAATGTTTTGGAGTATAATGGAAAAAAATAGATAATAAAAGCATTAAAACCCTTTTCAAAATGGACGTAAAGAGTAAAAAGTAAAAGTATTTTGTGCAAATTTTGAGATTAAATAAAGCTCCAAATATAGTGATTTTGATAAAGATTTATGCTGACTTTTGTTCAACAGAAACAATTCAATTCTAGCTGTTTTTTTTTATTTATTTATTTTTTGTATATTTTTGTTTGCTCAAATTATGAACGTGTAAAAAAAAAAAAAAAAGAAAGAAAGAAAAAAAAACACAGCCTTTTGAGCAGGTCTCAAACGATAATAAAAACTACTTTTACTTTTCAGTCCAGTTTAAAATGTACACATACCTGCTCTAAAATGCACTTAAGTAAAAGAAACGAGTACCCACTGTAAAATTTATTTAAATACAGTACTTTACTACTTTTACTATGTTACATTCCACCACCAAATCTGATGAATACATGCGATTACTTTCATTGGGTTCGCCTGTGTAAATAAAGATAATGAAAGAAAGAATTATAACCATCTTAGGTCAAACCTGCACATGCTTTGGCCTCATCTTCACCTGATTTGCTGTTTTTTTCTCCACACTGATCAATACCTTCACCCAGTGGCATTATTACATGACATTTGGATATGGGGAAAAAAGCAGATGGTGATGAAAAGTGCCGATAGCTGAGAAAATATTGAATGTAAGCCAGACTTCAATGACATATGCATCCAAAAATCAAATGAATTATTCGAGATGGGGCCAAAATGACGTTGCGACCTTTGCCTTTCACCGCGGCTATGTCAATCGAATCGAGGTTTGTAGGGTTTGGCTCCCAGGCAATTAACATGAATCTATAATCCAACGTCAAGGCTGAAGAATGTGTGCGCTGGGGGATACATGCAGGCAGATGTGATGAACGAATGCAAACATGAAAGATTTACCAGACGGAGACAGCCAAATCCATATGGAGCAAAACTTACAACAAGATTTACAACTATTTCTGAGTTTGTCCCAAATATATCAAACACAACCTTTGTTCAAACATCTTCATTCTCTGGTCAATCCAAGAACAGCAGCGCTTCTCAAGAAGGACTTTACTAGACAGTCATTAAAAATAGACAACAGTGTGAGCAAGTATGTACGATATGGGTTTTTTCATAGCCGATGTTGATACCAATTGCTTAGAATCCATAGAAACCCTTGGCCGATATGTAGCTGATATTTTTGGACTGATATATAGCCCCTTTCTCCCACAAACCTTTAAGAGAGCTGTGAAGTCCCCTCTTTGCACTTTCAGGGTTCAGGTCAAGCTTTCTGAGCATTTTTAGGCAGCAGGTTGACCAAAATATCGGCCCGTCCTGGAGAACTAAGGCTGATACTGTGGCTGAAGCACTACAAATATCATCCAAATCATATATTGGTCTACCTCTATTGTCTATTCTTAGTTGTTTAATGTTTGGCCTTTTGCAATGCTGTAGCACATGCCCAAGACAAAATGCCTCTCGAGGACAATTAAGTTTATTCAGTCAATCAGCTGTGAGCGTGTTGTGTAAGTATACTCAGAAATAAAATATTTCAATACCATCATGTCAATGGTACATGTGTTTAAAGGCAGGTCTTTCCAAATTGACTAGTTCCTATCCTCGTCTACCCAGCCAAGTCTTATCTCCTATAGTTCGAATGGACATGATCGACAGGTCAGTCAGAGAAATGCATGGTCTGTTTGTATCCACAAAAACATGGTTGCTCAGATGTAAAAAGTCTCATCTAAAGTAAGACTATAGAACCGATGTGGGTCGTAATCAGTTACCGATTTATGAAATATATTTCACAGTGTAATAGTACTCTTAGAAATATTTGAACATGCGTTTCTTGTGCCACTCTTTGAGATATAATTGAGCCTTTCTAAATTTACATTTAACATTTGGAAATACCACATTCTGTGTTGTCCTTCCAATTACATTTACTAATGATGACTTTTTTTTTTTTTTTTGGATCTGTTCTCTTTAAAGAGCAGTTCAGAAGACAAGCTCTTCTACTTTTCATTTATATGACATAAGCCAGTGTGGGAACTCATTTAACTACAAAATAATCACTGAGAGAGATGACCAAGGCTCAGATCTGTTTAAAATAGTTCAAACTGAGAGTGGGAGAGTGTTTACCCTTTGAAATGATGAAAATCTAAATAAAACGTTGCACTACAATAATAATAATACTGTTATTGTGATGCCAAATATGTTTTTTTTTTGTGCACAAAGCTCTCACTAGTGTCGCCTGCTTTGCTTCTGAACTGTTGGTTCAAAGTTAATCAGGTTAAAAATACATAAAAATAGGAAAGAAAAAGATTCAGCCCTTTTAAAAAATACACATCCCACCATTCATGTTAAGGAACTGTTCAAAAGAGCCGACTCGTTCACGAACGTCATATCTCTAAGATTAACTTCAAAGTCAAAGTCAGTTCTCTTGAGAACTGACTGACTGATTTCTAGAGAAATACTTTTAAAATTAATTAATCATTGGGTTTATATAGCGCTGTTCATGACACCCAAAGAGCATTACAGAGCATTATTTATTCACTCCACACTTGGTGGTGGTAAGCGACGATCTGCCCTGGGACAGACTGACGGAGGTGAGGCTGCCAATCTGAGCCATTGGCCTCTCCAACCACACACTGCCAATGCACACACCACTTTTATTCCTGACAGTGTGGGTGAAGTGTTTTCCTAAGGACACAAGAGCAGTTTTTATCACCGGTGTTCCACTGTGGCACCTGATATTCCCAGCTGTGTCCCATCCACGTACTAACCAGGCCTGGCCCTGCTTAGCTTCTGAGATCTGACGAGATCAGGCTTTGACAAGCTGATATAGCCACATACTTGAGTAACTTCTTGGACAGCTACTCCTACTTGAGTGATATTATTTGAAAGTAACAGCTTTGCTCAAACATGACTAAACCACCCAAGATTCCTTTACCTGTTTTGTTCCACTATGTAACAACAAAACCTTGTGTCTTGCTTAACCTGCCTATTGAATTGAGTGGGTTGACTTTGCACACTGCCTTGTGTTTGGCTCCAAATAAGAGAGAAAAGCAGAATGTGTGTGGAAAGCTGCTGTTTGTCATCTTATGGCAGTTTTCCAGTGAACGCTGAGAACTCTATTAGAATGCATATACCTTTAGCACACCCACACTGCTAACGCTAACACCAGACTGACAGCACAGCAGGTGTCTATGAGCCTCCAATGAGATAAACACACAGGAACAGATGATAATGTGTGAAAATATTTGGGTGTTTGCGAGCTTATGGGATGAAGAAGGCAGTTCAGGTGAGCTAATCCACCACTGAAAAGAGCTGAGGCGTTATCGGAGTCTATAAGTTGCAGAGAGTTGAAAGACTTTCTGTGTCTAAACTTTCAGAGTGAAATGAAGCTAAAGTGTGTTATTCAACCAGGACGACTGCAATGCTTACCTTGATGTTGGCAGCCAATCACAGCCTGCTGACTTTACCTCTCAACCAATGGGACTGTTACATGATGACGTCATAAATCTGGGTCCAATGGAATTCCAGGAAAATTCACAGATTTTATGGAAGATTTTAACCATCTCCAAGATTTTGAATATTGTTCTATATAGTATATACTTCCATACAGTGGAACATTCCATTTAAAGTGGACTGCACTAGAAAAGTTCCATGTTGCACCTTTAATGAATCCATTTTGATGGTAAATGTAGGTTGAAATGCTGTGCCCTGACATGTCTTTATACATCAGGAGGTTTAGCAAAGTCCCCATTTCTGCTCTTTTTGTTTATGGGACTATGAACCCTGCCTGATTCATAAAAATCCACTCTCCAACAGCTCCATCTTTGTCTTTTGCTATGGATCAGACCTGGATGATTGAGGGATTACAAATACATCTCCATCATCTTGTTGTTTCAGCTACTACCCTCCTCTAACCCATTTCCACCACAGCAGCAGAACCATCAGCTTCTCCAGTGAAGATCTGTTAGTTAGTCTCTCCACAGATCTAACCTGTAACTTGGCCTCATGGGATCATTAGCGAGAGATAGATAACTTAAATGCTGTGGAACATTCAAGGCAAACAAATAACAACTTCATGGAAACCAGCAGGTGGCTAGAAAAGTTAGACATGTTCCATAGTGCTTCTATGTGGAGTCAGAACTTTTGGGTTAATGGCTATCAAAAGATTCAAAGTCATATTTTTTTACTTGCCCTCATGGCATCACTAGCTTGTGTCCACGGAGAAGTTTGGCCATCTGAATAAGCACCAAATTATTTAGTACTTAGATGCACATCAATTATTGAAATTCTTATCATGCAAGTCAAAAACAGATGACATAACTTGCAGTGATGTAACTAAATATTCAAATTGAGAAGCTCCAGACTGAAACTGAGAAAGTTGGAAAGAATCCCAACAGAAACAAATCATGGGAACTTGGACTTAATGAGGAACTAAACCAGAACCAAAACATCAGGACTTATCCAGGACCAAACCAGGACACAGCGATACACCCATGTATCCACCTAAAATGGTCATTTCCCACATGCTTATTTGGTGACTCTCCCGGAAGGCAGTGCACAACCAACGAACCATCTGTTCGTTATTTATTTTGAATTAATTTTTCTACAGTAAATGTGCATGATTTCCTCCATGTTATCTTTTAAATATTTAGTTTCTTTTAAGTATATAAAGAGTAATACTATTGGTACATGCTAAAACACTAGTAATAGTAACCCAATGAGGCTAAAGCTACAGCTAGTATACAGAGTTCATGAGTTTCTGTTTCATGACACATTTTGAGACAGACATTTTGAGGACTTTTCACCATTCACAAGATATATTTTGTTTTATCTCTATCTGGCATGATGTCAGCATTTTTTTTCATGCTATTACATGCTCGGTTTAACTGATTCTAACTTACCAAATGTGTCAATATTAAAACAATAATTTAATAGATCTTACTTACTGCTTGTATTACATTTTTAGTCAGGTCTTAAACCAGTGATCCTAGATTTATGTGAGTGCTTGGTTTGAAGTTGGTGTCTCTGCTCAGTTCGGTTCAAGTGGTGTCAGCTGTGAAGAACATGGCATGCTGGGAAAAACAACATGAACAATCAAACCATGTTCCAAGCAGGAGTCGAACCCCCGTCTTCAGATACAAGCCCAATGTGTTGAAGAGGGAGTAGTCACTGTGAACACATAACATATTTAGATCACCGTGTTACCGTTTGTTCTTCTGAAATTGCTATATTTAGTTTTGTACAGGATCATATGGCTAACTGTAAGGAGGGTTTAAGTAGTCGCTAGGAGAGATCACAAAATTATCCAAACATGCATCAACAAATAAAATCTTCATGCATGTTTTTTGCATTTTACCCCCTCATTACACCTTTAACCTTCTCAGATAGGAGAAAAATGTAAGAGTAACTAGCTAGAGCAGGGGTGTCAAACACATTTTCACTGCCACATCATCAAAATGGCTGCCGTCAAAGGGCCAGATGCAAAAAAAATCTAACTACTTTTGTAACTTGTCAATTAACTTTTTCTGTATTTATTACTTATTCAAGTTACAAATATTGCATATGCATTTGTCTAGATGTAAAAAATTGACTGTGTAACTGTGCATCTCCTAATAAAATTACATTTAAGACCATCATATCTTTTAATTTACCCTGTCGAGGGCCACATAAAATTATGTGGAGGGCCACATTTGGCCCGCGGGCCTTGAGTTTGACACATGTGAGCTAGATAATTAGTTCGAGTTTTCATGCTATGGACGTCTGACAACATACATAAATACTAGTCTCTGGTTGAAAGTTGAACACGTCAACAGGAGCGAGCTGGGGCGGCTCGGGTATCTGCTCTGGAAGGAGGCATCGGGGAAAACCAGGACACTCTGCAGGGGCTATGTCTCTCGACTGGCCTGGGAACGCCCTGGGGTCCCACAGAAGGAGCTGGAGGAAGTGTCTGGGGTGGGGGAAGTCTGGGAGTCGCTGCTTAGACTCCTTCCCCCACAACCTGGCCCCGGATAAGCAGAAGAAAATGGATGGATAGATGGCTTTTAATAGATCCCCTTCTGTTTTTACTTCCCGTTTTTACACTAAACTAATTCAAGCATCAATACTTGTATACTTTACAATCTATCAATGAGCTTTTGTGATGCTCAACAAGCCAATAGCCTAATTTCCTCCCAAATGAGTAATTCAAACCAACAACTCTTATAACTCCAAATTTCTTCTTTACTTAAACTATCCACAAAAGGCCGGGTTTAGCCCCAATTTGGCCTGTAATCTCTGGATGTGTGTTGTCATTGGCTGCCTGGAGCCCTCTTCTCATTATATGGTAGCTGGCCGCTGCGTGTCCTTGTGGGGCCAATTCATTAGTTAGCCGCAAAGCCCAATCAATCAGGGCAGCATCGGCACGGATCATAATTCAGGGCAGGTACAGCGGAGAGAGAGAAAGAGACAGAGAGAGAAAGGAGGAGGAGGAGAGGAAATGAGAAAGTTGGACGGCTGCGTAGAAAGACAAACAAGAAGGATTACAGCCAGAGGAGAGAGAGAGAAGGAGAGAAAGAGAGGAGAGAGGGAAGGAGAAAGAGAGGATGGAAGGGGCTGGGGAGAGAGCAAGGGATAAAGGGAAACAGAGAGAGAGAGGAGGTTGTAAGGTAAATGCACTCTGTCAGGAGATGTCCCATTACAATGCACTTGTCATTAAAATTCAAATTCACATTCTCTGCCTGTGACTACAGTGGAGCACTTCTGGTGCATTAGGTTTGGAGAAAAGAGGTGGAAAAGAAGAAATATTCAGGGACAATACACTGTCTGAGTTGAAATATTTTGCAGAACTTCTTGTATACATTTGAAACGGTGCGTTACTTCGTTGAAGGGTGCACTATGCAACTTTTGTGGTACCCGTCTCTGTGGAGATGGAATGTTTAGTCCATGTGTGAATCTGTTTAATCAAAATATGATTTTTTTTTTCAAGGCAAACCTGGAAATTCCTTAAGGCATGCAAGTGTTTCCAGCACACAGGTTGAAAATCAAGCCTCTATACCTGTGTTGTCACGATGATAAAATGTCAAACTGTTGATACTAAGGAATATATTTCATACTCAATACTTTATACACTTTTAAATCTTCAATAGCTCCTATAATTCGTAAGTTATACTCACCAAATTTTAGCAGTAGGTAAACTGAACCTTCTGAGATTTTTGGCAATATATACGGTTATAATCGTTCACTTACACTTGAACTTATCACTACTTAAACTAGGGGATACATATTGTTTAATAAGTAATGTTTTTAAGTGTCCAGCATTTTTTATTTCGCACTGAATAGCCCGATACAACAGACTTTGCATAACATTTGAAAGCATTTCTGGGCTTATGGCTCTTATTTGCTCGATCTTACGTTTGTGGGCCACCCTGTGTTACCATGTGATCTTATATCTGTGTAATCCCTCAGTCGTCACGGGAGGTTCCATAGTTGTCCATGTCTATGTGGTCTTATACTAATCTAGTTCAAGATCATTCTAAAACTATTCAGAAAAGGTTCATTTCTGTCCTGTGAATGTAACTTTTTTAGTATCATACTCACTCAAATTTGTATCTTGCATCAATCCTAGTTTTAGTATTTAATATCTGATTTTTGATACTTTTGAGTCCCCTACTCTATATCAGTGATTCTTAAGCATAGGGCGGAGGTCAATTGTAGGGCTGAGTTTACCCTCTCTACTTGAGGGCCGTGCAATCAATATAATATAATAATTTTACATGAGTTTGGGCCCCAGGTTACTTTGTGCTGAAGAGCTTAAGAACTTTAAACCTGCCCCTGCTACCCGTATTCCTGACATGCAATGTTATAATTTGTTTTCATCAAAAACACACTTGACAGACAAACAAACCCTGCATATTTAGGTGGAGTTCTTTTCTGAAACAGGAAACACTCTGTTCCACCCTGTGATGTCATGCCGTAATACAAGAGGGGCTCCACTGTGTTTTTTAAACTCCATACACCTTCACTATAATTATTTGGAAGATTTAGGGAAGGCAAGTTTATTTGTATAGCACAATTTGTACACAAAGTAATTCAAAGTGCTTTACAGAATAAGAAAGACATTAAAATCACACAAATCAAAACATAAATAATCACAAATAATCATCATAAAATTAACATTAAAACAGAAGAGTGCAGAATAAAAACCTTTCAATCATATGCACAGCTAAACAGAACTGTTTTGAGGTTGGATTTGAACATTGTCAAAGTAGAGGCCTGTCTCACATCTTCTGGAAGACCAGGTTTCCAGGTTTTAGCTGCATTAAACTGAAACGCTGATTCCCCATGTTTAGTCCTGACTCTGGGCACCAGCAGGAGGCCGGTCCCTGAAGTCCTCAGAGTGTGAGATGGCTCATATGGCACTAACATGTGGGAGATGTACTTTGGTGCTGGTCCATGGAGAGACTTGTTCACAAACAGAGCTGATTTAAAGTCTGTTCTCTGAGCCACAGGAGCCAGTGCAGAGACCTGAGCCAAGGACACATGTGTGAAGTACTTCCTGGTTCTAGTAAGGAACCGAGCAGCAGTGTTCTGGATGTACTGCAGCTGTTTTAAGGCTCATTTGGAGATGCCAGTGATTAGCCGTTACAGTAGTCTAACCTACTGGAGACAAATGCATGGATAAGTCTCTCCAAGTCTGGTTTTGGCAGTATACTTTTGATTTTTGCAATGTTTTTAGATGGTAAAAAGCTGCAGATGTTATTGATTTGATGTGGCTGTTAAAGTTCAAGTCTGAGTCCATTATTACTTCAAAATGTTGTAGCCTGATTTGAAGGTTTGAGAGAGACCGGTCTCCACTGAACTAATGGTAAAAGGTAGTTGTTAACTTGAAAACTACCACTTTGTGACATCATAAGGTGGATTTTGAGCTTTGAAGATGTAAACTGAATGTAAGACTGAAGAGTGAAAGTTTACTCAAACACGTGTGAATGAAGCAAAACACAACTCGGGCTATGTTTTTCAGGAGGTAACGGCATTAAAACATAGCTTAAATCTCACAAGAGTCTATTCTGTGTAATATAGAACCTTTAACTAACTAAGCTGAACTTGGTAACATCGAACCTTTTAAAATAACAAAAAACACATTACAAGAATTAGATACGAAACAGATGATCAAATTCCCCTGATTAACAGATGCTTGGCTTTTAAATGCACACTGAATATTCACCAAATTCCCATTGAAACTATCAAACTCCATATTGCACCTGCTGCATTTTACCCGCAGACAGTATAAGCCTCTTAACACCTGCAGAGCGTTTAATCATTGTCAGTTTAAATCACCACATTTCGCCCAATCTGAGCTGGCAAAAGTCATTAAAACCCTTGTAATTTGAAGGATGCGCTTTCCAAATCATTGTTAAACCAATTCTGCGCTATCTCCTGCGCAGCTGTGATGAATGAGTCCCTGTCTCCTTTGGGTGCTAGCTTACACCTGTTTCCTAGGTTTATTACATTGATCTATACTGAATCAATGGGGGCAAGGGAGCCATTTAAAACAGTGGTGCAGACACACTTAGAAACCATCCAGGGAGCGCTTTGTTAGTCGTGTGTTTAGATGCTTCGTCCCGTGGGAGGGCATCTGGTTGTTTCTGAGCACAGCTGGATCAATAGCTGATGTTATATTGTAGAACAGAGACCATTGAGTAAAGGGAGTCATGGGGTTACATTAGAACGATAGGGCTTTTCGCAGTGAGGTTGAATGCGGGGTTAAGCTAAAGTACATTGTCTTGTTGCTTTGAAATGGTAATTCAACAAAATGATGAAGAGGTTTTTATTCATTGATTAATCTTCTTCCTCTTGATTCACTGTGCAGTTTGGAAAACGGACCAGCTGAAAACAAAACAAGATCCATCTCTGCGTGTTCTCATTAGACGCTGTACGCTGCTGTGGTACAAAACAGCAGCGATGAGCCTCACGAGGGGTATGGTCCTGGACAAAGGGGGCAAAAGTGGCAGGGGTTATGGTGGGTCGGTGGTTATGGTGTGATTCAATTCTATTTCCAGTCCGTGCATGCTGTTGTTGTGTCCTTGGGCAAAATACACCAATATTGTATTTTATGAATGTGCTGCGGGTGAGTGATTGGTGATGGTCAGAGGAGCTGGTGGTACAGAAGGTAGTCCTGATGAAGCCTATCTCAGTATCTGGAGATGTGTCCTCAGGCCCTGAACTGACAGTTTGTCCCAGCGGTATTGAAGGACGAGTCAAATTCATGGACAATAAAGTAAACCTTTAAGCTCTAAAAGCTTTGCATCCTTGCTTCAGTTGGTCTACTCCAGGGCAGCTGTGTCTACAGCACACCAACTAGTGTGTCGGCTGAATGAATAATGATTAGAAAGAAGCACTTTGAGAGGCCTGATAAGCGTGCAAGGTGCAATACAAGCGTAAGGCATTATAATTAACAAAAGCCGGGAAGTTGTCTTTGCACTATGTAATCTTTCTGGTGGAGGATTCGCCATCTGCTTGTCTAAATGGAGATGTTATTGCTTTCCCTGGAATATTCCACAGTATCCCAGTTACAAATGTTTTTATTTATTTATTTATTTTATTGCTAAAAAATAATTGCTGTTTGCTTACATGGAGAGAGATCTATGGAACCTTCCACTCAAAGTAATTATATCTCCATGAAAATGAATCAAAATGACTCATTTGCAATGCCTCCAAAAGGGACACAAGCGAGACACAGGGCCGGCCCAGCCTATAAGCAGAATATGCAGCTGCTTAGGGTCCCCCTCTAGGCCAACAGAGGGCCCCCAAGAGCCCGTATATTTGTATTGAAAATAATGGTAAAATGGTTACATTTTTATATAATGCTTTTCCACCTTCAAGGCACTCAAAGAGCTTTACAATGAACCACTCACCCATTCACACACACATTCATACACCAGTGTACACAGACACTTGCAATTGGGTGATGAGAGCAGGTCATAATGTCGTCACCAATAGCTGAGTCCAGGTACATCCACTGCCAAGGGGCCCAGAGACACATTTTGCTTAGGGCCCCCTGAAAGCTAGTGCCAGCCCTGGTTACACAGTGCACTTTTAAAGTCAGACATGCACAAACATTTGAATTTATTTTTGGTCAGAGATGTATGCATTTTATTTATCAAGTCTAACAACAGTAACATCTTGTATGAAGTGTCTTGCCCACGGATACAACATCAAGAGACATTTGACAATTACAGACACCCAATACACTGGTATAAAATCTTGTACTTAACAGAAAATGACTCCTCCACACAGTATTTCTCCAAATCAAATTCATCTGACTCAATTAAAGAAATGTACCTGTGCTATTATCTGTCCTGAAATTAATAGCTCTGTTCACACAATATAATTCATTATATAAACCGTTATAAATGTCCTGCCGCGAGCCAATATTATTAACAGCGTTCATGATTCGACTCGAGTCCATTCAATTACACGGGAGAAGCAGGTGCCATTTTTGAAGGGAGATATCTCTTTTTAGCCCCAAACTCATTATCCTCCACCCTTTTCGCTCCAAAGCAAAACAGCAAAAGGTTAGTAGTGCGAATGAGGCGTCGGTTAATTTGGGAGTGTGGACGTGGAGGGTAAATATGTCCTGGAGGGAGAGTCCTGTCCATTGAAGAGGTCTAATATGCTGCGCGTTTATGAAGGAGAGAGCTGAACTAATCACTTAGAGAGCTGTCCGGAGAAGAGGGTTTGAGTCCAGTCCGAGCGTAATGGTGCGGAAGACAGCTGGAAGTGATGCAGTTAGGGGAAGCGGTTTAATTTTAAGTGCATATGACAGGTCAGACTACTCATTTCACTAAAACATAAAAGTCCTCTATAGTTTTTTTAATTTATTTTGGTTAAGTTTACAGTTTTATTTTCTGTTTGAACACAGGCAGCTGATATGACCTGCATAAAAGGTGATTCCATAACCGTTATCTGGCAACCGTAATCTTAACAGTGGTCTAAATTGCACAATAGTTGAAGCAGATCTGTTATGCAAAATCATGTTGTGGGGCTTTTAACCATGTTATAATTGTTTCTCCTCACCATTTACCCTCTTGAAGTTGTTTTTGGAGTGATTTGTGCATGCTTGAGTAATTTTTATTTGCGCTTATTTTCAAGAGAACATTTGCCGATCAAACCCCATTGACACTGCCACCTGCACACGCTCACTGCTCTGTACTTATTTTGTTCTTCAATTTTATTTTCCTAATCGAGGATATAAAAAAAGCTTGATCTGTAGTTTGTTGTGATGACATTTACGGTGACGTCAGCTCTCATTGGACACCAGTTTTCTAACATGTAAGTCAGCAAACTTGTTTCTTTAATTAAGTAGTTTTAGATCAATATTGCAATGTAAAATGTCTAAATTATAAAATAATAATGCACAGATATACAGATGTCAAAGATTATAACTATAGACCAGATTCAAACACAATAGGTCTTTTTTTAATACTAATACAATTTCTGACTAGACCTTTATTTTGTTAAATGGATGTTCAAAGACGAGCAGTTGGTCAACCCTTCACTAGAAAAGTGCAACTTTAAAGGAACCATAAGTGAAGAGCATGTTTTAGTCCCACATGGGAGGAGGCCCCGGAGAGACCCAGGACACACTGGAGGGACTATGTCTCTAGGCTGGCCTGGGAATGCGTTGGGGTCCCACCGGAGGAGATGGAGCATGTGTCTGGGGTGAGAGAAGTCTGGGAGTCCCCGCTTAGACTGCTGCCCCCGCGACCCGGCCCCGGAAGAAAATGGATTGGTGGATGTTTAAGTTTGGACTTTAGTTCCTTCTCTCACTTTGATATTGAACCATAACTGCAAAGCAACTGTCTGGGATAGTCATAAGTGTTCACATAGTTCAACGTGTTTAACTGGGGGAAAAAAAAAAGAGGCCTGGACAATTGGATCTATATACTTCTCATCCAAAATTGTTGCTCTTCTTCTTTAAATATCTTTGTAATATACTGCATGGTGTAAAACGGAACTGCATTAACTAGAAGAAATAAAGGACAGGTATAGACCCTTTACTCATATCATTTCTGCTTAGGCAAAACTTCCCAATGTTCATTTTTTGTTTTCTTTGAGTCAGACAGGAGTGTTTGTTTAAGGAGGTGTAAGCTTTCACCGCACATCGCATGATCATCACGAGTCACTTCTCACAGCGGCAACAGGAAGAAACCAAAACAAGTTGAGCAGGTATAAATACCGACTGACTCCAAGAAACATTGTGAAAATATCATTGTCAAGGTTTTTACCCAGCCCAAAATGTCTAACATGTGTCTCTGCAGTTTTACATTTGTCTTTTTTGGTAGCTAGTCCACCCTCTGCTCATCCCCAAGGACATGTTATTGCTTTTAAAATTGAATGCCATACTGTGGAACATTGCAGACCATCCACAAGTGAACATACGATCTTGGAGTCTGCCTATGACATAAAAAAGTAAATACATTAGATGGATTACTGAAATGGACACACACGTTATGTCCTAATTGTGTGACGAATAAAGACTTATATCTCATCAGTACATCTATTATATTGTTCTGCTTGTATAATGAGAGATCTTGCCTTAGTGGAGAGCATGAAAAGAACCACAATTCCACCTTGATATAACATACTATACCTAGACTTTCTCCAAAATGAAAAGATTGTGGTCTTTTTTTCCCTTTTTCTATGGCCAGCATTATGATAATTTGTAAATGGCCAAGCAAAAGCAGTGAAAAGCACTGGAGTGTTAATGTGCGCAAAATACACCTGCAAATCTATAATCAGTGAAATTACACGTTTCTTGTGAGTTAATTTACCGACATTACTTCCATTTGACTGATAAGAACCAGCCAGAAGAAAACACCATGATTAAAGCAGCACGACATACACAAATGGGATCTTATCTGGTAATGTGAAAACTTAAAAGGTGCACCGTGGAACTTTTCTGTTGGAGGGACCTGCTTGCCTCCATGAAGATGTTATTGCTGTGTCTATAATGCCCCACGCTATGGCATTAAATATATCGATGCCCATGATACACCAGACCAAGTTTTTCACAGTAAAATAACACTTTAAGTTATCAAATTGCCAAAGCTGCAAGTATCTCGTACGTTTAGTTTAGGCATCTTCAAACATGCTCAGAAATTCATGTAATTCTTGTATTAGTTTATCAGTTCACATTTCAATCATCTCTCAAATGTTAATGCTCCTGGAGTTGTTTCCAATGTGCACTCTGAGCAGAATACTAATTTTAAGCAGTATTCTTCAAAAAATCCTCTTCATTTTCCTTCAGAATTGTGCAGTTCTATCTTAAATGTTTTTGTCCATCAATAAAAACACCAGTAATTGAATAAATCAGAAATGGGTGTATTTAAGGCCAAACTGTGGAACCTTCCATGCAAAGTAATAACATCTCCAAGGAGACAAAGCAGATAGTTCCATAGTGCACCTTTATCTATATATCTATGTATGTCTAAATATTGTAATGCAGTGCTTTATGTAGCTCTGTTCTGTCCGATTGGCTCTCTCCTCAAATGGTGTGTTAAATGACTCAGTGTCAGTTATCTGTGGTCACGACCGCATCAATGAGAGCTGTGCAAACCTGTGATTCATGCAGCAAAACAAGAGGCGATTCTGCTCTGCACAAACTGCCTCAAAACCTGACCAAGTGCTTATTTAAATGGACTGGAACAGGATAAGTAGCTGTTTTTTTTTTCTCTTTTGCTAAAACATTTTCATTTCTGGTCTGAAAAATAGAGAAATTTCTCATGTACTTTGGGTTGCAACATTGAAAACTCCCCTTTGTGGGACGAATGAAAGCTCTCTCAACTTCAGATGTACTGCAAGAGACAAAATAATGAGTTCAGATCAGGTCAGTTGTTTGCATGGTAACTTTATCAAACTACATGTTGTAAGAAACATGAATTGGATTTTGAAATGCAAAAGTTAAGCTACACTTAATTGCCCAGTTAGGGATATGTATCTTTTGCATTTGACCATGGACTGTATATATAAGAGGACATAGCTAAAGTGCTAGTTAGTGCAATCCAAAGTGGTTCCTTTGAGCTCTGGTTGAAATTCTGTTACTTCTTTCTGTTGAAAAACTGTCGCCCCTCTCCCAGTAACCGCTGCTGTGAGCCTCATCATTTTAGTCTTAAAGTGTTCGTATTAAGATGATACACAGTCCTCATGTTCATTTCGCTATTTCGTCACTAGCTCAAGGTATGAATATTAATAAAAGACTAATCCAGTGCCTGCTTTCCCTGAGGTCACTCCCGCGTTAGCAACAAGTTGATTGACAATCTCGTTGCTAGGTGGGGGCATTTACCTTCAACAGCCTCACTCCTGACTGGGTCTTTGGTTTCGCACTTGGATTTACAAATGGCCCCTAGTTGCAGATTAGCCGCTAGTGTCGATGAGCTTCATTTGGTTGCAATTGAACTCTATGGGTGACATCATACTCACTTAATCCACTTCGGTTATACAGTCTATGCATTTGACTTCGATGTTGCTGGGGCAATCTGCTAGGAACAGTGAGCGATCACAGTGTTGCACATCCCTACATCTAGACCTATAGGTTCATGGTCAGGATGTCATGAAGACTGACCAGGGGACCAAAGAGACAGGACTCGGGCAAACAGTTAGAACAGAGTTTATTTGTAGATATAGGAAATTGAATGAAGGTAATCATAACAGACAGTTGGGAGCGGTGTTGTAGGCAGTAGTCCTGGAGCGGGTCGTGGGTCACAGGGTCAAAGGCTGGGGTGTTCAAACTGGACATGGAGAGATGGGTCGGAGACGCGGGAGCAGGGTAGTTCCAAAGAGTGGCATCACGGTGGATAGCAAGTACAGCGGAGCGTGACATGAAGATGACAAGACGATCTGGCCCTGAGTGTCAGGCCTCTCTCCCTTTATCCTCCCCAGGTGCAGCTGATTGCAGATCAGTTGTGCACGGGAGGAGCCCAAATCTCCCCTCATCTCCAGGTTCAGATATATAAGGGAGGGGGAAAAATAGTGCAAAACACACAAAAAAAACGAGTACCTAGCTGGAGGATTTCCCCTGTGCATGGTTTTGGTTGATGGCCACTTGAAGAAAACCCACCCAGAGATGGGCAGAACAATCAAACTCCAAATTGTGAGGGACTGAAAGTATTTCATGTGTGTTGTTTCTGTTCAATAATTCATTAACATTTAAAGGCTAGTGTGGGCAATTCTGACCAAAATTAATGCTTTAATTTAATTTAATTATTTTTGGATTGCCATGATAACATTAGCCCAAACAGTTGAGGACTATAAATGTATATAAAACATGTAAAAGGATTACATTGCAAGTTTGTCTTGCTGCTTTTTCAGCGTTTGTAATTGGTTTACAGGTGACATACTTGATATTCTAATTGGTTGCATTCATATGACATCACAGAATCCTAGAATCCCTGGTTTGTTGACCTGGTTTATGGTTAATATCCCAACAAATACTGGACCTATCCACATGAAGCAAAAAAACTATGTCCTCTCATAAATCACAAATCAACGTAACACAATATTTCACAGTCGAATTTTGTCTGTCTGCCTTTACCTCTGCACATGTGTATCCAGTTTGCGTCTCTCCTGGTGCTGATCCCCAGTGCAGGTATTTGGCTGTGATGTTTTACAGATGGATTTAAAGCGTTGTCCAAACAGCTTTGCCTGGGTGCGGGTGGATTTGCCCACATTAACAGCTCCTATTGTCGCAGTGTCTTTGGGGGGACACTGGCTTCGGTCCGTTTTAATCCGCTCTCCAATGGCCAAATAGTGCGCTTTGTGCCAGTACTGCCTCACTGCCTCTTGGTTCTGCTGGCATTCAGAGGACACTGTTGTTACTAATGTGAGCCTAATGCTTAATAAGACGTCAACACAGCAGCAATTAGGAAAATGCCAGAGGACAACACAAGCACTGGCAATGGGGTCATCAGGAAATAAGGCTAAGAATAGAAGCTAGTCGGGTGCACAATGCTTCAGAAACGCAAGTAGGGCTATCCATCAAGCTCTAAGCTAGTTTTAGATCTTTATAAGCAGAACTAAAATATTTAAAGCAGAGTACCTGATTTTCAAACCATAAAAAGAGGAAGTAGTATTAAGTATTAAGTATTAAAATCTATCTAAGTAGTTCCAAGCTCTCACTAAGCCTTTGGCACAGATCACTCACATGACTCTTTCTTTTCAGCAGATAAAATGGTTTTCAAATTAGATGAATACAGTGTGCAGTGGTCTAATTTGTTACAAAGTTCTGCTTTTTATAATGCAGTATTTGGTGGACAATTATAATTTACTAATTTATAAGAAAAAAAGTTTGGGTACTTCAGCTTTAGTCTTCACATTTCAGCAGAACATGGCCATTTAATAAAAGGTCATCTTAATTTACATGTATTTGATTGCAACATGATTCAATTAGGTTTTACTCCTCTAACAATAATATCAAAGTAATCCTCCGGCTAGGTACTACTGACTAACGTTCTAGTTAGAGAGCCAAATCCATAGGTACAGTGGCTACCCTACTGAGACAATAAAGTACACCTAAACCTTCAGTTATGATCGAGCAGGTGGACCCAAAAGCAGACAAAAAGTCAGGCAAGTAACAAGATTTATTTTACAAGCAAGTCGGTGACAGAGGATGTGAGTTTGGAGCAGATAGGTAGGAATGGAGAGCTGAGGACAGCAGAAAAACAACAAAAACAATTAAAAACGGAGTTTAGATGTAGTGCTAGAGTCGTGTCACTGTGGTCGACTGACGATCAGGCAGAAAAGTTGAGAAAAGCCCAGGCTTAAATACTGCAGCTGATGGAAGATGGAACGCAGGTGTGTCTAGCGAGCCAGGAAGCAGGAGAAGCCACGCCCACAGCAGTAACACAGAGGAGGGACAGCTCACAGGAAACTTGGCACTATCCACTTTATACCTCCATAGCTCCTCTCTCAAGTTGTCTTAGATTGTATAGGCGACCAGCAGGAAGGGAGCGCCCAGGAGGAGGTAAAATGACACAGTAGTAGGGCCGGTGAGATGGGAGAGAAAGTACCTTTTCCTTTCTAAAAACTTCACCCAGATCATGGTAGTCAGCTGGAGCCAAGGTCAGAACTGTAGACTTGGGAGTCGTCACCAAAACGTCTTCTGTACGAGGGATAGCAGACTGATGAGTGACGGAAAGAACTCCAACTTCTAATTTTGCCAGCGATAGATCAATTATGGGATTGTGAAAAGCAGCTTCTACAAAAGCTGGCTTTCACCAAAAAAAAGGGTGGTTTTATATGTGAAATGTTTTTTTTAAATGTACAATGGTTTTGTATTAGTATTTTTGAAAAGAACCCCAGGCAGAGCAGCTATCAATTTAGTGACAGCTAAACTAGATCCATCTAAACACACAAATAACCAAATGGATTTCAAGAGTGGAATTAAGTGTGCATTCACACTTGGACAATCACCACATCAAAAATTAAACAAAATTCATACTAAACTTATTGCTAAACCTGGATTAGGCCTACACTAAACCAGGACTAGGATGAGACCAAATCGAATCTACATTAGGACTTAATTTAGTTCTAGGTTTAGTCCCAATTTTGATGTGGTGATTGTGCAAGTGTGAACGAAACCTACAGATCTGACTCAAGAATGTTTGAATCAGGAATTTCACTAAAGGCACATCAACCTAACCATACGTAGAACTGAACCAAAATGTTGCCTTAGAAGTCTTTTCTATTTGGTTGTCATTTTTGTGTCCTAATATTCACCCCCTTTTCCATCTATTTCCCTCCCTTATAATGCCTGACACAATCCATAGCTGCTACTGCAAATAAGCTTGAATAATTTTTAAAAAAATGAAATATATAAAAATCATATGGATTTGGGGCACAAGAGACTGGTAACTTGTTAATAATTCATCTGCTCTATAATATTCTATGCATGTGCAATTATTAACAGCCCTACCAGCTTCATTAGCCTGTTGCTGACTGATTGTTGCTAATTAGGTCATTAAAACTGCAAAGATTTCAATTTCCCAAGACACGTCATTAAACTTGTGCCATATAGAACAGTAGTAAGACAGTGATGAATTATTACCACATGTGCTATAAGTGGAAAAAGTACCTTGTTTTACGCTTGACATCTGGGATTATATTGAGGTACAAACTTGACCAATTTAAGATGTAGAGTGAAAATCTGTCTGATCTGATTGTTCCGTGTATTTAAGCAACATTTGTTTGGTCTCAGGACAGATATATTGTATAAGCAGCTCAAGGCCAAAATAAATCCGCTGCGTACTGCCTGCATCTAATGATAAAGGATCAGGAAGTACGATCAGGATAGCATGCTAGTTGTTGTTAGTATTAACGTGACGAAAAAACTCAGCTCTGGCCTCTGAAAGTTGTGAAATTAGGTAAGGAATAGAATTGGACTTTTTCACATTTTTAAGAATAAAAAAAATCAGGTACAACACATTTAACACAGCTGATTGATTTTGCAAGTTGTTTTTTAGATTGAATTAACGCTAGCTCTCACAAAACTTTTGACACATCACTAGTATTAACTTGCATGAATTTTTGAGTGAGTTCCAGCTTTAGAAGAGCTTTTTCAGACAGTAATGTGACGCAGGGGTGAGCGGCTAATGCTCAATCAATCTGCTCTATTTTTTTTTATTTTTTATTTATTTATTTTATTTTTTTATCTTATCTTTAAGCATATCTTTGTTTTATTATTATTATTATTATTATTTATTTTATTTTTTTTTATGTTGCACTTTATCACCAAAGTAAGTTCCTAGTTTGTGAGCTGTGTTCACTGACAATGGCAATAAAAGTCTTTTTATTTTGATTCTGAATATAATTAAATGCAAATTGTTCACATTAAGTTCACATACATTGCTAATTTTACAATAAACTATATGAGGGAAACAAAAAAAGCCCCAAAAAAATCAAAAACTCATTTACAAGACTGAAGTCGGGGACCCGAGCTTTACATTATGAAATTACGACCTTAACAGCATAATCAGTGACAAAAAATGTACATCTATACTATTGAATATGGAAACGTGGAAATTTTATAATGTTAAAATATGCAAAAAGTTTCCATACAAACTCAGCAAGTCTCATTTATCCATTTACGATTCGCTGTATTAACGTGTGTGTTCAAGCCAATTACTGAAGAAACAGAACTCCAGTGAAACATTGGGAAAAAGAGCAGTTAAAAAGAGATACATTTTGGAGGAACTGTTAATTAGAATTGTACTCTATAATTAAGCCTGGGGTGTGTGAAATTCTGCAAAGACAAATATGATAATTAACATTTAAATTCCAGCTCTGTTTGCACTACAGTCATTATTGAACTTTTGGCACAAACATTAGCATGAAATTACCAAAGCCAAAAAGAGCAATAGAAGAAAAGAATGTCTTTTTAACATGGCAACTTTCACTTTCTAATGACTTAAGAAACTCAGAATAAACATAAAAACTGTTTGTTCAAAGTACTTTCAGCTAGAACCCAAAAGAGTGTCTGCCAACCTATAATATAGCTGAAATGTTGATGTCCTTGCCACCATTTGCACTATAAGGCCAAATATAAAACATTTCAATGCATTTTAATACTATTCCAAAGTCATTCCTGTATCCCAGCTCTGATTTAAGGCTTAACTTAAAGGTACAGTATGTAACTTTCTGGAGGTGGCTTCACCTTCATGATTTTAAGGGAAACATTATGCAGTATTCTCCCTGCCATACTGTATAATATTACAGCCAGTGAAACTCTGCTTAGTCACTTGGTTGGTTTTATAAATGTTCTGGTCTCTTATTTCTTTTTTATCTTTATTTATACAGGGAGACTCCAGTATTGCATGTCCTTGAAATGTTTTCCATTTTTTGGGAAGCAAAATAATCAAAAGCTTTTTTTTTTTTTTTTTTTTTTCCTATTTTCCGTTCTAGCATGGCCAGTTTTTAGACATAGACAATCACGAGATCTTGTATTAAAAGTTTCTGTATCAAAATCAGATATTCAGGCAGTTTATCAACAGTCTCTTTTAAATACATTTTATACAGTGTTGTTTTCGTCTGACAGATGACAATGTACAGTGATGGGTTTTAATCCATCACCTGTTATGAAATGAAGGACTGAGTGAAAGAGTGTGTCTAAAGGTTTTAAAGTAGCGGCTGAAGTCTGCATGTACATTATATCTGTAAACTAGTACAGAAAGAAAGGTTGCTTGACCAATTTATTTTCTGTAATTCAATGGGATACAAGATCTGTTTCTATAATAAAATGATCATTTTGATTTTAGACTGTAACATAATTCTGAAATATGTATTTTAAAGGATACATTTTTGGCCAAAGCCAAACCCTTTCAGATTTGTACCATTGATAGGTGGTGACTCTTCATCACAAATTTTTGTACTTCATTGATTTAATTTTTTAAATTGTCTGATTAAATTTCAATTAATTAGTGGAATTAATAAATAAAGTAAAATGTAGCGGGCCCAAAATTGAGCCTCGGGGCACTCCATTGCTTTAAAAAAAAAAAAAAAAAAGTGATTTAAATCCATCGCTCAGTACTGCCTGAGTTCTGTTTGAAAGATCATTTTGGAAGCGATTATATGTAGCATTGTAAAATCCAATATGTTTCAGGTGTTTCAAGAGGGTTTTATGATCTACTGAATCAAAAGTTTTAATTAAACCAATAAACAGTATCACACAATCTGTTTGTCATCAAGGGCTGGGAAAATGATCATTTAAAACTTTTGTGTTTGCAGTGACAGTACTATGCACCTTTCTGAAACCCAGGGACTGCAGATGGAAAGTAGCACTGTCTAAATCTAATACAAATAATCTCTTCTTTTATTAGATTAATGAATTTGTACATGGCCCCTGACAAATAAAGAAGAAAGAAAGATTAATAAGACTTTAAAACTTTTGAAAGACAAGATAATTTAGAGACTGACCAGAAATTATTTTCATTTTTAGTTGTCCCACCTTTATGCAAAGGAAAAACATGCACCATGTTCCATAATCCTAGAATAACTTTCGTTTGAATTGACAAATTAAATATATGTAATAGAGGCTGAATTATACATGGGGCAGCTAGTACTAGAAGTTTTATATCATCAGGTCATGAGCTCCCCTGGACTTCTTTGGGTCTATAGAGCAGAGAGCATTTAATACCTCAGTGTAAATATGTATGAATCAACTAATTGCTAACCCTGAATTTTGTGTTGATTATGAATTGTTTGTTCATGCTTCATTAAAGAGAGGTATTATTAGGTATTATTATTAAGCTTTCTACCATTTTATATTGTTCCCTCGTGAAAAACATGCCTGAAGAGGTTTTAGATATCGTCCATGCATGTTTCAGTAATTTAGCAATCTCTACTGGACTCTATTTGAATCCTGCTTTTGGATTAGCTGTCACTATAAGATTTTGTGCAATGCTCAGCACAGAATCCAAAACTATACACAACAAACCTGATGTGATGTGCCGAGTTGTGAGTAATAGTCCAGCAGCCTTTAAAACAGACAGAAGCTAACACGTGCTGGACAGGTCTGACACTGCAGTTGACTCCTGTTCAGTGACATTTGAAAATAACAACTGAACTAGTGACTCCTGACATTTCCTCATCATCACGTCTCACTCAGGGACAGACATTTGTGTTCCCATAAGTCTCCCGTTATTCAAAGCACAACAGGACAAACGCAGTAGAGTGCCCTTCAAACTGCACCGCACTGACTAATACGCCATTGTGCTTTGGTTTAAAGTGATGAGGTAAACACTGCCAAAGTCCCACTCACTAAGCACGATGACTCAGCAATAAGGCTAAGTACTAGTTTTTCTGTAGCCTCAAAACATCATTGGAAAAGACAGACAGAAATGATAGAAAACTGGCGGTGCATTATGGGGAATCTAAATAAACGTGTGAGTGACTGGTTGACTGCAACTAATGGGCTGTTAAAGAAGACACATTGCGCTTTTGCCTGCTATATAGTTATAATCTATGACATCTGAATCATTATGTTATATTTTGGACATTTTGATTGGAAAATTGCACAGATCAATGGGATGCACCGATTCGCTCCCTGCCTCTACATAGTATGTCGGCGTAAATGTCATCACAACAAAGCTCCGCATGTTGTCCGCCCCTCCTATGGATAGCTACAGATCACACTAGCAAGCAGCAGATTTTTTTTTTCATTTGGGCCAAAATTGATGCACGATGCTGTTGAATCCTGCACGCATCACCGATTAAGAAAATAAAACTGGGAAGAAATATAAGTAAAGGGCAGTGGACGTATGAACATCGGAGCAATGGCGGTAAATACAGCTTTAAGCGTTACTATTTTAGTCACAGCTCACCTGGGGTAGAGAGACTACTAGGCCAGGTGGCTGGTGTCTTGCCTAAGGACGCAACAACACTTTCCATTTGTGCCACTGCTTTCTCTCTGTGGCACCTGGTATTCCAAGCTGTCCCCCATTCAAATACGAACCAGGCCGAACCCTGCTTAGCTTGAGAGAGTACAAGATCAAGCTTTGAGAAGGTGTTATGGCCATATAAAAGCTGCCAAAATGTTGTTTTTTTATATGATACTGAAAGCATGAAATTTCAGTCACATGCACAGCTTCCATGGCCACTGCGCTGTCATCCCAAAATGCCATAAAATGCACTTGGCGATTTCTTCCTGGGCTGCAATTAATAAAATGTTTAACAGTTAAATACATACAGCTTGTAGTGGTCTGATTTTGTTATATCTCAGTTTATTGCATTTAGTTTAAGTGACAAAAATACATTTAGTCACGTTCGTTCGTTCGTTACATAGCGAAAGAAAGTGCAGATCTGTAAACTGGACAAAACGTCTTCACTCTAAAACTTGCCCAGTTGACAGAATTGAATTTTCTTTTTGTGTGGAACCTGCCTGGATGACTGAAGCATTGCACCGACAGATTTACTCAGCAGATTTACAAGTATTAAGCTGGGTACTCCTTGCCTGGCAAATCCAGACTGATATCTCTCTGTATTTTTTATACACATTGATATTGGTCTGGTTCTCACGTCCTCTGTTGAAATTCAAGCCCTTTAAAACGTGATCGTGCAATCAGATTTGTTTTTTTTCAGTGACTCATGTAAATCGAAGGAGCTCATTGGCCACCTATGACTTACAAATAAAATCAAATTTATCTCACCTCAGATTAACAGGCTTTAGTTCTTTGCTCATTGATTTTGCAGGAATTCGCCATGTTTTTCAGCCTGTGGTGATATTTTTTTTCCAGATATAGATGGACCATGCCTGACCCTGATTCGCTAATCCATCTGTCAATCACCTGTGAACACACTCACATTTTGTTTGAGTATTGAAGAAGTGTGTATTCTGGATCGCAGATAAAGGTTCTCCAGCTACAACAGTGGAACAGTACAGATTTAGAATATCGTAGAGTAGTGCATTCTGCCGATCATTTTAGGCTTTGCATAAACTGGAAATGCCAAAAAGTCACATGGATTAGATGACATTTTGACCAAGACAGACTCCACATTTGAGAGGATTAAGGGGATTACCTTCATAAATATTGGGCGTTTGAACAAACAGAGAAATCACACTGTTATAATTGTACATTCAGTTCCTTCCTTTTTGAAATATGGCATGAATTCAAACTGTACCATCTCTCCGGTCTTCCCTTAAGGACCCTCTCCGCTTCCGGGAACAAAGTGTGAACTGGAGCCAACTCACTGCAGTAAAAAGCTGGATTCGATACTCACTTTTCCAGCCAATTTTTGACCTATTTTTCTTTGCAGTTTCTGAAGCATATTTTTGTTGTGTCATGACAATGTTTTGGGTTTGAAAAGCTCACATTGATTCTATCCCTTTAGCTTTATTTTAGTTCCATAACACACTTTATTTTAGTCCATAACACACTTCACTTTTATAACATTAAAGTTGCACTGTGTAACTATTCAGACAGAGGGCCCAGCACCTGCTTGTTTCCATGGCGATCGAATTGCCTTGCCTTAAATATCCTATAGTATGGTATTAAACATATCTGTGTTGCATTTATTCAATTACAGCTGGGCTCAAAAACACTGTGAAAAACTTTTTTTTTTAACAGTGAATAGGCTCGCCTCTCCAGAAATCTGACTTGTAACTTGGTCCGGTGGCTTCACCTTCTTGTCTCATTGAAAACAATACATTTTAAGCCATACTGTGGAACATTCCAGACAAAACCGTTACATATCCATGGAGACAAGCAGATGGCAGACCCTCCCTCCACCAGAAAAGTTACACAGTGCATCTTTAATGAGGACACTTCTCTAGCGCATGATGACTCATAGTTACAGCTTTTTTCCCAAAGTCCCTTAGGTTAAAACAAACGGGTAAACTTGACTTTTTGAGCTTAAAATGAATTCTGTTAAATTTTTGATGGAGGTCTATAAACGGCTGTGATACCTGCCAGATACTGATCCACACACAAAAACTTCAAAGGAGAAGGTTATGCAAATTTGCAGCGAGAAAAATGCAGAAGTGATGAGACGAGGAGTTTTGGACGGATTTAGAGCATCGCAAACAGCACAAGCGCATTTTATAAGGCATTAACCCACTTCCTGTTTAGCATTGTGTAACGTTTTGAAGAACACAGATGAAATGCCTTATCCCGACAGACTTTGAAGATAACACAATTTAGCTGTGCCATTTTTCAACTTAAGAATCTCAAAATGTTAGCGCTCACAGTGTATTGATTTGATTACAATAACTTTTAAGGTGATAGTTTTGGTGTGCCATTATTACACGATCAAATTGTAACAGTGTGTAACATTTTGAGGAACACAAACAACATAAACCCCACAACTTTGAAGATAAGATATTTAAAGATCTGCCGCCTGCCTGTCTCCATGGAGATTTTGTTTGCTGAGAATATTCCTCCTTATGGACTTAAACCTACCTATCTCCATGGAGACAAGCAGGTGGAGCTAACAGGCCAAATTACAGGTGAGTCTGTGGAGATTATTTGAATGCCAGTTGATCAAACATCTATTATTTCTGTTTAGGGGTTTCAACACTTGAGGATAATTGAAGTAATATTTTATTTTTACTTGTTGATTACTATGGCAACAGTGCTTGATTTTCATCACTTTGAAACCTATAATTAGCTATTTAAGTGTAGTTATTTCAATATATACTCAATCCCAATGTTCTCCACCATTTTTAGCTAAAAAAACCATCCTTTTTATGACCTTAATGGATGAAGTCTTTGTAAAATAATCCATCAAAATTCTTTATGGATGGATGGATAAAAAAAGCTCAACGGTTTAGACATTAAAGGCTCCATTTTGAACCATGGGTGAATAACGTAATGTTTCAGAATGAACTGTTATCCCCACCCACTGTGTCCCTTCTCCCACACTTATGTTCAGCTATACGACAGATGACTGAAAAACTGTCTGGGATAGTCACAGGCAGCAGTTGTTTCCACGTGGCTCTCGTCCAACAATGTGTCTGATTGGACAAAATATAGACTCCTACAAGCTGCTTGTATCGTTCCTCCATACAACAAGATTAAAGCACTTTACAAACTGCATTTTTCAGTTTTGAGAAATTTTAAATATTGATTTCTATATTAGTGACTTAGTACTTCAGAATATATGATTGTGGGTAGGGGTACACATTAATCGTTTTTATCGCCAACAAAGATAATGGCCTTTTTATCACCAGAATGTGAAGAAAAAGCTACTTTTCCGCTAATGCTCTCCACTAATTTGTAGTTGTTTTCACAGTACAGCTACATAACAGTTGTTTAAATGTGGCACTTATTCATGACATTAACTCAGCAACTCATATTATTATCATGATATTGAATCTTTATCGTTGCATTTTTTTTTTGGCCATGATAATCGTGACACCAAATTTAAGTACTGTCCCATGCCTTATCTCCACATCACTAACTGCTTTGTACTGCTTTGTGAATGTTCTGCCAACGTTAATAGTGTTTTATTGTTGTATTATGCAAACCAAACCAGTTCCATGTTCTCAGTGGTCTCATCGCCTCAAGCAAACTGTTACTGTAATCTGTTTTTGATGATAAGACAAGACTGAAAGACATGAAAACTTGAAAATGCACAACATCAAGGAAAATGATTTGGCAAATTCTGTGAGAAAAAGGCAATCAAGTCTGTTCTGGAAGAAACATCACACATCGATTCAAGAATAAATATGTGAAGCAAAGTCTTTCCCACACACAGCTTCAGCAGAACTGGTAACAAAAATAAAAATTACACGTTCAAAGGTGGGTAATGTGACCACTTTGCCTGGAATGTTCCACAGTATGGCATTAAACTTGTCTTATGACTTATCTCTATGACGACAACAGGTAGCACCATCAAGCCAAGATCCACTCTAAAGTCCGCCACACACTGCACGATTTTTCACCCTTAAATAATTTTTAAACATGTAATGCAAAGACTGGCTCTTTGGTTGCTATGATACTCCCGGACGGAATTCCTAATAAGCAACTCGGCTCCAAATTCACCCTGTAAGTGCTAGCCTCGATGAGCTTCCTTTGACTGGAGCTGAACACTGTGGGTGACGTCACACTCACTTAGTCTACTTCTTTATACAGTCTTTGGTTTTATTTGCTGTTACCCTGGTGATGTTTTGTGGTTACAATATGACAGAGCAGCTCAGAGTCACATTGACATTACATACAAGAGAAGCGCAGCCGATCAAAAATCGTACGAAGATCAAAAGTCAGGTAACGCCTCGCGAAATGATCCTGTAGTGCAGACATGTCAGACTCAGGCCCGCGGGCCAAATTTGGCCCTCGATATAAATATATTTGGCCTGCGAGATCATATCAAATATGTGTTGGCGCTGGCCCCCACCACTTCTGTTGACACTCATTAGCATTTGCTACCTGTCGCCTCACTGAAATTTAAGCCACGCCTTCTGAAAAAAACATGCAGATGTTGTTGAAATTTTTCAATAAATATTTAGTTTGGCCTGCGACTTAGCCACAGTTTTTAATTTTGGCCCTCTGTGAATTTGAGTTTGACACCCCTGCTGCTGTGTATGGCGGACTTAAGAATGCATGTTTTTCAAGGTTTTGTTTTATTTTGCAATAAAAATCTGTAATTGAATACATGCAAGATGGATACTAGTTGTGGGACATTCCAGGTAAAGCAATAACATCTCCATGGACACAAGCAAGTCATGGAACCCCACCAGAAAACTTACATAATGCACCTTTAAATCAGCCATTCCCCCAGTAGAGAGCCCAATAGGCTTTCCTCATTCATTTTGACATGACTGTGGTTCCAATGCTGATTAGAAGTAATATATTTTAATATGAACTTCATATTTAATGTGAACTCAGTTTCTTGCTGTGTATTTCTTGCTGTGTAAACACATTTATGGGGTCCCCCAGACTCTAAGAAACAAATGATGTATATAATCACATCAGTATAATCACAGTTGTTGACATGGTAATAACGAGAAAGAAATTAGCCAGTATACAGACAATTTATGACTGATAGAAAACTGTATTTATTATACTTTCCAAGATACATTCTATTCAATTGAAATGTCAATAAACACTCATAGTTTTAACTTAACAATACTCTTTTAAATAAGGACCGGATAGTTCAACAAAATTCGTGAAAAAAGCTTGAAATTAAATAAATAAAACAAAAATGAATTGAAGCATATATTGCACATGGATATGATTCTCAATTCCGTAATTTTGAACAATTCCCATCCCAGCGATGCAGAACCATATTGAGTTGAATGCACATATATTTTGGTTGCATAACCTTGAACAAGATAATTGGCAGAGATATAAGAGTAGTGGTGATAATAGTAATAATAAAGGAACTGCCAGGACTAGATTAGGCTTAAGGTTGCAATAAAAAAAAGGAAAATATCACGTTTCACAACCAACTCTTGTTCGCTCACGCCACTCGGGTCGAATTCCACGGAGAACAACAAAGCTGACAGTCCCAGTTTGATGCCTGATACAATCCTTTTCTCTCTGCTGTTAAAGTTGCACTGTGTAACTTTTTCTGCTGTAGGGTCCACAAACTTACTTGTCTCAATGGAGATGTTACTGCCTTGCTAGAAATGTTCCACGGTATTATCTATCGCCATAGAGACAAGCAGGTGATGAGGCCAAGTTGCAGGTCAGATCTGTTTTTTTCAACTAAGCAATAAAAAAAAAAAAAAAAAATTAAAAGTCTCATAGAATAAATGCAAGATTGATAAGTACTTCGGAACATCCCAAGAAAAGCAGTAATATTAGGTCTGTAGGCCTTTAGTCATTGAGTTGATTAATTGGTCGGTGGAGTCGACCAAAATTTGTATTAGATGACTACTCCTTTTATTTAGATTATACGGATTTCAATGGGACAACAGCAGAAAGGAAGTGAGTGACTTAACTGAAGATCTGGGTTTTGTTGGTATTTAAATGTAAAAAGGCAGATTCATAAGTTTAATTTGTCTTCCTTCTACTTTGTTCCGCATAAATAGTTGTTTTTGCATGAACTCCCGTGCAGTTGTGGTCTTGTGAGAGCACTTTGGGTCTAATACACAAAGATACATAATACTTTTGAGAGCTTTTGCCACGCCCACAAGTCTTTAGTTGATCAAGAATTTCTTCAATCAACTACAGACCTAATTTCCATAGAGACAAGGAGGTGACAGACTGTCCACCAGAAAAGTTACATAGTGCGCCTTTAAATGAAACCAAATACTGTTTAAATAATCTCATATAGAAAAATAAAGCAACTATGTCTGCGTTTTGGACTACGGATCTGACCATAGGGGTTGGGATTAGGATTATACCATTTCAAGTCCGTTAAATGTTTCATCTTGTAATTTACAAACCAGTCCCACAAATACAAATAATGTAAGACATACAAAATAAATTTCCAGGTTTACGCTTACATGGCAAGCAGCTTTAGTAATATAGTTTTTTAATTACATTTTTTCAACTTTTTCTTCAGAAATAAGTCCTCTGACAGTGAATGTGCCGTTATATAATATCTCACCCAAAACAGTTTTTTTGAACTTTTGAAGAGAAACACCATTCAGAAGACACTATATTTAACATGGCTCTTTACACAAAAAAACATCAAGAAATCATTCCTAATAGCGGTGCCTTGTTGCCTTTTTCCAAATGAAGTACCACTAGCATTTTGAATCCATAAAAAAGTCAAAGAGTCTATGCAGAAATCCCAAATGCATACGGATTACAGCAAAGTATCCGTAACCTTCGCAACTAGGACTGAGCACAACTTTCATAAAGCAAAAATAGACCAATTGTTTGAAATCTTTTGGGAAAAAAATAAATGTTGAAAATGGCGAGGTATTTTCTCAAGCACTGTTTTTCAAGACCTTTGCGGCTGAATTTGGTTGGGAAAGAAATGAGCCAAAAACGAAAAACAAAATGAAATATTTCTATAGCAGCAAATTTACTAGTCTGTATAGTCGCTGTCCGGTCCCTGTTGTGTGTAAGCACGTGGTATGATTCACGGTGAATAATCCAGAATAGGTCTTTAAATTGCAAATATATCCACGCTGATTCGAGTGCTAGCTTTGAAGTGTGTGGAGCCATTTCGTCCATCTCTGCATTGGTCATTAAGGATTCCCAGAAGGCACTTTTTTTGCTATGTGTGGGAGAGAGATAGAGACCCAAAGCGAAGGAGACGAAGGAGGAGGGGGAGGAGGAGGAGGGTTGAATGATATGTTTGTGTGGCTAAAAGAGAGAGAGGGGGAGAAGGAAATCAAGCTTGAAAAGACAGATGACTTTGGCTTTCTGTCTGCCCGCATGGAACCAATGGACGAAATTAAAAACAAAAATAGCATCCTTACATTTTACTCAACGCAGTCTGCTCCTCTAGCACCTGTAGGTAGTCCGGCGTGCCTTGGAGCTTGGCTTTTAACTCATAATACTCACTTTTCCTCTGTTCCACCACAATCTTGCTATGATTGCCTCCGATTAGCGACGTCTTTTTCATCTTTCTATCCAAACTTCTACTATCTGGATAGCGTATTTCATACCCTCCCATCCCTATACTGTTGAAATCGCTTTTTCTGTCCAGGAAATTTTGAATAAACATGCTTGGTTCTCTGTTGGGAAGAAACTCCTCCAGTTCGTCGATGGTGCTGAGTCTTTTGTTTCGCTCCAAAGTTGATAAAGCGTCTTTATCCTTGTCACAGTTTCGTAGGATAATCTTTTGCCTCTGCGAATCTGCAAACTTGAACCCTGCATCTAAATCGGAATTCCGGCCAATCCCACACGTGTGGCTCTTCCCGATATGCTCGATAGTTTGCGGAATAAACGTCTCTCCACCCAAGTCATCACCAGGAATCGCGCATTTTTTCCCGGATTTGTGGTTATGCCTGCGAAGTTGCAACGACATCGACCCGCACTCTTGATTACCTAGTCCTTCTTGTCTCCCAGCTGGTTTCTTATTCCGCCTTAACACAAATACCAATAAACAAAAGGCCACGAAAACAGTTAATATAAGCACGACAAGAATGCTTAGGATCATTATAGACAGTGGGACAGGTCCGCCATTGGCTGCTTTTCCGACTCCCGCAGGGGACGAGGAGGTCAAAACTGGAGTAGCGCTGGTTAGAATGAACGGTCGCCTATGGATCAGCTTTGGACAAAAGATTTCACTTTTCAAATTCCTTAGTTCTGTGTTGGAAAACTGCACGGGTGAGGCACATTTCACCTCTTTGGCTGCTACTCCATCGTTTAGCTTCTCCAGCCAGAGTTTCAGGGCGACCAAATCACACGAACAGTCCCATGGGTTTCCCTCTAAGTCTATTTGGGTCAAAGTTTGCAACTGGTCCAACACTCCACTCACAGGTAGTGTCATGAAGTGGTTGTTTTTCAAATTTAGCCTTGCTAATGGTACACCAGCGAATACGTAAGCAGGCAAGCTCCGTAATACGTTATTGTTGAGATATAGGAGCTGTAGATTGGGCATTGAGTCGAAAGTGCCAGCTAGTATTTCTTTAATGGCATTGTACTCCAGATATAGATACTGCAAGTTTGTCAGACCCAAAAACATTTCGGGGTGCAACTGTTCTAGCTGGTTTCCATTTAAATACAGTCTCCGTAAGTTGGTGAGGTTGGCAAAAACACGATTCGGGACAATTACAATTTGATTACTGCCAAGATGGAGGAGGTCAAGTCCTTCAAGTCCCTGGAAATCATTAGGGCTTATATCTCGGATGTAATTCCCACTTAAGTGCAGTTTTTTAGCATTTGGAGGCTTGGGCATAAGATCTGCTAACGTTTTGATGTTTCGTTCTTGACAGCTAATGCTAATACCAAAATCTGATGGATGCGCCTTGCAGCTACAAGGTTGTGGGCACATTATAGGTGGCGTCCGGGTTTGAAAGGAAACGATTTGGCTATTTCTTCCGAATGGCGGTAATCCAGCCACAATACCGTTACCGTAGATTTTAGAAGAGTCTGTTGTTTTTGGTGACTTTGTAGCCATTGGCAATATAGTTGTGGGGGACATTTTGGAAGGCCCATTATCACCTGGCAAAGGCGGCATCCTCACATCAAAGTCACTAGCAGTTCCCATTGGGCACAGTTCTTGTTTATTGGTCTCTTTCAGTAGCCTCCCGTACAGATCATTTGGCGTTTCACAAACAGCTTCCCCGATAAAAATATTATACGGCATATTTTCGAGCCATGCTTTGAGTGGAGCTAAGTCACAGGTACAATTCCAAGGGTTATCATCCAACTGCAGTTCAACAATGCGGCCAATGTGCTCCAAAACTCCTATGTAAGGTAGTTTTTGGATCCTGTTGCCTCTAATATCCAGATGTGTTAGCGATGCAAACCGAAATATGTTATCTGGTAGTACTTGTATTAGATTATCATTGAGGATAAGCACTTTCAGCTTATGGAGTTTGTTGAACGCTCCCTTCTCGATGTATTTGATCAAGTTGTAGTCGGCCTGGAGGTATTCCAAGTTCTCCACTCCGATAAACGTGTCCGCCCGCAGCACCTTTAGCTCGTTGTTGTTCAAATGCAGCTGTTTTAAAGAACTCATCCCGGAAAACGCTCCTCCTTCGATGTTTTGGAGATTGTTGTTGCCAAGTTGCAGCGACACAGCGTGGGTGAAATTAGGAAAAGAGTTCGGGTAGAGGATATTCAAAATGTTGTATTGGAAGTTCAAATGATATAGCTGTGAAACCGGAGGGATTAGCTGCGTCGGGCGGTACACGGTTAGCTTCTCACAGTTGACGTAGAGGACGTTTTCCACGGACATGCAGGCACACACGGAGCATGTCTCTGCCATAAGCTCCGGGGAGGAGGGGTCGGCCATGGTGGGGCTGTCCGAAGAAGCAGGAGAGAAGGAGAGGGAGGAGGAGAGGGAGCCCGGGACGCAGGACAACAGGGCTGCCAGCAGTCGTACAAGCAGCATCTCGCCGGTTACAAGTCCTCCCCCACAAAACCATTTAGTGACCTTCAAGACACAGAAGACACAATTACATGCAGCAGTACAGTCATGAATATGTCTATGCACAAACAAAATACAAATATACTTAAAATGGGGTCAGGTCTATGTTCTCATGGCTCTATGACAGATTACACTACACATTTCAATCACTAGTTACCATCATTGTAAGTTTATAATTTAACTTCCTGGTTGGACATGAGCAGCACATATGACGTAGAGGTAATTCCATAACTGTTACCTAGCAACTATAATGTTAACAAGGGTCAAAAGTTGTCTAAATTGCACAATAGTTATGATTAGACTAATATAGATACATTATATTTTGGGAAATAAAGGCTTGAACTGCCCTGTAAACTCTTCCTGCGTTTTAGATGTTTTAGAATTCACTGCTACTTCATGTATTTTGGTACTTTCTCCACAAACTGCCATTTAACTGATGTAAAACTATGATATATTATATTTACCACAGGCACTATCCCACCAAACCAAGTCGTAATTAGAAAAAAACCTGAAAACCACATGCACTTAAAGGTTAGGGGCTTGCTTGAGATTCTTGTTAAGGTTAAGGCCAAGGTGAGGCCGGGGATTTACTTACTAAAATACCTTTTAAATGTAAGAAAACAGTGCCGTGGGAACATAGAGCCCTGGGAAAACAGATACACTTCCCTTGAAACTACATGAATTACAATAGTGGCAGAACAGGCACAGATGTCATTCAGAACAATTAAGTGTAATCACTGAAAACATTGAAATCACAATTGTAAATTGCAGAGGCCTCCCTGATTTTGACCTTGACCTGCGAATTTCAAATCTACTGAGAATTTAAACTACAATAATCTTCCTGTTATTTATTTCTTGTATTTATTAATTTATTAGCAAGTCCCACAGCTGCATAACCCCAAGACTTTTGGTTGTTTGCAGAATATATTTTTAGAATGTTTAGAGTCTTTCTAGATGTCTTTACACAATCCCGTAGCAACAGACTGTGGTTCAATTAGATATTTCGTCTTTGCTTCTTTTTACCTGCAAAGATACTATCATGACCACAGTGTAGTCCATAGTCCGGTCAATAGCTCCAATCGAAAGCCTACAAACTGTTACATAAGTGTGATTGTATTTTCTTGGGATCACTGGCACTACATCTGTTAAAAGTGATTTGGCTAAAAATGTGCGTACGAAGTAAAAGGCTTTGTCTGAAAACAAAATTAACAAGCAACATGATATTATTTAATCAGGAAACTGGACATGCAAGAGAAATTAGTAGCAGTAATCTTGATCATTTGACACATTAATGGAATATTTTCACCACCGTGCTAATCTGAAAACAGGAGCAGCAGCAAATGAAATGAAACTAAACGAGGGTCACTGCACAATAGTGATTTTCGTGTTGGGGGTGATAAACGATTCACAGTGGGTTCTTAAAGTAGTCTTCT
This sequence comes from Periophthalmus modestus, assembly GCA_019594935.1. NCBI lineage: Eukaryota > Metazoa > Chordata > Actinopteri > Gobiiformes > Gobiidae > Periophthalmus > Periophthalmus modestus. The sequence continues at coordinate 27,702,217 of JAIEZT010001368.1, forward strand.
CCCCTTGAAATATATTAAAGGGATGTTGTAATGATAACAGTTCTATAGCATCTTTACTAACCATAAAACTATTTTATTTTAAGACTGCCGTTTGCCAAGGTGTCGGGGTTGCCAATTCTACAGGTAAATTAGAGGTTGCTGAGATAAAAAGATTGCAATCCATAGTCCTTGACATTTTTGATAAATAAACTGTGTTTTATATCAGATGACTACTTTGTACTTCTGTTGAAACTGCGATATTTGAAAATGCTGCTCACCTTTGAAGACACTACTTAATTTAAGTGAATTACTTTCTATTGATTTGATTATAAATGCTGGGCTTGCATTTGGCTATGTACTATGTCTTATTAAACTGTATAAATTTATGCACAATGAAAAAAAAAATCTGATCTTTAAAAACCCTGATTATTCATGAGTTTCGACTTCCTCTTCTATCCATCCCATGCAATGCCATTCAAACGATATAATATTTAGTTTTACATTGTCCATCGCTATAGCAACAATTACTCATCTCCTTCTGAGTCCCATGAACAGGGCTGCTTGATTATGGCAAAATTATTATCACATATGACTCATTATTGAACTCAAATTGTTCCTTCTGTACTGTTAAGATTAACCTATAGAGAAAGTGTAGACCTCATGTATGATATTTGAATAATTTCAGTAGTTTTCTTTGTTTTATTTAAAGTCAGAAAAGTGTCTTTGCTCCAGGTTTTGATTATATATATATATTTTTATATTATTACGATATTTTAATTGAATAGAGTTGGACTGATATCGTTTTTTTCATGGCTGATGCCAATTGTTTAGAATCCAGAGAAACTCATGGCTGATGTGCTTTGCCGACTGTATTTTTTCCCATATTATATCATTTTAATTTCTTTCTAACTCACTCACAGGCCTTTTTACCATAAACCAATAGAGAGTTGTGTAATCACCCTTTGTGCAGTTATCTTTTCCACTGAAGTGTGAAAATAAAGCTTTATGTGTACTCTTTAGGCAGTTGGTCGACCAAAACCAAACACTGGCCTGTGCTGGAGTGTTAAAGCCGACAGCCAATACACTAAAAAGTGCAAATGTATCGGCCAACCAATATGTGAGTCTATCTCTAGTTAAAATCACTATAAATTTGTCTAAGTTTATCAAATCTGCTCTGACTAAAGAAAATGCACATCTTTTTGTTCATATTTGTTTCCTAGATTTACAGCTACAACAAGACTATTTCAAAATTGCTAAGGCTTAGAATGGTCTCCAGACTCGTGTTCGATATCCCTACGCACATCTTTTTATACTAAGTCTGGACCTTTTTAATTAACCACTTTAATTAAAACCACTGCAACAACGTATTTTCTCTTTGTCTCAGTTGTCCATTAATCACTAGACGCTTTCTTCACACTGCAGGCAACGCAAGCAACCCTACACAATCTGCTGCAACCCTGCCTATGCATTCTGCCACTGCATCACTCCTGTCAAGCTAAGTTTTAATAGATATTGGACCATTGTATTAGCTATTCACGCTATGTTACCTCCTTCTAAAGTTGGCAGGGCCCTTTCCTGTGTGACTGGGTTTAATTTGAAGCGTTCTTATCTTGATTCGAAGCTGAGCAGGATATTAATTAGGGGAGAGCAAACACAAGCCTGGGGAAAACGCAGTGACATATTGGCAGGTCAATAAAAAACTAATTTCTTTGCATTTTAGAAGCTAATACAGTGGTTTGCTTGGAGGTAGAGGAGATGGCTACAAGTGTTGTTAATATAGCGAGAACTCAATATACGTGCTGCTGTTTAGTCAAGTCTGTAGGTTGGAGAATGAGAGGTGGAAGTAGTTCTCGATCTAGTACTCTAGTAAAAGTACATTTACTCCTAACATTGCTGAATATCGGATGACATCACATGTTCTACAGTATTTAACAGACAAGATAATTAGTTAATATACGGATTTGATGGTATTGTGGCATACATACATACATTGGATCATTGGATTTGCATATAAGATGACATTTGTGGATTTCTAACTTGGAAAATGCATTTTAATCGATACAGGAATAATAGCTCCTTCCTGTAATTTGGGATCAAACCTGGAACTAAACCAGGACTAAACCAGGACCAAGTCAAGTCTACAGTAGGATTAACAGGGCTCAAATCAGGACCAAGCCAATACAACTGTAAATGCATCAACACATTGTAGATTACGTGACTTAAGTCAAAGTACTCAACCAATATTACAAACTACAACCTCTTACTTTTCATTTTCTTTTAGTGTTATAACCTAGTGAGACAAAAAGCTTACTACTACCTTGTACTCCTATAATATATATAAATACGTTTCGGAAATTCTCATCTGAAAGCACTTTTGTTGAGAACCTACACTGAAACAGTTTACAGTGCAGCTTCGTGGAATAGTCTCCGTTCTTGCAGTTTGGGATTAGCTGAACCTGGATTCTTCTTATTTTCTTTAAGTCGTTGGTTCTGTTTATTGTTGTTCAAGGTAAGTGCTGGGTTTAGTAATGGTTTAGTCATGCATCAGGCTACTACATATTGGCTTGAGGTCTTCCTGCTCTGCTCCATAGTACATAAAATGGAGGTTACAGTCTCGTTTAGTCTTGTTTTAATCCCAATAACGTCAAACAAAGCTACCTTCTGTATACGAAATAACTGGCACATTACTGAACAGGCAAGTAACATTCAGTATTGTATGATTTTGGTCACTGTGGGTATTTGGATTTCATTTTAAGTATTTACATAACATAATTTTAACACAGCAAACATGTTTAACTTATCAGAACTGGATCCATCAGTTTGTTTTGTGTAGTAAATACTTACATTAAAACAGTTCGGTTGAGCAGTTGATTTGGTGCAGCTGGTATGACAAATATGTATAATCTACGGTTTATTCCAAGATCCATTTTGTTCTGGCTCACTTACTTTATGAATTCTACTTTTAGCAGAGGAATTCAGAACTGTTTGGTACAGCTTTAGTCTTGTTTAGAACAGCTTTCAGCCCTGAATCACTCACTGGTTTAGTCGTTTATTGGGTGGATGCACAATTGCACACAGCACATCATAATTGGGATTAAACTGGGACTAAACCTGGACTAAACCTGGACTAAACTGGCAGTAAACCTGGACTTAACCTGGATTGAACAACCAGAACTAACTAAAACCAGTCTGCATCAGGACTAGACTGGGCTCAAACCAGAACCAAACCAGGACAAGTGTGAATGCATATTCCTGATTTGTAAATGCAGGGTTGGCACTGGTCTGTACAATTGCGCCAGTAACATCTGATGTCATCCTGCAATATTATTTCAAGCTCAAATAGTCCACGGCTGTATGGTTCTCACTGATTCACTTATTCACTCGTACATTTAACATAAGAATGGATCAGTCCTGTATTAGTCCCAGTTGTTTAGAACAGTTTGGGACTGGACTTTTTGGAGGATTTTGCATCAATAAATGTGTTAATTTGAAGAACCTCGAGTCCTATGTTATTCAGTATATGCACTATTGGTATAGATAGTAAGGCTGAGGTACTTACTGTCCCTGTACGGAAATGTGTCCTCTGCATTTGACCCACTCTTCAGTTTTATCGTGCATATGTAGAAAGTGATTGCACTGGTTTAGTTTGGGATCAGACTTAGTTTTATCTCGTTAGTAATGTTGCTTTAATCAATTTCCAGTCTTAAATTGCAGTCATGAGTTAAGGCTTAATTTACAACTGTATAAATCCTAATTTATGGGCAGTTTGCTCTATTTAATATTGATGCAGATGCAGTTCATTTTCAGAGAGTAGCCCTCCTGTAGATCATTTTAACAGGGGATTTTCTAACCATTTGTGCAGCACATTCTTCTCTCACTTGCGGTGGTGCCCTTGGTGGGATCACCCCCCTCTGCTAGTCCTGGTTTAGTTCTGGGTTGCCTCTCTTGGCACTATATCAATTACATTATTTTTGACCTGTTCAATACAATGATTTGGCCCCCTGACGCTGCTTGGTTACGTCCCCATAAATCTTTAATTGGGGACACTCGTTACTTTAATCACATTTAGTGCCATCTTCTCCCCCGGTGTTTTCCCCTGTGTTCTGATCAGCCTCTAAACACCCAAACCCGGTCAGGATACAGGCTCTTACCCGAATGGGAGACGGCGAGGCGCGCAGGTCCCCTCTGGTACGTGGGGCAGCTGCATAGACGAGACATGGTCCTGGTTTTGGCGCACAGGAGCGAACGCAACCCCGGTTATATCTCCATGCAGACTGCTGAATGCTGTATCCTATCAGTCATTTACAAATGTATAAAACAAAACAAAAAAGAACAAAGGAGGAGAAAGGGAGCGCGGAGAAGAAGAAGAGGAAGAAGAAGGAGAAGAAGAAGAAGAAGGATGGCGTCCTATTTCACCCGATGCGTCTCTTGCTCACGGGCTCCTCTTGTTTGGAGAGATCACCCCTCTGCGAGTTGCTTCCCCATCGCTGCTGCGCTACATCCATTGGCAGGCATTGGGTAGGTGAATTTGGGCAGGTGGAAAAGAAAACGCACTGACATCGAGATTTAAAACGCAGCCGGGGAATCCAAGTTAAACATGTCCCGCATTCTTGGGAGTTTGTGGCCCCAAATACAGCGACTAACGTTTAAAGCGAGGTGAGAGAGAAATAGAGAGCGCGTATGTGTCTCAGCCAAGCACACGCATCCAATTAAAACGTCCCGAAGTTGCGCACCAGCGGTTTAAAGATTCAAGAAATACCGCTTCCATTTGGTGCAACACTGGATACGCGTCAGTCCGAAAGAACATAGAGATCCTTTATGGGGGAAAAAAGCTTGCCACAGCAGCTTAGTTCTTGCGTAAAACTTGACAAAACGCTTAAAATATCAGTCTCCAAAAAAGCCACACTGGATAGAAAGCGGAGTACATGTTAGAAACGTGGGAATCCTCGTGAAAGGTGCAGGCAAATGAGCCGAAAGCGGTGCGTAAAGATGAATAATGCAGTTTATTGAGAGGCTCGCAGTGCAGCAAACTCCGACAGATCCGGCAAAATGTCACACGAAAACTAGTTCACAGAGGGGGTTTTAAAGCTGGAAATCCTCACAGAGTCCTGGTTCAAGCGGGTTGCACAAAATGCCAAGGTGTTCATATGCGAAAAGAGCGTTTTTTTTGTAGTTTTTTTGTGTCTTCTAGTCCGTTTGCGCGCCCGTGCCGTCCACTATACACCGCATCCGCCGCTGAGCTGAAGCAGAGGCAGAGGGAGAAATGCAGAGATATACGAGAGAGAGGGAGGAGAGAGAGGAAGGCTGAGAGAGAGAAAGAAAGAGAGAGAGGGGAACGCGAAGGTGGGGGCTGAGCAAAAAACCTTGAAACGAGTCCATTATTTGTGCGCGCACTTTGAGACTGCATCTAACAGGTTCTCGTGATCTGATACTGTTGTTTTAGCGTGGGCCGGAGCAGAGCAACATTGTTTTTTAGTTAAATAAATGGTAAAGCCGCGCGCGCTGGTGTCGGGGAGGAAAAGTGAGGGAGAAATTACAACAGACAGACACTGACCGCATTGATTGGAAAAAGCGAGCTGTAAAGGCGCGCCCCCGTGGTTTGGAGATATGGAGATGGATGGAAATAAAGGGATGAGGAGAGAAAGAGAGAGGGAGGGAGGGAGAGCGTGGTAAGGAGCGGGCACGGGAGCGCGCATGTGAGAGGCATTTTAAACAGAGAGGGAGGGAGAGTTAGAAAGAGAGAGACAGAGAGAGAGAGAGGAGGAGGAGGTGATTATTCAACAGTGCTGCAGTCGGAGCGGCGAGGGAGAGGTGAGTGCGCTCCATCACGCGCCTTTAACGGTTTATTTGGACAGTAGTGAAAGTAAAATCCTAAAATGTGAAGTGTCTATCCGAGATGTTTTTTCAGTAAAGCCCTATCTCATTGTTTTACAGAACCCTATGTCACTTTTGGTCCTCTACTTGCTCGTCTGCTTGAGCTGTTATTGATGTGAGTAACTTGTCTGGAGACATTGTGCTCGTCTCCATGGAGATAGCTCAGTTTAATGCCACATCCCGGAACGTTCTAAAGCAATGCAAAGTTATGTCAAGTGCACTGTGCATGTTAGATCATTAGTTAAAAGGAAAAGGTGTAAGAAGGCTGTAGTTAAGGAAGTCAGAGCGTTATTTAGGGTAAAACTTGATCTCGATGAGGGCATACTCTCAGATGGGGGCAAGAGCTGATGTTTATATTGATTACATTGTACTTTACGATGTAATATCCAAAAGTTAATGTACAAATGTGGGACCTGATCATGTTTATTATGATCTCACTCCTTGTTTTGCAAAAAAAAAAAAAAAAACCCCCCCCCCCCCCCCCCCCCAGCATTTTTAACGATATTAATTCTAGCTGCCCCCATCTGTATTAAATATTATTGGTCTATAAGCTCCTTTATACAGGGAGCAGCACTTCTGTCAATGAGGTCTTCCCTTCTCCTCACATGTTTGTCATAACACTGTATGGATCACTCACAAGTCTCTCTCTCTCCCTGTACACTGTGGTGGGGTTGTACTGACAGGTCTTCTCTCTCTCTCTTCATTTTTTCCTCCCTCCCTCTCTCTCTCTTTGCCTTCATGTACACTCTGGTGGGGCTGTACTAGCAGGTGTTCTCTCTCTCTCTCCCTTTCCTCCCTCTCTCTCTATCTTCATGTAAACTCTGGTGGGGTTATACTGACAGCTCTTCTCTCTCTCTCTCTCTCTCTTTCCCTGTATACTCACCCTGGACTGACTGGTCTCTCCCCCCTCTCTCTCCCTCGTCCCTCTCTGACTGGGTGTCCCTGTACACTCTGGTGGGGTTACACTGACAGCTCTTCTCTCTCTCTCCCTTTTCCTCCCTCACTCTCGCTCTCTCTCCGTGTACACTCTGGTGGGGTTGTACTGACTGGTCTTTTCTCTCTCTCCCTTTTCCTCCCTCTCCCTCTCTCTCTCTCTCTCTCTCTCTCTCTCTCTCTCTCTCTGTACACTTTGGTGGGGTTGCACTGACTGGTCTTCTTCTCCCCTTCTCTCTCTCTCTCTCTCTCTCTCTCTCACTCTTTCTCTCTCCCTCCTCTGTACACTCTGACTTTGTCATCGCCCCTCTGTCTCACCCCCTCTCTCTCTGTCTGTCTCCTTGTACACTGTGGTGGGTTTATACTGACAGATCTTCTCTCTCTCTCCCTTTCCCTCCCTCCTTTGCTCTCGCTCTCTCTCTCTCTGTACACTCTGGTGGGGTTGTATTGAGTGGTTTTCTCCCTCTCTCTCTCTCCCTTTCTCCCCTCTACACTCTTTTGGGATTGTACTTTTATTGTGCACACTGACAGGTCTTCTCTCTGACAGGTCTTCTCTCTTTCCTCTTTTTTGGTCATTGTGGGTTGTGGATGGATTTTCCTCTCTCTCTCTCTCTCTCTCTCACTCTCTCTCTCTCTCTCTGTACACTCTTACACTCTGGTGGGGTTGTACTGACAGGTCTTCTCTCTCTCCCCCCCTTTCCCTGTACACTCTCCTCTCTCCCTTTCCCTCTCTCTCTCTCTCTCTCTCTCTCTCTCTCCCTCCCTGTACACTCTTATTGGGTTGTACTGACAGGTCTTCTCTCTCTCTCTTTCCCTTTTCCTCCCTAGCTGTCTCTCTCTCCTCACTCTGCTGTAATTAGTGAGGATTCCTCCACAGTGAGTACATGGTGTTTTGATGGAGCTCGGTCTAATTTTTTCCTATTCAGCCTCACAGAAGCTTTAGAGAACCATCAGTCCTCATCATATAATGGCATTTGGAGAGATTCAGAGTGAATGGAGAAAGGACATATCAATTTGTAGCTTAATACAAGCTATAGTATAGTGGTTTTGTAGTTTAGTTTGTAGAATATAATGATGTCAGACTCTCAGGTGAGGACAAGAGCCATATTTTCCCTGTTGATACATTGTACTTTGGGGTGAAATATGCAACTAATCACTAATGTTGAACCTGATCATTTCTATCAATTCAGCTATATATAGGATGACCAGACACAGTTTAGAGCCATTTGTCCCATGACGCAGTGGATTTATCTAAAACCAGGGATTTGTCCCAGTTGTACACAAGAAATGTCCCAGGTGTCCCTATTTTTGACCCATTTGATCCCTGCCAACAGTAAAAAAGGTAATGTATTGTCAAATGTGTTTCTTCAAATACAGAAAAACTGTGAAAATTACCAGACAGCCAAAAAATACACTCTGCAGTTGCAATGACAGAAATATCTTGTGTTAATCCAATGAGGTTCATCTGGTCTTCTGTTAATTTATTTTAATAGATTATTTTTCCGGATCGAGGTTTAGTTTGTTTTCATACCGGAAAGTTTGGACTTTTCATTAGCGCTCTTCCTCAGAGTGGTCCCATGTCCTGATTTAAACAGGTTTTGGTTTTCAAGACAGTACCCCAGGTGTGTGACAGTAAAAAGCCCCCCTCGTCCCGATTTAAGTTCCGTGGACACGTTTCTGTATTTCAATTGTCCCTTTGCTCCAGTGATGATGTTTGTTGTCCTCTGTCCCTGTCATGTCCCAGTCCATAATGTGGTTCTCTCTTTTACAATAATGAGAAATGGTTGATTTGAGTTGCTTCTGTTCTGCTTTGTGTTTTATTACTCGTGCGTACGCCTTCACTGTTTCCTTCTCACATTCTGTCCGATGTTCTTTTTTTTTGTGTACTGAAAGCCCTCCCTGTTTCCCTGATGTGTTTTATTGCAAGGCAATTGTGCTCCGGTTCTATTTTATCTTTTGGGTGGACGAGTCTGAGCTGTTGAAACTGTTAGGTATGAAAACAAACTAAGCCTCGGTCTGGAAAAAATAAAATGCTATAAAATGAAGTCTCTCATGTTATACACTTCACAGGTGAGAAGGGACTGAGTGTTTAACAATGTTCTTATTTGCATATTTGCTTTGTAGTTGGAAAGAGTAAAGACCTGTTTGGAACATTACCTTGGCACTCATAAAAGTATAAAAAAATAATAATAATAATAAAAAGTAAAATAATAATAATAATGTGCCTATTAAAATATATTACGTTTCCTTTTTTCTATATACATTATTGTATATTCTATATGAAAAATCAGGACTATAATTCGTTAAAAAAAAAAAAAAAAAAAAAAAAAAAAAAAAAATAAACTTTGCAATAAAAAAAAAAAAAAAAAGTTATAGTAGCTAAAACATCATTGGTTGAGCACTGACTGCTCAACCAATGATGTTTATGTAGAGAGAGGGATTTGAACCCCCAACCTTCATACCAGCAGACAAATGCTCTACCAAATGAGCTACTGTCGCCCCAGGTAAAGGTTATAATATAAGCAGTCAGTATTCCTAATTACCAGGAAACGTGAGAAACACAAAGCTAACACAGAAATACTCCCATTTTAGAAGTACTTTTGAACTCAGAGCTGGTGTGATTCTTCTATCCTCCATTAAAAGAGATTGTTCCAGCCATCTGTTGACAGAGATATTGTGTTACACGTGTCGAACCTAAATTAGCAACTATATTTAGCCTTTTCTCTCGCACAGTTGCATGCTCCAGAGAGTCGAGCTGGAATAAGTGTGGTGCCCTCTAATGGACAAAATGCTACTGCAAAAGTGTAAATGTGGTGGCACTTGGGCATCTTTGTCAAAAGCAGATCAAAACCACAGCGCTGATAAGGATCCTTGTCTATAATGTGATGGAGGGGTACTTAGCTGGAGGATTAGCTTAATACACACTTGATGGTTGTCTGTGCAAAAGTGGTTATGCGCATATGAGTCATTTTTGTTTTAGTGCTAATGCTAAATTACTAGATGCCCTTGAATGTCTTTTTCATTTAATGGATTCAAGTTTATTTATATAACACATTTAAAACAATTCACAATACAAGTGCTTCACATAAGTCAACAAAAAACAAATATACAGATAATACGATACTGTCATGATCCCATTCTTTTCTGCCTTTTGTTGCACTGTGTTCCCTCTCCCTTCTGTCTCTGGGCCTGGAGTTGGGTGGAGATCTGGGCTTCTCCCATTCACACCTGCAAATAATCGGTATCAAGCTGCAACTGGGGAGGACAAAGGAAGCCAGGACCTGACACTCAGCGTTAGATTGTCCACGTATCCACATTGATACAACTCTGCTTGGTTCAGTTTCATGTTTTTTGCATTTGGTTCTCATTCTAAGTTGTATATCTTTGCTCCCTGTCAGATCCCGTTCACTGGACCCGCTCAGCTCCTTTGTCTCCGACCCAGCTCTCCACGACCGGTACGAACCTCACATCTTCTGACCCAGCTCACCTCTTCCGATACTGCTGACCTCATTTCAGACCCCGCTGCTCACACTCTATTCCTGGACCACGGCAAACACCCTGCGCCCAACTCCCTGATTGATCTACCTTCATTTGCACATTTAAAACCTGTGAATAAACATTGTTAAACTTTTCCTGTCTCTCTGCTCCCCTTGTCAGTTGTTACGACAGATACACGGGATGAGAACAATAAAACACCAAGATATCACGTCTAGATAGTATTAAATGCCAGGGAGAAGAGGTGGCTTTTCAGTCTAGTTTTAAACTGTGTTTAAACTCTTGGTCCTCCCTTCACAGCTGTGTTCAGTTCTTTGATTTGCTGTAGACTGGGACAACATCGGGCTCCCCGGTTCTCTGGACAAGACGAGAATTGGACCATGAACGTATTCGGAATGACCTGTTCACATGGGGTTGGCTCTATGTTCCCAAGGCTCTATGTTCCCAAGGCTCTATGTTCACACTTTTGTTTGGTTGAAGTTACCTGGAATTCTTTTTTACCTTTGAATCTCCTCAAGTTCAGATGGGAATGATTGACAGATGGATTAGCCAATCAGGGTCAGTCCGTATCAAAACCAATATGGCTGCACATGAGGACAAATAAAAAGAAAACAATAAAGGACTGAAAAACATTTAAATTTCTACAGAATCAATGAGCAAAGCACTAAACTCTTTTAATCTAAGGTCAGAGAAATGAGATTTGACTCAAAATGATGGGTGACCAATGAGCTATGGATTTACTTGAAAAAACTCTTTTAGAAATGAGAAAATAGGGCTGTGCGTATGAACATAGTGACTCTCAGTTGACCACTGTTCTAAATGCCCCCCTCCTCTGCTCCTCAGGTGGTCTTGGCTTTTACATCGCTCTTAGATTGGTGCTGACGTCCCCTGCCTCAGTGTTTTGGCTGTTTCTCTCTCACACCTGTTACAGCTTCAGTCACTCTGGCTCAGTAATACTCACGCACATGTGGTCACAAACAGCCAGATAACTCCTGTGCTGTCCAGGGAGCAGAGCACAGAGGAGCAGGGAGGGATAACAAAAGGCACTCACCAAAAGCAACAGTGTGTGACATAGCTACAGCTGCATCCTAATAATAATCCAGTTTATGCACAACACACTTTACATTTGCGCACATATCTCAAAGTGCTACACGCAGAGTAAAACACAACACCATACGACATCAATGTAAAAGGTAATATAAAGGCAAGGTGGTACAGATGTTTTAGCTGTAGGCGATCCTTAACAGAAAAGTCTTGCAGTGTTTTTTGAAGCAGTTCACAGTTTGTGGTGCCTGCAGCTGCTGAGAAGGCTCTGTCCCCCACGGAGCAGAGTTTGGTCTTGGTTGGACTGAAGGGATTTTGAGGTGGACTGTATGGTGAGAAGGTCTGTATTTTACAACTATCTCAATATCAAATGACTTCTGCAGTATACTGTGGCATCTGCAGTTTTACAAATGTTTATTACTTACATTTTTTGGGAACAGATCTGACCAATCTTATGACTTTAGATGGGGATTTGGGAGTTTGGATGTACAAAAAGAACCAGAATAACAAGCTAAACAAATTTGCCCTTAACCCTGTAGTAACCGCAACCAATTGTGCTCTCACGTAAATTAAAACGCCGTCTCAAAGCAGAGGCATGGATTTAAATATGTTACTGTCATTGGGGTAATGTGCTTACGTTGTCCCTCGAAGATGACCAATCAGAGCGCAGGTGCTGCCGGGATTCTCACAGTTAGTTATTTAATGAATTAAAGGAAAAATAAGGATGGATATGTAAAACAGAGGAAGTTGTGTGGAAAAAAAGGCAAAAGTACATGCTGATACTTCCTTTAACATGATCTTTATAGCTAAAAAAAGGAAAAATTCTAGGTGAGCAATAATGGTCTATAATGTGCTCAGTCCTTAAAGGGTTAACAATGCTTATACCTGGCTTCTTAGTAGTCCTAACTGGACTGGAAAACGATCATACTGTTTGTGTGTCACTTGAAAATAATGCCTGATAATTCATTGTCTATACAGGTAATTTAAACTCATCAATTTTTCATGCACATCATGTACATCTGTGCAGCTGATGTACACAGGCAGAAGACCCTGGGATGACATGGAGACTTTGTAAGGGATTGTATGGTAAGGTCCATTTTATTGTCCCTGTAGGAAAATGTGTCTTCTGCATTTGACCCATCTTCCAGTGCTGCTGAGGCATCCTGTCTTCTGATCTTGAGTCAGTCAGCATTACTTTTAGCTTTGCCTATTTTGCATGTTTTGGATTGACAGGGGAAATAGTAGCAACCAGACTCAGGGAGGTACATGCAAACTCTCCTGAAGCTTCCTTTATCCTCCAGTCACATGACTTTCCTGTTATGGGCGCCATTTTGAGGACCATTTGAAAGACGAAATATTTAGTTTTAAATTAAAACACTTAAAACACTCAAACACATGCATTAACCAGTGTTTTCCAGCCTTTTTTGTCTTGAATACGCCCCGAAGCTTTGGCTCATACCGTCTAACTTTAGAAAATATGATTCTTTAGTTCCTAATCTTCTTGTTTTAAATAATGCCAGTTACCAAATAAATCATCATACAAAAGGATCTAAACTGCTGTTTGAAGTATATATATTCTTTATTCAACCACTATTCAACTTCACCTTCCTTTTGAAATTATTCCAAGTACCCCCTGGTAAGTGGTTGCGCATGCCAGCGGTCTCCGTAGATCTAGTAACATTTCACAAACACTCGGATCATTTTACATTTTGCCAGACTTTTTCTAATTAAAACCACATTAATCCCAGTCGAACCACCTGCTGCCTCTGTCTGGCTAAGCCCTCTCTGGAGAGTATAAAATGGTGTCATATTTGAGCCGTTCCTCCCACTGGACTGTGACTCATGAAGAGGCGTGGGTCATACAGAACTGTCATGGCCGCCGCGCTGTCCTTTGGCTAATGTCTGTAAGCAGCGATAGAAAGTCACGAAGCTGAAGGACCTCAGCGTGGCGACAGGGCTGTTATTGGCACGAAAAGGCTCTGTTTGAGTCACTGCTTTTCACTGCCACATGCAAAAGGGTCAATGTGCAGAGAACATATAGATTTAAAGGCAAAGAGCAGCCTGTTTGCACAGATCCTGGCTAATACTTGCAAATATAGAGTGAGATGGCAATGGGAAATCTTACTTTTGGATGTTAACTTTTAAACATAAAGACCCTCTTGGCTTTTCAGGCAAGGACTCGCAAAATCTCCAAATGCAATATATAATGATCCTTCACTTGACTGGAGAGGTTAAAGTGGGTTATAGACTGTGAAAAGAAGAGATACATTCAGTAAATTAAGATTATGTTACATGTTATTTTTCACTTGGGGAAATTTGTCCTTCGCATTTGACCCATTCTTTAACCCTGCTGGTCTTCCTGTCAGGAGTAGTGGACCCATCTCCAGATCTTGAGCTAGTCTTGTTCAGGAGTACCTTTGCCGGAGGATTTTACCTATAGTGCATGTTTTGGATTTGATTGGGGAAACCGGAGTGTCCAGAGAAAATACGCTAAACAGCCATTTTTAATGTGAGGCAAAAGTTCTTGCCACTTAACCGCTTACTGTCAAAGCTCATAATGTGAAGCCAGCACAGAGCCTTATATCTGCTGCAACTTACACCAGCAGCTTTTTTTAAGGTGCACTATGGTGGAGGGTCTGCCTTTCTTGTGTTCACATGTTATGACTTTACATTGAAATACTGTCGCCCCTCTCTCTGTAACCGCTGTTTGTATTTCACTGTTGTGTCCGTAAATCAAGATATGAACATTAACAACAGACAAATCAGGCATCTTCTTTCCCCAAGATTGCTCTCGCTAGCGTCAGCAACGGGTTTGACTGACAGCGTTTCTAAGCGCCTGCTCTGTGCTAAACCAGTGGTGTGGCTGGCAAGGGGCGTTATCTTCAACAGTCTGGCTTGGGATTGGGTCTTTGGTTGCTATGATACTCACAGTTGGACTAAATTTGCCCCTGTAACCGCCTGCCTTGATGACCCTCACTTGGTCCACTTCTTTATACAATCTATGGCTCACCCCATGCATGTTTTTTAAGGTTTTTTTTTTTTTTTACCAAAGAAAAAAATAAACTGACAAAATTATCTGTAACTGAATAACTGTAAGAGAGATACCTTTAATGCCATACTCAATCATTCCCGGGAAAATCAAGAACATTTCCATGGAGACAAGGGCCCCCTACCAGAAAAGTTACCTCGTGCACATTCTATTAATTCTATTTCTTGTAAATAGCCTAATCTCGATCCCCATCTTCGGTTTCGATTGCATGCAGGATTTCTTCATGCTATCTGCACTTAATTGTGTTTTGACAACTGCCTCCCGTCTGCGCGATGATTAGATAAGCCTATATCTTATCTCACACACATTACACTGAATTTAATTGAAAGAAGTTGCTAATCCTGGCTTATTTTAATAGAAATCTTGCAAAAATGGAAACTCAGTCGATATAAACCAAACATATAGAAATGCATTGGCAAACTGACTCAAATGCATTCTCTCCAGTCACACATTTAAGCAGTTGTGTATGTGGACAATGCTACTCCAGTGTTTGAGATAGCCACGGTGAAATAAGCAGCTAACAGCAGCAGATGGGCCCTGATATTGTGGGAGTCTCAGCTAAAGCAGTTCACATGAGGATACTGCATTGCAACACTCCATTATTTACTCTATACTCTGCACTGCAACTTTCCCTCCCCTCCGAGATCTTTAAGAAACCAGACGCTACATCACAACACTCCAGATGAAAGAATGTTGGATAAATCATCAACATTTCCCCTGTATGGCAACTTATCTCCATGGGAACCAGCAGGTGACTTTGCCAGGTCAGCTATAGGTGAGATCTGTGGAGAGGAAACCCTGCTCATGTTCACTGTAGGGCTACTTTTTAAGCAACTATGAGACTTGTTATGGAATAAATATGAAACATAAGGTAGGTTTAGTTCCATACAGTCTAACATCATGATTCTTTAAAATGCAATGTCTGAAATGTTCATCCATCCATCTTTTTCCGCTTATCCAGAACCGGGTCGTGGGGGCTTCAGCTTCCCTCACCCCAGACCGTCAGGTGGGACCCCAAGGCGTACCCAGGCCAGCCGAGAGACATAGTCCCTCCAGCGTGTCCTGGGTCTTCCCTGGGGTCTCCTTCCCTTGAAATGTCCATAATTACACAATGGAACTGGACCACTATACATACTACACAATGTATTTCCAAAGATGAAGTAGTCATTTTATTTCTATTACAAAATAAGAAACAATTTCCTGTACAGAAGTGTCAGTTTTCTTCTACCAGCAGAAACATATTATTTTCTAGCCTCAAAACTGTAGTTGATCTTAACAAAAACTGTAGCTTGTGATGAAAGGTGTCATAAATCTTTTGATACAATATGTTGGTCCAATAAAACCTCAAAATCAAGAGTTTACCTTCATCAAAAAATGTTAACTGTGTGTAATAATCACCAGCTAAATAAATAAGCAAACCAAAAGACATTTGTAACAAGAAAAATGTTAGTAAGCTCCAATAGGCATCCACAAGCACTAAACTAGGACTAAACCAGGACTAAACCAGGACTAGATCAGGACTAAACCAGGACTAGACCAGGACTAGATCAGGACTACACCAGGACTAAACCAGGACTAGACTAGGACTAGACTAGGACTAGACCAGGACTAGACCTGGACTAAACCAGGACTAAACCAGGACTCAACCAGACTAAACCAGGAATAGACCAGGACTAAACCAGGACTAGACCAGGACTAAACCAGGACTAGACCAGGACTAAACCAGGACTAGACCAGGACTAGATCAGGACTAGACCTGGACTAAACCAGGACTAAACCAGGACTAAACCAGGACTAGATCAGAACTAGACCAGGACTAAACCAGGACTAGACTAGGACTAGACCAGGACTAGACCTGGACTAAACCAGGACTAAACCAGGAATAACCAGGACTAAACCAGGAATAGACCAGGACTAAACCAGGACTAGACTAGGACTAAACCAGGACTGAACCAGGACTAAACCAGGAATAACCAGGACTAAACCAGGACTAGACCAGGACTAGACCAGGACTTAGCCAGAACTAAACCAGGACTAAACCAGCAATAGACCAGGACAAGACCAGGACTAAGACAGAACTAAACCAGGACTAGACTAGGACTAGACCAGGACTAGACCTGGACTAAACAGGACTAAACCAGGAATAACCAGGACTAAACCAGGAATAGACCAGGACTAAACCAGGACTAGACTAGGACTAGACCAGGACTAAACCAGGACTAAACCAGGAATAACCAGGACTAAACCAGGACTAGACCAGGACTAGACCAGGACTTAGCCAGAACTAAACCAAACCAGGACTAAACCAGCAATAGACCAGGACAAGACCAGGACTAAGACAGAACTAAACCAGGACTAGACCAGGACTAAACCAGGATTAAATCGGGATTAATCTGGGACTAAACCAGGACTAGACCAGGACTAAACCAAGATTAAACCAGGACTAGGCCAGGACTAACCAGGAATGAACCAGAACTAGACAAGGACTAAACCAGGAATAACCAGGAAAAAAAATAGGACTAGACCAGAACTATACCAGGACTAAACCAGGACTAAACCAGGATTTAAACCAGAATTTATACCAGGACTAAACAAGGACTAAACCAGGAATAAACAAGGACTGGACTAGGACTAAACCACGACTTAAATAAGGATTTGAACCAGGACTTAAACCAGATCTTAAACCAGGACTAGACCAGGACTAGATCAGGACTAGACCAGAAAAAAAACAGAAATACCAGGAATAAACCAGAACTAGACTAGGACCTGAACCAGGACTTAACCCAGAACTTAAACCAGGAGTAGACCAGGTTAGATCAGGACTAAACCATCCTGAGTGATTCTCATTTGCCAAAACCACCTTGATTTTTGCACATTATATGATATTCTGAACCTAATCCCAATTTCTCCATCGAAATCCCATTAGTGCATCTATGGGTAGAAGGGTACAAAACAAAGGGTGGACCTGTTCCATCTGCTGTTGTTTTATTGCTATATTAAACTAAGCCGATTAGACTTTTGCTGACTTTGAATACACTGCATTCATTCCCTGCACTGTCAAATCCGTTTAAAATAATTAGCGTGGATGACACATATTGAGTGAGTTACCTCTCAGTGGGCAGTGCTAACCTGATGGGACCTTTCTGTTGTGAGCGCTTTACTCTTTGACTCTGTGAAAAAGGGGGATGAACGGCGCGGATGCTGGGGACTTGTGCATAAATCGTGTATTTGATGGCTCATTATTTATTTAACAGCGTGCAGCTCCATATGAGGTGAGCAGTCTACATTTGTAAAAGTCAGAGCAGATGAAAAGGGAAAGTTAAAGTGCATATGACAGACGAGACACCTCATATCATTAACGCGTCGTCAGCATAATTTTATTTAAGAGAGATTTAATAAAACTCGTGTCTATTTTTTGTGTTTTTAAGTTTACTTCCTGTTTGGACATGGGCAGCAGATATAACATATGCAGAGCTACTTTCGTAACTGTTACCTAGCAACCATAATGTAAACCATAGACTGTATATACAAGTGGATTAAGTGAGTGTGACGTCACCCGTAGCGCTCGGCTCCAGTCAAATGAAGCTCATCGAGGCTGGTAGTTATAGGGGCGAATTTGGAGCTACGTTCTGCATTTGGAATTCCGACCTTGTGTATCATAGCAACGAAAGAGCCAATACGGAGCCCTTCCCGCCCGCACCGCTGGTTTAGCAGGAAATATGCACCTCACAACGCTGTCAATCAAACCTGTTGCTAACGCTAGTGAGAGTGAAGAAGGCGCCTGATTTGTCTGTCATTAATGTTCATAGCTTAACTTATGGACATAATAATGAAATAAAAGTACTAGAATGTAGAGTAGGTTAATATGAACATTTTAAGACCAAAATGACAAGGCTGCAGCAGTTACAGAGAGAGAGGGGACAATTCCATCAACGAGCACTTCCTATTTAGAGCGCAGGAGCTAGCTTGTTAGCTATGTCCATTTATATACAGTGGTCCCTCATTATATCGCGGTTCACCTTTCACGGTCTCGCTGTTTTTGTGGACATTTTTTTGTGCAATTGTGCATGCCTTTTTTTTTTTTTTTTTTTTTTTTTTTTACAGTGTATGAACGTGCATTGTATTCTGCGTCCTGATTGGCTAAGGGACTGTAGACCATTGTCCATGAGTCTCCTTTGTGCCGTGTCTCCTGTACAGTACAGAATGTGTTCAGACAAATTTACATAAGTGTTCGATCGCAGTGTGACTCTGAAGTGCTGTGTGTTTGCAAGTTTTCTCCCCGACAAAACCCCAATGTCGATGAAACATTCTGTACGGCGACAAATTTCAGAAATGCTTTGGACTTTCTGTGCACGGAGAGGAGCCTCTGTGGATACCGCTGGAGCAGAGGGACGTGAACAACACATTTAAAGCATCATCGAGGAAGAGGGATTAATATATGAAAGTTTGAAATTTGACAGTGTTTAAATAAGAGTGAAATGTGAGAAAATGCTTATGCCTGTCTGAGAAAAGTGTATAAAGTGTGTGGTGAGGGGTTTTACAGCCTTAAAACACATATATAAAAAATAAGTGTAAAAACTAATCAAAATAAATTGAAACTACTTTTGTTAGATTGCCTTTCAGATAAATTGTGTTGATGATGTAGGTAGAGGTATTCTATTTTAAAACTCATCACTACCTGTATTTTTGTAGTTAATTCTTGAATCATGTAAAACTATAACACATATTTATCATAGGTACTATTCTATCAAACCAAGACATAATTAGAAAAAAACATGAAAAGCCTGTTATGTAAACTTTAAGAAACCAGAAGAGGGATAGTTGAGTCCACTTCTATGTGCAGTAGGTTCAAGGCTGCGGTGCAACGGTTGAAGATGGTTATTATATAGTTTGAGAAATAGCACTGAAAAGCTCTGAGGTTGTCAATGAAATTACTCTTTTGTGGTCCAAGGGAGAACATTTTTCAAAGGTCAGCTGGACAATGGCAGCAGAAATGTTTAAAATGAAAAGAACAAAACACAAACTGTCTACCACATTTCTAGACAAACTTGCTCCTGTGTGTGTAATCTGCAAAAAAAATGTGAAACGAACAATGGAAGTTGAAGATAAAGTGTCACAACATTTGAAACTAAAAGGTAAAATGTTTATATTTTCTGCAGCTGATATTTAGAGTTAATCATGTCCTAAGTTTTCAGGTAACACATGTGAATACTACAGTCTGGTTACAGTTGGACCATTCACATAAGCAAATTTCACACATAAAAGCCACATATTGAGATGATATTTCTGGACAAAATCAGAATCCAAAATAATAAAATAAAAATAAATCAATCAATCAAAAATCACATTTATACAGCATTTTCCCGCTATCTTTTTTCTTGTCTGCCCTACCCTTTTCTCACCCTCTCAAAATCTATTTTTTGGAGCTTTCTAGAATATTGTTCCCTCCTCAAAAACATGCCTGAAGAGGTCGTATATGTCGTCCATGCATGTTTGAGTTAAATAATGTCTCTTGACTTAAACCCTTCTCACAGCAGTACAGTCCTGTCCAAAGCTCAACCAACAAGCAAACATCACCCATGCTCCACCTGCAATTTTCTATAAATGTACAAAAGCATGATACAAAACTGTACACTACAACTTCACAAACCTGATGTGATGTGCAGTAGTTTCGTTAGTGAAATGCACGCTGATTGTAATACTGCTCTCTGAAAGGGGAGTGACTTACTGCAGGGAGCAAAGGGAGGGGAGAGTGTCGAAAACAAAACAGAAACTCATTCAACATGTTAGCAGTTATTACCTCATAGTAAAACCCATCCATCCATTTTTTTCTTATCTGGGGCCGGGGGCGCGGGGCGCAAGTCGCAGGGTGCAGCAGACTCTTCCCCAGGGGCCTCCTACCGGTGCGACATGCCCAGAACACTTCTCTGCCCAACCACCTCCGGCTGGTTCCCAAGGCGTTCTCAGGCCAGAGTCCCTCCAGGTGTCCTGGGTCTTCCCCGGGGCCTCCTACCGGTGCGACATGCCCAGAACACTTCTCTGCCCGAGCCACCTCAGCTGGTTCCTCTCAACGTGTAGGAGCAGCGGCTCTACTCCGAGCTCCTCCGGTGTGACTGAGCTCCTCACCATATCTCTAAGGGAGCCAACCGTGCGGAGGAAACCCATTTTGGCCACTTGTATCCGTGATCCTGTCCTTTCGGTCATTACCCAAAGCTCATGACCATAGGTGAGGGTAAGAACATAGATTAACTGGTAAATCGAGAGCTTTGCTTTTCTAACTCAACTCCTTCTTCACCACAACAGAGTGTGATAGTAAAACCCCTTCTTTAAAAAAAATGTGGTGAATACAGACATGGTTAATAGTTTAATCATGCTCCTGGTCAAGACCTTGGCTCAAGTCACCAATTTGCAGTCCCCTAATGCTTTTAAGGCTTTTGGCACTGAACGATTAGTCTGATCTGCATTGTGTAGCTTTTCTGGTGGAGGTTACACCACCTGCTTGTCTCTTGTGAAATGTTTTATCTTTGCCAAGAATCTTCCACAGAGAGAAAAACCCTACATCAAAACAAGATCAGAACAAGAATGCATGTTTTTCAAAGTATTTTTTGAGATAAAACGCCTGTAATGAAACACCTAACACGTAACGACACAGATAAGTTTAGTGCTGTGGAACATTCTGAGCAAATCAATAGTATCTCCATGGAGATAAGCAGATGGCATATCTTCCATGTCTTCATTGCACAACTTCACTGCATTTAAAATTTATTTCATCAACTTTGTATCTGAATTGTGGTTCAGTAGCACCATCATTGACTTTTAATATCTTTAATATCCCTGTAGCCTTCCTCCATTCATAATTACCAGCTCGGTTCAGACTCATGTTTCTATGGCAACAACAAGAACAAGCTCCAAACTCCACCGATGAGCGATAAAGAGAGAGAGCTGTCCTTGAGTTACGGACCGAAATCAAAGCAACTTAATAACTTGATAAAACAAGACTCCACTTACGAGTGTTAGGCTCAAATAACAAACGAAATCAGACGGACCAAACGGTGTCAAGTGATCAAAGAAGTGAAGAGCTGTTACATTTTACATTTGTATATGTCTTTACGATATTGTGTTATAATGTTGTTTCTTCATCACAAACAGACCTGGAGTTGTGTTTTGGTTCAGTCACACATGTTTAACACACAAATCCTGCATATTTAGGCTGAGTTCTTCTCTTAAATGGAGAACACTTGTTCCACCAAGTTACAAGTCAGATCTGTGGAGAGGCGAGCCCACTCACAGCAAGAATGTGACAAAAAGTGACACGGCCAATCTACACCTCTAACCACCACCAACAGGCATTCATACACGGCAATGTGGGTGAAGTATATTGCCTAAGGACACAACAACAGTACGGACTAGAGCAGACATGGGCAAACTACGGCCCGCGGGCCAGATACGGCCCTTTGGGTTATTAATCCGGCCCGTCAAACGTGACCAAATTATGTTAAAATAGGTAGGGGTCCCTGCTGTATCTATTTAACTGAAATTGGCCCCTCTGTCAATCATTTTAGGACCCACTGTGGCCTGTGTGTCAAAAAGTTTGCCCACCCCTGGACTAGAGTCACTACTGCCCCCCTGTGGTACCTGGTATTTCCAGTGTTCTCTCGTACAAGTACTAACCAGACCCAGCACTGCTTAGCTTCAGAGATCAGATGAGATTGAGTATTGACAAGAAAGATAGAAAAGGGTTTTTGTGGAACATTCCCGCCAAAGCAATGGAGACAAGCAGTTGGTGGACACTGCACCATAAAAGCCCCATAGTGCACCTTTAAGAAAAGCCTGAGTGACTTTAGCATAAACGCTCCCGGTGTGAACAAAGGCCTTACACTGATGGAGCCTGACACCTGAGCCTGTTCACACCGGTCCTTCGCCTGTATGTGCTCTCTACTGCCCCCCGGCTCTTTGAAATGCTAAACACACTATTTATAAGACGGGGGGGCAGGAAGATACATGCCCCCGTTCAGTGTCGTCCTGGTGGGGTGTCTGTGACGACAGGTGCATTCATGTACATATGGTTGAGAGCGCCCACTACGGGAAGGTAACGCTATAAGACAGGAAGAGAAAGGAGCATTGTGGAAGAAGCGAAACTGGAGACAAGGGATTGTGCTGCGTCAATTCACTATAAGCACAATACACTCGGAAAAGCCTTCTCTTCTTACATTTTAATTTTAACTGCAAGATTTTGACTGTCTGTGATGAAACACTTCTGATCGTGGAGAAAATCTTGAGTCGTAGGTAAGAATCGTGGGTCGTAGGTCACAAAGTGAGACCGGGGGCAAAGATTAGACTGATACTGACTGCGACTGACATCAAGACGGTCTGATACTTTGGAGTCTGGGTTGCAGAGTGAGCCGTC
The DNA here is from genome assembly GCA_019594935.1 of Periophthalmus modestus. NCBI lineage: Eukaryota > Metazoa > Chordata > Actinopteri > Gobiiformes > Gobiidae > Periophthalmus > Periophthalmus modestus. Next base: position 27,724,998 of record JAIEZT010001368.1, read on the forward strand.
TTCTCTCTGCATCTGCGATAATCTTTTGTGACCAACAGTAACGACATGCGCTCCTCAGAGTAACAGCAGAAGAGCTCCAGCGTGAACGGAAAACATCGCTCCCTTATTCCCTTTCATGCGTGCAACATGCAGTGGACGCCAGGCTTTGAACGAGACAGATTTGACTAAACTGGCTTATGATTGATTTATGAACTTTTAACCACGCTATAATAGTTTTTCGCACATCATTAGTTTCCCTAGAGATGTGTTTTGCTTCATTCTCACTTGTTTTATTAATCATTCAAATGACTCAAAATAGGCTTCTGTAATTTCCATCACAAACACGCTTTTTGAGTTGTGTTGCTAACAGTCTAATTAGCCAAACACAGTTACTTTCCATCACTTTCGAAAGGACTGGGCCTCAATAATTTGGGTTTAAAACCTAATAATTTGTCGTGTTGTGGCTTGATTTTGACAGTGTGTTCATGTTTCCTTCTAAAGCTTCACTAATAAATCTTAATCTGCAGTAGTTGAGCCTGACTCACCTCTCCACGGGGCTCCATATTACCAAACACATGCACATTACTCCCTTTTGTTCTAATGTCACAGATGACTAACACAGGGACTCATACAGGTGCTGCCCTGCTGCTGTGAAATTACCCTCTCTCTCCCTCTCTGCATTCTTTCTTTCCGCTTATGAGCTTTCTCTCTCCGTCTCTCTCCGTCTCTCTATCTTTTTTTTTTTTTCTAGACTTAATTTTCATTGTCTTTCTCACCTGATCGCTCTCTCTCTTTCTCCGTCACAGCTCTGTGGTGCTCTTCTCTCTTATTTGCCCCTCACACTTGCCCTCCCACTACTCAGCTGTTGTCTGCCCTCTTTTCCCATCTCATTCTCTCACCCTCTTTACGCCCCCTCTCTTCTCATTTCTCTGTATATTACTCAGTTCTCTCCCTCACATTCTACGCCCTACTTTCTTTCTATATCTAAATTTTACTTCATCCTGTCTCTTTTGGTTTTCTCACCTTGATCTCTCCATTGCTCTCTCCTCTCTCATTTCTGTCTCTCTCTCCTGCTCTCTCCTCTCTCATTTTCGTCACTCATTCTCCCTCCATCTCACTCCCTTGCTCTCTCATTTATGCCTCTCTCTCTTCCTCTGCTTCTCTCCCTTGCTCTCTTATTCTCTCTCTCTCTCTCTCTTGCTCTCTCATTTCTGTCTCTCCCCCTGTCTCTTTATCGCTGCCTTGTGCTTTCCTCTCTCATCTCCCTCTCTTGCTCTCTCCTCTCTCATTTCTGTCTTTCCCTCTGTCTCTTTCTCTCCCATGCTCTCTCTCCTTTTTCATTTCTATCTCTATCTCTCCCCTGCTCTCTCCTCTCTCATTTCTCTCTCTGTCTCTCTCCCTTGCTCTCCCCTCCCTCATTTCTCTCTCTGCCTCTCTCCCTTGCTCTGTCCTCCCTCATTTCTGTCTCTCTCTCTCCTTTGCTCTCTCCTGTCTCATTTCTGTCTCTCTCTCTCCCTTTTCTCTCCCTCTCTCACTTTTGTCTCTCCCTCTCTTTCTTGCTTCTCCTCTCATCTCTCTTCTTGCTCTCTTCTCTCTCATTTCTCTATCTCTCTCTCTCTCTCCCTCCTCTCCCATGCTTTCTCCTTTTCATTTCTCTCTCTCTCTCTCTCCCTTGTCTCTCCTCTTCTCATTGCCCTGTCCTCTCATTTCTGTCTCTCTTTCTTTATCTCCCTCTCTTTCTTGCTTGCTCTCTCCTTTCTCATTTCTGTCTCTCTCTCTCTCTCTCTCTCTCCTCCCTCATTTCTCTCTCTGTCTCTCTCCCCCTTGCTCTGTCCTCCCTCATTTCTGTCTCATCTCTCCTTTGCTCTCACTCCCTTGTCTCATTTCTGTCTCTCTCTCTCCCTTGCGCTGTCCTCTCTCACTTTTGTCTCTCCCTCTCTTTCTTGCTTTCTCCTCTCTCTTTCATTTCTGTCTCTCTCTCTCCCTCTGTCTCTCTCTTCCCCTTGCCCTGTCCTCTCATTTCTGTCTCTCTTTCTATCTCTCTCTCCCTTGCTCTCTCCTTTCTCATTTCTGTCTCTCTCTCTCCCTGCTCTCTCCTCCCTCATTCTCTCTCTCTGTCTCTTCCCTCTGCTTGTCTCTCCCTCATTTCTCTCTCTCTCTCTCCTTTGCTCTCTCCTGTCTCATTTTCTGTCTTTCTCTCCTCCCTCTGCTTTCTCTCCTCTCTCACTTTTGTCTCTCTGTCTCTTTCTTGCTTTCTCTATCTCATTTCTCTCTCTCTCTCTCCCTCTGTCTCTCATCTCTGTCTCTTTGCCCTGTCTCTTTATCTCTGCCTTGCTCTCTCTCTCTCTCTCCTCTCTTGCTCTCTCTCTCCTTCTCATTTCTGTCTCTCTCTCTCCCCTGCTCTCTCCTCTCTCATTTCTCTCTCTGTCTCTCTCCCTTGCTCTCTCCTCCCTCATTTCTGTCTCTCTCTCTCCTTTGCTCTCTCCTCTCTCATTTCTGTCTCTCTCTCTCTCCCTTACTCTGTCCTCTCTCACTTTTGTCTCTCCCTCTCTTTCTTGCTTTCTCCTCTCTCATTTGCTCTCTCCTCTCTTATTTCTCTCTCTCTCTCCCTTCCTTGCTCTCTCCTTTCTCATTTCTGTCTCTCTCTCCCCCTTGCTCTGTCCTCTCTCATTTCTGTCTCTCTCTCTTTCTTGCTCTCTCCTCTCTCATTTCTGTCTCTCTCTCTTTCCTGCTCTCTCCTCTCTCATTCCTGTCTCCCCCTTGCTCTCTCCTCTCTCATTCCTGTCTCTCCCTCGCTCTCTCCTCTCTCATTTCTGTCTCTCTCTCTCTTTCCTGCTCTCTCCTCTCTCATTCCTGTCTCCCCCTTGCTCTCTCCTCTCTCATTCCTGTCTCTCCCTTGCTGTCTTCTCTCTCCCTTCCTCTCTCATTTCAGTCCCTCCCTCCATCCCTCTTTCTCTCTGTGTGTAGTTTTTACTGCCTCCCTCTCCAGGTGCAGTCCCTTATATTATTATCATCATCATGTCTTTACGACGGCTCATAACCCGTGTCAGTGCTCAGCGTAACCACCAGAGTAACCCTGGGTCCGTGACATTCAAATGTGACATCGGGGATAGAGTCGTCTCAGGTAAGAGCTCGCCATCAAACTTATGAGCAGCACATTTAGTTTAGGCTAATTATCTATACAGTACATTCTACATTTGAAATTACATTCACACATTATGTACTGAAATTAAGTGATTCAAAATATTAAAATGTTTGTCAGTTGCTCTCAAACATAATAATGAATAAACAAACTGAACGAAGTAAAGTGGATACATTTTACACTTACTTTCTATTCATTTTAACAGGAGTGAAAAGTAAACTTATTTTTTATTATTGTTTGAGACCTGCAGAAGAGTCTGAGGGGTTTATTTTTAACATAAAAATAATACCTGAAGAAGGTCAGAGGGACCGAAACGCTGTATTAATAAAAGTGAACCAAGAGTGAGACAGTGTGTGGGAGTTTTCTTAAAAAAAAACTTTCAGTCTATTGCCTCTCCTCCCAAGCACCTGTCGCCCAGTCAGGTGTGCTGAGTCTGCACAGAAATGAGCAACATAAAAAAATAAAAAAAAAATAAAATAAATAATAATAATAAGTCAGTACATTTGAAGCTTTAGTAGATGTCAAACTCACAAAATACTTTTTACTCTTTAAGTACATCTTTAAACAGGTACTTTTTTTTTCTTAAGTAGATTTTTTCATGTGATAGTTTTACTTCTACATTATTATTATTTTTTTTTTTTTTACTTTTACTTAAGTAGCAAAACTGAATACTTCTTCCAATCTGGATTTGATCAACTTTGGTATTTATACTACTGTCATTTGTAATTAATTCTATCCTTACTTTTAGAACTTTTAATTTCATCTTTGGTTACAAGTTCAAATAACTACTCAACCCATCATTTCTATTTTTTGCATTATGTAATTCACTCATTGAGGGGAAAGTGAGAGGTTCGACCAGCCAACCTCTTCAGTAACACAATGTCCTCTTTATCCGGGGCCGGGTCGTGGAGGCAGCAATCTGAACGGGGAGGCCACACTTCCCTTTCCATGTGCACTTCCTCCAGCTCTTCCAGGGGTTCCTGAGGTGTTCCCAACCCAGCTGAGAGGCATAGTTCCTCCTGTGTGTCCTGGGTCTTTCCTCTTTTTTATAATATTGTAATATATGGTCTGTAAATGAAACTAAAATTGATATTTTACCCCCAATATCCTGCCTTAGACCTGTGCAGACCACTCCATGGACATGCTCCTTTTACTTACCAAAACGTGAGCAGCTCAAATGTTGAAGAATCTATTGATAACAGTGACATCTGTGACAAAATGATGCAAAGGATGTTAGATTTGTAGAGCTGTCTTAAACACAACAGCATCCTGCTTGTTTCAGTGGATGTTACGGAGTCCAGAGGAGTTGTAGGTGGCAGTGATTCGGAGGGAGTCTGTTCACATTGTGAGCGCATAGACCTCCACTCAGAACAGACTCATAACAAACCCATTTGGCTGCAGTTTGGGGGGCGGAGCGCGGGCACGGCTGACTCGACTGCCCCCAAGGATAAAGCAGTGAAGTTCCAATGGCAGAGCGAGGGTAATGAAACTAAACAGGCCTGTATAGAGGCTCTATAAAAGAAAGGTCAGTCTGCCTAATACACTGTTTTCACAAATACTGGAGACACACAGGAATTTTAATGCTGCTCAAAGATAAAAACACAATGGGGACAAAAGTTTAACTGTTTTTCTGCATAATAACTAGACAATAGGGTATTATTATTCCCAAATATGAGTCTATCTGTGTAGTTATGTCTCTAGAACACAAACATAGCTAACCAAAGTCCATACAGAACACTGGACAAAAATGACAGGCTTGGATAAACTCGACATTAGGTTACGTTAAGCCTTTATCGTCCTATGTGTGTAGCGATATTTGTTATGTAACCCTTGTTTAAAGCTGCTGGGGCATCCTGTCAGGAGCAGTAGGTGTCATGTGCCAATACAAAAATGGTACCGTGAGAGTTATATTTGAGCGTGTGAATAATTATTGCCATAATCTTTTTTTGTGAGAAAAACACAGGACTTGTTAGAGTTGCTATGACAATAAACTTTGCTGAAAGCTGTAAAACATCCATATTTCTCGTGGCAAAAGACAAATTTTAAATCTGTCAACTGGACACATTGTTGTAGGAGTGAAGACGTTTCGCTGCTCATCCAAGATCTGAACTTCACTGTCTTCAAAGGAATGTTTAGTGGCTTTAAAATGGAGATGAACGACAGATTGGGGTCCAGAGGAGCTCTCACACCGGTGTTGGTACATTCTCTTATGGAGTAGCTGTTTAGTTTTTCCAATGTAACGCTGGCTTCACTACACTGAATGGAGTAGACCACATTACTGTGTTTATGGCTCGAGGTTTTGTCCTGTCTCTTGTCCAGTTGACAGATTTAAACTTCATCTTTTGCTATGGATCAGACCTGGACGACTGAGGGATTACACAGACATATTTCTCATCCATGTAAAGAATGTGTAGAAGAGCTTTTCTGAGAGCCTTTGACTGCAGAGACTTTCAAGTTCAACTTCCTTCCTCTAGTCCAATGAGGTTCAGCTGGTCTTCTGTTTCGATTCTTTTTTCAGACCAAAGTTTAGTTTGTTTTTATACCTGACGGTTTCAACTGCTCTCGAGTGTTCTTCCTCAGAATGTTGCTGGGATGCGTCCTGTCCCGGTGGAGGCAGAACGACAGCGCCATCTGCAGTTCGACTTTTCCAGGACGGTATCCCAGGTGTGTGAGAGTAAAAAGGCCCCCTCATCCCGGTTTAAGTCCTATGGGCACATTTCTGTATTTCTATCGCCTCCTTAATCCAGCGACGATGTTCGGTGTCCTCTGTCCCTATTATGTTTGCTTCGTCCAAGTCTATAATGTAGTTCTCGCTTTTACAACGGTCCCTTCCTTTATCTCCATCTTATAATAGGACAATAACAGTAATAGTATTGAGTACACGGCCTTCAATTCACCTTTTGAAACGACACACAGCAGCTAATTTGTCTATGTTCTAAAATAAATTGCTTTATCATTTAACCCCAATGTAGATCTCATTTCCGTTTACATATATAGCCTCAGATGTGGAAAAGTGACCCATTTCTTGCAGCGCTAACCTCTCCCTGACAGTGGCGTCCTGTTTATCTTGTATAGCACAGACTGGAGACGCTCTGGCAGACACAAGCAGCCCGCAGCCCCTCACCAAATTACACTTTTCTCACAGTTAAAATCCATCAACTGTTTTCTGCAAAATGATTTCTGGATTGGATTTAATCTTCCCTCAGCCTCTGTGTTGGGTCCCTTCCCAGTGTAACAGAGACTTCCTTGTTCTATACATGTGATGCCAACTCTGTTTTTTTTTTTTTTTTCCCAAGCTTATATCTTCGTTCACAATTCTTTAAAGAGGACATATTATGCAAAATCGACTTTTATGAGCGTTTAGGCATGTTATAATGCTTTGTCGTTTAGTGTAAGTGATTCAAGAATGTTTGAATAATCCTGTAATGTTCTGCATTTGACATTTGAGTGCTCAGAAAATTCCCATAGTCACCTACCTACTATCCCCGCCCACAGCCCTGAACTTCATGTATTTATTTATGATTTCTTCAAAACACCGGGGGCCTAAATAGATGTCATTTGTTTATACTCTGTATGAACTAGATGCAAGATTAGGCAGAATTTACTTGAAAATTTTGCAAAATTGGTGTGAGTGTTTGGATGGAACAATGGCAAAGTGTTCAACTTCTGCCTCACAACAAGAAGGTCCCTGGTTTGATTTCTGGCTGGGTCTTCCTCCATAGATGCTCTAGTTGCCCTGTCGACAAAATGATTGGTTTGGTTTAATTTCTTCAGAGCTGAAGCAATTTAAATTCAGTCTTTGGATGCTTTAAATCTTTGGAATTTCAAGATTTAGAAGTTAAAATAATGCCTAATTAAAAAGACAAAAAAAAACATTATTTCACAGCTGCAGTGCGCCCCATACTCAGCAGAGGAAATTATTCTGGGGAAAAAACAATTAAACTACGTAATGAGGAACATGTCTGGACATTTTAATGCAAGCACCACTAGTACTGAACAGAATCTAACTTCAGAAATGCATAAACCAGGGGAATGATATTGTAATATGGCTAAAAGCTCCAAAAAGTCAGTTTTGCATAAGGAATTGACTATTGAAGAAACATTTGATCCTTGTTTTTGATGCACTGAAAGAAGTTGAGAAAGTTTTGTCCAAAGTTTGTGTTGCCATGACAACAGGGTCAGAGCATCCCTAAAGCTTCAGCTCTTGTGGGAAGTCCTCAGTCTGCAGTCTCCTGACCAGAGTTCAAATGTGCAGCTAAATCCACGTCCCCAGTGTTTATACTGATAGAGCCTGTTCTGTGGTACAAATCTGTGCTCTCCAAGTCCAAGTCCAAGTTCTTTTACAGGTCAAGACTTCGCTGTTGTAGCAGTTTTGTTTACTTTTTTTTCTCTTTCTTTTTACAAAACTTTAATCACCAAAATCATACAGAGCTGCTATTCAGCCATGTTATAATGTCTTGGAGATGTCTTTCAGTTGTGCATGTTTGAACGATAATGAAATGTGCTGCCACCTACTTTTTCTTTTAGTCTACGTCCCAATGGGTTTGGATGGGAGATGGCAAGGCAAGTTTATTTTTATAGCACAATTCGTACATACGGTAATTCAAAATGCTGTACAGAATAAGAAAGACATTAAAATCACACAAATCAAAACATAATCACAAATAATCATAAAATTACCATTAAAACAGAAGAGTGCAGAATAAAAAGTGTAGAAAAATGTCATATGCACAGCCAAACAAAGCTGTTTTGAGCCTGGATTTAAACATTGTCAAAGTCGAGGCCTGTCTCACATCTTCAGGAAGACTTGTAGGTTTTAGCTGCATAAAACTGAAACACTGATTCTCCATGTTTAGTCCTGACTCTGGGCACCAGCAGGAGGCCGGTCCCTGAAGTCCTCAGAGTGTGAGACGGTTCACATGGCACTAACATGTGGGAGATATAATTTGGTGCTGGTCCATGGAGAGACTTGTTCACAGGCAGAGCTGCTTTAAAGTCTATTCTCTGAGCCACAGGAGCCAATGCAGAGACCTGAGCACAGGACGCATGTGTTGTACTTGCTGGTTCTAGTCAGGACCCAAGCAGCAGCGTTCTGGGTGTACTGTAGCTGTCTTAAGGCTCGTGATGCGAAAAATCAACCACTATTTGACAATGCAAAATAAAACTAGTGCATTTTAAATTAGTGTAACAATATGATGTTTTCTATTTAGCTCAGAGTTGACAGTTTTTGCTGTTTTTGAAACTGAAACTTGCCGACAAGTTGACGTGAAGGTTTTATTCATCAGTTACTGGTCTGTTTTGGAGACTGGCTCTAGTGAGCTGAGACTGCTCTTGTTTTGCTCTTGTTTTGGCGTGGGTTATGGCCTACGGTAGCACAAAATAAACAACCAGAAGAAATTTGGCATGTTTCTTTACAAAAATTGGGTACAGTCCATTGTATTTGTTTGCAACACACCCGCATCACATCAATGTTTCTATGAAAATTCAATAATTAAATAGAGGAACGCTGCAAAGATAAGCGCCCCAATTTACCTTGACTCTGTTTTGTTTTTAGGTCAACCAAACTTACACTGTTTAGGTTTCTACCCAATCTCTGAAATTTGAGTTGCACCTAATGGCCTTTGTAGCACCTGTTCTTAATCCACTTGTAAGAAAATGACTTTCATAGCCTGAAGTCAAACCTCCTTCTGGTGTCGAAACTATGATTGATTATGAACTTATACTCCACTTTTTTCTCCCAACTTATTATTACATTTAATCCCACATTTCCATATGAGCCGCTTTTATATGAGCTGTCACTTGTACCTTCAAAGTTTGCAAATTGCTCCTAACTTCAGAGGACATCATCTATCTTATCCCTTTATTAAATCAATCTGCGAAGCCCATCCAGCAGATATGATGATGTAATGGATATGCTAATGCTAACGCTAACCCTGAACGACGCGACGTGATTTGGTCGTTCGTCAGCCGTTCGTCCTGTGCTAATGAATGTGGACATTGATTGCAAAGCGCTCTTCAAAGTAAAACAGCAAATGTCAAATACAATTTCCTCTCTCTCATTGTGGACCGGTGGTGACTGGAGCAGAGTCTCTACGGCGGCCATGTTGTTAATGCTTGATGGGAGGCCTAATCGAATGTAAATATAAAGCTATTGTGTTTTTGTCACCATGAGGGCGTGTGGATGCAGGTGCAGCTACAGCAGATACTTGGAGAACACTGGCACCAGAAGGGACAAGCTCCAGCAGTCATTTATTTCCTTGTGTGTTGTAGTTAAAGCGCTAGTAGGAACACATTTCTCTGTTTTATATGACTGTTTTGGTCCAGTATTTTTGCACAAAGTAAAAATTGCACTACACAATTGAATATCTGTTCAGCAACCTGGGAATTAGATCCTGAACACAAACTTCAGTACTTTACAAAGATGTGAGTCTGATCACCAGTGAATCTCCCAGAGTTCAGATGGGCCTGACTGACTGGTGGATTAGCCAATCAGGGGCCCACAAGGTCCGCCTATATCAAAACAAACATAGCTGCTTACAAAGAAAAAAGAAAGGAATACCATGGATTTAGAAGCTCTAAACTCTATCCGTCTGAGGTGAGAGAAATCTGATTTTATTCAAATGATGTACGACCAATGAGCTCTTTCGTTTGACATGCATCCATGAAAAAAAAAAAAAAAATGTAATTGCAGGATCACAGAGGGAGTGGTGGTGACCAGACTGATATCCTTCAATATACAAAATACAGGGAGATATCATTCTGGATTTGCCAGTCAGATTTGCAGTCAGTTCAACAGCAAAATCCCAAAACAAGCAAGATAACTAAAATCCTCCCACTGAGTCAGTCCTGATCTAGCCTAGCTCCAGATCTGGAGATGGTCATTGCACTGCTGTCAGCATTAAAGGATGGGTCAAATAAAGAGGACACATTTCTCTACAGGGATAAAGGTCTCACTTAAAATATCCAGTGAGTTGCAAATTGCAAATATAGGACTAAGAAAACGGGGACACTTCGTGAAATTTAAGGGGGAAAAAAAGTATTGTATTACTACTGTGCTACTGTAGACCAGAACCCAGAACAATAAAAAAACAACAACAAAAGTAGTCTTAACTCACTAGTCAGTAACTGTCTCCAGTCTCCAAAAAACAGACCAGTAACTGAAGAATATAACCTTCACATCTACTTGTCGGCATAGCAACCAAGTGTCACATATAAAGCAGCTACATTAAAAATATATGAACAGTTACACGAACAACAACGTGTCAACTCTGAACTAAACACAAAATCTCTTTTACACTATTTTCAAAAAGAATTCTGCTGAAATGAGATTCCAAGTCTCAGTGGGACATATTAAAGAATAATAATAAACCATTAGTGACAGTGAGTTGCATTTTTGCCTTAGAGTAAAAAAAAAAGAAAAAAAGTTGGCCTAAAGAAACTTGTTTGATAGTGATGGTAAATTTAGCTGCTGATAAGAGAAGGAGACAAATGCTGTTTTAGATATAGCAAGTTCTCATTGTCTTACTTTAATATATTGAAGCTAAGTTTGTTACTTTTACTATGTGCATTTTCTGGTCAGGGAGTCCACTACCTGCTTGTTTCTTGGAGATGTTAATGCTTTGCCTGCAATGTTCCACAATATGGCCTTAAAATCATATATGTTGCATCAGTTACAGTTGTCTTTGTTAATCCCTCAGTCGTCCAGATCTGATCCATAGTAAAAGCCAAAGTTAAATCTGTCAACTGAATAAATGGTATTGTTTACAGCTTCTGTATGTAGGCTTGTGTGAACTGTGCCTGAGACCTACTTAGCATGATCATTCAGCCTTAATGGGCCTACTGGCTAGCTTTATTGTCCTCTTTGTTTCCTTTGTTTGCTTTGGGTCTGAAGATGGATGGTGGAAAAGTGATGTCTAAGGCTCCTATTTCTGTTCAAGGAAGGATTGTCTTTCCTAACAAAAAAAGCTTTTAATTCCCTTCTCAAACAATTCGATTTTACAGGTGGCTGTTAGCTTGAAAACTACCACTTCATGACATCACAAGGTGGAACAGAGCATTTTGAGCTTTGGAGATGTAGACAGACTAATTATAAAAGGTTACTCAAACATGTGTGAATGAAACAAAACACAACTCCAGGTAAGTTTTTGAGGATATAACAACTTTCTAACATGGCATAAAGCTCTCAAGAGTCAATTTTGCGTGATATAAGATCTTTAAAGAACAACTTAACAAAAACAAGGAAAAACGCCACATCACAAAGCCAAACAAATGCTGTAAGCAGTACATTGTTGCTAGTGGCTTTCCTAAAATTCCCGTGACAATGTTAGCTTTGTACTGAAATGTTGGAGGGATAAAAGTGAATTGAATGATTGAGAAGGCTGTCGCTGCTCTTCTGTCACAAAGTCGGGCGTGTGGGAGGGCCCAGAGATAATGTAAATTGGATTTTAATACAAGGGGCCGGATCCGAGCTGACAGCGATGGACTGAGGAGGAGACTGATAGTGTAATTAGCACGATGACGAATGCTCCGGTCAGAAATATGGGTTAGGAGCACTTCAAGGACTGCTAATAGAAAAGAGATAGCCTGGACACTCGGACCCTGCTATTAAGGCGGTCATTTGACAATCTTAAAGGGGATGTGATATAAAATCTACTTTTAAGAACTTTTGGCCATGTTATAACAGTGTTCCCCCATCATAAACCTAGTCAGAGTAGTGTTTTGATTGATACACGCATGTTTGAGTAATCCTCTGTTGTGCACATTTGATCGTTGAAAATTTCTCTTTTGTCCTACCCCCTTGCCCCGCCCATTTCTCTGTATTTGCTTGCGATTATTCAAGACTCCTGGTCATAAATATATGGCTCAAAATTGTCATGTAGCCATTTTTCTACAGTAAAAAACATCCATCCATCCATTTTCTTTCACTTACCCGGTGCTGGGTCACGGGGGCAGCAGTGTAAGCAGGGAATCCCAGAATTCCCTCACCCCAGACACGTCCTCCAGCTCCTCCGGTGGGACCCCAAGGTGTTCCCAGGCCAGCCGAGAGACATAGTACCTCCAGCGTGTCCTGGGTCTTACAATAACAATAAAAAAAAAATTAAAAAAAAACATGTACATGAAAATTTGCTGCTTGCTCGGGTGAAATGCCATTATGAAGAGGTGAAGCCTGTTAGTTTTGCAGTTTTGAACAAGAAGTCATTGGACCCATTTTTGTTATTAAGCCATTAAAAAACAATATTGCAGTTTACAGTGAAGATAATTTTAAATAAAGATCAAGGCGCTGCACCGGATTTTTACTGTCTTAAAATGCTAAAAACAGAACTTGTTAATTTTTCAAGATACTCCTCACTTACCTCACGCATTTCAAGCATCCTAATTATTCACCACGATGAGTTTATAAGTGCTTTTCACTACTGTCAGAGGCCAGAGTGAAGCTGACACTCACTTCCTTATTATCGACCAATAAAACGCTTTGTAATTATTATTATTTGTTTATTATTTTTACCTCAAGAGCTGCTTATACAATATATCTATGACAGGCCAAGACAAATTTTGCTGAAATAAATGGGGAAATATGAGTATGAGGCCTTTTTTTTTCCGCCAACGTCATGTATTTTGAAAAGTTGACTACGTGGCACTAATCCTAACCACTCTTCCACCAGGCTTACACCAGGCTAATCTAGTTCGTTTTCAAAGTCAGCTCTAATAAAGAAGTAGACTGTACTCCAAACAAGCTGCCTGAATGGAGTTTGCTACACTTCGTCTGGGACTGGCCCCGATCCAAGTTAATTAGGTTTTATTCAGCGGACAGAGACAGGAAATGACATTGAACACTTGCCAGAAACAAACTCGTCTTGTACCATTTGCCCAACATCTAAAACCGGCTTCAACAAACAATACGAGGAACTCATCCAGACACATTGTGCAATTGTGTTTGGAAAAAATAAACATAATTGAGATATTGAAGGTTTTAGGGTTCCATCTTTGCATTTCTTATTGGTTTTAGTCAGGGGCATTGGACTGGGGAAGGGGGGGTGAAGGGTACTGTTTCCCCAGGGCCCATGGCAGGAAGGGGCCCTCAGAGGCATGCTATAATCATTACCTCAGCAGCATTTTTCTACACTTAAGTGCATTTTTGTTGTAATAAATGTTGTGACTAATGTTGAACCTGATCAGTTGTATTAGTGACTAGACCCAAGAACTCATTGTATTACAAAACAAATCTGCGTTTGAACAATATTCATGTTAGCCCCCATCTGTATTGAATAGTACTGACCCATAGAATGTAGTGATGTCATCTGGAATCCAGCAATAGTAGCTTACAGGAAAAAAAAAAAAAAAACAAAACACTATAGTAAATAAACAAGATTTTTTATTAGGGGACTATCATGAAGGTTTGCACCCAGGGCCCAGAATTTGGTGCTACACCTCTCGTTTTTCATGTAGACTTTAGAAATCCGGAAAACAATACTGGTTCATTTAAAAAAGCTGCAGTATAGTGTTTTTTTCTGACTTTCCTAACACATTCCTAGCACTCCCTTGCTGTCACAGTGAAGCTAACAACTAGCATGCTGACAACATACCACTTTCTAGATCATGGATGATAAAAAAACAAATTTTCACATAGTATGATTTTGATCCTAAAAGCTGCTTTTACAGTATAAAATGTATCTGTACTGCGGCAAGACAAGTGTTTGTTTGTTTTTTACTAAAGTTGATACATGTTTGAGTGATCCTGCATTGTCCTGCATTTTAGGCTTGATTGCTCACAACATGTCTATTTGCATTTACACTTGTTGCCTACAGATTTAAACTTTGGTTTTTACTTGTTACCTGTGCCAGAGCTCTGTTCTTACTTCTGATTCTGTGAAAAATGTAGACCCTAAGTCACACACATGGGCTTACAAAAATGTTAGCAGAGAATCAGTTCTGCAGTTTTGGACAGAAATTCAGTTTGTAGAATAAAATTGTCTTACAGAAAAATAATGTGCTTTACAGTTAACAAAATGAATGAAACATTTAAAATTATGACTTATGTAAGTAATAGATTATTCATAATGCCAGAAAAAGCATGAAATATCTTCCTTCATGTTGAGACAAAATCATCTCTCTTGAAATGTTGATGTATAAAATCCCATTTTATTGCTCACAATCTTCATCTTCTGACCCACTGTGCACTGACGACATTGGAACTAAACACAACACACTAGTGACCCAGTGCATAGAAAAAGAATATGAATTTGAGCATCTACATGATCAGAATGAGTCTAGTGGAGGCATATGGAAAAACACAGAGGAGACCAAAAGATGATGTACCAGAGGGTCCACATTTTGGGAGCTGGTGATGGACTTACTTGTTATTGATTGATTGATCTATAAGTTACAGAGACACATGCACACATTTAAGCTATTTTCTATTTTATTTATTTATTATATATTATTTAAAGAAAAAAAAAAAAGTTCACGGCATTTTATTCATTTGGTGAACTCACTTTTGGTGAACTGTGTGTTCAAGTGGAAAACAGATTTTCACTTACTTTCCGTTGAAGGTTATCAATGAAAGAGCTATTCTTGCAGCTATCTATTACACATTGCCTTAAACCATTGGGTAACAGTTTATGGTGCATTGTGGGGCCGTCAGTGCGAGCCTTGGCCTGCCATCCTTGAAACAGGACTGACGTTAGTGAAATATCGCAGAGAAAAGTCGTTGTGTGCATGTTCAGAGAGATGGAGGAATAAATAAAACGCGCAGAGGCACTGGCAGATGTCCAAGCGCCCACTCACATCAGGAAAATCAAATATGTCTGTGTCCATCATCACAGCAGCACCACTGCTGCAGACAGAGGACGAGATGGACTTAAGACAGGTAATCAGCTCTATTCACGGGTTTCGATCAGGTTAAGTCGTTACTTAATTTGAACATCTAAACTGTATTACATTGAAAGACAAACTGCAATATTTTCTGCAGTATCTTTAATACAATCTTAATAATCTTACCTAGTTTTTTTATAGTTTTGTAAGTGTGCTGTTGGTTATAGTTGTACTTCCTGGTTGGGCATGGACAGCAGATCTGACATATGTAGTCATAAACAGTATAAAGAAGTGGACTAAGTGAGTGTGACGTCACCCATAGCACCCATTCACCCATTCGGCTCCAGTCAAATGAAGCTCAATGAGGCTAGCAGTTATAGGGGCCAATTTGGAGCCCAGTTCCAAATTAAGAATTCCGACTTCAAGTATCATAGCAACCAAAGAGCCAATCCGGAGTGAGGCTGTTGCAGGTAACACCCCTTCCCGCCTGCATCACTGATTTAGCACAGAGCTTAGCGACACTGTGAATCAAACCTGTTGCTAACACCAGCAGGAGCAACGGGGAAAGAAGGCGCCTGATTTATATGTTATTTATGTTCATATTTTGATTTATGGACAAAATAGCGAAATAAAAATACCAGAATCATGTAGAGGGGGGTAATACAAACATTTTAAGAGCAAAATGGTGAGACTCAATGCAGCAGTTACAGAGAGAGGGGTAACAAAATGAATTGGAGCCAGACTTGATGAAGCCAGAAACTATGTCCATTCACATATACACTCTATGTACGTAGTAGAGCTATGTTACCTAGCAACCATCATGTAAACAAAGTGTAAAACCGGTCCAAATTACACAATAGTTATGTCAGAAAAATGGCTTCCTTGTGTGTAAATTCTCCCTGCATTTTAGATGGAAATGATGATAGGCTCTGATCCCAATAGCTAGTACACTATCAGCCTATTAAAAATTCAAATAAATTAAAATAAAGACTACCCAATTATATTTATATGTTGGATACTTCAGTTTATTGTGTTGTTTTCATACTCATTATTCCTCAAAATTAGCATTAGCGTTAGCGTTTAGACACAAACATCTCTTTCTAAACACAGAATTGTCCTCGGGTGAAGAGGTGTATTGTTTAACATGTCGATAGTGACATCCCCCGCAGCTCTCTGTCCACTGTCTTATGTTTAAATAATTATTCATTTTTGTGTGACACTGCCCATTTCTCTGTATTTGCTTGCGATTATTCAGGACTCCTGGTCATAAATGTAAGGCTCAAAATTGTCATGTAGCCATTTTTCTACAGTAAAAAACATCCATCCATCCATTTTCTTTCACTTATCCGGTGCCGGGTCACGAGAGCAGCAGTGTAAGCAGGGAATCCCAGAATTCCCTCACCCCAGAAATTTCCTCCAGCTCCTCCAGTGGGACCATAAGGCGTTTCCAGGCCAGCCAAGAGACATAGTACCTCCAGCGTGTCCTGGGTCTTACAATAACAATAAAAAAAAAAAAAACATGTAAATGAAAATGTGCTGCTTGCTCGGGTGAAGTGCCATTATGAAGAGGTGAAGCCTGTTAGTTCTGCAGTTTTAAACAAGAAGTCATTGGACCCATTTTTGTTATTAAGCCATTAAAAAACAATATTGCAGTTTACAGTGAAGATCATTTTAAATAAAGATCTAGATGTTATTGTTTAAAGGCGCTGCACCTGATTTTTACTGTCTTAAAATGCTAAAAACTTCAAAGAGATCAAACTTGACAGGAAGCAGTGATGCTAAGAGTGACGTTGGCAGGCGCTCTTGTGCACAGAGCCGGTTTACGACACAGGTACAGGGATTCCATTTGAGAATTCTCTGCTACATCTTGTATGTTCTTGTTTTCTAAATTTCTGCACAAACTGCCACATAATTGATGTAAAGCCAAGATATATATTTACCACAGATACTAGACCACCAAACAAGACATTAGAAAAGATATATGAATCTGTCTATGTCTGTCTGGCAGCAGGTGAATATGGACCAGTGGATTCACTCTGCCTCTGCATCCAACAGATCAGTGTGTGGATGCAAAACAACTTTCTCCAGCTAAACTCAGACAAGACTGAAGTCATAGTCTTTGGCCCACAGAAACATAGAGAAAGTGTCAGCAGTCACCTCCAGTCTCTCACTCTAAAACCTTCAAATCAGGCTAGAAATCTAGGGGTAATAATGGACTCAGACTTGAACTTTAACAGCCACATTAAATCAATAACATCTGCAGCTTTTTACCATCTAAAAAACATTGCAAAAATCAAAGGTACACAGTCAAAAACAGACTTAGAGAGACTTATCCCTGCATTTGTCCAGTAGGTTAGACTACTGTAACGACCTGCTCACTGGCCTCTCCAAATGAGCCTTAAGACAGCTGCAGTACATCCAGAACACTGCTGCTCGGGTCCTGACTAGAACCAGGAAGTACTTCACACATGCGTTCTGTGCTCAGGTCTCTGCAAAGGCTCCTGTGGCTCAAAGAATAGACTTTACAGCAGCTCTGCTTGTGAACAAGTCTCTCCATGGACCAGCACCAAAGAACATCTCCCACATGTTAGTGCCACATGAACCATCTCACACTCTGAGGACTTCAGGGACCGGCCTCCTGCTGGTGCCCAGAGTCAGGACTAAACATGGAGAATCAGCGTTTCTGCAGCTAAAACCTGGAACAGTCTTCCTGAAGATGTGAGACAGGCCTCTACTTTGACCATGTTTAAATCCAGGCTCAAAACAGTTTTGTTTAGCTGTGCATATGACTGGAAGGTTTTTATTCCGCACTCTTCTGTTTTAATGATAATTTTGTGATGATTATTTGTGATTATTTATGTTTTGGATTGTAATGTCTTTCTTACTCTGTAAAGCACTTTGAATTACTTTGTGTACGGACTGTGCTATACAAATAAACTTACCTTGCCCGTCAAATGCAATGTTTTTGTCATTCACAGTATATGGACGGGGCCCATCTCAGTCGGTCAATGCTCAGACTGCACGATTTCATATGGCATAAGAGAATATAGTCTTGGGTGGCCAGGCAAAATTGGAGGGTGCAAAGTGCTTTCAGACTGTTTAAAATCAAATCCCTCAGTCTTCCATGTCAACTTCTAACTTCTAGTTGAACTTCCAGCTGCAGCAAAACAAAGATTTGTCCATTTCACCGATTTAAACTTCGTCTTTTGCTATTGTAAACAAATGTTTGTAATTATGAGCAAATTTCCAGTTGTTTTCATTAAAATCCTTATCTGACTTGAACATGTTTACTTCATTTCTACACAGATAAGTAACACCCAGATTCTCACAAATCACTCTAAAATCTATTAGAGAAAAACAACCAACCCGTTATCTCCATGAAATTTCTTCACGATCGGAAAAGCTGATATTTTGATGGCATAAATCCAGCCGCCTCCTCACATCAACAGAATCAGACATGTCCATCACTCCCTTCTCCCCAATCACATCTATAAACACGGCATAGATATGGCTTAGACACAGCATTTTCCAGAGCTTTGTATAACACCCACCCACATATTTACACTTACACCAATGCTTCCAATACACCCAGCTAACACAGCTAACATGTTAATGCGTGCAAGCGTGTATTACAACGCGGGATATTGATTTGTTCATTTACTTTCCATTCACCGTCTTAAATATGGATTAAAGCCAGTATCCCACGAGGCGACGCAGTAGGCACGTGTTGAAATAAACAGTGAAAAAGCGAGGTTAAGCATGTAAAGAGAACCAAGGGGCTATCCGAACTGTTAACGCCAACTCAAGACACTCAGGACGTTATTAGATTGGTTTGTGCTTATGTTATTATGAGAAAACACAGAAGATGGAACACAATCTTCAGAAGGACAACTCCGCAATAGAAGAAAAACAATTCAGTTTGTAAAATACAGATATATTGTTCTGTAGATAAGAAGGTTAGCACAGCAAGTATAGCCAGTCATGGTGAAAAGAAAATCAAATGACAATGCTACTTGGATGAGTGCTAAAACATATTCGCTCTAAAAAAAACCTTTTGATTATATAGAGAGACAACGTTTAAATCTGTCAACTGGACAAATCGCTGTAAGAATGAAGACGTTTCACTGCTCATCCAAGCCGCTTCTTCAGTTCTGGTCAGATTGCGGGTGGACACCGCCTTTTATCTATCTGAAGGGAGGGGCTAACTACACTGAAACTGTAAACAGCTATTGTCTCCAGTTTCAGCCATAACAACCCTATTTAACCATTAATGGCCCTCCCATCTTCTTTTGTTTGCTTTGGGTCTGAGAATGGAATCAAAGTGCTGTGAGAGATGATGTCTCAGGCCCCCATTCCTGTTTAAGGAAGGATTGTCTTTCCTAACAAAAATAGATTATTTAACTCCCCTCTCAAACCATTTATTTTCTCTGGCTAAGATCTGAACTTCACTCTCTTCAAAGGAGTGGTTAGTGACTTTGAGATGGAGATGTACAGCAGGACTGGGGTCCAGAGGAGCTCTCACGAAGGTGTTGGTACATCCTCTTATGGAGCTGTTAAGTTTCTCCAATGTACTGCTCACTGCAATTGATTATATATATTACACTTGTTTTTTTTTTTTTTTTTTTTTGTTTTTTGTTTTTTTGCATCCTGCAACTTCATTAAAAGCCACATATGGCATTATGCCCTTATAACATTACCACACATTTGATTTTTTTTTAAACATAATACATTTTATAAACCAAAATCTAACATAAAGATGAAATGTTTTATGTATATTAAATTTTAAATGTGATAAGATGATGAAAGCATTTGATTAAATGTATCATCCATCCATTTTCTTCTGCTTATCCGGGGCTGAGTCGCCAAGGCAGCAGTCTAAGCAGGGACTCCCAGACTTCCCTCACCCTAGACAAGTCCTCCAATTCCTCCGATGGGACCCCAAGGTGTTCCCTGGCCATTCGAGAGACATTGTCCCTCCAGCGTGTCCTGGGTCTTCCCTGGGCCCTTCACGGTGGGACAAATGTATCATATAGGCCTAAATGTATATGACTCTCAAACCCCACCTGGAAAGCATTTTGAAATGTTTCTGTTTAAACCAAAAAAAAAAAAAAAAAAAAAAATCCAAAGCACCTTTTTCAAATTTTATGTGTCAGTAAGTTAGACCAACTATACACATTTTTATGAGACCCAGAAATAAGCAGAAAGTATAGTACAATACCTGAGAAACCAAATATAATAAAGCAAAAGGCACAACTTTCATAATGTACAATCACGTTGCCATGGAAACTCCCAGAAAGCGTAGATCGGAGGAGGCCCGACTTACACACACCCAGCATGGGATCTGGAACAAAAAGATGATTGCTCCATTTTTTAGATCTTTAGTAAGAAAATATATAATAAAAATGTCTAAACTGCATTGCCTTTTTAATGATTTGTTTGACTTTAACAGAAAGGACAAATATAACTGGGAATTTTGGGGAATTGATCTAACATGTTGACACAGAGACGTGCAGCAGTGTGTTGCAGCCACACCGATTCCCAACTGCATCACCATTTTGCACATTAAAGATGCACAAGGAACTTTTCACTTGCTCGTCTCCATAGAGATGTTGTTGTTTCGCCTGGAATGTCCCACAGCACAGCATTAAACATATCTATTTCCATGAAGACAAGCAAATGACACCACAAGCCCATGTTACAGGTCAGATTTGTGGAGAGGCAAGCCAAATCATACACGGATAACAAGATTGTAGATTGTGGTTAGGTTTAATGCCGTACTTTTTTTTTTTTTTTTTCAAGATGAATTCCTTTGAAATTCAATTTTCAACGAATATGTATGGCCTATTTATATGCAAACATGTTTGAAACCAGTAACTGAAAGCACTGCGCTGTCTTGAAGGCCTTGGCCAAAAGGCCATCTCTATATCTGTGCATTTGTCATGTAAAAATCAGTTCATTTTTCTTTTTCTCTCAAAGAGTTGCTCAGAAATGTCAAGAAGTCAAAGCCATTGGAGCGTGGCACTGACCTTTGATTCATATTCTTCCCTGTGTTCTCTTTAGAGGCTGCAGTGATAAAAGCATAAGTGTAGAAGGAACAGACATGACAAGAAATAGTTTTAAAGGGTCAGTGCCTGATTGCAAACCATGGACCAGGAACATGTTTCATTTGGAACTTTTAGCCCCATCCATTTATTCTTTTCTACCACTGTGATATTGCACCATGTCACAGAAACAATAGTGTCAATAGTGTGATAGTCTCATGCAGTTATTTTCTTATAGTTCTCCAATCTCTACTCACTGTTTGCTCTTGAAAATGCACCAGAGAACAGAGAATCAAGAGGCGGAGATAGTGACAGTTGGATTCCCATGATTCTTAAGCCCTATTTGCATGAGATTAGTTTTACATAGGGATCTCAGGTAAAATGTAATAATTACGAACGTCGTCTGTAATCCTGCTGACTTAGAGGTCCTCAGGTAATTCTAGTCCCAACGCTCATGTCTGTAAACTGGCCTGTTTTTTGTCCGTGCATTGAAGCTAATAGTGATTCAAAATGTCTGTACGGCCCATTTTATGTCCAGATGCAACTAAATTAACAATATTAATTTGCTTCAGACCATATTCTAATACAGTTATTGTTTTTTCTACAGTTAAAAAGTAAAAAACATTACTCAAACTGTGGTTAAAAAGTGACTTGGAAGTATAACCCCATTGTCCTGACAACTGAGGAACAGCAGTTTGGAGGCTCTTTGAGAAGTCTGGGCACTTTTGGTACAAAATTTATCAATCTGATCACCTATTGCATCAACGTGGTAATGACTGGCGTTTGACTCTACAGAAGAGGTGCATAATGCTACAAACAAACAGAAGTGGATTAAATAGAAGCAATGAAGAGATGAATGAAAAGGTTCTTGTCATATTTCACTGTGTTATTGGGATGCCATTTCCTGATTAAAGTTTGTAAAAATGTACATTACTGACATCCCTTGTCCCATGTAAATACAAACAAAAACAGATGTCCTCAGTCGTCCAGGCTGTGATCCATAGGAAAATCCAAATTTAAATCTGTCAACTGGACAAAAAGTTGTTGGAGTGAAGCTGGCCAAGCTGTTTTTTCCTACAACTTTTTGTCCAGTTGACAGATTTAACTTTGGCTTTTACTATACTGTACACACAAAAAAGCACAGACATCACGGGGTAATTTCAATTTTGCAGACGTCCTTAAGTAAAGCTAATCCTGTGTGAATAAGGCTTTAGTTACAATGTGCCTGACTGGTCCAAAAAAGTGACCCTGTCAGTAACTTCTGTATTAGTTATTACTCGAGAAAATGCTATGGGAAATAAATAGGTTATATTGTACAGTCTCGATGTTTTTCTTCAAGTGAAAAAACTGAAATCAGGTACAGGCCTTTTAAAAGGGGGAAACGGGATTCACCACAGATGCACATCAAATGCAGCCTGCTGTACAATCATCTCTGAAATAATATGATTGGTTTGTTATAATGGCCCTGTGCAGATTAAAGCTGTCTCCACTCCACCCACATACTCAACAGTGCAAGGCTAAAAGAAAAGCTAATGGAAATCCAAACAAAGTAATGCTTTTCTATGGAATCAATGTGAGTATAACTAAGCAGGTGATTGTGTAGGTGTCACAACACAATGTTTATAATTGATGTGCACTTGGAATAGTGACTAATTTGCTGATACTGTTGGTGTGGTGGTATTTTTTTTTATAATATCAGACTGGAGGAATGTATTCATGTGGGTGGAGCATAAAGCCACATTCATTTGGGTACAAAATGCCAGAACACTCAGCAATGAACCACATTCACACATGTGCTAGTGTTAGCCGCTTACCTTAACTTGAGCTGTTAGAAGAGCGATAATTTCTCAGACGAAAAGCTGATTAATCCAGTTTATTTATGTGAGATCCAGCTTGACAAAAACATATATGCTTATTTTTAGTCCTTAAATACATGTGTGCCAGTTGAATTTGATCATTATTTATGACAGAAATCAAGTTTTATCAGAAATTAGCAGACTTTTTTTTCAACAAGACTAAGAGTGACCAGGAAATTGCCAGATCAAAAATGCAGGGAAATCAGTTCTGGCTTCATTCACACATGACCCTGTTCTGGCAAAATGCAAGTAAAGTCTCAGGTCAGGCTGCGTGTGTGAATGGAGCTTAAATGTAAAAGAAAAGTTAAAGTACTTATTTGGCGTATGCACTACCAATAAATAGACACTTTGTTTGGAAGAAATCCAAAAAGGCTAGACTAATTAGCTTGTGTCACAATTTCTTGCACATATGGCAATCAGTACATGGTGAGATGCCAAGTGGATTTACATTTATAGAAAATGTTTAGTTTATTCATCCGTATTTAACAGGGACCACGTGTAAACAGATTAATCTCAAAAGAAGAGATGCTTTACACCAGCTTTAGCTAAAGCCAGTTTCCATCTGCAGTCCCCGGGCAAATGATCAGAATCAGAATGTCTGATTAGCTTGATTAAGGTGCATTATGTAACTTTTCTGGTAAGAGGGTCTGGTTTGCCAGCTGCTTGTCGTCATGGAGATGTTGTTGCCTGGAATACTCCATAGTAACGTATTAATCTATCTTGTATTTATCCAGTTAAACCGAGAAGAACAATGCTCATCTTACAGTGAGCCTGTCCACAGATCTGACTTGAAACTTGCCTGGTTGTCTCTATGGAGATGGATAGACTTGCTTTGAAACATTTCTGGCAAAGCAATGTTAATGGTGACAAGCAGCCAAGCTTCTAAATGCACTTTAAATTACACATTTTAGAAGACATTTATAGAGAGACCTAAACCATAATAGTCTTGCTGATCCATATCCTGACTTCATTTCTTAAGATCCTGAAATATGGCTCAAATTTGACTGGTTTAAAGATGGCTCAAATGCAGAGATTTTCCGGATAGCGATTCTTTCCTGTATGGAGAAAATATAGCCTACCGTGAGTTTGTATATAAGGCAGTATGCAGCTTTATACCTGCAGCACTTCCCAGTCTAAACTATAGGAAAGTTGAGCTGCAGTGCCCATTGGAGCTTCACTATCCATTATGTTCAGTATTAAAACGGCATGCTTCACAAGCCGCCTGACAGTGATGGAGGAGCACGCTGCCTCGTACACCTCTCCCTATCTCTCTCTCTCCCTGTCCTTCTCTGTATCCCTCTATCCCTATCACTCTCTCACTATCCCTCTCTGTCTCTTTCTCCCTATGCCTCTCTCTCGACCTCCCTTAGCCCTATCCATCTCTCTCTCCCCATATCCTTCTCTCTCCCTATCCCACTCTCTCCCTCCCTGTCACTCTCTCACTATCCTTCTCTGTCTTTCTCCCTATCCCACTCTCTCCCTTACTATCACTCTCTCACTATCCCTCTCTGTCTCTTTCTCCCTATCCATCTCTCTCTCCTTATCCTTCTCTCCCTCCCTATCCCGCTCTCTCCCTCCCTATCACACCCTCACAATCCTTCTCTGTCTCCCTATCCTTCTCTTTTGACCTCTCTGAGCCCTATTAATTTTTCTTCCTAATCCTTCTCTTTCTCCCTATCCCTCTCTCTCCCTATCCTCCTCTTTCTACCTCTCTAGCCGTATACATCTCTTTCTCACCTTATCCTTCACTCGCTCCCTATCCCACTCTCTCCCTCCCTATCACTTTTTCCACTATCCCACTCTCTCCCAATCCTTCTCTCTCTCCCTATCCCGCTTTCTCCCCTCTCTCTATCTCCCCTCTCCTCGACCTCTCTTCGTCTCTCTTTCCCTATTCCCCCCTCTCTCTGCCTCTCTTCTTATCCCTCTTTCTCCCCATCCCCCTCTCTCTACCTCTCTAGCCCTATCCATCTCTTTCTCACCTTATCCTTCTCTCGCTCTCTATCCCAATCTCTCCCTCCCTATCATTTTCACACTATCCCTCTCTCTCCTGATCCTTCTCTCTCTCCCTATTCCCCTCTCTCTACCCCTCTTCCTATCCGCCTCTTTCTCTCTACCTCTCTAGCCCTATCCATATCCCTCCCTATCCCACCTCCTCTCTCTCTTCCTCCCATCCCTCTCTGTCTGACAATCCCTCATAACTCTCTCTCTACCCTTCTCTCTTTCTACCTCTTTCTCCTTTCCTGCCCCTCTTTCCCTACCCCTCTCTCCCACTACGCTTCTGTGTATCACCAAAACTCAAATGTCAGTTTGAAAATCGTGTTAAGTAGTGGAGAGGCCCGGGTCCCTCTCTCTTCTGAACCCTGTGAAGCGCGACTTATCGTCCTGCCAAAACAGCGACATTTGGGGATGCACAGAATCGGGCTGGAGGTGACATGTGAGCCGTGAGTTTATCATTCAGCTCTGAAGTACTGTGAAGTGCTGTGAAGTGCAGTCATGTAAGCAGAGGTTTGACAACAGCCACTGGAGATGTGTGAGGAAAGGTCCACGGATCTCGACTAGACGACGCAGGAAGGCCGCCATGTTGGATTGGGACCAGCATTATTATTTTCAACTATGGATGGTGTAATTAAAGTAACTATGACTGTTTTTGTTCATATAGCTGAGCAAAATTCATCTTTCTCTCAGTTTTTGGTGTATGGACAATTTGTGTGGCTGGATTTTCTGCAGCTTATTCACTTTTACTACATTTTATTGTTGTATGTTACTAACTTCCCATTAATGTTAATGCTGTTTTGTTTTCTGAATGTTGTTGTTCTCTTGCTCAGGAATAATAATATCTGGAACATTTACAGAAATGCTCATCACTGTGCACTGGCCCTCTTCACATAAATGAGTCAATAAATTGTAGTAGTGCAGATACACTGCCTGGCCAAGTAAAAAAAGTCCCCACCTGGATTTAACTAAGCAAATTGGTTGGGGTTGTTGCAGTTGGTCAGGTCTAGGTTCAGTAACAATCTGTGCTCAAAGAATGAGGTCAGCTGACTACCCGAATGTACTGAATGATCAGGTTATTCCATCAATGGATCTTTTCTTCACTGATGACAATGCCAGGATTCATCTGGGTCAGATTGTTTTAGAGTGGTTCAGGGAGCGTGAGACATCCTTTTCACACATGGATTGTCCACCACAGAGTCCAGACCTTAACCCCATTGAGAATCTTTGGGATGTGCTGGAGAAGCTTTGTGCAGCGTCAGACTCGACCATCATCAATGCAAGATGTTGGTGAAAAATGAAGCAACACTGGATGGAAATAAATGTTGTGACATTGCAGTAGCTTATCAAAACTATGAATGTGCCGTAATCAAAGCTAAAGGCGGTGTTGCAGTGTATATTGTAAAAGCAACTCTTAGTGTGTGACTGCATCTAATTAGAACATATTTTATAGTTAGAGAATCAGGGACTGTTAGCATGCAACCTGTTAACTGACAAAAATCCACTCTGGCCTCTGGAAGTTTTGAAAAGTGCTAATAAACTCATTAGAATGCTGGGAATGCAATAGGAAATCGAGGAGTAATTTTTGCTCACTGCAGTTTAAATGTTGTATTTAACTTAGCACTAGTTAAACTTTAATACTAGGGTATTTAACATTTTATCATTCATCCGCAACTTTTGAACTTTTCTTCAGCCAAGACAGTCCAAGACTAGCTCAAGATCTGGAGATTCCTCAGGGGCATTGAAGGCGGGTCAAATGCAGATGTCCCTTAACTGGGCATTAAAGTATATCTGAGACTTAACTAATCAGGGCACGGAAAAGGCCAAGCAATAAATAGAATTAATAATCTTACCACAAGCCTTATTCCTGCATTATTCCACTGATCACATACAGAAAGTCAAAAATGCTACATCCCATTCTTTCATGCCATAATACCACTTGACAGTATTACTCATTGAAATTCAAAGGCACATATATTTTTTTATCCTGATTGCTTACATCCCTGGAGTCACATTTACCTCCTCTTTCTGCAAAATCAAAAACACCCCAGTTCACCAGAGCCTTTTTCACTGTCACAAACATGAGTGCGTCCCCTGGAGGTGTGGTTCATTTGAAGTCTGCCGCTCCGTGTAGGATCCTGGGCACCTTACACTGTTTCTTCATATCTTTTCCATCTTCTCGTCTTCACAATCTTGCTGCTAACCGTGAGGATGGTTGGAATAGGGCCTGGGAGAGATCACTAAAATACTCAAGCATGCATGGATGACATCTAAAACTCTTCAGGCATGTTTTTGAACAGGGAACAGCACTATAACATATTAGAAAGCTCAATCAATTTTGCAAAATGCTCCTCTTTAAACGATTGGATATACTGGCAAGCTTGTGACTGTAATTTGATTTGATAGGAGCTTGTTTGATAGCACAAATCAGCTCACATTTTGTAGTTCTAACTTTAAACAGTACTTCGTGGTCAGATTGTGATAAAACAAAGCTCAGATTAAAGTTAAATTTGAGTAACAGAGCTTCAGACAGAGCAGTGCCACCAGTTAGCTTCATCCCCCCAGTGAATGTAGTTGAAATCAGTAAATAAGTATACGACAACATTATCATTGCCATCAGTAAGAACAATATGTTTTTTTAACATATTTATTTAGTATCTGAGGTTTGTGAAATTTAAATGAAAAAAAATCTACGCACCCCTGTTTTAAATTAAAAAAAAAAAAAAGTGAAATAATGGAATTCATTCAACTATGTAATTTCATCTTTTTCAGTCAAGATCATTTACTTTGGAATGAGAAATCTAAATCTGTCAGTGGAGTAAGTGCTTTTTTCTCACCTCATTGGCAAATAATTTGGCTTGAATTAAGAAGTAGCAATAAATCACAATTCATTTTTGTATCATGACAGGCCAATGTCTATCAATTGAATACAGCTACCTATATTATGCAAAATTGACTCCTTTGAGCGTTAAGCCATGTTAGCCATGTGTTACCTCCTCAAAAATATACCTGGAGTTGTGTTTGGTTTCATTCACACATAATCATTTATTAGTCTTGCATTTCCAAAGCTCAAAATGCTCTGATTGCTCTGCTCTGCCTTTTACCTTTTGTTCTGGAGAGAGTTGCATTTCTAGTGAAGATGCATAAAGTTTAAAAACACAGTGGAGCACTTCCTGTATTACCGCATGACATCACAAGGTGGTGTGTTTTCCATTTGAAAGAATAACTCAGTAACTAAATATGCGGGGTTTGTGTGTTAACCATGTACAAATGAAACAAAAGACAACTCCGGGTATGTCTGGGATGAGGAAACAACATTACGCTATTTTCTGATGCATAGATCAGAAAATAGAGTAATGTTGCCCTTTAACCACAGTTTGTACACAAAGTAATTCAAAGTGCTTTACAGAATAAAATAGACATTAAAATCACACAAATCAAAAAAAAAAAAAATCACAAATAATCATCATGAAATTAACATTAAAACAGAAGAGGGCAGAATACAAACCTTTCAGTCATATGCACAGCTAAAAAAAATGTTTTGAGCCTGGATTTAAACATTGTGAAAGTAGAGGCCTGTCTCACATCTTCAGGAGGACTGCAGTTGAAACCAGTTTACATACATTTTATAAAAAGACACATACGCTTTTTTTCTCCCTGTCTGACATGAAATCAGACGAACCTTTTCCTGGTTTGTCCAGCTCAATTAGGATTACCAAAATTATTTTGATTTCCTAATTGCCAGAACTGTGGACTTGCACAAGTCTGGTTCATCCTTGGGTGTAACTTCCAGATGCCTGATGGTCCCACGTTCATTTGTTCAAACAATTATACGTGAGCATAAAGACCATGGAAATCTCCATCCATCATACCACTCAAGAAGGAGATGGGTTCTGTGTCCTACAGATGAATGTGCTCTGGTCCACTCTGACCACTCTGCAGGAAGAAGTCATTACTGCAAAAAAACAAAAAAAACAACATAAACATAAAAAAGCCAGATTACAGTTTGCAATTGTGCACTCTGACAAAGAGTTTAATTTCTGGAGACATGTCCTGTGGTTTGATGAAACAGAAATTGAACTGTTGGGCCATAATGAGCATCGTTAGGTTTGGAGGAAAAAAGGGGAAGTTTGCAACCCTAAGAACACTATCCTAAGGTCGGATGGCATCATGAGGAAAGAACATTATCTGCCTTGGCTGCCCCTTGTGGCCAGGTATTTCATTTTTCTTTCTGCAGGAGGAGTTGGGGAGTGGCTCTGGCCGTATGTGCACCAAGGGCCCGACACACAGCACCTGTATAAGAACCACTTACAGCCTCTAGCTCGTGCTGACACACTCTACTCCCAGCCCTGCCTCTGTTCACCCACACAATTTAGTTTATTTTCTCTAATTTAGCTCGCACCCTACAGCCCTGACATTTTCAGACTTCATTAAACTAAACTACTGCTTACAATAAACACAAATTTAATTGGCAAATGTTATTTTGCGTATTTTTGGGTCAAAGCTTGGAGCCAGGTTGTGACAAGACTGAAGCAACATCTCAAGACATTAGCCAGAAAATTAAAACTTGGACACTTAATCCCAAACTGGTTACAAAGTGACTTAAGGATAACAAAGTCAACGTTTTGGAATGGCCATCATAAAGTCCTGATCTCCTATTGAAAATGTATGGGCAGACCTGAAAAGACATGTGCGAGCAGGGCAGGTTACAAACTTGGCTCAGTTACACCAGTTCTGTCAGGAGGAATGGGCCAAAATTCCCGCCAACTATTGTGAGGAGCTTGTGGAAGGAAATCCAAGTCATACAGTTTAAAGGCAATGGGTCCAAATACTACTGCACTGTATGTAAACATCTGACCTTGAATAAAGTAATTACAAAATATCTCATTTTTAATCATCCTGGCATTAAGCAAATAGAAATAATTTTGGTAACCCTAATTGACCTAAACAGGAAATGTTTTGTCTGATTTTCATATCATGTTGTATAAGCAGCTCGGGGTCAAAATAAGTCCACTGTGTACTGTCTGCATATAATTTAATGTAGTTTATTGTCCAATATCAACAAGTGCACGTTAGCATTCTAGTTAGTGTTAGCTTATGATGGCAATACTGGTCTCTGAAAGTTGTGAAAAGCGCTTATAAACTCATCTTGGTGAGTGATTAGGAAGCTCAGAATGAATGCATAAGATAAGATGAGGAAAAACTTTGGATCACTCTAACCCATTTAAAATGAACTAGTTATGTTTTTCATATTTTTAAGATAGTAAAAATCAGGTACAGCGCCTTTAATCAAACTCAACCTTTTTTTTTTTTTTTCTTTGCAGTGTGGTTGTCTGCAGTGGCTGTCACTTAGCTGCACATATCTCCCAGGTGACAGTCTGCTGCTGTGGCTCCTCCATCGAAAGAACTGCCTTTCAACTTCTCCGTTTCATGTTCTCCTGGATTTGAGATGAGTTCTGTCACCCCCGGAGACGTGGAGAGGAGTGGATATGGACAGGCGCGAGACGAACCGGGATGGATGGGAGGTACGCAGACAGACAGAATAGACAGGTAAAAGCTTAAAGGTGCATAGTGGAACTTTTTCTGGTTGAGGTTCAGCCACCTGCTGAAGATGTGATTGCTTTGTGCAGAATATGCCACACTAGCGTTTTAAACATGGAGAAAACAGGTACTGACACCAGCCAACCCCCTTACAGTAACTCACCTGTATTTAGGTGAGTTGCATAGAAAACTAGATCTAAAGCAGCAATAAACCTGAACTAGGACTGAAGAAGATCTAACCCCAGACTAATCCTGGAGGCTGGATGGTATCAGCACTCAGCCAGGTTAACCGGGAAATAATACAAACAAATAGAATACAAACAAAAGGTTGAAATCAGGAATTTAATGTACTTTTTTTCTCATTTATTCTATGGCTTGGTTCATAAGTTTACATCAGTCAAGTAAAACAATACAAACAACAGTGATTTATAAAATGGAAGATGTCTTTCTGTGTCATAAAATCTCATCAATTCCATCCAAAATGCATTGACAATTTAAGGCATTTTTATTAGTCTAATCATAACAATTGTGTCATTTAGATGTAAATGTTTGTTGCGAGGGAATTAGCTTCTCTCATATCTGCTGCCCTTATCTGACCGGGAAGTCAATTGCAAACTTTGCCATAATAATATCTAAAAAAAAAAAAAAAAAAAAAAAGAAGAAGACAAAAATAAGGTGTTTTTTAGTAAAAAGTGTATACTCTAACCTGTCATATAAACTCTACGCATAATCTATTATTGTGTCCTTGGGCTAGACACTTACAGCAACCTTATTGACAAACTAAAGAGAGTTTTTTTTTTCTTCTTCTTCTTCTTGTTTACTGTTGCATTGATGTCAGAAAATAACATAAGCAAGTTATATAAAACTGGATTACATCAGTAAGTTCATTTCAAACCCAATCAACACTATGATATGAAGAGGCCCTGTACTTAGATGCCTTTGATTGCTTTACTTAACAAGGCAGCTGCAGCAGAGTCCACACTCCAAACTCTGTAATTATCTTCCAAAATCTCCCATCACTTTCTCTTTATCTCATCTGTACCAAGTTTGTTTTGTGCTCTTCCCTGTAGCAGCGTCCTCCTCACTTGCTTGTTATGGGAGCAGAGCCAACCCAGCCAAAGCGCCCCGTAAGCATTCCTGGTTGCGGATAATAAAAAGTGTGACTGCACAGCTCTATACAGAGGATGCTTATGGAAGACTTTTACACCAGCAAAAAGTTAGTAGCATTTCTGCTTTAGTTTTGATTGAGTTTGCAAAGAAAGTCCTGGCTCTTTTGTAGCATTTAGACCAATGACAAGTTATAAAGTAATCAATTTTTTACAAAATAGATTTTGCTTTAGAATGGGACAGTTGTCAGACACTTCACCCACCATGTGTCCAGACATGGTGGGTGAATATAAGTATGTAACTATCTGGAATTAGAAAGTTAAAAAACATACTTCAGAACATTCTTCGTGGAGACAGATATGTTTCCACGGAAACAAGCAAGGGGAGAATCTCCTCAAAGGCCAAATAAAAGTCAGTTTTGTGGTGATGCAAGCCCACTTAAAGTAAAGATGAATGCTTTTTATGTGTTTCAGTGCAATCAACAAAAAACATCTTTTTTGTTCATTTTGGTTAGAAAAGTTACATACTATAGCTTTTAAGATTAAAATTTGCTTTTTTTTTAGCATTAGTACTGGCTCAGCACTAACCCCCCATCAGATTGACACTATTCTGTTCTACAACTTCCACTCAAGTTGTAAGTAATGTCAAATTAATATTTACCTCAGAAATAGCAATTGTCTGAGGTTTATATAACAGAAATTCCACTATGAGACTGTGACGTTGTGAAAAGCACAGAATAGGTCATTTCAAACGTATGTGCGACACTAAAGTCATAAGACGCAGAGATGCCTGAGCGATGACATTTAAAAACGACATTTTTTACAGTTTGACACCAAAGGAAATGTAACACAGTGGGAGATGAAATTATGGTGATAGCATGACTAGACCCCAGTGCATAGAATATATTTCAAGTACATATGATAAACCAAAAAAAATATATATATTTTTTGGATATGTATTTTTATTGTGAGTGGTGTTGCCTCTCCAAAGATCTGACCTGTAACTTCATGGGTCACCTCCTTGTCTCCATGGAGATAGATAAGTTTAATGCTACTGTGGAATATTCACGGCAACGCAATAACTATTCCATGGAGCACCCTTGATGCCTCATGTGACCTACATGTAATTTTACAGATCTCTGACACTAGGGGGTGGTATTCAAAAGAAAATGCAGAAATGCGCTATTTTGTTTGTATTACCCGCCCTGTCCTTTAAGGATTTAAAAGATCAGACCAGAATCATTTCACTTTTGCAACTCGACTAAGCCAACACAGCATCTGTATTTACATATCATTTCAGCGATAAGAAAAATTGTATTGATTTTTAAGGTACACAAAAAAGGCACAATGGATAACCTGCAACCACTATTCACACAAGTCACAAGACACAGAGTGACGATAGACTGTCTGATGCATTGGAAAAGCTTCAGCAGGAGCAGAATGCACAAAAACTCATCACCCTCCAACTTCAGGATCAAACGGTCCACCAAAACAACCATCTTATGTGTTTAGAAGAAGCGAGGATTTTACTCCAAAGCCAAGTGTCAGATTTACACTTCCAGTTACAGGTGGAGAGGAAGATGAGGTTTGATCTAGGCAAAAGTATGGATGAGCTCACCAGTCAGGCTAAAACCTTGAAAGAGAGCTCTACCAATACTTTGCTCCCTGAAAGTATTGAGCTCATTGAGAATGCTGTCAAAGATCAGCTCAAAATGAGATCACATTTGAGATGGAGAATCGTCTCTGACATACAGTATGAGTGGTGTTTTATCAATCTACTCACAACAAATTTGTGAGATGGAGTACCAAAACAAGCTCCAAGATAGATTAAGACAGGAAAACTGGGTTCAACACATTGGATACACAGGATTTGTGTCAACTCAAGTCCCCTCCAACAGGAACATCCTCCACATCATGTCAGAGGTTGCGATCATGTCCGCTGAATCCAACAACCCCAACTTCTTCAAGACCAACAGAGACAAGTTCTAGTGGAGGAACAACATCTTCTAATGGTTCAAGAGTTGTGCCACAAGGTAATGAGCGGGAATTGTGTGATACTAAAGATCCCACATTTGTCACATCAATTGTGACTAGCCCCACAAGAAAGAAAGTGAGATTTGGTACGCCTTCCCAAACCACAAAATCTTCAAGACCAGAGGAGACAGAGACTGCAGTGAGTGTTTCTCCAAAGCCGTCTCCAAGTGGGTCATCAAAAATTAAGATTCCCACACGAACAGCAGAGTCAAGTGAGATGAGCCTCCTACAAACCTCCAGACAGTATGAAACAAAACCTTGTAACCGTGTCTCCAAAAAGATTGAGATCTACTCTGTCTCAACAAATTGATGTCCAGGAGTTTCTGCTCAAAGACCAAGTACTACAAGACAGAATGACTTATCTACAACTGGAGCTACACTGACAGTGCCTCCCAGTAAAACTAGAAGTGTGTCTTTGAATAAGTGGCAGACACCAGCAGAGGAGCTTAAACCAGAAGAAATGTGTCTTTTGAGTCAAAATCAAAACGAGAAATTCTGCTAGATTGTGAAAAAACTCCAATACATCCGGAAACCAAGGAGGTAGCAAGCTTTCGGATGATCTCAAAAGATAAATCTGGAGAAAATGAAACTCAGTCAGAAGGAATGTCCCTTCAAAAAGTGTCTTCAAAAAGCTATGGAAATACAAGTCAGTAGATTGCTTTGAGCACATCTTGTAAACAAACTCCAAATAGGTCTCAGATACAAATACAGGAGAATGCTTACAAAATAATGATAATTTATTTAAGGAAAAATTACTCTGATACACTTGGCTTTCTACAGAATCTTTTCTGACCACTCAACTTTTTTCAATTTGATAGTTCCACTTGGAGCCAATGGGACTCCACTTTACCAATGCAGTGCTTGCCTTGACCCTTACTCTACAATGTCTATAATATACAGAATACATTTCATTTGTCTCTTAGTTTTCAAACCAATTATTCAATCAAAAAGGTGAATGAGCCCCTCGCTTTGGGTTGCCAGGACCCTGTAAGAAGATTGTTTAGAGAGTCAGAAAGGTAATAAACTTTTGATCCATGAATTTTGAACCTTATCATCATTTATTTAGGTAGTAGCTCCATTAACATGTCACAATAGCATTTTTGTGTTTATTCTTGTGCATATCTTGTATTTCAACTGACAACGATAACGCCTTTGCATTTGAAAAATGGCATCACTTTATGAGCTGAAAAAATAATTTCACTTTTGTTTAGAAAAGTGCAGCCATATCTATGCAACCATATCTATCTATCTATCTATCTATCTATCTATGCATGTATATATGTATGTATAAACATCTATAATTAAAGATAATCTCTCACCTCTAATTACACAAAAGGATCGATTTTGAAATTTGAGACTTACAGTTTACGATGCAATATTTAAATTGGAAATAAACACTGAATCCACTTTTTTTTGGCTACTAATCTGTGTAAATGAGACGGACTCGTCTATCACCCTGGCTGAAGTCACTGAGGTGGTTGGCAAGCTCCTCGTTGGCAAGGCCCCGGGGGTGGATGAAATCCGTCCCGAGTACCTTAAGTCTCTGGATGTTGTGGGGCTGTCTTGGCTGACACGTCTCTACAACATCGCGTGGCGGTCGGGGACATTACCGCTGGACTGGCAGACCGGGGTGGTGGTCCCTCTGTATAAGAAGGGGGACTCGAGGGTGTGTTCCAATTACTGGGCAATCACACTCCTCAGCCTTCCCGGTAAGGTCTATTCCAGGGTACTGGAGAGGAGAGTCCGACCGATAGTCAAACCTCAGATCCAGGAGGAGCAGTGTGGTTTTCGTCCCGGTCGCGGAACACTGGACCATCTCTACACTCTCCATCGGGTGCTCGGGGATCATGGGAATTTGCTCAACCAGTCCACATGTGCTTTGTGGATCTGGAGAAGGCATTTGACCGTCTCCCTCGTGGTGTCCTTTTGGGGGGTGCTCCGGGAGTATGGGGTCCGGGATTCTTTGCTAAGGGCTGTCCGTTTCCTGTATGACCGGAGCAGGAGCTGTGTTCGCATTGCCGGCAGTAAGTCAGACTTGTTCCCGGTGCATGTTGGACTCCGCCAGGGCTGCCCTTTGTCACTGGTTCTGTTCATTATATTTATGGACAGAATTTCTAGGTGCAGTCAGGGGCAGGAGGGGGTCTGGTTCGGGAACCACAGGATCTCATCTCTGCTGTTTGCAGATGATGTTGTCCTGATGGCTTCTTCGAGCCAGGACCTCCA
Source organism: Periophthalmus modestus (assembly GCA_019594935.1). Taxonomy (NCBI): domain Eukaryota; kingdom Metazoa; phylum Chordata; class Actinopteri; order Gobiiformes; family Gobiidae; genus Periophthalmus; species Periophthalmus modestus. The sequence continues at coordinate 27,760,723 of JAIEZT010001368.1, forward strand.
GCAGGCACTGGGGCGGTTTGCAGCCGAGTGTGAAGCGGCTGGGATGAGAATCAGCTCTTCCAAATCTGAGGCCATGGTTCTCGACCGAAAAAGGTGTTTTGCCCTCTCCGGTGGGTGGGAGTCTTTGCCTCAAGTGGAGGAGTTCAAGTATCTCGGGGTCTTGTTCACGAGTGAGGGGCGGATGGAACGCAAGATGACAGGCGGATTGGTGCAGCGTCTGCAGTGATGCGGTCGCTGTATCGGTCCGTTGTGGTAAAGAAGGAGCTAAGTCGAAAGGCAAAGCTCTAGATTTACTGGTCAATCTACGTTCCTGCCCTCACCTATGGTCATGAGCTCTGGGTAATGACCGAAAGAACAAGATCGTGGATACAATCGGCCGAAATGAGCTTCCTCCGCAGGGGTGGCTGGGCACACCCTTAGAGATAGGGTGAGGAGCTTGGTCACGCAGGAGGAGCCGCTGCTCCTTCACGTCGAGAGGAGCAAGCTGAGGTGGCTCAGGCATCTGCTCAGGATGCCTCCTGGACGCCTCCCGAGGGAGGTGTTCCGGGCATGGCCCCGGGAAAGACCCAGGACACGCTGGAGGGACTATGTCTCTCGGCTGGCCTGGGAACGCCTTGGGGTCCCACCAGAGGAGCTGGAGGAAGTGTCTGGGGTGAGGGAAGTCTGGGAGTCCCTGCTTAGACTGCTGCCCCCCGCGACCCGGCACCGGATAAGCGGAGGAAAATGGATGGATGGATGGATCTGTGTAAATGTTGTTTTAATAGCATTATCTGCTAGTCACTTTTTGGCAATTTTAGTGCCAACTGAGTAAATCTGCAGCTTTATGATCCAAAAGAGCTACAACTAAATCTGTGCTGCCTTCAGTGGTCTCTGCAATTTCCAATAGTTGGTGACATCATGCATCTACAGGGCAGGTGTTTCTGAATACAGTGTTTCAAGTGTGGACACCTGTTAGAAACCCCCACCTCTCCACCCCCTTCAGGTACTGCCTTTCAAGATTTCACATCCTCTTTCTCAACAACTTTACAACACAAATTAAGATATTACTGTCAAACTTCATTATGTTTTCTGTTGTGTTTTCCCCTTATTTCATCCCACCCATTGTGTTTTCCGTGGGCCGTGCTTGGTTCGTAGGTGCTTTGCGATCTCGACCTCCCAGTGTCAAGCTGAAACGCCCGTCTTCAAAGTGCTGTCAGTTAACGACATGTACACGGTTCACTCAGAGGGGAACGCTGCTTGAAAGACCCTGATTTCACGCTCATTATTCAGACTTTTTTTTTTTTTTTTTTTTCCCTTTGCGATGCATGTTCCAACCATGAAAGACAAGCGGTCTGCCCACACATCCATGTACACAGCTGTGGTTAATATGCATGTATAGAGGCGGTAATAAGGGCACATTTGAAGAACCATAGAGGCGTTTCAACTATAGGGACAAGTGTTGTCAATGGAGACACAGTCAGATTGATAAAACCTGCACAGATAAGCCATGTGTTTGTGCTTTGTATTGTTAAAGGAACTGTCTTTAGCCTATGCTATCCTAGGCCTGTCACGATAACGAGAGATACTGTGATAAATAATAATATTGAACACTTTATGATACAATAACAATAATGCATAGTGCAGTGGTCCCTGGTTTATCGTGGGGGTTACGTTCTAAAAATAACCCGCAATAGACGAAATCCGCGAAGTAGTCAGCATTATTTTTTACAACTATTACATATTTTTTAAGGCTGTAAAACCCCTCATCACACACTTTATAGACTTTTCTCAGACTGGCATTAACATTTCCTCACATTTCTTTCTTGTTTAAACACTCTCAAAGTTCAAACCTTCGCAGATTAAAAAATAAATAAATAGGTGCACTTCAGTGTCGACATACAGCACTTCAGAGTCACACTGCAATCAAACATTTATGTAAAACACATTCTGTACTGTACAACAGACACAGCACAGAAGAAACCGATTGACAATGCGCATTCATAGTCTGTAAAAAAAAAAGCATGCAAAATTGCACAAAAAAAAATCCACCACAAAATAGCGAGACTGGAAAAGTTAACTGATATAGTGAGGGACAACTGTACTCCCAGTAAACCATATTGAAATAGTCAGTATCATTCAAAAGTGTGGGCATAATTAACCAATTAAGTTGCCCTAGAAGTCACTTATTCAACCTTTTACAGCTCAAATCATATTGCATTATAAAGTACTCCAAATATCCCAACTTTTTGCTCTAGAATTTGCACTCATGATAAATATTGACCCACAAAACATATTGTTCCAGCTATCATTTATTGAATGATAAGCTGATATAGTAATTATCATGACAGGCCTACTATTACAGTTACAGTTGAAAATTATGAGTGAATCTGTGTTGCTCGTACCTAAACCTGTTGACAGAGGACATGTACGAGTTTTTAACAGCATATACCGCAGCAGTAGAGACACTTAATGACTGGCTGCAGGTGCTGGGGTGAGGATTCAGATTAGAGACATTTCTTTTAGATTTTACCAACTGGAATTCACCACTGAAACGTCCTACCCAAATCAAAGACTCTAGTGGGGCTCATTCTGCTTTCTGATTGGATAATCATCTCGACAATCTAATCAACAAATAATAACATCAATAATATGTCAATCATGTCCAATATTTTTGTAGCTAAGAATAAAGCATTACAACAGTTATCAGTAAAAAGTTATGTCTGATTTGAACATGTTACATATAGTTCTTTAAACTGCTACGCTACATACAACAAGGAATGCAGTGATTTCTAGCACTGATGGGTACACATTATAATAAAGGATTTCACTGTCAAAAATGAGTGGATTTAAGAATGAAGAGACAATTTAATTTTCTTATTTAGAAAAATGTGCCTTTTAAAACTCTTTCAAAAGAGAAACTTGCAAGCGTCAATCATTTTGCAAAGGAACTCTTCACTTTGTAAAATGAGGGAGATAATACATTGCAAATTACTCGAGTTAGCAATGACATTCACACATTTTAGTCAGCTAAGGATCTAGCAGATACACAGGAACCACTTATTATATATTAAGGCCTATGTCTTTACTCTTTCATGTTGCTATATCTTATGTTTTTCTATATACACAACTGTCTAGAAGTTGATATAAGCATTCACCCTGGAACCCTAAGGTTTTCAGTCTGAATCTTGTCGTAAGTACATGCTCTCATAAGCCCCATTCATACATAGTTCCCAGTAGATTGGCGAGTGCAAAAGGCCAGAACCGGCAATGACCCCCATTCATGTACCAGACCAAGAATATTGTCTGATCCGCTTTGTTCTGCATCCTTTTAAAGTGAATAAGATGTAAACATGTAGTATTAGTGGCTTTCAGTTTGTAGAACGTGATGATGTCATATTCCCAGTTGGGGGCAAGAGACAGATTTCCTTATTAATTACATTGTACGTTGCCATGAAATATACAAAAGGTAAATACACAAATATTCAACCTGACTATTTATTTATTTATTAGACCAACAATATCAATTTTAACTGTCCTTCATCTGTATTAAATATCCTTGGCCTATAGAATATTGTGGTGTCATCTGAAACACAGAAATAGCCAGGAAATCAAGCTCGTAACCAAGGAAACCTAGAAAAGAAACTGTGAGAAACAACAATATGGTAGAAGACAATTCAGTGGGACTTCAGGTTTGGTTAATGGCGGAGTAGGTACAACACCGGAGAGCTTAAAATACAGTAAAAAATCTAGCTAAAACGCAGTGTGGCTACATTTAGAATATATCTGAAGATGAGTAAGACAACAAAGAAACCAATTTCAGTCCAAGAAGAAACCCCTCCACATGTACCGACAGTGCTGCTAGCAAACAAGGCGATATGCTAACCCGAGCCGACATGGAAGCGATGCTGCTACAGCTGGAAAAACGAATAGTTTCAACTTTGTCTGCCAAACTTTCAGCAGATCGTGTCAGATTGACAGCCATGACCAGGGAATACAACAGATTGAAACATCACTGAACGACATTTAAAGCAGAGTATTGGTGTTGAAGTCCACCTGTGCCCTCTTAAAAAAGGAAGACAATTCAGTGACTTTTGGCTCACTGATTCCTTTTCCCTAAAAATACTATTTCATCCCCATAAGGCTATTTGTCCTCTGCATTTGACCCATCCCTCAAAGCCACCGTGACAACCTGTCAGCGGACCCATTTGCTTGCACTAGGGACAATTTAAGCTGGAGTATTTGACCCATTGTGCATGTTTTGGGTTGAAGCCCACCTAGACACAGTGAGAAACATGCAAACTTTGCAAAGAAAGGCCTCACTTGGAGTCTTAGACGGAACCTCCTTGCTGTGAGGTGAGAGCACTACCCCCATGCCACCAAGTACTAACCAAAGTGAGGCCCTTTAACCTGAAATAAAGATAACTCAGCAGTTCAGAGGATTAGTTACACATACAAAAGCCACTTAGAGCGCTACGTAACTTTCTGTTGGAGATTATCCCTCCAATGAAGTTACATAGTGAGTCAGGAACAGTTTCAGTTTGAACTTTGAGCCCCGCCCACCCCGTCCTTTCTGCCACTGTAATATTTGACCATGACACGGAAACAACTGTCTGGGGTAGTGTCACGCAGTTGTTTGTCCTTGTCCAATCTCTGTTCACTATTTGTTTTTTTGTCACTCTTGAAAATGCACCATGACAAAGAATCAAATGTCTGGGATAGCGTCAGGCAGTTGGTTTTGCTCGATTCTTTGTGACAATGTGCCTGATTGGATGAAAAAGGTGACCCATTCAGTAGCTTCTGTATTTGTTATGTAAGATGAATAGATTATAAGTTATAGTCTCATTTGTTTCTTATTTTGCAGCGTGTACTATACAATGCATCATGTAAAGAGTATTTATCTTGACAAGAATACATTAAAATCTGGCACAGGCCTTTTAAATTGGCTTACCTCACTTCACATCCTACCATCATTCTCTTATTAGCATGCCTATTTAATGCCGTATTTCACATTACAAGAGTTCCCGCCCCTTTAAGACAATCTTATACCATTATTAGCTTGAGTGTGTATTTTCTGCCCTCTCATAGAGCTGTTATTGAGCTGCAGTGGAGTAGCTATAGCTTTATTGGCTGGGGCACAATCAGAGCTAATGTTGAGCAGTTGCTTGTGTGTAAAATCAATGCTCGCTGGTCGGAGCGCTGCACGCCGTTGGCTAATTGATTCCTCTCTTTGTGTGAGGGCGACTTCTCTGTGAAAACTAATAGAAGAAATGTTTGTGTTTTTCAGCGTGTTGTCAATGCCACATGGGTCATTTAAACCCTTACACTAGGCCCGCGTAATGTGTTCAGCCCGAAAAGACTTTAGTTTTAATCAGCGGACTAACCGGATTGTTTTTCATTTCAACAAGTGGGTTTCTTTTAATCAAGTGGTCAGAATCTAGATAGAAGTCAGTAGAGTGTGTCGTGACTGTACACTAAATAATGCACAGTATGATTAACCTCCGTCTAGGTTAAGGGTACTCAAAGTGGGGCCCGGGAAGAGGTGAAGACTGAGATCAAACCAGTATATTTATCTAATTAAAGGTACAGCATGTAGTTTTCTGGAGGTGGTGCATCACCAGCATAATTCCATTGAAATAGAAAGGCAAAATCATACTCTGTAGCTTCTGTTCTTCATGGAGAGGAAGAATGCCATGCTATGGATTATTATAGCTAAATGATCAATGTTTCCATGGAAATAAGTTGGAGAAGGCCTTCCTCCAGACCGTGTAAGAGTTGGGTTTGTGGAGCCCACTCTCACAGTAAGGATGCATGTATTATTTTATTTATTTATTTATTTATTTATTTATTTTTCAGTGAAATAAAAAAAAAAACAAAAAAAACAACAAAAAACAAAGCAAAAAAAAAAAAAAAAAAAAAAAAAAAAAAAATGGCTTTAACTTCGGTATGTTTTGTCTACAGATTTACATACTGTGGCTTTACATGCTAATAAATCATTTTTGCCTTCCTCCAGACAAAGTAAGAATCTGGTTTGTGGAGTCCACCCACAGTAAGGATGCATGCTTTTTTTTCCTGTTTTTCAGTGAAATAAATAAATGAAGAACAAAATAAATAAATAAATTAAAAAAAAAACTGGCTTTAACTTAAGTCTTTTTTGTCTATAAAGTTACATACTGTAGCTGTCTAGAAATGTAGTCATAAATGTATTTTCAAACTTTAAATGCATCAAATAATTAGGTTTGGTCCATGGCACGCTAATATATTGTTTTTGGTCTGTCTGGGCAATCCTGACCCAGGTACTTCTCAAGTCACATCTACAAATGGATAACATGGATTATTATATATATTTTTGATTTTTTTTTTGAGGAACGACACTTCACTTTTACTATGACACCGTAAAAGCTACAGTATGTTGATGCGGCTGTAAAAAACGTACTCTTAGTTTAGAATCTATTAATTTGATTTATTTAGCCTAGTACCAAAGTTAGGGGGTACTTGGGAGTGTGGGACAAAGGTAAAGAGGTACCTAAGACAAAAAAAAAAAAAAATGGGTACTACATTACCTGACCAGCCAGTCCCTTCTGTTTTCAGTTTGAATCCAACAAAGTTTGGAATTGGACCATGGAGCGTGAAAAAACACCGTCCAAACTTGGAGTGACATCAAATCTTGAATTTTTTTTGTATGATTCAGAACAAAATATATAATTTATTTTACATTGGTGCTTCGACTGTTGATTCTGCAGAAATTCATGCTGTTGTGCTGTTTCTTTTTTCTTTTTTTTTTTTTTTTTTTTACCTGTAAGTCGCCATATTTGTTTTGACATGAATAGACCATGCACCTGTCAATCACACTCAAATCAGGAAGAAAGGATATCGTTTCAGACCCAATAATCTTTGTAAAGTTTTGTCAAAGCGTGTGGTTCTGGCTACTGATGCAAGCGATCCAGCTTTACCTGTTCTGATACCGATTCATGACTTTATGGATGTGTTGATACCCGATACCCGTCAGCAGACACCAGTTCAGCGACTGATAAGAACAATAACTTAAAACAAGAATAAAATAAGACAAAGAAAATGTGTTATGCAGCTGTTATTTATACCTCAACTGACAATAGAACGACTTTGTATAGAAAGAAATTCAAACATTCTGAGACTTTCCTAGCCAACTACGACCAGTTAATATTCTTGTTTCTTCGGTTTATATGTCCAGCCATGATATCGGCTGAATCGATATTTGGAAACTGAAATCTGATCCAACATTTTTTTTTTTTTCAGCATCAGTGCATCCCTAGTTTTTGGCTGGCCAGGGAAAGAGCCACTGGAGTAAGTTCCCATGATTAGCTCAGTAAGGCAATAAAAATACCCATTTTAAAGTGTGTTTTTTGCACATTTGACTTTTGAACACATTAGAGGCAATTACTTTATAAAGGGCCCTATTATTAAGCCCATTTCTACCCCTGGGCCCAAGAGTAATAGCTTTTACAGTTTCACCATAAAAAAAAAAAAAAAAAAAAAAAAAAAAAGTAGAGCTGTGTTTAGTTTCCCCGCAGTGCACGTTGTATAATCGTCTAATTAACAGCAAACTAATGTTTCTCTTCGTCTGAACCACCTTTCCACTACAACACAATGGTGCATGCTTTTACCAGTCCTGCCAGCTAAACCCATTGACTCCACTAATTGAAATGTGCGGACTTGCGGTAAAAGGGAAATTCAATTCAATAGACTCTGAGCAGAAATCAATTGCAGTTATTGCAGTGACAGGAACAGAAGCAGGTGGCATTAAAAATTCAGGGGGTGTCTTCAGATAATGGGAGCGGACACTCGGGCCGTAGTCTAACATTGCAGGCATTGTCAAGCTGTCACCGAGCAGGAGGCCGTGGGCATTCAAACCAGCAGCGACACTTTATTAGATACATGGAGACGGGCGCAGGACTGAAGCGTATCTCCAGGTAGGGGCGGGTACAGTGCAGGGTTGCCAGATTTTCAGAGAGCAACAAGTAACCAGGCCAATGAAAAAAAAAACCCCAAAACACTGGGCACTCAGCATTCTTTTTCAAAACTACATTAGAATGGAACAAACTACCAACACAGTTAAATCGGGGGTGCTTCTATGGGGTATTAATTGCTGTCAAATTACATATTTAGATCACGATTTACCTTTTATTGTTTTGAAAATCCTATACCCGCCAAAAACGGCATATTAACCTGTTTTATAAGTTTCAGTTTCATTTTTGAAGCTCTAAGTCCCCTGCTCCCCTGCTGCTACACAATTGGCCCTTTCAATTAATGAAACTACTGCACATTGCATCAGGTTGGTGAAGCTGTAGTGTATTGTTTTGTATCATGCTTTTGTATATGTATGAAAAATGGCTTCGGAAGGGTTCGAATAGGGCCTGGGAGCAATTGCGAGAGGACTCAAACATGCATGACATCTAAAATCTCTTCAGTAGGCAGGACGACGGGGAGAGCAGAGTTCTTTACTGCCATTATCGAAATTTTTATTATGAACTGCACTATTTATCTGTAACGAAACAAGCGGCCGAGCTCTACTAAAATAAACCCCAAAAAGAAGCAACTAGTCAAATGCTGTGTGTTGCTGCTGAACAAAGGCTAATGAGATTTTTAATAGCATAGACGGCTTTAAAACAGTAACAGCTTCTATTTAGGCTATTATGAGCTCTACTGATGTGAAACCAAACTGAAAAAAAGGCTAAAAATCACCTCTTTTATGACATGAAAGTGCTTCTCAGTACTTGCAAGAAAAAGTTGTCAAAATTTGCAAGTGACCAGCAAGTTATTAGGAAGAAGCAGACTTGGCAACTCTGGTAACATTTAATATACATGATATGAAGGGACACATTAACAGCAACTAAACTTTAAAAAGAATAAATACATTGGAAAACTTGTCATAATAATAATCCCTTATCTCCCTAACTCAAGATCTCCTGACAGAGGACAGAGGGCACACTTACGGATAGGGTCTTGAAGTATATCTTACATCCTTTATGTACTAAAAAGACATTATGAAATAGAACTCAACTTTTTTTTTTAAATAATCAGTTTTGTCCATGTCAGGGTTAAATGAGGCAGAGGAAGAAACAAGACAAGTTACTGAGGACGTCTCTAAGGCTCATCGCGCCTCCAAAAACAAGCAAATACTGATGGGCTTTACTCTTGCAGTCGACTGAATCTAAATTGGATGTTTTTTCGACCCTGGTTTTGGTTTCTAGCCCACTTGGCTGGTAGTTTATTTTTCACTACAGGCACTGCTAACAGCTCTAGTGTCCTTGAGCAAGACACTCTGAAAACCTGTCCTGTTTTGGAATATGTCAGGCTGTTCTCAGGATGTATTTGTGGTGGTTAAGACAAAACTACTACTACCTCTACTAACGCAGCTTCCCTTATCTATTGCTATGGAGTCGACCAGGTCAGATCTGTGGAGAAATTAGGAAGACTGTTCCAGGTTTTAGGTGCATGAAACTAAAACGCTGATTCTCCATGTTTAGTTCTGACTCTGGGCACCAGCAGGAGGCCGGTCCCTGAGGTCCTCAAATGGCACTAACATGTCAGAGATGTACTTTGGTGCTAGGCCATGGAGAGACTTGTACACAAGCAGAACTGCTTTGAGCTAGAAGAAGCTAGTGCAGCTACCTGAGCACAGGACTCCTATGCTTGTACTTCCTGGTTCTAGTCAGGGCCTGAGCAGCAGCGTTCTGGATGTACTGCAGCTGTCTTTGGAGAGGCCAGTGAGTAGGTCTTTATAATAGTCTAACGTACTAGAGACAAATGCATAGAAGTCTCTCCAAGTCTGGTTTAGACAGTATACCTTTGATTTTTGCAATGTTTTTCAGAAAAAGCTGCACGTGTTATTGATTGATCTTAATTGATTCTTATTGTGGCTGTGGAAGCTCAAGTCTGAATCCATAAACATCTGTAATTGAACTAATGCAAGATAGATACATTTTATTTCATTTCCCACAACGCAATAACATTTAATGGATACAGTTTGGTTTGGTATCAGTTGGTGCAACAGAAAAAATACATTAAAAGAGGAAAAAAGTAGCATTCTTCATTGAAATTATCATGTTTTCTCCCACACCAGACCATGGTCAAACTATGACACGTTGGTGACAGTTTCTGTTTTTGTATGATTATGATTTAAACAGTGTACCAAACTTTTGATTTTATATCCCTGCACTTGTCCTTCTTGTCATTCTCCCTACATCACCTCACACCTCTGTCTCGCCTGTTTCATATAGCACTGCAGAGATAAAAGTGTATTCAGGGGTTATGGGATTTCCGAGAGCTCAGTGAGTCCACAGTATGTATGTATGTGCCTGTACCTGTGTGGTCCCCTTTCTGCAGTGTAGGAGGGAGAGAGGAGGCGGACATGAAGGCAGCAGGCCCCTAGAGTCTGACCCTCCACAGAGATACTGAGAGATTATGATGAGAAAAAAAAAAAAAAAACAGCTCCGCGTCGAGTTCAGGGTCCATCGGGGTCTATGAATCAGAAGGAAGGGCCCTTGATTCAAATGGAAAAACACAAGATGTACAGGTACAGCCCACACACTCCTCTCTAATGGATCCTGGAGGAAATCCGGTTGGGTCAGATGCTTTCTTCAACGTATTCAATGTCTGTGGAACAATTCTTCTAAAACTCAACAATATGTCCATCTGCAACTTAATTTTCTACCACTACATGACAATTAATGCAACATTTCCCCACTGACTTTCATGCAAAATAAAGATCACATAGGTTATTTGTATTTTTTTTAATATTTTAATTATAATATAATGAATATCTTGTTTAGGTTTTAATAAGGCCAGACTCTCATCTCTAATAGATCTAGAGAGGAAAACTATGTATAAAAAGGCATAATGCTTGGTTCTGGTAATAACATAGCTATAACTATAGCATACCGCATTGCTCAGGATTTTACTTTTGTCATTATGAAACCTTATATTGATCTACGAGAACACTTGAAGTTGCTGTACCTCTTGTACTATGTGTTAATAAATTTAAATGTCCATCCTTTTTTTTTTTTTTTTTTTTTTTTTTTAAACTGGTTTTATTAATTCCTACCAGATCATTGGCAGCAGGTGTTGATAAACGGTTCCCTCAGTGCCCTTAAAGAAAGCACAGGGATCCCACAGGGGTGTGTGAACTCCCCAGTTTTATTTACACTGTATACAAATGAGTGTAGAAGCTCACACCCCAGTAAAACCCATTATTCTCACTCTGCTTGACGCCAAAGATGACCCTACAGTGTATTTTAGGGAGACTGACACATCGGTGCAATGATCATCACCTTATGCCAAATGTCAAAAAAATGAAAGAAATTAACTTTGACCCCCGAGAAGTGACATCACACTACTCTCCGGTCAATAATAACAACGTAATAGAGCAAGTGTCCTTGTATAAATATCTAAGCAGAGTGGTGTGCTCATGTAGACTATCTATGCAGCTGATTGGCATAGAGACCCCATTTTCTCAGAAGGATGTGCTTATTTGTTGTCCGGCTGAAGATCAGAGCCATATTTGTACATTACAATTCTAGCCAACATATTGAGATATGTCATGGCAACATGCGTGATGTGGGATTTCAGTTGAAAATGCCGTGCATCTGGTCACCCTAGGCCAACAAGATTTTGAGTGACCCTTCTCATTTTCTATTTTTTGAATATGAGTTGTTACCCTCTGGAAGGCGCTACAGAGCCAGCAGATGCAGGTGTAATTGCTCCAAGCTGTCTTTCATTCCCACTTAAATCTTCCTCCTCAACAAGCAAACAAACCCGGTCCAGTCCCTGGCCCCTTCACTTTCCTTCTATGGTCGGACCCCTGTGATCCCCACATTGCCTTCAGTAGGTTGGCAGGGGGGAGGCCTGCATCTGTGGATACCCTGCCACACACCTATTCACCATCCAGGCCTTTCAGACCAACACTCTTCCAATAACATACTCCATCTACTGGCTCCGCCCTCACGCGTGGACCTAACATCTAGGCTACCAGTGCACACGCCATTTTACTTGACTTTGACTATGAATTTTATGAACTGAACTGATGTGAAGTGACAATGCATTCATGTCTGTTTTTCTTCTGCTATCTGAACTGCATCTGTCTATTTGATGTCTGTGCACCTTGTGCTTCCTGCCCAAGACAAATTTCTCCTGGTGGGACAATAAAGTTTATTCTGTCTTATTGTAGCCAACCTTTTTATCAATGTTCAGTCTCGTCTGATCTCAGAAACCAAGGACAGCCAAGCCTGGTTAGTACTTGAAAGGAAGATTGCTGGCATAGCAGGTGCCACTGTGGGGCAGCTGTGGCTCTGGCAAAAACAGTTATTGTGTCCTTAAGCAAGAAAAAACACTTGACCCTATCAACTGATATTTGCAGATTAATCAAGTAGAACCAGATCTTGAACTTTAGTGTATGACCCAGATTCTGAACTTTATAGACACCCGCTTAAAACATCACAAGTAGGTACAGAGCAGCAGGCAAGGATAGGGTAACATTTTTCAAATCACTCAAGCCTTGAATGCAGGATAATGGAGGAGTACTCAAATATGCATGAATCAATGAAAATACAAGTTTGAATAATAACCCTTATGACATGGTTAAAAGCCCATAAAATTGATCTTGCATAGTATCTCTCCTTTAAAAAATATGTCCATTAAAATTTTGAATAGACATGGATTGTTCGGATCAAATTGCCATAAAAAGAAAACATTGGGGGCAAGATAAGATTTTTCAAGTGTTTAACTGAGTAATCAACAAAAGAGTTAAACTTTTTCATCTAAAAATGCACCAACTGATATGATACATCAAAGTAGATGTATGATCGGTCCTAGTCGCATGTGATAATGTTGGATTTGTAAGTATTTAAAGTGGGACTAAACATCTAAACTCTGGCCACAATCACATTTCAAATAGAGCTGCTAAACTGGGCAGTACCTGGAGGAGTAAAGGGGGGAGTGAGGGGGGATCTAGATATATGAGGAACAGTGTGATTGGTCTGGAACAGGTATCCACATTTCAAACTCCGCCCCTGCAGCCAGGTGTTTGTAATCAGAAACACTTGGCTGTAGTCAGGACAGTCTTGTGCAATGTCACCAACTACTTGAAATTACAATGGCCACATGCATAAATGTACCTATTTTGCACTAAAATAGTCCCGAAAAAAATCATTGGGGACAGTGGATAATGTTATTAAAGCACCTTATACTCACAAAAACGGATTTAATGTTTAGTTCTGCTTTAAAAAAAAAAAAAAAAAAAAAGTTTAAATACAGGTACTTAGCACATTGAAAATGCGTAGCTATTACAAAGTCTGACCTCTTTTTAAGTTGATGTGAAGCATTACTCATTCATTAAAACTATCCTTGTATTTGGTCTTTCTTTTAGGTCAGCGCCACATATTACAATGAATAGAAAGCCATTTGTATTTCGTTTACCCTTTTTCACCTCACCCATTACTGCCCTGGTACAGACTATTAATAAAAAGCCAATTCAATTAAATTCACTCTTGTGCAATGGGGCAAACCTAGGATTCAGTTCATCCTTTGAATGCCGCTGCGAGTTTGACAAGCTCCAATGACCACCAACACAAAAATATGACGCATATTTGTTTTTATAGCCACAAAGCCTGGAAAAGTTCACATATTCATTCTATACTTGTCCACTTACCCATAATGCATTGAGGCTGACATTTTCCTTCCTGGATCGTAGCGCAGTTTGAGTCCACATGAGTTGATATTTACAGAAACAAAGTCCAGAAAAGAGAGAGACAAGGACATGCTTCAGCGATAATGCGCAGTAATGGTTCGTAATGTGATTGGATTCCCGTCATGGCCATTGAACTGCGGAGCTGCTGTTTCCAATGGCGACCATGTACAATTGTGTGAAGCATTATTGAATGGAGAAATTATTAGCAGTCACTGAAAGGCGTCAAGGCCACTTAGATTTTAAAAGAGGCACATTTAGTTCATGCCTCCACTTACTCACGAGGTGGTTTTAGAAAAATTGGAATTCAAATGGGACACAAAATGTACTTAAATGAACTTGAAAACATGTTATAGTGGTGTTTCCTCATTATTATCAGTTGCTTTAGCCTTTATTTGAAGGAGCAACTTACAGAGACATTAGGGTGATAAAAAAACATACATGTTCTGTTCAAATTATAGCAAAATAGTTTGATTCATGTGCATTTGAGTGATCCTGTATTGTTCTGCATTCAAGGTTAATCTGTTTTCACCTAGCCCCTATCCCCGCCCACGACACATAGAACACATTTATGCAAAATTTACTTTTTGAGCTTTTAACGTTAATCAAAAACATACCTGGAATAGTCCCAGGATTGTTGCGTCATAGGTAGAACTCCTGCACAGTTTTTAAGTACATAAATCAACTAGTTCAAAGGATTCCTGCCATCATGTTCATTACTCGTGTGTGCTTATATTAAAATGATGGGTAGCTAAATCTATTTTTTCTCCATGGTAATTCCCTCTGCTGCCGCTACATGGAAGGTCTTTACATGGTCATTATTTAAAGTTCTAAAACATGAAATGCCAAAACAAAGGTACTCAAGAGCAAGTTTAGTAGCCAATAATAATACAAATAATGCATAATAATAATAATAATGATGCCCCTGGGTCTGTCAGTCGATCAGCCTGACAGCTCAGCAGTTTTCAACATAAAGTCAATAGATATTTTTCTATTATTAAGTGGTTGTAGATCAATATAGCAGTTCACAATGAACTAAAGATGAACGCTGTTGTTTTGTCCTTGGGCAAGACACTTAACCCATATCGCCTCCAGTTTCTGTGTTCACTGTTGTATGATTGTGTGCGTGTGTGCGTGTGTGTGTGTGTGTGTGTGTGTGTGTGTGTGAATGGGTGAGTGGTTCCTTGATGTAAAGCGCTCGAGTGAAAAATAAAAATGTGATCATTCACATATGTTAAATCTTAAATACTCAGTGAAAAAAGCGTATTATGTTTTCTTTAAGGATTGTTTAGTGTTGCCTTTGGAGATTAAATCAGTAACAATCATACAGTTATCTACCTGCTACTCAAAACATGATCTTAGCCAATGCTCAAACCTGTTAATGCATGTTTTAAAGGTCCCACATTACGCACAATTGACTCCTGTGAGCTTTAAGCCATGTTATAATGCTGTTACCTGATCAAAAACATACCCTTAATTGTGTTTTGTTTCATTCACACATGTTTGAGTAATCCTTTATTAATAGTGTGCCTACATCTCTGAAGCGCAGAATGCTCTGCTGCACCTTGTGATGTCATGAAGGAGAAGTTTTCAAGTTAACTGCTACCTTTTACCTTTTGTTCAGTAGAGATTGGCAATTCCAGGGCTGAAATTATCCAAATGATTCTAGTGAAGGTGTCTGGAGTTTAAAAAAAAACACAATGGAGCCATATGACATCACAAGGTGGAACAGTGTGCTTTCAGTTTGATAGAAGAACTCAGCTTGAATATGCAGGGTCTGTGTGTTAAACATGCGTAAATGGAACAAAACACAACTCTGGGTATGTTTTTCATGAGGAAACAACCTTATAAATAGATCAGAAAACAGTGTAACATGGGCTCTTTAAACTTTGCAGAAAGCATTGCATTTTTACTTTGTTATTTTTGTCCTTTGACTGGTCTGGGAATCAAACCAACAACCCCTGAACATACGCAGTACAGACTCATTTGCCTCTGAGCCACCTGTGTATCATCAAAGCAAGTCATTTAAATTCACTGCACATGTTCTCCAGCTGTAGACGCTTCCATATGACGTCAGGACTCTTTGTGTGTGTGCTATTTTAATATTAAAGCCGCATTATGTTACTTTTCTGAAAGAGAGTCCGCCCCCTCCTTGTTTCCATGGAGATGTTACTGCTCGGCCGGGAATGTTCCACAGTTTGACATTAAGTGTCTTCATCTTACATTCATTTAATTGCAGGTGTTTTGCTCAGAAATAGGGTTAGGTTTGAAAAGCATACATTCTTACTGTGGACGGGGTCGCCTCTTCACAGATCTAACCTGTAAGTTGACCTGGTGGCGTCACCGTGGAGACAGTTAAGTTTAATGTCATACTGTGGAACATTCAAGGCAGAACAGTAGCATCTGCATGGATGTAAGCAAGTGCTGGGCCCTCTTACAGAAAGGTTATGTAGTACTGCTTTAATTTTGCACCTAACATGTTTACAGCATATTTTACAGTAAATGTTGGACAAGTTAGCATGAAAATTAATTTGAAACAACTGTATTCGCTCATGCATAACTGGAAATCTTAATTATTAATTCAAGAAGCCAACTGTAAAACGCTTAATTTTTAATGTTAGCATCAAAGTCAATCATGTTGCCAGTTATTTTGACGTCTCTAGAGTGTAGTCTTAAAATGATTATTAATTAATGTGTTTAACCAAAAACTCCGCACGAAACAACAAGGAAACATGTCTGTGTAGATAGAGATGTCCATTCCCCCAAATTAAAGCATCAAAATCCACCAGGAGCCTGGAGTTTTCAGATTGGATTTATGAGCGTGAAAAACGGCATCGCAGCCTCCCCGAAAATCCATGCAACGCAAATCATGTTGAATTATGGATGGCCACATGTCATCAAGTTTGCTGTGGAGAGAAAGAGAGGGAGGGAGCGAGTGTTGGAAAATCTTAATCTAACTTCAGCTTTGTCAATTAAGATTCTGTTTTTTTTGTTTCAATTTTATCTGAAACTTTTTATAGAATTTGCTGGGATACTGTTGCAGGAATCTTAAAATTACCATCATCAACAGCCCATATTAACAGTTGCTTGACCAGCCAGTCTCTATACATTTTGTTCGAATGCAGAACAACCTGGAATCTGACCAAAGAGTGTGACAAACCTCCTAAAAATATATCTTATTTGAGAAGAATTTGATGCTGTGACTGTTACAGAAATCAATGCAGTTTCTCAGTTCTGTCAGTTCATTATAATTTTCCTTCTTTATTTCATGAGCCGCCATGTTTGTTTTGACTCAAATGCATCTTGCGTTTCTCTGATTGGTTAATCCGCCCGTCAATCACGTCCATCTCAAAATCGGGGAGACAGGACACGCTCCAGACCCACTCGTTTTTGTAAAGTTGTCATGATCCACGCCCTGTTGTCCCTGTTTCCTGCCTCCTGTGTTCTCCTCTCCCCCTCCCTCTCCTGTCTTGCTCCGGAGCTGGGCGGAGCCATGGTCCCGCCTCCTCGCACCTGCAGCTCGTCAGCGCTGATCAACGCCACCTGGGGCGAATAAATGGGACCGGCTCCTGTCACTCGGTGCAAGTCCGTCCGCGTGACAAACGTGAATGCTCCTGCTCTACCTTTTTGATGACTACTTACCTTGCTCTTGTACTTACTGGATTTCTGATGCTTCTGCAGACTCCTGTTCTCGGATTACCCCGCTCCTGCGCCTCCGGCTTCACTCCTGCCTCCCGCCTCGTCGTCCTGGTACAGTCCTGCCTTGTCTTGTCTTCACTGCTTTGTTACCTGCACTCTGCTCACGGCTCCCGCTCTTCTGACCTACCTGCACCTCGTCCTGGCTCCACGTCCCGCTCCTGTGTCCCGGCTCCTCGTCTCCTGTTCCTGCTCACCTCGTGCCCCTGCCCGTTTGATCGTACTTTTCACTATTGTAAAATAAACACTGTTAAACCGCTCCTAGTCTGTACTTTTGGTCCGCTTCACACCCCATTACGACAAAAGTTGAGCCAAAGTGTGTGGCTCTGGCTGGACCGACAGGTAATATCAACACGCCGGCTTCACGTCATGTCTGGGGACGTTTCTCCATATTGTTTCTGGATGGGTTAATTACAACTTCATCGCTGTAGTTCCAAATGTATTAGCCTGTTTAATCCCATCAGCTATAAATGTATATGACTCTATCAGTCTTCACTTTACTTTATAATAAGGTTTTATGAGATCATATAGATCCATTACATTCAATAGAGCAATAATATTTAGTACAGAAGGGGGGCAGTTAAAATGACTATAGTTAAAATGCAGATTGTCTTTGTAACACGGTGAGCACTTGGGTCTAGTCAATAGTACAGTAGAAATTATCGAGTTCAGCTTCCACTCTTAATATTGGAGGTTTTTGTCGCTTAAAAATACCTTGAAAAACATGCATTCTTACTATGAGCAGCTCCATAAACTGAACTTGTAACTTGGCTTGGAATTCTCACCTGCTTGTCTCCATGGTGATACATAAACTAAATGCCACACTGAAGAACGTCTCAGACAAAGCTATGACATCTTTATGGAGACGCAAGTGGTAGACCCTCGCCAGAAATGTTCCTTAGTATACCTTTAAAGAAGACCTGTTATGTAAAATTGACTTTTCTGAGCTTTTAAGCATGTTATAGTTGTTCTACCTTCTCATTTACTCTCTCAAAGTTGCTATCAGAGTGGTTTGTGCATGTTTGTTCTTCAGTATTATTTGAAATATTGGAGGTTTTTTTTATGCTTAAAAAATAGCTTGAAAAACATGCATTCTTACTATGAGGCATTCCATAGATTGGACCTGTAACTTGGCTTGTCTCCATGGTGATACATAAACTGAATTCCATACTGAAGACCATTTCAGGCAAAGTAATGACATAGCCAGAAATGTTCCTTAGTGTACGGTTAAAGCAAACCTGTTATGCAAAATTGACTTTTCAGAGCTTTTGAACATGGTTTAGTTGTTTCCCCTTCTCTTTTGCCCTCTCGAAGTTGTTTTCAGAGTGATTCGTGCATGTTTGAGCAATATTTAATCACTCATTTTCAAGATGCCATAGTGCCGATCAACCCCCGTTTTTACCGGCATACGCCTACTGCCAGTGACGTACCAGTGAAGGGCTGAGCACATTATAGCGGCTGTGAAAAGGCCCTGGGTGAGGAATACAGTTACCCTGCCTCATGTTAGGGGGCGCTCCTGAGCCCAGGGATTCTTGCAACCCCTGCAGAATAGGGGCCGCAAACTACAAATTAGAGTTAGCAAGTCAACTTTAGCAATTCACTTTTTTCTTTGTGTCTGGCCCTACTTTTTAAATGGAGGAAGATTACATATTAAAGCTCAAGCAGTTTTTTAAACTGGACTTTCGGACGAAGCAGGAGATTATAATTAAAGGACCGAGACCAACACTAAAGGAGCTAAATGGTTTGCTCCAGACGACGGGACGAAAGACTCGCTCTTTTCAAACAGAGAAGTACAAAATGGTAAGAAATTGGGGAACCAGAATAAGAAAAAAAACAATACAAAACCAGCTTGCTTTTTATTTCATACTATTAGAGCTATTTCATACGGACTTCGGAACTTTTATTTTGAAATTCTTTTTTATTCTGGCCCCAAGTCACTGGGAGAGAAACTGACCTGGGGCCAAATGTTCTGACACCTGGTTTATATGTTTGTAAATCTGATTGTGACGACATCAGTGCCTCACCATGAACCTCACCGCACGTCACTGCATACTGCTCAGTACTTATTTTGTTCTTCAATTTAATTTTAAATATTGGAGTTTTTTGTTGCTTAAAAAATTGCTTGAAAACATGCATTGAAAAGCATGCAATCTTACTATAATAATAATAATAATAATAATAATAATACATTTTATTTATAAGTGCCTTTCATAACACCCAAGGACACTGAACAAGATAAAATTAAATAAACATATACTATGAGCAATTCCATAGACTGGACCTGTAACTTGGCTTAGAAGTCTACTTGCCTACTCGCCAAAAATGTTCCTTAGTGCACCTTTAAGGCAAACCTGGCAAAAAAAGACTTTTTAGAGTTTTTAAGCACCTTCTCATTTACTCTCTTTAAGTTGTTTTTGGAGTGATTCATAGATGTTTGAGCAATCTTTAATCGCTTATTTTCAAGACACCACAGTGTCAATTATTGACTTTTCAGAGCTTTGAAGCGTGTTATAGTTGTTCCCCCTTCTCATTTACCCTCTCGAAGTTGTTTTCAGAGTGATTTGTGAACGTTTGAGCCATCTTTAATTGTTTATTTTGCAGATCAATTCATGTTTTCACCGCCACCGACATACGCCCCCTGCTCAGTACTTACTTTGTTCTTTAATTTTATTTTCTTAAACTGTTACACAGGTAGGATTCAGCAGCATCACATAGTCCTTTTGGTAGAAATGACAAAAAAAAAATATATATATATCGCCACTCACTTGTGTAATGTGCAGCTCTCCACAGGAGGGACCAACAGCTCCATGGCTCTTTGTTGATGACGTTTACGACGACCCACTGAGCACCTCGGTTTTCCAACGTGGAAGTCTGCAGCCTTTTACGAAGCTGTTTTAGATGAATATTGCTATTTAAAATGTGCAAATTATAACATAACGATCCACGAGTGTAATAGATTATAGCTATATAACAGACACAAGCTCAATACATCTCTTTAAGTTATCTCCACAATAATCCTCTTCTTGATATACTAACTAGACAAAGTATGACATTTAATTACGACTGCAACACTGCTACTCTTGGCTTTCTCGCGCACTCTCTCTTGCCGTCTCTCCCTTTAGTCATTTGAATGTGCTATCTGTTCCATCTGCGCCCTCCACTCCCTAATTGCACTATAAAACCACAATAGCTGATCGAATGCCAAGTCCGCTGCTTAGCTTTAGTACGGGGGGCCATCCAAGTGTTGCCGTTTGAATACAGACGCTTTCACACTCCCCTGAACCTAAAACAAAAATGAGCACAGATACTTGAGGAGGTGGGCCATACGAGACGCAGTTACAGAGGTCGGTTTAACTGCCCAGCCATAAGAAAATTAACGCAATATATAGAGGATTATGGAGGCGCTGGTGCTGTGGCATCAGTCGGGGGGTAGTGTCCAGCGCGGTGGTCATTATACAGATGAGGACACACAGACTAAGTAGAGGCAGAAGACGGGTAGTTAGCTCGTGAAAGAAGGAGGCGCAGAGGAGACGGTCAGAGGCAAATGATTTCACGAGGAGTTTGTGTTAAAGGGCTCATATTACGCCTTTTTTTTTTCTTATCGTTGTTTCCTCATCACAAACAGACCTGGAGTTTTATACCTGTTTTGTTTCATTCACACATGTTTAACACACAAACCCTGCATATTTAGACGGAGTTCTTGACTCAAACAGAAAACGCGCTATCTATTCCACCTTGTGATGTCATCATGTGCTAATACAGGAAGTGATCCACTCTATTTTTAAACTCCATGCACCTTCAGTTGAATCATTTGGATGATTTCAGCCCTGGAATTGCAAATCTCAACTGAACTGAAGGTAAAAGGTGGCTGTTAACTTGAAAACTACCACTTCATGACATCACAAGGTGGAACAGAGCATTTTAAGCTTTGGAAATGTAGACAGACTAATAAAAAAGGGTTACTCAAGCAAGTGTGACTGAAGCAAAACTCAACTCCAGGTATGTTTTTGAGGAGGTAACAACATTATAACATGGATTAAAGCTCACAGGAGTCACTTTTGTGTAATATAAGACCTTTAAAGGCCCTGTATCTGATTTACTTAAATGATGATAAAGTGATAAAGTGTTTTATTGTCTGGTAATCAGGAAGCGCACGTTAGCATGCTAGTTGCTTTATCGTCACAGTAAAACTCCACTTTGACCTCTCAAAGTAGCTGAAAGCATTTATAAACGTTGATGCTCTGAATGCATTAGGTAAGTGAGGAATAACTTTGGAGCACTGCAAACTTTTTCAAATGAACTAGTTTTTTTTCACGTTTTAAGACAGTAAAAGTCAGATAGAGCATCTTTAAGGTTGTAATATTCAGATATGACCAGAGGTGGGTTGTAGTAGGTTATATTTGCTCATAATGTTTTAGCACTTATGTATGCACCAGGCGACCTGAAATGTGTTCATTCTGTTGAGCCTTGGCCTGCACAAAGTCAAATAAAGATAACCACATTTTTCAGCAAAACTATTTCTCCAACAACTTTTCAAATCCCTCGAAAACAGTAAAACAGTGGAGACCCATTTATTCACTGTACTTTGCCTCTTTTTTCTATCGCTCTATTTCTCTCTCTCCTGCTCTTTCCCTCTTCCTTTTTCTCAGGTGATTTCTGCCTCTTTCTCTCCCTTTCTCTTTCTTCCTCTCTCTAGCTTTCCCGCTCTTCCCCTCCTCTCTCTCTCTCTCTTTCTTTCCCTTTCCTTTTTTCTCATTTGATTTCTAACTCTTTCTCCCCTGTCTTTCTTCCTCTCTCTATCTTTCCCTCTCTTCCCCCTCCTCTCTCTCTCTCTTTCTCTCCCTCTTCCTTTTCTCATTTGATTTGTCCCTCTTCCTCTCCCTTTCTCTTTCTCCCTCTCTCTATCCCCCCCTCTATCTATGTTTCTCACTCAGTTCCTCCTTCTCTTCTTCTCTGTTGTTTTCCTTCACTCTCTCCCTCGCTCTCTCTGTTTGTCTCTCATCATTCTCGCTCTCCTGTTTATCTGCTTCCCTTCTCTCCCTCCACCACTTTCTCCCGCTTCCTTCACTCTCTCCTCTATCTCTCTCTTTCCTTCTCTCCCCCTCTCTCAATTCCCTTTCTCTTTCTCTCTCTTCCTCTATTTCCCTTTCTCCTTCTCAACTTTTCAAATCCCTTGAAAACAGTAAAACAGCGGAGACCCATTTATTCACTGTACTCTGCCTCTTTTTTCTCTCTCTCTCTTGCTCTCACCATTTCTCTCTCCATTTTTCTCATTTGTTTTCTGCCTCTTCTCTCCCTTTCCCTTTCTTCCTCTCTATCTTTTCCTCTCTCCCCCCCCCCTTCTCTCTCCTCTATCTATCTTTCTCTCTCACTCATTTCCCTCTCTCCCTCTGTATTGTTTTCCTTCACTCTCTCTCTTTCTCTGTTTGTCTCTCATCATTCTCGCTCTCCTATTTATTTATTTATTCATCTCCCTCCACCTTTCTCCTGCTTCCTCTCTCTCTCTCTCTCTCTCTCTCTCCCTCTCGCTCCCATTTTTTCTCATTTGATTTCTGCCTCTTTCTCTCCCTTTCTCTTTCTTCCTCTCTATCTTTCCCTCTCTCTTCCCCCTCTCTTTCTCCATTTCCTCTCTCTCTTTCCTCTCTCTCCTCTATCTATCTATCACTCCATTCCATCTCTCCTTCTCTATTGTTTTCCTTCACTCCCTCCCTCTCTCTCTCTCTCTCTCTGTCTCTCATCATTCTCGCTCTCATGTTTATCTCTTTCTTTCTCTCCCTCCACCTCTTTCTCCTGCTTCCTTCACTCTCTCCTCTCTCTCCTTCTCTCTTCTCTCTCCCCCTATCTCTTCCCTTTCTCTCTTCCCATCACTCTCTTTCTCTCCCTTCCTCTCTCTCTATCTTTCCCCCTCTCTCCCTCTAACATTTTTTCTCACTCAATTCCCTCTCTCCTGTATTGTTTTCCTTCACACTCTCTCTCTCCCTGTTTGTCTCCCATCATTCTCACTCTCCTCTTTTATTCATTTATTTCCCTTCACCTCGTTCTCCTGCGTCCTTCACTCTCCCCCCTCTCTCTCTCTCTCTTTCTCTCACCCTCTATCTCTCACTCAGTTCACTTTCTCTTTCACTCTCCTCATCACTCTCTTTCTCTCTCTTCCCCTCTCTCTCCCTTTCTCCTTCTTTCTCTCATTCTCTCCGCTTGTCTCTCATCATTCTCCCTCTCCTATTTATTTATTTATTTCTCTCCCTCCACCTCTTTCTCCTGCTTCCTTCATTCTCTCCTCTCTCTCCTTCTCTCTCCCTCCATCTCTCATTCAGTTCACTTTCTCTTTCGCTCTTCCCATCGCTCTCTTTCTCTCTCTTCCCCTCTCTCTCCCTTTCTCCTTCTTTCTCTCATTCTCTCCGCTTGTCTCTCATCATTCTCACTCTCCTATTCATTTATTTATTTCCCTCCACCTCTTTCTCCTGCTTCCTTCATTCTCTCCTCTCTCTCTCTCCTTCTCTCTCCCTCCCTCAGTTCACTTTCTCTTTCACTCTCCCCATCGCTCTTTCTCTCTCTTCCCCTCTTTCTCCCTTTGTCCTTCTTTCTCTGTTCCTCTCCCCTCGTCTCTCATCGTGCTTGCGCTCTCTCCTTCTCTCTCCCTCCATCTCTCACTCAGTTCACTTTCTCTTTCACTCTCCCCATCGCTCTCCTTCTCTCTCTTCCCCTTTCTCCTTCTTTCTCTCATCCTCCCCCCTCATCTCTCATCGTTCCTGCTCTCTCTCTCACCTTCTCTATCTATCCACCCCGCCGTCCCTCCCTTCCCCTCTCTCCGTCCTTCTCTCTCCCCCTCTCTTTCTCTCCATTCTTCTTTCATTTCTTCTCCTCCTCTCCTGTGCACTGGCCTCTCTCCAGACGTGCTCTAGTATTTCACACTTTGTTTTAGCCCCTGTCTCTGCTCCTTTACTCAAACTCACGGCTTTAGCTTCAATAGAAAGTGACTGGCCACATAATTCTAGTGTTATGCAAATGAACCTAAAGTTTTAAACTCCGCTCGACCTTGATAAAACTTTTTTTTTTACAAATTTTATTTTCAAACCAGGCCTAGCTCATCTCACTTAGACATTTATGACAATGTTACAAGGAAGCCCGGCAGGTTTCAGCCAAAATATGTTAGACTTTTATTGCTCGAATCTTGCAACGAAGCAACAGTAAATGTATCTGAAATTCTTGGAAATAGAAGTAATAGAAAAGATATACACCAGAAGCATCACATCATCATACTGTTTTTCAATTAACTTTATTATCTTTAGTACAGGGAGAGCCAAAGCACTCAGACTCTTCTTTTCATGAAAATGCAAACAAAAACATAACAGCAAAAGGTCCATTTAAAACATTAAAAACAAGAGCAGGTGTGATTATAAATGTTTATCACCAGATTATTAAAGTGCAGTAGTGGTAGTACCACTGTGGTAGTACACATGTATACAGTTCTGCCTGTCCGTCAAATGCTTTCTATTTTAGGGAAGCAAAATAATCAAAAGCTGTTTTTTTTGGTCCGGGTTTAGTCCTGGGTTAGTTCTGGTTTAGTCCTGGTTTGGTCCTGGTTTAGTCCTGGTTTAGACCTGGTTTGGTCCTGGTTTAGTCCTGGTTAGGTCTTGGTTTAGACCTGGTTTAGTCCTGGTTTGGTCCTGGTTTAGTCCTGGTTAGGTCTTGGTTTAGACCTGGTTTAGTCCTGGTTTGGTCCTGGTTTAGTCCTGGTTTAGTCCTGGTTTAGTCCTGGTTTAGTCCAGGTTTAGTCCTGGTTTAGACCTGGTTTAGTCCTGGTTTAGTCCTGGTTTGGTCCTGGTTTAGTCCTGGATAAGTCCTGGTTTAGTCCTGGTTTAGTCCTGGTTTAGTCCGGGATTAGTTCTGGTTTAGTCCTGGTTTAGTCCTGGTTCGGTCCTGGTTTAGTCCTGGTTTAGTCCTGGTATAGTCCTGGTTTAGTCCTGGTTTAGTCCTGGTTCGGTCCTGGTTTAGTCCTGGTTTGGTCTTGGTTTAGACCTGGTTTGGTCTTGGTTTAGACCTGGTTTAGACCTGGTTTAGTCCTGGTTTAGTCCTGGTTTAGTCCTGGTTTAGTCCTGGTTTAGTCCTGTTTTAATCCTGGTTTAGTCCTGGTTTAGTCCGGGTTTAATCCTGTTTTAATCCTGGTTTGGTCCTGGTTTAGTCCTGTTTTAATCCTGGTTTAGTCCTGGTTTAGTCCTGGTTTAGTCCGGGTTTAGTCCGGGTTTAGTCCAGATTTAGTCCTGGTTTAGTCCTGGTTTAATCCTGGTTTAGTCTTGGTTTAGTCCTGGTTTAGTCCGGGTTTAGTCCTGGTTTAGTCCTGGTTTAGTCCTGGTTTAATCCTGGTTTAGTCCTGGTTTAGTCCGGGTTTAGTCCTGGTTTAATCCTGGTTTAGTCCTGGTTTAGTCCTGGTTTAGTCCGGGTTTAGTCCTGTTTTAATCCTGGTTTAGTCCTGGTTTAGTCCTGTTTTAATCCTGGTTTAGTCCTGGTTTAGTCCGGGTTTAATCCTGTTTTAATCCTGGTTTAGTCCTGGTTTAGTCCTGTTTTAATCCTGGTTTAGTCCTGGTTTAGTCCGGGTTTAATCCTGTTTTAATCCTGGTTTAGTCCTGGTTTAGTCCTGTTTTAATCCTGGTTTAGTCCTGGTTTAGTCCGGGTTTAGTCCTGTTTTAATCCTGGTTTAGTCCAGATTTAGTCCTGGTTTAGTCCGGGTTTAGTCCAGGTTTAGTCCTGGTTTAGTCCGGGTTTAGTCCAGGTTAGTCCTGGTTTAGTCCTGTTTTAATCCTGATTTAGTCCAGGTTTAGTCCGGGTTTTAATATGGCCAGTTTTTAGACGCAGACAGTTATCAGATCTTGAGTTAAAAGTTCAAATATCAAAGTTCAACAAACAGGTGAGACATTCAGACAGTTTATCAAACAATCCATTTATAAATACATTCTATACAGTGTTGTTTTCTGCTGATTTTTTCACACAGTGATGGTTTTAAATCCATCACCTGTTATGAAACGGGCTGAGTGACAGAGTGTGTCTAAAGGTTTCAGAGAAGAGGCTGAAGTCTGCATGTACATTATTTCTCCATAATCTAGTACAGACACAAAGGTTGCTTCAACAATTTATTTTCTGTAACTCAATGAAACAAGATTTGTCTCTATAATAAAACGAACTTTAGTCTCAAGGACAATATTATGTTGCACTGGTGTTTATCATTAATAGTAATGATAATGAAAAACTACAACATGCATGTGGTTCACTGGTGGTTTGGTTGGGGGTGTTTACTTTAATGATCTATGAAAGGAGCAGGGTTTATATGATTTATAAATCTTGGTACATATGTAGACTTTGGGACTCTCTCTTAGGTTGATCCTGATTTAGTCCTGGGTTAGTCTTGGTTTGATCCTGGTTTAATCCTGCGTTAGTCCAAGTTTAGTCCTGATTTAGTCCTGGTTTAGTCCCGATTTAGTCTGGGTTTAGTCCGGGTTTAGTGCGGGTTTAGTACTGGGTGAGTCCTGGTTTGGTCCTGGTTTAATCTGTGTTTAGTCCTGGTTTAGTCCTGATTTAGTCCTGGTTTAGTCCTGGTTTAGTCCTGGTTTGGTCTTGGTTTAGTCCGGGTTTAGTCCGGGTTTAGTCCGGGTTTAGTACTGGGTGAGTCCTGGTTTGGTCCTGGTTTAATCTGGGTTTAGTCCTGGTTTAGTCCTGGGTTAGTCCCGGTTTAGTCCTGGTTTAGTCCTGGTTTGGTCCTGGTTTAATCTGGGTTTAGTCCTCGTTTAGTCCTGGGTTAGTCCCGGTTTAGTCCTGGTTTAGTCCTGGTTTGGTCCTGGTTTAATCTGGGTTTAGTCTTGGTTTAGTCCTGGTTTAGTCTTGGTTTAGTCCTGGGTTAGTCCCGGTTTAGTCCTAGTTTGGTCCGGGTTTAATCTGAGTTTAGTCCTGGTTTAGTCCTGGTTTGGTCCGGGTTTAATCTGAGTTTAGTCCCGGTTTAGTCTTGGTTTAGTCCTTATTTAGACCTGGTTTAGTCTCGGTTACTTCCTGTTTCTTTTATTCTTGCCAGTAACGTCCAGGCACATAACAGTTATATTTACATTAATTGTCTGATTATTTTCTTTTTGACTCTTGAAATTGATGCAAACAAAATAAAATGGCATGAGCAATAAACAAATAAATACGTAAATAAATACATAATGTCGACTTTAAACTGCTGCATAATTCTGAGATATGTATTTATATTTATGTTTTAATTAATCCAAAAGCCAAGATATTTATAGCCGGTGACTCTTTCAACCAATGTGCCATTTATTGTAAACAGATTTGTCGCTTGCACATCACTTCAATGTTTTTAGATAAAAATAAAATCATATACTGGACTTAGTTTTATTTGCATTCAACAATATGAAAGATATGGCCTTCTCAAGCTTTCCGAAAGTAATATATATCACAATGCTTGTATAATGTATAGTGTGGTCCACAAACTAAACAGTCGTGACCTCATCCCACTTCAGTCATCCTCTCATCAGCACAAAAAGTGTCTATTAAAAGGAAAATTTAGGAAGTTAAAATGTAGCAGCTTTAGTGTCTGCTATAGAGGTCCACAGATATGAAATGAATTAAACATTGATATTGAACAGTCTTCCTCATTACCCATATTTAAAAGCAATCTAAAATGCAAACTACTAGAAAACTATAGTGCCTGACTAATTTTTCACTTTTTTTTCATTTAATATTTTTCTATTCTCACAATCTTCTGCTTTTCATAAAAACAGCTTGTCAAACTCAAATGGCAAAAGTGAAACACAACAATCTGCCAAGCCTCATATGGTGTGTTTTTGCACAGGGCGATAGACCTTATTTCAGAAGCTTTACAGCTTCTTGTGGCTCCATGTTTTCCACAGGGTCATTGATCGATATGTTGCATTGATTGATATATTGCGTGCATATGTAAACAGGCATATGTGTACAGTATACACTTCTGTAAGTAGCATGTACATGTTGAGTGTGCAGATGTACATGTATGCTGCTTCGTTGCAAACAATCTGCAGTGGTACAAATCTATTCCTCACTTACCTTGTGCATTCTGAGCATTCTAATTATTCACCATAATGAGTTTATAAGTGCCCTTTCAACTCTCAGACCAGGGCAGAGTTTTGCCTTTACACAAACTTTCTTTTTATGTAGATCCAGGTAGTGCACACATGACGAACAGTTGTTTATGGGATATATCTGCACTGAGGCGAGGCCATAGACCATAGGTTACCAAACTTTTTTTTTTTTTTTTTTTATCTCAAAACATATTCAAAGCGGAGGGCCACACACTGGTGATCAAAGCAGTGCGGTGCTTTATACACAACTTTGACAGAGCCGCTGTGTATTAATAAGACTTGAAACACATTCATTTTAGTTCTGTATCACACTGCAATTATTAATGCAATTATAGTGGTAGAAATAGTTTAATTTGCTGTTAAAAGTTCTGCTTATGATCAATTGGGCCGGTTCAGCAGGAGGCATGAGGGCCAATAAAAACTGGTCTGAGGGCTGCATTTGGTCCCCGGGCCATAGTTTGGACACCCCTGCCGTAGACCTATATATAAATGGACATAGCTAACCTGCTGCCCACTGTGATCTAAATAGGGATTGATCAAGGGTGCGCTTCCTGCTCCATCGACTCTGGCTCCAATCCACTTTGCATTGAAAAATCGTCACCTCTCTCTGTGTAACTGCTGCTGTGAGCCTTGTGAGTTTTGTCTTAAAACGTTTGTATTAACACGCTCTACATGATCTTGGTGTTTTATTTCACTATTTTGTCCGTAAACCTAGATATGAACATTAATAACAGACAAATCTTCTTTCGCAGAGGTCACTCCCATTAGCATTAGCAACAGGTTTCACTGACAGTGTTTCTAAGCGCCCGCTCCATGCTAAACCAGTGGTGTGGCTGGGAAGGGGCGCTACCTTCAACAACCTTGCTCCAGATTGGCTCGTTGGTTGCTATGATACTCATGGTCATAATTCCAAATATGTAAATCGGCTCCAAATTGGCCCCAATAGCTGCTAGCCTCGATGAGCTTCATGTGACTGGAGCTGACCTAGTGGACACTCACTTAGTCCGCTTCTTTATATGGTCAAGACACATTTTGCTCAGATATATTAATAAAACAATAAAATAAATAAATTAATAAATTAAATAAATAAAAATGTAATAAATACAATTAATAAAATAAATAAAAAAAAAAAAAAAAAAAAAAATGTTCACTAGCCCTTTAAATCTGTTTGTATAAAGATGTTGCTTTGAAATAAAATCGGTTATATTTTAGATGAAATATAAGTGTCCTGCTGTCTGCTCCTTCATACACAATAATTTCTCTGGATTGCCCTAATTTTCCTTCTAGTCGCAGAGGAACCCAGTCTCCAATCGATGCTTAAATGCCAGAGCTGCAGCTTTCCAAATGATAGACAATTCCCCTAAAGTATAAAATCAAAAGGCTACGTGTCTATTTGATGCATTGGCTCGTCCTCAGCTGTCTGTCCAATTTTAATTAATGAATAAGTCAGTTCGGAGCTGTCAAATTTCCTCTCTGCGCTCCTGTTTCCCGCGTGGCCTTACAGTAGGGACAAGGGGGCCTATTAATATTTAAAATGCACTCTAATTAAGCCTTGGCTACACCCTTGGCGCCTGGAACTGGCAAAAAAAAAACATCAGAATGATTGAGAGACGCAACTCAGCAATCGACTTTTCATCAAATTTGCAAATATCAAGTTGCAAATGGTCGTTGAGGTGTCAGAACGGCGGTCATGGGCGTAAATCGCATTCGTTGGCTCCCGTAGAGAAACAGGTTTGGTCTGATTGCAGGTTAAATATTCATGTGTTCCTAATACGGCCGGCGGATATCCTGTGGGATGAGTGATGGGTTAGGTTTAAGCAGGACCAGAACCCTGTGTCAGACCTGGTTTAGACCTGGTTCAGACCTGGGACTTGAACTCTTGGCGTGGTGGTTTAGGGGCGATCGGGTTTCACTGTGGATAACAAACAGCATCATTAACGCCTGTGGCACAAAGCGTCGTGGTCAGACTGGGTGAGCTCACTTTTGTTCATGGTTTTGAATGGTAATTTTAGACCTGTCCAAACAAAGAGGTGACAGATGTATGCCTCGAACGCCTGCATGATAAAAAAAAAAAAAAAAACTGCATGATAATTAGAAATGATGCAATATTAACAAAAAAAAATACAACTTTAATCAAATATGTTGTATTTTTCATGGTTTGTAAGATTCTAAATGCCCCAGGAAGAAAAAAAAAAGTTGAATTTGTAAAAGTAGGAGTGCAGAGAAATCTAAATTCACTTTCTGAAACGATTAGGGCGCATTAGCACCTGTCTCTCTCTATCTCTCCTCTTTCGTCACACTCCTCTCTCTCTCTTCTTTCTCTTCCTTTCTCTTTTTCTCCCTCCACGTTTTTGTCACATCATCTCTCTCTCCTCCCTCTCACTCTCTACCCTCTTTCTCCCTTCCTTTGTCACACTCCTCTCTCTCTCTTCTTTTGCTTTCTCTCTGTCTTTCCCCTCCTCCTCTGTTTTGTCACATCATCTCTCTCTCCTCCCTCTCACTCTATACCCTCTTTCTCCCTTCCTTTGTCACACTCCTCTCTCTCTCTTCTTTTGCTTTCTCTCTGTCTTTCCCCTCCTCCTCTGTTTTGTCACACTCCATTCTCCTCTCTCTCTTTTTTCTCCCTTTCTCCTCCCCTTTCTCTTCTTTTTTGTCTTATCCTCTATCTCTCCTCCCTCTCACTCACTTGTCGCCCTCTCTTTCTCTCTCCTCCTTTGGCACTTCTCTTGTTCCCCCCCTTCCTCTCTTTTGTCACATCCTGCTCTCCTCCTGCACCTGTCTCTCTATCTCTCCTTTTTCGTCACACTCCTGTCTCTCCCTTCGTTCTTTTGCTTTCTCTCTTTTCCCTTTCTCCTCCTCTCTCTCTCTCCTTTTTTGTCACATCATCTCTCTCTCCTTTCTCTCACTCCCTCTCTCTCCCCTCCTTTGTCACACTTCTCTCTCTCCCTTCTTTCACTTCCTCTCTCTCTTCTCCCTCCTCCTCACTTTTGTCACACCCCACTCTCTTCTCTTTTTTTCTCCCTTTCTCCTCCCTTCTCTCTCCCTTTTTTGTCATATCCTCTATCTCTCCTCCCTCTCACTCACCTCGTCGCCCTCTCTCTCCTCTCCTTTGTCAAATCCCTCTTTTTTGTCCCTATCTCACCCCCATCAGTCTCCCCTTTTTGTCACACCCCTCTAACCTGTCTCTTCTCCTTTTTCCCTCTCCTATTTCCCATCTCTCTCTTCTCCCCCTTCTTTCTTCTTCTATCTCTTCCCCTCTCTCTGCCCCCTCCACCACACTCCCTTTCTCTTTTTTTTCCTGTCTCCTTTCCTCTCTCTACCCTCCTTTGTCACACCCCTTCTCTCTCTCCTTTTTTGTCATGTTCTTCTCTCCTCCGTCTCCTCCCCACTCCCCTCTCCTCTTTCCCTCGCCTCCCTTTCTCCCATCTCTCTCTCTCTTCTTCTACCATTTTCTCCTCCCCTCTCTCCCCCTATTTGTCACATCCTATCTTTCTCCTCCCTCTCACTCATCCTTCACTCTCTCCCCTCCTTTGTCACACCCCTCTCTCTCCCCTGTTTTGTCACATCCTTCTCTCCTCTGCCTCTTCCCCATTCCCCTCTCATCTTTCCCCCGCATCTCTCTCTCTCCCCCTCTCCTCTCTCAGTTCCCTCTCTTACTCTCCTTTCTCCTCCCCTCTCTCTCCTCCTTTTTTTGTCACATCCTCTCTTTCTCCTCACTCTCACTCACCCTTCACTCTCTCCCGTCCTTTGTCACACCCCTCTCTCCCTTTTTGTCATATTCTTCTCTCCTCTGTCTCTTCCTCACTAACCTCTCTCCTCTTTCCCTCTCTCTCACCCCCCATTCCCTCTTCCCCTCCTCCTCTTTTGTCACAGCTCTCCCCTCTCTCTTCTTCTCCCTTTCTCCTCCCCTCTCTCCCCCCTTTCTTGTAACATCCTCTCTTTCTCTCCTCCCTCTCTCCCCTCCTTTGTCACACCCCTCTCTCTCTTCTCTTACTCTCTCTCCCCTTTTTTGTGATGCCCTCTCCCATCTCTCTCTTCCCCCCCTCTCATCTCTCCCTTCCCCCTTCAGTTCCCCCTCCTTCTCTCCCTCTCCTCCCCTCTCTCTTTCCCGTCTTCCGTCACGCCCTCTCTCCGTCCGATCCGTGTCATTTCAGTTTTGTTGAGCAGAGTTTGTTGACAGATGAGAGCGACCGAACAAAGACGTCACTCACCCCCTCCCCCTCTCTCCCCCCTCCCTTTCACCCATGTCGTTTTTTTTTTTTGTTTTTTTTTAACTTTAATAGAGAAGCTTAAAAATCAATCTAGCCTTAAGAACACACGCCATCTTAAAGGGACGTGTCACTGCTCCGGACATATTGTCAATATTAATTTTGTGTTTTTTTTATATATATATATAACTTAAGGGCATTGTCAGTCATAGTCAGAACAAAAGGGGTCAGAGGTCGTAGATTAGCATGATGTAGCTTAGCTTTAAATCACTAGCCATGGTGCTGTAGGCCTACATGTAAATTATGTAGTATCCCACGTTTTATCAGACCATTTAATTAGCATCAATATATTAAGTAACAACGCTGTACCTAATTTTCACCCCCCAAAAAACATGAAAAACAGAACTAGTCCATTTAAAAGTTATTCCTCACTTACCTCATGCGTTCAGACCATCCTAATTATTCACAGCGATGAGTTTATAAGCACTTTTTGCACCTTTCAGAGACCAGAGTGGCGCTTTCCCATGACGATGAAGCTAACAAGAACTAGTATGCTAATCACACACTTCCTATGAAGTATGTAGTATGTATGAATATTTTAACAATACAAATCAATATCACCGAGCTAGCCCTCATAGCGCTTCATTATCAGTCAGTTTTTGGCAAGTTATAGAGCAACTATAGCAAGCAACAATCTGTACTGTTATAAATATATTTTTAATAAACTCTGGATGTATTATTATTATTATTATTATTATTATTATTATTATTATTATTATTATTATTATTATTATTATTATTATTTATTTATTTATTATTTGTTCATTTATTTTTATTTTATTATTATTATTTTTTATGCTGTCAGCTTCCAGTGAGAAACATGAAATAATTGTATATAAAAAATAACTCCTACCTACACTTCCATGCACACCCACTCACCCACACACATCCTGGTACAATGTGCACAGTACACTTTGCTATTCATGTTCAGTCCAATATCTCTTCTTTAATGTTTCTCCATGGTACTGTGTTTTTAAAAGAAACAAACAAACAAACAAAAAAAACTTTATGATCAATTTACTGAATAATACAGTGGTGAATTTACTACGAACCAACTGAAGTTTAGGGCTGAAATGTGTTTTTTTATTTGTTGTTTTTAAGATTTCCATATTTACTTTTTCGCAGGCGGCTCAGTGAGGCGCCGGCCTTTGAAGTGGGGGACGTATTGCTACCTGTCTTTGTCTTGATTTGTGTTGCACAGCGCACATTTGAACCAGCAGGGGGCCGATAAATTATGCTCAAAGGACAAAGGGCTTTCAGACACGACGCCGAGGAGGATTTCACCGTTTTTCCGAGCCAAACGTCAGCCAACATTTGGTGCTGAGAGACAGGAGCGACCCCGGCCGTGCACAGCAGTTAGTCTTCATCGCACCAGCCTGAGTACATGTTTAAACTCGAGTTAACAGTTTATGCAGTCAGTTTCAACATGGAGGAGATGCAAAGTGATGTACTGTTTACTGCAGAGGCAACCACTGTTTACCGCAGAAGCAATGTGGTACTGGCAAAACTGGTCTAAACTGGTTAACTTGGGTTTGTAAAAGTTCCTCTGTTTCTTTGAGGAATTTATGCTGAAAAGGTTACAAATTCAGAGTGTGCCTGTGGAGTGTATTGCAAAAAAAAGTTTTAAGTTGGCAAAATATCAAAAAGTTGCAGCTTTAGTTTACTTGTTCTTGTTGGTTATGAACTTTCTCTATGTCTACTTTCAAACTCATGAAATGCAAAAGAAAACACATATGTTTGGTACAGAAATTAACAGATGCCCAGTATCAATATGTGTGTAAGTAGTTTGTGTAATGCCTCAGTCGTCCAGGTCTGATCCATCGCAAAAGACGAAGTTTAAATCTGTTAACTGGAAAAATCGTTGTAGGAGTGAAGATGTTTCGTTGCTCCTCCAAGCCACTTCTTCAGTTCTGGTCAGATTGCTGGTGACCACTGCCTTATATCTATCTGAAGGGAGGGGCTAACTACACAGAAACTGTAAACATCTATTGTCTCCAGTGTCAGCTGAAAAAGCTCTATTCAACATTTAAAGACTCTGCTATTGTTCTCATTGTTCTGGGTCTGAGGATGGAGTTATAGATGGGGGAGGGATTGTGAAGAGTGCAGTGAGCGTTACATTGGAGAAACTAAACAGCTACTCCATAAGAGGATGTACCGACATCGTCGTGAGAGTTCCTCTGGACCCCAGTCTGCTGTACATCTTCATCTCAAAGCCACTAATCATTCTTTGAAGATGGTAAAGTTCAGATCTTAGCCAAAGAAAAGAAATGATTTAAGGGGGGTTAAAGAAGCTATTTTTGTTAGGAAAGAGAATCCTTCCTTAAACAGGAATGGGGGCCTGAGACACATAATCTCTCCCCCATCTACAACTCCATCCTCAGACCCAGAACAATGAGAACAATAGCAGGGTTGTTAAGGACTGAATAGGGTTGTTAAGGCTGAAACTGGAGACAATAGCTGTTTTTGGAGTGTAGTTAGCCCCTCCCTGCAGATAGATATAAGGCAGTGTCCACCAGCAATCTGATCAGAACTGAAGAAGTTTTTGGAGGACATCTTCATCTTCACTTCTACAACGATTTGTCCTGTTGCAAACCTGTTGCAAACACGTGGTAACAGGAACTAGTAAAGATGAAGGGTTAGAGAGCTGGATTTGGTTGTTACATCGGACTTATGATGATTAAAGGTAGTGTAAATCTGAACATTATGCATAAAATTGTGCACAGCAGCACTGTAGCCAGCTCGCTGTGCCTCAAAGTGTACACTAATCTTTATTAAAAGCATACAATATAAAATAAACAACCTATTTAAGTTCAGATTAATTAACATAAAGACTATCCATTTGCTTTTAATGAAGACTTCTTCAGTTTGTGCAGTTGTTTTAATACGTATTATACCTCAAAATCAGCATTAGAGTTAGCATTGAGACACAAACATCTCTCTTTCTAAATACAGAAGTTTCTCCAGTGAAGGATTCATCTCATTTGTCAAATCTCCACATGCAGCTCCCTGTCCACTGCCTTATCTTTGATTATTTATTAATTTTAGCATGACACTGCAAAAGCCCCATAAAGATCGAATTGGACAGGAAGTAGTGACACTAACAGTGAGGTCGCCTGTTTTGCACAGAGCAATTTTGACTTTGACTCTGATTTCAAGTGATGTCTAATTATTTCCATTGAAGGGGAATAAACAGTGCTCTAGAGTTTACAAAATGGTGTTATAAAATATGCCAAAATCCTTTGACTAAAACCAGGGCCGGCCCAGCCTATACGCAGACTAAGCAGCTGCTTAGGGCCCCGAGGCCACCATAGGGCCCCCAAGAGCTCATACATCTATACTGAAAATAACATTTGGAAAGTTTTTTTCTGAAAACTAAATGTCACTCGGGTGTTTATACTAGTCTACATATCCCTCTTAAACGGTTAAATGTGTTTTATTTCCAGTAACTAGATATGTTCGGCTTACTTTTGTTTTTGAATCAGGCAGTGGTGTGGACAGCTACATGTTTACACTGGTGTGAAGGACCCCTCACCTCCAGGTGCATTCTGGGTGAGGCAGCAGAGGTGCATTTGAATGGGTGTTTTACAAACTAAAAGACTAAAAGTTAGTGAAGTCCAGTTTATCTAAAGTAGGGGACTATGTATGAAGAGCACAGAAGAAGATCGTTTTGGAGACAGGACGTTTCAGAGAAGACTCGAAATATGTCCCACTTTACACCAATGGACCTGCAGTGAGGCTGGATGTGTATAATTGTGCAGACAGGACACACCTCAGAGGGACAGAGGACAGACAGGACACACCTCAGAGCAGCAGAGGACAGACAGGACACACCTCAGAGGGACAGAGGACAGACAGGACACACCTCAGAGGGACAGAGGACAGACAGAACACACCTCAGAGGGACAGAGGACAGACAGAACACACCTCAGAGGGACAGAGGACAGACAGAACACACCTCAGAGTGGCAGAGGACAGACAGGACACACCTCAGAGGGACAGAGGACAGACAGAACACACCTCAGAGGGACAGAGGACACAGACAGAACACACACCTCAGAGGGACAGAGGACAGACAGAACACAACCTCAGAGGGACAGAGGACAGACAGGACGCACCTCAGAGGGACAGAGGACAGACAGGACACACCTCAGAGGGACAGAGGACAGACAGAACACACCTCAGAGGGACAGAGGACAGACAGAACACACCTCAGAGGGACAGAGGACAGACAGAACACACCTCAGAGTGGCAGAGGACAGACAGGACACACCTCAGAGGGACAGAGGACAGACAGAACACACCTCAGAGGGACAGAGGACAGACAGAACACACCTCAGAGGGACAGAGAGGACAGACAGAACACACACTCAGAGGGACAGAGGACAGACAGGACGCACCTCAGAGGGACAGAGGACAGACAGGACACACCTCAGAGCAGCAGAGGACAGACAGGACACACCTCAGAGCAGCAGAGGACAGACAGGACACACCTCAGAGGGACAGAGGACAGACAGAACACACCTCAGTGCCGCAGAGGGCACCAGGTGAGTCGGTTTATTACACTGGTGGGTTTTGGTTGTGACTCGTTCCTTTTGTCTCTAAACATGAGATGATGTGAGTGTAGTTAAACATCAGATGATGTGAGTGTAGTTTAACATCAGATGATGTGAGTGTAGTTTAACATCAGATGATGTGAGTGTAGTTTAACATCAGATGATGTGAGTGTGGTTAAAACGTCACTGCTCCTGTGTCACATTAATAACGTTGGCTATGGCACAAACCTCGGTTACATCTGCTGAAGGAAAGAACGACCTGTGAACGACTCCTGAATGTGTTGTGAATCCTCATACAGGGATGCACCGATACCACTTTTTGCAAAACGAGTACGAGTACTTCATTTTGAGTACTCGCCGATATTGAGTAAAAATACAGTTTCCAGACTTTATTTTTTACTGGTGTTTGATTACAGTGGTAAATTCAACACATTTCGTAGGATTTTTATAATATAGCCTACTTTTTCATCTTAGAATTCTTATCTAATCCACTGAAATCACTGTAGTTTGGTATAATTCCAATATCATTTATTTAGACAAGCACCTGGCTTTAATATTTATGACTTCCTCTTTGCAGACTGCGCTCCTCTGAGCTAACTATTAACACGCTAACTGCTAAAGAGCTAAATGCTAATGAGCTATCGCGCTAACTGCTAACGCGCTAACTGCTAACGAGCCACTGTTAGCATAACAGTGGCTGATGTGTTACTTTTACCACGGCCACACATTCACATATTCACACATATTCACACATACACATGCTGTACGTCTTTTAAAAGCTCTGAACCTGCTCTTTTCAGTCGCTAAATGCGTGTGTCAAATATAATAAGCTATAATGCATGACCAAGCAAGTAATTGCCAGTGTCACTTAGCAACGTCAGCATGCTACTATTGTAAACACAAGCACTGCGCTGATATCCTCTGTGACATATAAAAAGAGTCCTAAATATCTGTATTTTTCATGTGACAGTCACACATGATAAGAGCTCAGAGCTCACTGCTCTGTGGAGAGATGAGCTGTGAGCCTCAAACAAGAGCCAGCGCAGTTACAGTGGTATCGACTCTTGGTATCGGCAGTGATACGATTTTGAAGTAAATGTACCCTTGCTTAAGTACATCGTTTGGCTACTGTATCCAATTCTGAATTTTATGACATAAAGAACTAAGAAATGTAAGACCAGTTTAGTCAACACATTAAAATGCATCAGAATTTAAACATCTGTCTGGCCGACCCCCCCTTCCTCACATGTTTTTATACTGTTATACTTGTAGCTTTTGCTGTTGTGAGACTCCACAATTTACAGTCTTTTAACAACTGGTTGTGATGATGTCTTAATGTTGTCAAATATTAATATGTGGCACTGACGTGGAGAGGGCCCCAAGGGCCCCCTAAAGGCTAGGGCCAGCCCTGATGTATCTACCCCATAATAATAAAAAAGAACATGAGGATTTAAATGAGGGAAGATGTATCACCCAGCTGTACCTGACTTTTACTGCCTTTAAAACTTGAAATACTGAACTAGTTAATTTTAAATGCTTATCGTAATTATTCACCAGATGAATTTATAAGCTTGTTCCTCATTTCTCAGAGACCATTGTGGAGCTTCATCATCATGGTAAAGCTAACAACAACTAGCATGCTAACCACTCCCTTTCTGATTAGATGCAGATAGCTCACAGTGGACATGTCTGACCTCGGGAGCGGCTTATACAGTATATCTGGACTGGAGCGAGACACATTTTGTACCTGGATAAAAAAATAAAATACAGACTCTTTAAATACTAGTATTTTTTGGTAATAACGTCAAAACGGTCATGTATTAATCCATGTATTAAAATCCTTATACTCTAATAGCTCTCATTATGATTAAGATGTGGTAACTCTAACTATTTCTGACATAATCTGCACTTATAGGGGGAGACAGATATCCATGATTTTCACTTGTGCTCAGACTTAGTCCCTTCCTTTCCCGTTACAGTAAACGTTGCATCAGTCTTCGTCAGACAGTTTTATCCAACAATTTAAAACCCACTCGGAGCTGCGGCGATGCCCGGAAAATGAATTATTTGTGGTGGGGCCGAGACTCAGTGTTTTTATATAAAGCTAATCATTTCTTCACCGGCGACAACTCAAGCGATGCAAAAGTTTTCTCATATTTGGAAAGTTTATGAAACATCCATATGCATCAGAATCTGCCCCAGTCGCACAGCGGACCTCTTAGTTTGACGCAGAAGACTTCATTCAAACTGCAGAGATGAAAATGGAACTATATTTGTAAAGTGTATCAAATAAATGGTTAGTTATTTGGAGCGGGACAGGTGCAGGACTTGGCAGGAGCTGGGCAGCCCAAATGAGTTTCACAGAGAGAAGCAGAGTAATCATCAATGAAGCATGTCTGGAAACTTTAAAACTGCCCTATTTGAACCGGAAGAAACTATTCATGGATATTTACTCCACTGCACTGTACAAAGGTATGATATTTTAGTAGTAAGTGTGTTTCTGACAGTGGAGTATGTAGCTGATATGGAGGGGTTGACTTCCATCCATCCATTTTCTTCTTCCAGCTGGGTCGTGGGGGCAGCAGTGTAAGCGGGGCAGGGATCTCCAGATTTCCCTCACCCCAGACACTTCCTCCAGCTCCTCCGGTGGGACCCCAAGGCGTTCCCAGTCCCGCTGACTTAACTTGACAGTTGACTGTATTTTAACACATGGCAAATCCAGAATGATATCCCTCTGTACTTTTTTTCTACAGTGGGATATAAGTCTGGTCCCCACTTCCTCTGTCTGACCAAATGTGATCATGCAGTCAGATTCTTTTTGGTCACGCATCATTTACAAATAAATTCAAATTGCCCTCAGCTCACCTCAACCTTACGGTAATTGTGAAGGAAGTGATTGCAGACCAGGTGGAGAGATGAAAAAAGTTTTACCTGATATCAGAGGAGGAAGATACAGACAGCAGGCAAATGCGTGACATTACAAAGGAGCCTTCAGTACTTATACTCTGAGAAAGGTACTAGCTATAGAAGGCTGTTCCTATAAGGACTTAAACTAATTTTACATACTGCCCATACAAGGTCACAAATGACTAGACTGTTAACTGTTACCAGATGGTAGAATATGTCACTGAAAAAATGAATTGCAAAACCTCTTGTCACAGAAGTAACAGGCGGCAGGGAGGACATCTTAAAGTAAGCATGTGTAGTATTCTTACTGAGAAACAAGTTCACCTCAAAGTTTGAGACACACAGTATTCAATAATAATAATAATAATGCCTTACATTTGTAATGCGCTTTATCAAAGTCTCTCAAAGTGCTACACTGAAGTCATTATTCGTTCACTCCACACTTGGTGATGGTAAGCTACTATTGTAGCCACAGCTGCCCTGGGGTAGACTGACGGAAGCGAGGCTGCCAGTTTGCGCCATCGGCCCCTCCGACCACCACCGATCATTCACACACACATCACTTTCATACTAGGCAATGTGGGTGAAGTGTCTTGCCTAAGGACACAACGACAGAACTTGGTCCGAGCTGGACTCGATCCTCCGACCTTCGGGTTGGGAGACCAATGCTCTAACCACTGAGCCACTGTCACCCCAAACACAAATTTTAAAAGTAGAGAAATAAAACAAAAATCATGCTTTCACTTAACAGAGTTTAGTGCTTCACTCATTGATTCTGCAGAAATTTACTATATTTTTCAGTGCTGTATGATATCTCTTTCTTTCCTTTTGTCCTCGTAAGCAGCCATATTTGTTTTGAGACAGACGGACCATGCACGTCTCTGATTGGTTAATCCACCTGTCAATCACGCCCATCTGAGCTCAGTGAGTTCATCAGCTCATCAGTGACCAGACTCAGACCTTCATAAAGCAATGCATACTTGTATATTCTGGATCCCAACACAATACCACCAATAAACTTGATTTTTATTCATCATTCCATGTCATCATTAGTAAATTTAATTTTGGCAAAAAAAAAAAAAAAAAAAAAGTCAGAATACACCCCCTGTGTCCTGTTTGCATCCAATTATAAAGTACTTGTTAACATGCAAATTTTTGTTAGCATTACTCCGCTCTGGTGCTTATAACCTCATCGCAGTGAATAATTAGGATGCTTGGTATGCAATTCACTGCAAGGTCAGTGAGGAATAACTCTGGACCACTGCAAACAGTTAGAATTAGATGTTGACAATACACAGTGGACATGTTTTGACCTCAATAGTATATCTGCATTCTGGGACAATTATTGCTCATACATGGGAAAAAATAAAATAAAAAAAAATGGTACAGGAGCTTTTATAACAATACTCTCTGTAGTATAAACTCAATTGCAAAGAAAAGAATCAATTTAAACTGAATATCTCCCCTATGCTTCCCATAGTGTGTGCAGCTTAGACTATAAGTAGCACAGCCGCAGTAGAGACACAGTTGGCCTTAGGAAACAGCTTGTTATCAGCTCCCATTGAAAATACACATGAAAGATTACATGTCTCTACGACCCAAAACAACATCCTAGTACAACAGGCTTCATGCTACACGCCCCACAGTGAACGCTTTAGGTCTATCAGATGACAAATGCCCATGCAAATGAATCTTTTTCCTTCA
The DNA here is from genome assembly GCA_019594935.1 of Periophthalmus modestus. Lineage (NCBI taxonomy): Eukaryota > Metazoa > Chordata > Actinopteri > Gobiiformes > Gobiidae > Periophthalmus > Periophthalmus modestus. Next base: position 27,802,652 of record JAIEZT010001368.1, read on the forward strand.
GCACAAAGATGGGGAGATCAGGCCTGGCTGGCTTTCAAATCCAGCGGAGTCAAATCTATTATCCTTTAGGAGTATCCAGGGAAAAAAAACTGATGGCATTTTCTTTTCAATCTCGCGTCTTCGGCTGCCTGCATTTCCGTCAGCGCTTCATAATCGCTATGTCTCTGTATTTTGTGTGGCAGACGGTACACAGGGGAATGCCAATCTCAGCTTTCATACAAGTCCATACACAGACCTATTCAAATTCAGATTGAGACTATTGAAGGAAGAGAGTTAATATCATATTTAATTTAAAGGGTTTCTATAGTGTTCGGTGTGGCCCTGAGTAGACATGGCAGTGCAGGATGTCTGTGTGACACATAAGGAAAATCCAACTCCACCTATTGTTAAAACCTTGAGCTGGCTCCTGTGGCTCAGAGAATAGACTTTAAAGCAGCTCTACTTGTGAACAAGTCTCTCCATGGACCAGGACCAAAGTACATCTCCCACATGTTAGTGCCATATGAACCATCTCACACTCTGAGGACTTCAGGGACCGGCCTCCTGCTGGTGTCAGAGTCAGGACTAAACATGGACAATCAGCGTTTCAATTTTATGCAGCTAAAACCTGGAACAGTCTTCCTGAAGATGTGAGACAGGCCTCTACTTTGGCAATGTTTAAATCCAGGCTCAAAACTAAAAACATACGACTAAAAGGATTTTATTCTGCACTCCTCTGTTTTAATGGTAATTTTATGATGATTATTTATGTTTTGGTTTATCTTTCTTATTCTGTAAAGCACTTATAGAATAAGTGTGCTACTTTGAACTAGACTTGTACTTGTACTACACACATACATTTCTCTTACCATTAAATACAAATAAAATGTATATTACCATGACACGTAAATTACAACATTTACATTTGTTTTCTTTTGTCCAATGATGCTAGATTATAAACAAAGCACAACAGTTGTCTGTGTGCATGACTGCAAACAGCTAGCTCACTGCTACAATCACTACATCCTGTTCAATTTCATATGGGTTTGTGCAGAGTTGTACTAAAATGAATAAATACTTAAAGATAAGGCAGTGGACAGAGCTGTGGGTGGATGTCACTAACAACATGTTAATACTTCTCTGAATGACACTTCTGAATTTATAAAGACGGGTCTTTTTTTCTCAATACTAATGCTAATTTTGAGGCATAATAAATATTAAAATGCCACAAATAGTAATCTACATATAAAATGTGATTTAATTAATTGGTTTATTTTATATTTTAAGTTTCAATAAAAGTAACCATTAGCTTTGAGTCACAGTGATCTAGCTAGAGCGCTAAATGAAATACACATCTTCATAATACTGTTGGTGAATAAATAATGCATGCATCCTTTATTGACTCTAGCCTTTGTATTTATTTGTGAAAATGATGTGAACTTTAATATTTTACCAATATTTGAGGTTTATTTTGTGTAAAGCACCTTGTGTTGTCTACAAATAAAACTGACTAACTGGAAAATAGCAAACACTTGGAGAACCTTTTGGGAGCTGTCCGTGGTGCTGAAGTGAGGCTTAACCAGAAACTTTTCTTCACTGTGATATTTTCAGCTGAAAAACAACATAAAATGCAGTGAGTAAAGACTAAAACATGGTTAAAATGCCTGTATATATTTATCAGTGCAAGTCTGAATCAAAATAGGTACTTATTACAAATCTTAGCACCCCCTTTCAGGCCAAATCAGACCAACCGGAGGGCCAAACCTGCTCGGGGGCCCTGCTTTGGACTCCCCTGGTTCAGAAAAAAGTGTTTCTTAGGTGCAAATTGTGCTTTTAGATAAAATCCTTTCTTGCATGATGTCATCAATATGTTTAAAACTCTCCTTCCTCTAATTTTCAACATATTTTTTCAACTTTTCTTGCAAACTGCTTCTTGATTGTTAAAAAAAAAAAAAAAAAAACCATCACTTATATTTACAATGGGTAGTATCACAGCAAAAGTAAAAATGTGAACAGCTGGGCAGTTTCACTCTAACACTTCTTCCTTTGGGGCTAGACTCAGAGCACTATAAATCCTATTGCCTCAAGCCAGTACCATCAAACTGAAAATGGCTTCTGGATGGGAGTCGAAATATGCAAAAAAAACCCATCCCAGTGTCCCCATGACCACCGCTGAGTCCTTCTCTACATTGTTTTAGAAGGAGTAAGAAGGAACTGAGGACAGATTTTTTTTTTTTTTTTTTTTTTTGTTTTTTTTTTTTTTTTTAACCTGTCTTTGTGTAGTACTTTGGAAACTGTTTGTGAAATGTGCTATAGAAGTGGACTGGAAAGTAAAGTCTTGGTATTGTCATTATTTTCACTGCCCCTCCTCCATGACCTTCACCCTGTCCCAGCAGCTGCTACAGCCCCTGATCCACACTGGCTGTCCCTAGTTCGGATAATGGGACAATCTGGCAACCTGCTGGCTTTGGGGCGTTTGACAGGACGATGCATATTCATGGCCCTCTCTCTCCCCCCTCTCTCACACACACAGAGGGGAGCTAAGTGCCCCCCACGGTCCCTCTGCCATCGAGACCCACGGACCATTACCTAAGTCCAGCGTCTTCACCTCCAAAGTGCTGCTGCCTTATTTATATGTCCCTTTTGCAAAAGTTTTACTCCTCATCTGCTTTTTCTATGAATAACTTATGCCATGTTTTGTTTATAGTTGTTGCAGAAGTTGTGCGTTAACCCACACTATGGATCACATACATACTCAATGGAGTTAAAAAGTCCAGCCCATTTCGAGGTCCGCTCTGATTACGCTTTTTATCCCATAGACTTTTCATATAATTCAAATATAAAGAATCTGGATGGACTGGAGAGCGTAACCAGCTATGTGGTAACTAATGCTCCTAATGTCCAAAAAGGGTGTTTAATGGGACATTGCTTCCAGGTGATCACTGTTGAGCTCCATGCATTGTACTTCAGTATTACCTGCTCTGGGTGAGTTAATCTGTCTGCATACGACAGACTACTTATTTGATTGGACACGGGGAACAGATATATTATACACTGCATATATAAATGGACATAGCTAATCTGCTAGCCACCGCGTTTCAAATAGTAAGTGAGCATGGCCGCACTTCCGGCTTTATCGACTCTGGCTCCAATTCACTTTGCATTGAAAAACTGTCACCCCTCTCTCTGTAACTGCTGCTGTCAGGATTGTCATTTTGGTCTTAAAATGTTCATATTGATCAGCTCTACATGACAAAAGAGACAAATCTGGTGCCTTCTTTCAGATTGGTTTGACAGCATTGCTAAGCACCCACTCCTGCTAAACCAGCGGTGCAGGCGGGAAGGGGTGTTATCGTCAACAGTCCCACTCCAGACCGGCTCTTTGGTTGCTCTGATACTTGAAGGTGGAATAATATGAAACTTGGCTCCAAATTCACCCCTGTAACTGCTAGCCTCGATGAGCAATTCATTTGTGTATGCGGAACTGTATTATTTTAGTAGTGAGTAGATATACAAGCCGAAGTTATATAAATGTGAGTCAAAAATATAATAAAAAATGTCAAGTACATGCAAGGACATGTACTCTTTTCATCTGTGTTTTTCTGTGTAACTTGTGAGACTTTGTTTTACAGTTGCAGAGTAAGATGAAAGAATGACATCTCTGTAATCCCAGACAAAACACGGCCTTTATAAACCACATTCAAATTACGTTTTCAAAAGCTTTTTATTTTGAAAAGTGATGACTGAGAATCCTGACGAGAGGTTGAAGGCACAGGTTCAACTTTGAAATAAAACTTTGCTGAAAACAGAGCGATCATTTAGTTTTGGAAAGAGTCAGCTACCAGGGAAAATTGTATTTGTTTTTAAAAAGCTAAGATAACATTTTTAATGGAAGCTTTAGTAAGCCTTGAGCCAACGCATCTGTCGTTGTGCCACTGGGCAAGACACATTGCACACTCCCCCGAGGCTGGTTGCCACTGGTTGGGCGTCTGGCAAAAAATGTCCAATGCAATCAGGAAGCAGAATGAGCCCCACATGAGTCTGTCATATGGGTTGCCAGTTCCTACAACTAAAACTAGGGGGAAATAATCTCTCACTACATAAACCCCAGCACCTGCAGCCCATCATAAGTCAGTGCTAGTGCGTCCTCTGTAGCTCAGTGAGTGAATTCTGGACATTCTGAGCTTTCACATTCAAAACAACTTTCTCCAACTAAACTCAGACAAGACTGAACTCATAGTCTTTGGTCCACAGAAACATAGTGTCAGCAGTCATCTCCAGTCTCTCTCTCTCTAAAACCTTCAAATCAAGCTAGAAATCTAGGGGTAATAATGGACTCAGACTTGAACTTTAACAGCCACATCATCTTCAGCTTTTTACCATTTAAAAACATCAAAGGTATACTGCCAAAATCAGACTTAGAGAGACGTATCCATGCATTTGTCTCCAGTAGGTTAGACTACCGTAATGGCCTGCTCACTCACCTCTCCAAACGAGCGTTAAGACAGCTGCAGTACATCCAGAACTGCTCGGGTCCTGACTAGAACACATGTGTCCTGTGCTCAGGTCTCTGCACTGGCTCCTGTGGCTCAAAGAATTGACTTTAAAGCAGCTCTGTTTGTGAACAAGTCTCTCCATGGACCAGGAGCAAAGTACATCTCCCACATGTTAGTGCCACATGAACCATCTCACACTCTGAGGACTTCAGGGACCGGGCTCCTGCTGGTGCCCAGAGTCAGGACTAAACATGGAGAATCAATGTTCCAGTTTTATGCAGCTAAAACCTGGAACATTCTTCCTGAAGATGTGAGACAGGCCTCTACTTTGACAATGTTTAAATCCAGGCTCAAAACAGTTGTTTATTTATGCATATGACTGAAAGGATTTTATTCTGCACTCTTCTGTTTTAATGGTAATTTTATGATGATTATTTATGTTTTGATTTGTGTGATTTTAATGTCTTTCTTATTCTGTAAAGCGCTTTGAATTACTTTGTGTACGAATTGTGCTATGTAAATAAACTTGCCTATCCCTTCACATGAGGCCCGTCCATATACAGAGAATGAGAGATCTTCTATTTGTCGACTATCTGCAGTTAAGGCTCTGGCAACACGGGTTCAGTTGTGGTTGTAATATATATATATTTTTTAAACTGTAAGAGCACAGGCTACAAACAGTTCCTTTACAGTTCATTTAAATATAATTACGGTAACAATGTTTTCGTGAAATGAATGTTTGAACCCATCACCACAGTAATCAAAATGAAAGTCTGAAACCATGACCGTACATTGCGTTTACTTAAACCCCAATATAAAACCTCACAGAGCCAGTGTGGCCAATGACCACATGAGTCTAACCAAAAACACAATTGAATCTGCAGTTATTTTTGTGAACCTCTCTCAGTTAGATTTGCCTCATTTGCAGTGGTCCTGTTTGAGCCCCCTGTAGTACAAAAGGCCAAAGCTGTCCAAATCTTCCATTGGCTAGAGCCCATTAAGCTCAGTCCAAGGAGAACACGGCTAGTGCATCCCCTCTCCATCGCTCCGACTGCGGGGGGATTGTGTCAGGAATCATTTTGGTCGGGACGGTAAAATACGCATCTTTCGGAGACATGCCCTCCCTGCCGTGGTCGCCGCTGGGGCCTGCAGGGAGAAAAAGATTGCTCCTCCATGGTAATAAACTCAAGTGAGATCTGACAAGTCTCTCCATTCTCACGAAACACGGACCCGAAGATCGCGATGAGCTGCTAACCCCACACTATGGATTTATACTGACTCAATACAACGCAGTGCAGTTCAATACTACCTGCTCTCAGGGCTCTGGGTCAGGCATTCAGACTGCTGTATTCTCCATCCTGGTTAAGCGTTCACATTGGATACAGGATTTTATTAAAAAAAAAAAAAAAAAAAAGGAAAGGGGTGCAATTGATGAGTGCAACTTTATGATTTTTTGCATTAAAGTAGACTCTTATAACAAGCTGCAAATGACAGGTTAGACTAATAATTTCACCAAAATATAATTAATGCCTGATATGTATTGTCATAAATCCCCAGTATGTAGTTTTACATCTATTTATTTTTGCCAAAAACTGGGCTATGATAAAAGCATTCTTTGCATTATGGATGTGTCTACTGCATGGGAAAACACAGAAAAACATGCGTCGTTATTCTGAGCAGCTTGCATCTCCACAAACCTGACTCTTATTTGGTCTGGAGGAGGGCCTCATTCTACTGGCTGGCTTTCCACATCTAGAAACTTTGATTGATTGATTGATTTTTTTTTAACTTTGTATCATATTTTACTTTACTTCTACACAAAGAAAAGACACAGTAAAATACTTAACCCCCACCCCCATTCAATATTTACAACTAAATGTAGATGCCATCTTACCATTCCAACATATTCGTTACTGTGTTACTTTTTAATGATTATACAGATGCTACCTTATTCTTGCAGTCACTTAACGTATGGAACAAACACATATGATTTAAATAACGCAACAACATTTTGGTCATTCCTCCGCCTTACAGTATATTGCATCAACACTGCTTCTTTAAATTTACTTTGAATTGGTGAATGGAAGAGCATCACTTGAGTTGTGTCCCCAGTCCATTCCAGAGCCGAACCCCACGCACAGACACATACATGCTTTACTGGCAGTTCCAACGTTTTTTCCTGTCAAGTTATACTCACCTGTTTTTCATTTGAATAGTACTTAATTGTTTGACTTAATTTTGACTTGCTTTGTACAGTAATTGTGCACTGAAGATGTACCAAATCATGGACATTTATTTGTGTAGACTGCAGTCTGTGTGTGTGTGGTTTGTAAAAGCAATCTTTAAGAATAGTTTTAATTGCTGTCTTTTTTTTTTTTTTTTTTTTTTTTTTTTTTCTTTTTTTTTTGATTGTTACCCCGAATTTCAATATCAACAATTTTATTTATTTATTTATTTATTTATTTATTTTTTTATTTATTTATTTATTTATTTTAATTATTTTTTTGAGCACATGTATCAAGTACACTTATAGTACATTTCACAAATTAATCCTTATATAAGCTCAAAAAGGAGTGGGAAGAAGAAGAACAGATAGAGTATTGTAATCCAGGATATATTTTATTTTATTAACTACTGAGATAGTTTTGATCTTTTATTGTCTATGTGTCTGATGTGTGACTTCCTCCGTATTTGACCAAAACCTCGGCCTCCTCTGCTGTTCCACTGAGCTTGATAAATACCTTACAGTTGCCCACACGAGTATTCTGGATTTTGTTTAGCTTCCTCGGGCATCTGGCTTTATGTGCAATGTCCGTATTCCTCCGTGGTGTTGGCCGTTCAGAAAAATGTTAGTCCCTTTCAATTTTATCCCTTGTTTCAGCAGTGCAACAGTGCAGACTTTTCTTTTTGGTGAACCGCGTAATGTTGTCTTTCCTCCTGGGTAGAGGGTGACACGACTCGATGGTATCCAAGTCCAGCAAAATGTCTTAGGACTCGAGAAAGGCCGCCACTTGTTGTTCCACTGAGCTCGTCTCTGACTCCTCGGGCTCGGCGGTCACTGCCTTGGGATGCGATCTTCAACCTGGGAACAACAATGCCATTAATCATGAAGTACTCCTCTAAGTCCTCTCCTTCTCATCCTTTCCTGTGTTTTGCAGGATCAGCTACTTTACCTCCTCTATCAGGTGTACAAGTTTTTGTTGCTGGTTCTGTTATTGCAGAAGTTTTTCCCTGTAATGAAGTCCACCGATTTCTTGATTTCGCCAATATCATCTGCTGTTAATGTTATATTTGCTGCACTTTGCTGCTCTTTTAGTGCAGCTATTTTGATGACATCATTACTAGGCAGCGCTCACCGAAGGCAGCTTGTTAGCTTCTTGGCTAACTGCTAACCCGTTGTTTCTGCCCCAGTCTCAGGTGAGGCTTCTAAGTTATGTCTGTAATCCTACTCCTTTGTCTTTAATCCGGAAATCTGTGTCTGTATCCAGTGTCCATTTCTTTCTTTTTTTTTTTTTTTTTTTTATTTGTCTTGGGCAAATGGACATCTTTTCTCATTACATAGCCTAGGCAGCACAACTAATGGCAATCAGCACAATGATACAAGAGAAAAAATAAAATGAAACAAAAACAGAGAAGCGAAAACACACACACACACACACACACACACACACACACACACACACACACACACACACACACACAAAAAAAGTGTATCTTTGCCCAAAAAGGAGTGGGAAGAAGAAAACTTATTTAATCCCACCCCCTGTCATTATTGCTTAAATTTAGCATATCGGTACTTTACTTCCTTTTCATGATTGTATTGTGTGATTACATTGAGGACTGTGAGCTAGACTCATGCAACTTAAGTACTGCATCATATGGGATAAGGTACCAACATTGGTAAGGAAAGTTATTAATGCTAACAATGGTAACGGACAGTAAGTATTAACAATGGTAATGGACAGCAAATACTAACAATGGTAATGGACAGTAAATACCAACAATGGTAAAGAAATGGAAGATACAAGCCAGTATTGCAAGATTACTGAATTTATATTAGGACTCTTCCTCTAGATACTGTGACCAGATAATATTTTTGCTTTTACGATGCTTGAACGTACTGATACTATGGCATTGCTTGATGTGTATGTCCATACTGTTCCAAAGTTTAAAACCACATACCGATATACAGAAACTTTTTTGAGTAGTTCTAACTTTAGGCAATTTGAATTTCTCATACTCTCTAAAATTATATGTTCTCTCTTTGGTTGTAAACAAAACTTGCAGCTTACTTGGTAGCACATTTTTGGAAGCTTTGAATAGTATAGTTAATGTAACATATTATAGTTAATGTAACATATTTTACAAGATCAGGAATTTTTAGGAGCTTGGAGTACATGAATAGAGCATGTGTGTGGTCTAAGTATTCGGCTTTATGGATGATTCGCAAAGCACGTTTCTGTAATACAACTAATGGATTAAGTGTAGATTGGTAAGTATTTCCCCACACCTCAACGCAATAAGTGAAGTATGGGAGTACTAAGGAACAGTAAAACACATTTTTGGACTACTATAAAATATATTAGTGTCATCTGCAAATAGAATAAGTTTTAATGACGGAGATACATTAAAGATATCATATATATATATATATATATATATATATATATATATATATATATGTATAACAGTTTCGGCTCCAAAACGGAGCCCCTGGGGAACTCCACAAGTAATACCACGCATATCAGAAGTGTGCTCTCCCATTTGTACAAATTGTTCTCTCTTTGTGAGATACGTTCGTAACCAGTTGCCAGCTAGTCCTCTGATCCCATGTGGTTCAAGCTTTTTGAGTAAAATGTCATGATTGATGGTATCGAAAGCTTTTTTCAAGTCGATAAAGATACCGATAGCATATTGTATTTGGTCCAATGCATCTGTGATTTCCTCTGTTGCATCAATGATTGCCATTGAGGTTGTTCTTTTTGTTCTAAATTCGTATTGTCTCTCCCCCAGTTTTATTATCCCTATTTTTGTATACAAGTTTGTAATCTTCAAGATCAAAATCTATGCCTTTATCATTATTAAACCATGTTTCGGTTATTGCTATAATACTAAAGGGATAATTAAAATGTTGCAAATATTCTCTGATGGAGGGAAAGTTTTCATACATACTTCTGCTGTTAACATATATGATTGATAATTTGCCCTCTATTTCCACATTGTTTTCGAACTGTTCTTGATCAATATAAATACATTTATTAAACACAGAAGAGACAAAAAAGTGCATCTGGGTCTATATCTGCAGCTGGATCAATTGTGTCTTCTTCATTTACAAAAGTGCCCAGATCCAATTGAAGGAGTTCTTGCGATATGTCCACACCATTGCTTTCAGCTGAGTGGGAAAATCTACTTAGTGTAGTGAGCATGGGATGTGTAGTGAGTTACCTTGCGTTCATGTCAGTATTTATCAAGTTCTTCTTTACCCCTCACCATTAAGACTTTTGCTTCCTCCGGAGTCCCATTTAGTTTAATAAAGATCTTACAGTTCCTTACCCAAGTGTGTTGTATTTTGTGCTCTCTTCTTAGCAGTCAGGTGGTTGTTCATGAACACGTTCGTTCCTTTTAATTTCCGTCCTTGTTTCAGAAGGGCGAGCTTGTTTTTTTGGTTGATGAACCGCATGATGACGGCTGGTGATCTCGCATTTCCAGTGGGCAGTGGATGACAGGCCTCGATGTCTTCCAGGTCCATCTCTATCCCCCTGCCACGGAGGTAGGATGCCACCTGTTACTCCACCGAGTGCATCTCCTGCTCACTGGGCTCCTCGCCGTCTGTGGCCAGCGCTCGGGCGTACGAGCGAGACTTGATCTTTATTACCACGTTATTCACTCGAGTATATTGCTACAGATCATCCACTCGCTTCTCCAACTCCAAAATTCGCCAGTCCTTTTCCTCGTTCTGCATACGTAATTTCTTTACCTCCTCAATCAACTCCATCAATTTCCCCTGTTGGTCTCGAACAGTGATTACATTTTCGCTTAGGGAATCGATCAAACTTCAAATTCTTCCGCCGTTGGACTCTTTTTCAGAGGCATCCTGCTGATGGACCAAGTGGGCCAGCGACGCGCTGCATATGTAGCCACTAGCTGGCTGTTGTTAGTTGCCGGTAAACAGCTGTTTTTAGCGCAAGCTTGAGACGTCACGCAAAAGTCCGCACAATAATCATGGCCGTATCATACAAAGCTAGCTGTGTCTTTTTGGTGCCCATAAATCCAAGCCAAAGCAAGTAATATATTCCAGATAGTGACACTTTCTGGCCACATGACAACAGCGTTGCTGACTGCGTGACAGGTGACAGGTTTCCAATATACTCCTAAACTCTTGAAAACAGCAGAGAGCTTAAACAGGATGCACATCCTTGAACCAGAAACAAATTACATACTATCATTTTAAAAACTTGGAAGACTGTTTATAAGCACTTTTCACAACTTTTTTGGTTTTGCTATAACAGTAAAACTAACAACAATTAGCATGCTAAAGCACACTTCCTAATTATTGGACAATAAAACGCTTATTACATGCAGAAATCACGCAGCGCACAAATATTAACCTCAAGAGCTGCTTCCACAATACCTCTGTACTGGGGCTTTGCTCAAATACATACAATATTTGAGAGCAGCTATGCTTATTTTCTACTCCAGCACATTTATGAACTGGATTGGAGCTTTTATGGTCGTGCATCTGTACTTTTTCTTAAAGGTGCACTATGTCTGTGTAATCCCTCAGTCGTCCAGGTCTGATCCATAGCAAAAGACGAAGTTTAAATCTGTCAAAAACCTTCAGATAGATATAAGGCAGTGGCCACCAGCAATCTGACCAGAAAGACTGAAGAGTGAAGCTTGGAGTGAGCACGCGATGAACGTCTTCACTCCTACAACGATTTATCCAGTTTGACAGATTTTAACTTTGTCTTTTGCTATAGATCAGACCTGGATGACTGAGGGTTTACACAGATGTTTTAAAGACAAAAAACTCCTTGCGGTTTTACTGTAAGCGGTTTCGCCTCGCCACAGATCTGACCTGTAATTTGGCCTGGTGTCATCACCTGTTTGGTCTCCATGAGCAGAGGCAAGTTTAATGCCATACTGTGGAAAAACTCAGACAAACCAATATCATCTCCATAGTTACAACCAGGTGGCCGACCCTTCACCAGAAAAGTTACATAGTGCACCTTTATGCAACAAAATTGAGTATTTCTTCCACCATTGATAGTAAAGTAAATGTAACTAACCGCAATTACAATACAATACAATACAATTAAATTAAAACCGCTCATATTTCTGTTCTGACCCTGAGAAAACTGAGTCTCCGTAACACGATTTGAATTGTGAAATCCACGTGACGCTGATACGGGGAGACTGAGGCACGCCGTTTTGTGTGTGCAGAGAATGGATAATCTATAGGCAGCGGATTTACATTCATCTCCTCTGCTGTGGACTGTCCTCGCTTATGAAGACATCAACGCTATATGCAAATGCCAGCAAAACATCAACAAGCTAACAACTTCTCCCTCTAGATTTGCGTCAATGGATTACGGCGGAAAGATTTCATTAGCGTATTTCGGCTAACGCAAATAAAACGCAAACAAATTGTGAGAACTTAGCATAAATAGTAGGAAGTATAGAGAGAAGGTGCCAGGATGCAATAAAGCTGTTGATTTGCATACTCATGTGATCATGTAGTGAAAAAAGCAGGTATATCCCTACTTAGTTCCACATGGGGGAAGCTCATTTTGCGGGCGGAAGCTTAAGGCACATAATTTGCATGGTAAGCCCTCGAAACGTGTAGTGGAAAGGGTGAAAAAGTAGCCCAGTTGTGAGAGTGCAGGGTGCTCCGAATGCAACAAAAGTGCTTACAAGGCTTTTGTTAATTGCGCTTTGCAGAAGCTGTCCCCAAAGAGTTCGATAAGAGGCTGCGCTGTAGCTGAAATATGGGAGGATTTGTGTGGTCGAGTTTACTTAGAAGGTGGTAATGTTAGTGAAGACAGTATTGTAATTAAAAAGCCACTGTTGTGTCGTATATATGTCACACTTCAGACATGTTATTGTACATGATTTTTACTGTGTTACAAACAGAGCCAGTTCATTTTAAAGAGTTTGCAGTGGTCCAAAATTGTTCCTCACTTACCTTATGCATTCTGAAAATCCTAATTATTCACCATGATGAGTTTATAAGCGCTTTTCACAACTCTCAGAGACCTGTCGTGGAATTTCTAATAGTAAAAACCTTAGAAAATATCAAATCAACAGATAAGTTGTCTTGAATCAAAAGTCTGGTTTATTGAACCAATTATGCACAATCGTCACAGACCTGTTCTCCCCTCAGCTGACAAAAGAAAATACATCTGTCTGTCTGGAGGCTGCTAGACGCAAACACAAGAGATACACTCGTACATAACAACAGATGGTATTACGAAGGATAGGTCAAAAAGATCCATAACAATACAAATAAAGATTTAAGGTAAAGAAAGCTACAACAGACTGGAGTGGAGTTTTGTCATCATGGTGAAGCAAACAACGACCAGTATGCTAATGCAAATTTCTTGATAATATGACAATCAAATGCTTTATAATTAGATGCAGACAGCACATAGCTGATATATATAGACTTGACAAATAAAGCTGCTTATATAATATATCTTTTCTGGGCAAGACAAACTGTTACAGGGTGTTTAAAGGTGCACTTTGTAACTTTTCTGGTGTAGGATCCGTCACATGCCTGTCTCCAGAAGATGGCATGGCTTAGCCTGGAATGTTCCACAGATCAGCATTTAATTCACTATTGCAACTAACATAAATAGATGCCACCAGGCTGTGTTACAGGCTACCTGTAAGTTAAATGCCACACTGTGGAACATTCTGAGCAAAACAATACAATCCCCAGGAAGACAAGCAGAAAACAGTGCATCTTGAGAAAAGGTGATGGCACCACCAACCATTTCTACATGGAGCAGGGGTGTCCAAACTATGGCCCTGACCAGTTTTTATTGGCCCTCAGGCCTCCTGCTGAACCGGCCCAATTGATCATAAGCAGTACTTTTAACAGCAAATTAAACTATTTCTACCACTATAACCTCAAACATCACATTGCAGTGTGATACAGACCTAAAATGAATGTTTTTCAAGCCTTATTAATACACAGCGGCTCTGTCAAAGCTGTGTATAAAGCACCGCACTGCACTGATCATCGGTCTGTGGCCCTCCGCTTCGAATATGTTTTGAGATGTGGCCCTCGAAAAAAAGTTTGGGCACCTTTGGCTTAGAGCATTCAAAGTGTTAACAGCAACCATGATAGACCCACATTTGCTGAAAAGGCATTCACCATATTGGAAAATCAGCAGAACAGGATTTGAAAATGGTAATGACATAATGTCAAATTGTAGTGATTCATATTTAAGGTGTAAGAGGGTTGTACCCCTTCATTATAATCATACATCATTCCCATTCATTTAAAACGTGGATACAGAAAGATGCATGCAGTGCTGTTGATATTTTTGTATTTTCTAAACATATACAGTACACTGAAGGGAGAAGAGCCTGCAGCACCCAAGAGGACGCCCAGAGCAATCACACATATGAAAAATACATCATTCCTAAAGCGGCATCAGCATATGGTGCCATCCCCATGCAAATGAATTTATAAACACAGACAGGAGCAGAGAAATGTGCACAGATATATACAGTTTCTCACACATTTGCTGTATTTGTTTAAAGTGCGTATGGCAGATTTTCATGTTTGCCTAATTAGTTTGGGTGAATACTATCTGTGGTAAATATGTAAATATCATCGTTTTGAATCAAATCACGCAGCAGTTTGTGGAAAAAAAAAAAAAAAAAAAAAAAAGAGCACAAATATACAAAAAGTAGTGTAGTATGTCTGCCTATGTCATCAGCAAATTCTGTCCAAAATGCAGAAAATATTTACGCACAAGTGGCAGTTTAAACCTTCATTTAACAAAACAAATGTGTTTTGTTTTTTTCCTCCAACAAAAGGAAAACACTTCTGTTAAAAGAATGTTCAAAATGTCAAGTGTTGTGTAAATTGTTTCTGCATTTTGAATGTCATTTTGTGAATTGTTGACATTTACAGAGAGATTCTCTTTTAGAACTCAGTACTGCCTCCTATATATTTTTAAAGTAAAAAAAAAACAAAACAAGGAAAACATGTCATACAAAAAACAAAACATGCTTTTGTGATCCTCCAGATACTTCCAAATCCATTTAAAAGGTTCTACATTATGCAAAATTGACTCTTATGAGCTTTAAACTCTGTTCAAATGTTGTTACCTCCTTAAAAACATACCTGGAGTTGCATTTTGTGTCATTCTCACACGTCTGAGCAACCCTTTATTATCTGTCTACGTCTCCAAAGCTCAAAATGCTCTGTTCCACCTTGTGATGTCATGAAGTTAACAGCTACCTTTCACCTTTAGTTCAGCAGAGATTGGAACTTCCAGATGGTTGTAGTGAAGATGTATGGATTTCAAAAACACAGTGGAGCACTTCCTGTATTACCACATGACATCATTTCCGTTTGAGAGAAGAACTCAGCCTAAATATGCAGGGTTTAAACATGTGAATGAAACAAAACACAACTCAAGGTATGTTTGTGAGGAGGAAACGACATTAGATCAGAAAATAGAAAAATCGGGGCCCTTTAAATAGATGACTGCATGAAGACTTTTGTGTTGTTCTCTAAAATTCCCGAGCTTACCCAAAATACGTTGAGGATAATAGTGTATTCATGACTGTACCTCCTGTTTCTCTGACATGAAGCCTGCAGCTCGTTCCCATTGTCATATGATGGACATGATCTTTTGTTACACGCATCAGACTGACACTTCTGTTTATGAACAAACTACAGCTCTCACTCAAACCATTCATGAAGCAACAATGTCTTCAGAGATGGCACCTGATCTACCGGGGGATTTCAGGACTTTGGCTTTTTGCATGTACATTTAGATCTGTCATTTGGCCAGGTTGGCTCTATAGACATTTTCAAAATATCTAACATATATTGATTGCTATTGTAGGCAAGAAACGGCAAGTTTATTTGTATAGCACAATTTGTACACAAAGTAATTAAAAGGTACAGAAAAGGAATGGCTGAGAGACCCTCATTGTCACATTTCACTGTAGCAAGCATCAGATTTCCAGCATTTTCAGCAATTTTCAACATTTCAAAATCCTATATATGTTTTTGTGTGTGTCGTCAGGAAGGTAGGTCAAAATTGGATTAACTAAGCACATTTTGAGGAAGAGTAACATTAAATATAACTCTATAACATTAAAAGATCAAAAATGTTACATCTTCTTTCTGGTAAATGTTCCAGAGTATGGCATTAAACATCTTATCTTAAAATTATCTTGCATCTATGTCATTATGTTGTTTATTGTGCAACATTATCTAAAAAAAAAAAAAAAAAAATGCATTCTTTTCAGCTCATCTCTCCACAGATCTGACCTGTAACTTTGCCTGGTGGCTCTATGTGCTTTTCTTTAGTTTAAAGACCTACAGTGGAGCATTACAGGTAAAAATGTTCCACAGCATTTAATGTATCTATCAAAATAAAAATAAATAGATGCCACTAGGCCATGGTTCACGTTGTCCATCACAAGTTAAATGTCATACTCTGGAGCATTACACGTAAAGCAATATCATCTCCACAAAGACAAGGAGGTGCGGTATTATTATAGTAACCATAGAAACCACAAGAACGTCTATATTATTTTTGCCAGTATCAATATCCATCCGTCCCTTATCCCCGTTACTTCCAACTCGATGTGTTTTGAGGAGTGTATTTTTCCCAGAAACATATCACACTTTCATTTGGACAGGAGGTATGTGAACTCACCACGAGATGCATTCAATTCCCCTGGGATTATGTGGCAATATCAGGGGCGTAGTAGAGCTCTGACATCTACCGGGAGTGTTTGCAATGCTGCTGCCCATCAGAAAGTCTCCAGCTCTCTTTTTCAGCAGGGTTTTTATAAAAATAAATAAATAAAAATAATAATAAATAAACAATAAATAGCCAATGCAAATCACCCAAATGTGTAAAAAAGGGTGGGGGCGGGGATTTTGCAGAAATAAATTAGCTCATCTATGCTTAAAACTATACATTAGACAGTTTTATTTTGAAAGGGCCAAATGTTTATGTATAGAAACTGTAAGTAAGTGGAATGTGCAATATTGGGAACTGTGAAATGTGTGGTATGTGAAATGTGTGGCATGTGCAATGTGTGGGATGTGCAATGTGTGGAATGTGCAGTGTGTGGGATGTGCAATGAGCGTAATGTGCAGTGTGTGATGTGCAATGTGTGGAATGCGCAATGAGTGGAATGTGCAATGAGTGTCATGTGCAATGTGTGGGATGTGCAATGTGTGGAATGTGCAATGAGTGCAATGTGCAATGTGTGGGATGTGCAATGAGTGCAATGTGCAATGTGTGGGATGTGCAATGAGCGTAATGTGCAGTGTGTGATGTGCAATGTGTGTGATGTGCAATGTGTGGGATGTGCAATGTGTGGGATGTGCAATGAGTGGAATGTGCAATGTGTGGAATGTGCATTGAGCATAATGTGCAATGTGTGGAATGTGCAATGAGTGTAATGTGAAATGTGTGGAATGTGCATTGAGTGGAATGTGCAATGTGTGGGATGTGCAACTGCGGGAACTGTGCAGTTTTTATTTTGACCCTTCTGTGACCCCAGCCCTTGGTACAACAGATGGAAATAAGTCTGTGGCTATAATCCAGTGTGTTCATGTTTGTGTTGAATCATGTCTGTCCATGAACATGCATTGTCCCAACCAACCAACTAAAATAAATTAAATTAAGTTTAGTTGACGCTAACACCGCCTTGACATAGCAGTATGAGCTGGAGGAACTTTTCTGAGGTTTTGGACTACATGGGAATTAAACAGATTAGATTAGATTAGCCTTTCTTGTCTCCCTTTTTGTCTTGGGACAAAGGAACTCATGCCACCTATAAAAACATACACATAACATACACACACAGTGGACACACCGATTAATGCAGTTCATCAGAAGAAAAAAATAAATAAATAAAATAAAATAAAAATTCAACATTTGATGATATTGCACCGGCTTCCCCTAATTAGCATATTTTGCACAATCCATGAGGCCTAAAAGTATATAGGTGAGTATTGTACATTCCCTGGGGCCTAAAGTGTAGAGGTGAGTATTGCACATTCCCTGGGGCCTAAAAGTGTAATGGTGCGTATTGCACATTCCCTGGGGCCTTTCTGCCTAAGGTGCCAAAGGACACTGCACACTCCCATACCGTAGAGCATTATTTCTTCAAATTCAGCAAGACAACTGAAAGGGGAACAAATGAGTTCTTAAACCTGTTTAGTCTGCTGGTTGGGACCCTGTACCTTCTTCTTGAGGGCATTAACTCAAACTGATTGGGGAGAATGTGAGTCGGGTCATTACATATTTTACCGGATCTCATTTCTTAAAAGAACCAAACCTTTCAATTTTTTAAATTCATTTTTATCCTGATTAACCCAGAACCAACACAACAATTAGCGCAGAAACAGAGCAGGCAACACGAGTGAGAGCTTTGTGCACAAAAAACATATTTGACATCATAAGAGTTTGTTTTATTTGTTATTATTGTAGGTCAACATTTTATTTTGATTATGCATAATTTCAAAGAGTAAACACACTCCCACTCTCAGTTTGAACCATTTTAAAAAGGTCTTAGTTTTGGTCATTTCTGTCTATGATTACTTTGTAGATAAAATGAGTTTTCACATAGACTTCTGTCATATAAATAAACACTAAACGAGCCAGCCTTTTGAACGTCTTTATGAAATTAATAGATCCAAAAGATTCGGATCCGATAAAAGAGCTGAAATTCCCATCGCTAGAATTAAAAACGGCTCATCGCACAGGAAGGGTCGGCCACTCACATCTCGTCAAAGAGCTCCTCAACCGACTGGGAAATCCCCCTTGTCTCCCCATTGCCGCTCCGCCACTGGGCAATATAGCATCATCACATCCAATATCCTGCCTGGATGCCTCCTCTGAACAGACCTGTCACTGCTGCACCTAAATGTGCTTCTCTCCACATAGCTCCACAGACTGTTCAGTGCGCGCCATGTAAACAAGCAATGCCCAGTGCACATGTAAATAAAAAGCCAGTGTCTTATGAAATATTAATCTCCAAAACTACACCAACCTATCAATATGGATGCTCAGGAAACTCAAGTTAATCCATGTTTAATAACTAACATTTGCAGCCGGCCGTGAGGCGAAATGGAGGCGTTGCCGTTGGAGATGGGAGAAAAATCACCTGTTCATGAATGATAAATGTGGATCTCCGGGTGAATGTATTCCAGCGTGGTCATCGGTGCCGTGTGCAAACAGGCAGTTGAATATGACAATCATACATATTTGAAATGCCTGGGACTGAAGAGGTGAGGAGGGGGTGAGAAGGGTGTGTGTGTGTGTGGGGGGGGGGGTGTTATGTCAAACAAACCTACACTCTGCGCTATTTTTATCCACAGAGAGTCGGTGTCGCTGTTAGCTGGTTTCAGGTTGGACTGTAACTGTGGAAATGCAGCTCTTTTGGGTCGAAAATGTAACCACTGCATACTGTCTGCATCTAATTATAAAGTGTGTTATTGTCCAAGAATCAGGATGTGTGTGTTTGCATGCTAATTGGTGTTAGCATTACTGTGATGTAAAGTTGTGAAAAGCACTTAACTAAACTTACTGTGGTGAATAATTGGGACGCTCAAAGTGCAGTGAGGAGTAACTTTTGGACCTTTGCAATACATTTAATATGATGTTTATTTTTCTGTTTTTCAAGTTTTTAATAAAGTAGAAATCAGGTATAGCGCCTTTAGTTTCTGACCAGGTGCACATGAAGTACTTCAGTAGATATTTTGAGCAGCACTTTATGCTAGGGAATAGTGATAGCATAGTATTATGATGGAAATAGCATGGTGACTTAAAGCGTAACTATGGCAATTTCATACTCATGGAGGCAAGACATGTTTTTTTTTTTTTTTTTTTTGTATGTTAAAGGTTGTTCATGTGGCTTTTGCTTTCTTTAGTTTAGGAAATTGCACTTTGTACCATATGGTGTGCATTAAGAGCTGCAAATCCTGAATAACAATCAGCTCTGCTTGTGATAGGCTTTATATTGGATGAGAACAGTAAAGTATCAACCAGGAAGGAGGACATTTGGTTGATTTTGGAACGTTATTGGATGAAAACCATGTGGAGGCAACTGCCTGGAACTATCCGAGACAGTTGTTTCTCGGTCATGGTGAGAGAAGAGACTGAGAAGGCGGAGCTCACGCCTCGTTTACACTCAATTTGGCTCGTAGTTTGAACGATTTACTTACTGATTGCCTCACACACAGGCCCGGTGGAATAAAAACAGGAACGGTAATATGATTCAGGCTATGCATGAACTAGAAATCTGGTTATAATAAGGAAAAAGGGATGCAGAATACTATCAGTGTTACAGTTGGCGGCATAATGGCTCTAGCACTCACATGTCACAGCAAGAAGGTTGCAGGTTTGACTCCCGTGGAGTTTGCCTGTTTCTCCCTGTGTCTGTGTGTGTTTCCTCAGGGCAATCCACTTTCCCTGTTCAAATCACAACATTCACCACAGATAATCCTCCAGCTAAGGTACTCCTGACCAGGACTAGATCAAGATTTGGAGATGGGTCCCTAAGCGCTGTTCTGCAGTAACTCACTACTCCTGTCAGGTTGACTCAGTGGAACTAGTTGAAGGATGGGTCAAATGTGGAGAATGTGTGTTAGTGTGTGTCAGGTGTGTTAGTTTCAGTGTAGTTAGCTCCTCCCTTCAGATAGATAAGACAGTGTCTACCAGCAATCTGACCAGAATTGAAGAAGCTGCTTGGATGAGCAGTGAGATGCCTTCACTCAAATAACTTTTTGTTCAGTTGACAAAAGAGAATTTTTTATTTTACTCTGTTTCAGTCAACATATTCTTATCTTAATTCCATTCTATTACCACTGTGCTATAAAGTGGTAGCCGCATTTTGCATATTTAACTATTAATGTAGTGTATTCATCTCATCTCTGCTGTTTGCAGATGATGTTGTCTTGATGGCTTCATCAAGCCAGGACCTGCTACTGGGGCGGTTTGCAGCACCGTGTGAAGCAACTGGGATGAGAATCAGCTCCTCCAAATCCGAGGCCATGGTTCCTAACTGGAAAAAGGTGACTTGCCCTTTTTGGGTGGGTGGAAAGTCCTTGCCTCAAGTGGATGAGTTCAAGTATCTCGGGGTCTTGTTCATAAGTGAGGGAAGGATGGAGCGTGAGATTGACAGGCTGATTGGTACACAGTCGCTGTATCGGAGTCGAAAGGTAAAACTCTCAATTTACTGGTCAATCTACGTTCCCATCCTCACCTATGGTCATGAGCTTTGGGTAAAGACAAGATCGTGGATACAAGTGGTCAAAATGAGTTTCCTTCACTGGGTGGCTGGGCAGACCTTTAGAGATAGGGCGAGGAGCTTGGTCACAGGAATTTAGAGTACAGCCGCTACTCCTACTTGTCGAGAGAAGCCAGCTGACTTGGCTCGGGCATCTTTTCAGGATTCCTCCTGGACACCTCCCTGGGGAGGGGTTCCAGGCATGTCCCACTAGGAGGAGGCCTCAGGGAAGACCCAGGACACTCTGGAAGGACTATGTCTCTCGGCTGGCCTGGGAATGCATTGGGGCCCCACCGGAGGACATGTCCGGGGTGAGGGAGGTCTGGAAGTCCCTGCTTAGACTGCAGCCCCCACGACCCGGCCGCGGATAAGCGGAAGAAAATAGATAGATGGACTGTAGAGTATTGAGGGGTATTGTTTACTACTGTTCTTTTTAAGCACTGTTTGTGCCCATTTTCAAACCGGCTTTATATTTCCTCCAGCTTAAACTAAACTTTTGGACAAAGACAAAATGACCACGGTGCTGAAACCTCAGTTGAAAAATGCAGCGTCTCTGACTCAGAAAGAATTGGAAAGACTAATGAAGAGAGCCAAGATTTGGGAGGTGGCTGAACTTTAGTCAAATAGAGACGAATGATGAGGCCAGCACTCACAAATGGGAAAAGAAAATGGCGTCGGCAAACTAATGATCGGGCAGAGGTTAGGAGAATGAGAGAATCCAGCTTTGGTGCATAGAAATGAGAGAGGTCATAAGACACAAACGCATGGGTGCTATTCATGTAATGTTCACAATCTAGACTTTAATATTATTTGATGAGTGCAAGGAGAAGGGAATAAGAAGATTTCACATATTGTGCTGGTGCTTGTTGCATTTAAAGTCACCTAACCTGGCTATAGCGAGATTAATACTGTTGATATTTGTGAGTTCATTAACTTAAGAGAATCCATCTGGCCAGACTCTTGTTGTTGTGACTGAGCCGGGGCCGCCAGTGAGATGGAGAATGAACCAATCACAGGGCAGCATTGTGGTTTGGGAGCTGTTAAACTGGGCAGTGCAAGGAGGACCAAAGGATGAGTGTGAAAGAAGAGGTCTAGAGGGCTAAAGGGGGGAGTGGTAACTATGTGAATGAGCTATTAAAAGCATTGTACATTATTTATAAAGCCGCCCAATTGGTCCACAAATTGCAACAGTGTTGCCTGCACGAAAGTGTATAGTGCTTCTCCAGTGTACTAAATTTACACACAGATTTGACTCTCCTGATTGTAATAAATCAGACACCGTCCAATAAAGAATGTGAAAGCATTTTCTTCCACCTCAAACTTTGCACATTGTGGTAAAATTGCCCCATTTTGAATATACATTGGGTCCCATGAGCTAAATTTGAGAGACACGGCTTCAAAATTCAAACATGTGCAAGCGCACAAAATCTGGCCCTATGTCTTCATTAGAATAACATCGAAAACTATAACTGTCATATATGCTAATGCTAAGCTATCATAGTTGGACCCAAATGAATGGTTGCACTATGGAGATGGGTTAAGAGTACTCACGGTTCCTCTAGGGCCTCGTAGCGCTGGTGGTTAAACTTGGGCTAATGATCGGTGCGGTGTCACAGAGGTAAGAGCAGGGGCGGTTTTAGCGTTAGCATTAAGAGCTAACAGGGTGATTCATTACAGTAGCTGCCATTTTAAGCACCGGAGAAGAGCGCTCTGAGGTGGGAGGACAAGTGGGTCCAGTGTGCAGCCCAATGAGAATACCCACTATTGAATAACATGTACAGTAGTAATGAATCCAACTAATTTATGTGTTTTAGTCTGCCCTCACTATATGCATAAATGTTAGCATTTTAACTATTTTAAACCAGAACTATTATGCAAAACTGACATTTCAGGGGTTTTAACCATTTTTGCCCTTCTCATTTATCTCTCTGAGTGATTTGTGCATGTTTGAGCATCTTTAATTGCTTGTTTTCAAGATACCATATTGCTGATCAACCTGCTGATCTGATATGTCTGTGTAAACCCTCAGTCGTCCAGGTCTGATCCACAGCAAAAGACAAAGTTTAAATCTGTCAGCTGGACAAATCGTTGTAGGAGGGAAGACGTTTTGTGTTATATAATGCAGTGTCCACCAGCAATCTGATCAGAACTGAAGAAGTAGTTTGGATGAGCAGCAAGACCTCTTCACTCCTACAACGATTTGTCCAGCTGACAGATTTAAACTTCGTCTTTTGCTAATTTTGTAGAATAGTTGAGCTTTAAGGAAAATTCTTGACACTTAATGGTAAATAATATCTCAAATCACCCTCATGAAGAATGAGCGTTAAGTTTGACAAAGCAATCTAAATCAATAATTAATGTGGAACTAAACACTAAATCAACTTTTTTTTTTTTTTTTGCTATTAAACCGTGTATATGGTGTTTCTGTAGCATTTCCTACTGCTCCTAGTTATTTTTAAACAATTTTAGTGCTAAACTAAGTGAATTTGCAATGAAAATAGATGTGTCCTCGCTCCAGTGGCCACTGTAATTTCATGCAATTTCAGGTACTTGGTGACATCACACAGGACTGCCCCGATTACAGCCAGGTGTTTCTGATTACAGGGGCGGAGTTTGAAGTGTGGATATCACACTCCCTCCCTCAGTCCTCCACGCAGTGCCCAGTTTAGCAGCGCTACTTCAAACGTGGTTGTGGTTTATGTGTTGAGTCCCACTTTAACTACTAAAATAACTGCCCCTTCAATATTACCCCTTGTAGTCAAATACATGTTTAATTCATAGACTGCATTGATTTCCAGAGTGCTATCTGGATAAGCAGTTCTCATCCCATAGTCTGAACATAACAGATTTAGCGCCTGAGTGAGTCGATGTGGCACAAATGTAGATGGACTATTGTTTACATTTGCACATATCTCCCTCAGGAAACGCTTCTCTGAAAATTGCATTTCAGAACTTAATTCATTCTTCTATAGCGCATACATCACAGTCTACAGAGCTGTGTACTTTTCATGTATCGGCCCCCAGACACTCATGCAGTCTTAAACAAGTACACATGTGGTCTGCTGTTTGAATAAGTTTACCCTCGGACTAGATTTGATTTGGGTGGGAGAATTGTCTTTGCTCGGAGGGTCCCAGTCCATCAGTCTGACAGAGAGGGGGCATTTTATGTGTTTTGTCTGCTGCTGAAAACTGCAATAACAGCGGGACCTTAAATCTTCACAGAGACGCTACGTGCAGACACTTATTTTATTACGTTAAACTTGAGCTATAAATTCACATCAGTCAAACAGACACTCCTCCGTCTGCAGGTTAAAACGGAACCGGTCATTTCTTCTACCTAAATGTCCTACATTACACAAAATTGACTCTTTTGAGCTTTAAACTATGTTATAATACTGTTTCCTCCTCATAAACATACCAGGGATTGCGTTTTGTTTCATTCACACATGTTTGAGTCATCATTTATTATTAGTATATATGTACATATCCAATGCTCAAAATGCTCTGTTCCACCTTGTGATGTCATCAAGTGTTAGATTTCACGTTAATTGCTCCTTTTACCTTTAATTCAGTAGAGACCTTACCTTTAATTCCAGCTGTGATGTTATCCAAATGATTCAAGTGAAGGTGTGTAGAGTTTAAAAACACAGTTGAGCACTTCCTGTATTACCACATGACATCACAAGGTGGAACAAGGTGGAATGTTTTCTGTTTTGAGGGAAGAACTCAGCCTAAATATGCAGGGTTCATGTGATTCTTATCTGTGTGGTATAAATATGCACTTACAATAACACAGCTTAGGGCAAGACGACGTTCTGTCAGGGATAAGTAGCTCTTCACAACTGTGGCCGCAGTTGTAACCAGAAAAGTAGTTTAGAGCCATTAAAGGAGCAAAATGCCAATACACTTCTTGGGACATAGGATAAGCAGTTGGTCTAATATGCAACAGAGCACAGTGGACTGGATCTTGAGAGTGGATAAGATATAATTGAACTAAGAGCTAAGAAACTGGGACTGAAGAAGAATTCTGCACACCTGTACCCAGTCTATATGACAATGTACAACTTAGGTAAAGCACTGTAACTAAAGTTTTCCATAACAGCCCCCAAAAGTGATTCTAAATCTACTGTATTGTTCAAAAAAATACGTGAGTTGCAATAAATAAACAGCAGAATGAAACATGTTGGTACTTAGTTTGCATCTATAATGAGTCATAGAAGTGATTTATTCCAATTTTTAAAGCACAAATCTTATCATACAGCCACAATATAACGAAAAAATGTCCCAGTAGTGCAAAGAAAATGTACACATGATAAATACTGGCCTCAAAAAAAGTATTGTTCCAGGTTTCATATGCTGAACGATAAGTCGATATAGTAAGTAGGTCGTAACGAGTCAAACCATGACAGAGAATCAAATGTCTGGGATAGAGTCGGGCAGGTGTTTCCCATGATTCTTTGCAACAATGTGGCTGATTGGGTGAAAAAAGGTGACCCTGACCGTAGTTTCTGTATTACATTTGTTCTTTAGCAGCGTTCAGCATTCACAGCATCATGTACAGAGCATTTACTTTGAAAAGAATACATTAGAATCAGGTACAGACCCTTAGAACTTCTGAGTATCCTGGCTGCACCTCGACTACAAATACAAATGTTATCTTTTCTTTCTGTTTTATTCTGTGGAAATGCCAAGAAGTGCATTATTTAATGTTCTGTTTTATTACATTATCTTGAAATCCTATTGCATATTATCTTAGGCAGTTTTGTTTGTAGGCAAGACACTCCACCCACTCCTATATGAATTTAGTACAAGAAAGAGGAATGTAAGTCCATGATTTTTCAGTACTATTATTAATCTGGATTTTCCTGTAATTAGGCCTGTCACAATGATCATTATATCGACTCATCGCTCGATATATGATCTATGGAAGTATTTCTCATGTGTACATTTTAATTGCACTACTGGGACATTTTTAGCAATATGATCAGATTTCAGCTGTTAAAAGTTGAATAAATAACTTTTACGACTCATTCCAGATGCAAACTAAGCACTAAAGTCTTTCATTCTGCTGTTTAATTACTGCAGCTCATGGCTTTTTAATAAATTTGCATTTTTAGAATAGTTTTTGTGGTTTAAATCTGCTCTTGGGTTATTGTGTCAGTGGCATAAATCAGTTTCAGTTTTATCGTTTACCGTCTAGATTTACTTCAGCGATATATCACACTTCAAAATGTCCAAAAATTTCAAAAATAATCCATTCTGTAAACCGTATCCAAAAAAACACAGATAAAACATAAAGATTGATGAAGATTAAAAGCTGTGTAAATGACCAAGGACATCCAAGAGCATCTCCCCCCTCCGGTCACTTCTGTCTGGTTTGACTGTTTTCAAAGACTCACCCTCAACCGTCTCTCTTTTTCTCCCTTCCAGTGTCTCCTCCCACTCTTTTCACTGTATCACCTCTCTTTTTCTCTCCCCTTCTACCCTTCTTGTCACTGCTTCATGTCTCTCTCCCCTTCTCTTCCTTCCTCCCAGCCTTTTCTCCCCCCACTCTCTCCCTCTCTTCTTTAATCTTGCTTTCTATTTCCCTCTCCCCATCTCCTCCTTTCTCTTCCTTCCTCCATCATTCTTCTCCTGCGTTCTCTCTCTTTCCAATCTGTCCTCATTCTCCATCCCTCTTTATTTCACTCTCTTCCTCCCATTCCCCTCTCTGTTCTCTCTCAGCCTCTCTTTCTCTGTCTCCCTCTCCTCTCTCCGCCTCTCTCCCCTTTCTCTCTTTCTCCCCCCTCTCTGGTTTCTCTCCCTCCCTCTGTCTTCTCTCTCTTCCCTTCCTCTCTTCATTTCTTTTTTCTCCCTCCTCCCTCTTTTTACCCCTTTCTCTCTCCCATTCTGTCTCTCTTCTCCATCTCTCCTCATTCCTCCTCCCATTTTTCTTCTCTCTCTGTTTTACTCTCCCTCTCCTCTCTCCCTCCCTCTCTCTCCCTTTCTGTCACTCTTCCCCATCTCTCATTCTCCTTCCCAGCTTTCTTCTCTCACTCTTCCTGTCTCTCCCCCCTCTCCCACATCTCTCTCCCTCTCTTTCCTCTCATTCTTCCCTCCTTCTCTCTTCCTCTCTCCCTCCCATCTTTCTTATCCCTGTCTCTCCCTCCCTCTCCTTTCCCACCTTTCTCTCTCCCCCTCTCTCTCTCCTCTTTCTTCCCTCCCTCTCTCTCTTCCTTTCTCTCCCTCCCTCCCATTTTTCTTCTCTTTCTGTCTCTCCCTCTCCTCTCTATCTTTCTTCTCTCTCCTCTATCTTTTCCCTCCCTCTTTCTCTTCATCTCTCTCTCCCTCCCTCTGTCTTCTCTCTCTTCCCTTCCTCTCTTCATTTCTTTTTCTCCCTCCTCCCTCTTTTTACCCCTTTCTCTCTCCCATTCTGTCTCTCTTCTCCATCTCTCCTCATTCTCCCTCCCATCTTTCTTCTCTCTCTGTTTTACTCTCCCTCTCTCTCCCTCCCTCTCTCTCCCTTTCTGTCACTCTTCCCCATCTCTCATTCTCCTTCCCAGCTTTCTTCTCTCACTCTTCCTGTCTCTCCCTCCCTCTCCTCTCCCACCTCTCCCTCCCTCTCTTTCCTCGCTTTCTTCCCTCTCTCTCCCTCCCATCTTTCTTATTCCTGTCTCTTCCTGTCTCTCCCTCCCTCTCCTTTCCCACCGCCCCCCCCTCTTTCTTCCCTCACTCCCTCTCCTCTCTATCTTTCTTCTCTCTCCCCTTTCTCTTTCCTCTATCTTTTCCCTCCCTCTCTCTCTTCATCTCTCTCTCCCTCCCATCTTTCTTATCTCTCTCTCTTCCTATCTCTCCCTCTCTCTCATCTCTCTCTCTCTCTCCTTCCCCACGGTGCAGAAATGCCACTTTTCAAAAACAAACATCCCGGAGGTGCGTTTAGTTTTTGTCTCTTAAGCAAAGCGCTCTTCCTCAGCGCGTCAGATCACCGGCTTTTGGGAGAGGGGGACCGAGGGAGCGAGTGGGGACCATAAAAGACAAAGACGATGGATTTGATGGAGGGAGGGAGGAACACGCGCAGACGTATGTAGAATAATGGAAGAGCACTCGGGGCATGCGACCATCTGTTTATGGAGCTAACTCTCTCCCTCTCCCTGAAGGATGCGAACGGTTTGTCACGTTTTGGTTCCTTCAGAATGGTCCCTTGACAAAGCAACACATTGAACCATAGAGAAGTTGTGAAAACTCCCCAAAAATATGAGCAAACTCCTGTGTTAACTTATGGAAAGGAATAGAAATGGCCTGAATGAAAGAAGACGAATGGTTCTTAGACTTTTCATGCTAAGTTCAAGCTAAAACTGTGCTTCTCAAACTGGAGGTGGCCCAAATACTTTTCTATCTTTGTTCAACTTAAAAAGAATGTTTCTGGCCTTTTTTTTTCTGATTTGGATTTAATCTGGCTATAGGTTGGGTTCAAGTGACATCACGACACTCCAGAAACCCTGTGTAATAAAAGGAGCTGGAGGTCAGAGGTCAGAATTCCGTGGTAGAAGTTGCAGATTGCAGATTTGTTGACCTGGTGTATGGTTAATATCTCTGTAATGGCCGGGCCTATCGACATGAAACAAAAAAAAAAAAATACTATGGCGAAGAATGTGAACCCAATCCCAAACAAGTAATCAAAACTCAACATGTGTGTAACAAGTTCAAAAGCAGTGGATAACACATAGTTCTACAGACGAGTGGTCCCCAACCACCGGGCTGGGGACAGGTACCGGTCTGTTACTCATTTGTTACCGGGCCGTCCAAAAACAGTACATAATTTATCAGCGGCCAAATCTTCTTCGCCGTAACTTTCGTTCGTCCTTCATGACACGCTAATAAGCTTGTCCGTAGATATATACTGAAAATCCTGATAGGAACTCTCAACCGAAATCCATTTGATATAACGTCGAGTATATTATATCTGTGCTAGATCTGCTCTTGTTCTCCACGATGACGTATATAAGTATAACACATCAGACACATCGCCCACAAGTAGACGAAGCTCGTGACAATGAGCCAAAAACAAAAGTCTTTGGAGAGTTTTTTTTTTGCAAAGGGGAAAAGGCCAAACTGAGGAGCCAGAAGAGGAGCCTACGACCTCCAAGAAAAAATAGCTCAATTTAACAGACAACACAAGGAGTCCTACTTAAAATATGGGTTTGTCGCTACAGGTGACTCTCACACGCCAAGTCCGCTCTGTGTAATATGCGGGAAAAGCGAACGAGGCAATGAAACCTTCAACCTGCTTCGGCACATGGAGACTAAGCAACCGGGATTAAAAGATAAGCCTTTAGAGTTTTTTGTGAGTAAACCGGGCGAATTGAGCATGTCTGTACAACAAGAGGATCAGCTGTTGGAGATTGGTAAATGATGGTGGTCTTAAATGTATGTTTTAGACAGCATCTCTGCTCACATTCTGGATGGAAATCAAGCCAGAATATCCTGACATTGCCACAAGAAAACCTTTACTACCATTTCCAACATCCTATCTGTGTGAAACGGGCTTTTCTGCAGTGACAGCAACCAAGACAAAATTACGGAGCAGACTGGACATAAGAAACACACTACGGGTGGGAAAAGACGACCTCATCGCGAAGAAACAAGCGCAGGGCTCCCATTGATTCAGCGGTATAGTGAGTTGTATTTTTGATGCGCTTACCTTATTTTTGCCATATTTATCTGCCACACGCCGGTCCGTGAAAAGAAAACCTACATTATTCCGGTCCATGGTGCAAAAAAGGTTGGGGGACCCTGCTATAGACCCTTGCCCTCCATCTGCAATAATGATATCATCAAATTCTTTAACAAATAGTTGTCTTTATTTGATGGAGCCTGTGTAATCCTTCAGTCATCCAGGTATGATCCATAGTAAAAGAAAAATTCAATTCTGTCAACTGGACAAAAAGTTATTTTGACCGAAGACGTTTCGCTGCTCATCCAAACGGCTCCTTCAGTTCTGGTCAGTTATTTTGAGTGAAGATTGCTGGTGGACACTGCCACCAGCAATCTTCACTCAAAATAACTTTTTGTCCAGTTGACGGAATTGAATTTTTCTTTTACTATTTATCTGAAGGAGTTACTGCAGCACTATACTCCACCCAGAGCCCTCAGGTTTTCCAAAGCCAGGCTCAAGACATAAGGTGACAGAGCTTTTTCTGTGGTAGTGCCCAGACTATGGAACAGCGCCATCTGCCTGTCAGATCCTCTCAGTCTTGAAAGCAGTTTAAGACTAGATTAAAAGCCCACCTCTTCTCCCTGGCATTTAATTCTAGCTAAACAGTGACATACAGTACCTTGGTGTTTTATTGTTAATTTTCCTATGCATCGTGTTATTTGTGTGTTTTATTTTTTGTTGACTTTTATGTGAAGCACTTTGGTCAGCTGAAGTTGTTTTAAATGTGCTGTATAAATAAACTTGAACTGAATTGATCTGAAGTTATTAGGTGGAATCAATCCTGCCTGATTTACATTCAGAGGACATGAGGACTCAACGAGGGGAAAATGAGGACAAAGCCACCGCCAAAGAAGAGTAAGTGGCTGTAAACACAAACACACACATTTTTATGAGAATGAGAACGACCTGCACATGAATCAGGTTGAATATATATGGAAAAAAAACAGACAAAGAACTAATTTAAAGTATTTTGTCTGTAAAAAAAACTGACATTGCTGCTTGTGTTTAATTGAAATGCCCATTTATTATTTGTGTGCTGCTTGAGCCCCATCAGAAAATGTAAGAAAAGAGTGACAAAAATGAAAAAATGAGAGAGATATGAATGTTGGCATACCATAATACATGACCTTGAGACTTTGTAAAAGTGTAAGACATTCTGTGATTTGATTCTTTGTTTCTATTCTTGCTTTTTCAAATACCTCCATTTAGATACCTTTCACTTTGCTACATGATTCTATATATCTTACTTCATATGTTTGATGTCTTTTGTATGGATATAAAATGTAGAAAGTAGTACAAATAAAAGAAATAAAGGAAGGGGGGGCAGGGCATTGGCTGAGAGCTTGTTATTCACTCTCTGATGGACACGAGGGTTTGGTAGATTCAGGTTCCTTTTTATCTCCAGCTACATCTTTTCTCCAAAGGTCAGCCTGCTCCCAACATGGCCAATTGTGACCCACGTGTGGCTTGAACATAGAGTCACTGATAAATACAGTCTTTCAA
Source organism: Periophthalmus modestus (assembly GCA_019594935.1). Lineage (NCBI taxonomy): Eukaryota > Metazoa > Chordata > Actinopteri > Gobiiformes > Gobiidae > Periophthalmus > Periophthalmus modestus. The sequence goes on from JAIEZT010001368.1 coordinate 27,833,828, forward strand.
CCTTTCACTAAATCCACCTGTAGCTTCTCTGAGTGCTGTCCGCTCGTTCTACCTGTTATACGGTTATACACTTACATACATGCAATGATCCATAGCTATGAGACTGCAAAGCTACAGGATAACTAAGTGGAATTAATCAAAATTTCGATATCCATCCATCTTCTTCCACTTATTCAGGGCTGAGTCGTGGGGGCAGCAGTTCAAGCAGGGACTCCCAGACTTCCTTCACCCCAGACACATCCTCCAGCTCCTCCGGTGGGACCCCAAGGCATTCCCAGGCCAGCTGAGAGACATAGTTCCTCCAGCATGTCTTGGGTCTTCCCCCGGGGCCTCAAGGTGGTAAATGGTCACATTTTTGCATAGCGCTTCACCACCTTCAAGGCCCTCAAACCGCTTTACATCAAAGAACCGCTCACCAATTCACCAGCACATTCATACACAAGTGTACACAGACATCGGGGTGAGGTGGGTTAAGTGTCTTTCTCAAAGGACACAACAACAGCATCTATCTGTGAGAGCTGGAATTGCGCCGATAACTTGTGGGTCAGTGGATGTTACCGCTCAACCAATGATGTTTCTGTCAAAAGCGGGATGCAAACCACCAATCTTCCGATCAGTGGACAAACACTGTACCAAGTGAGCTACTGTCGCCCCTGTAGTTTGGAGCAGAGTTGAGACTTTGGAGGAAGAATGGACACAAAAGGCTAGGAAGGTGAAGTGTCTTGCCTAAGGAGACAACAACAGTATGCTCTAGAGTCACTGCATCCATCCAAGCGCTCATCAAGAACCAACCCTGCTCAGCTTCAGAGATTGGGCATTCTCGAAGTGATATTTGTAAAGGGTAGCCAAGATGACAGTCTCATCATCAATACCAAACTTCTTTTTTATGCATTTTGCTCTATTGTATTTCAAACTTTGCCTTTGTTTAGTCAAGCAAACTTGATGCCAGGTATTGTTTTCCATTATTACACCATCATCACATATTACGAAACTAAGATATCTCCCTTGTACGTGTAGTTATTTACTGACACCCAGCTTGCTTTAAAGTAGATAGATACAGTTACAAAATGGTCATTATGCACAGTTTGAGGAGCCTAATTGTTTCGCTGCAGTTGTCTATAAAGCACAAATAATACACTCACTTATCACAATGAGATGTTTCAAACCACCATCTCCGCCTGTGTACCTCTGCTCCCCACTCAGCACCGCAGACGCTTTAATGGAGAGCAATTATGGCTGCACAAACCCACACAAGCCCTAAATCGTCCCTGCGCCGACTGCACGAGACAGCAAATAATGTCAAATAACAATTAGAACAAACCGGTTTCGCAGATTCATGATGAAATATGGATGCGGGGACAACAGAGGAGGGGAGGGGGACAATGCAGTGAAAGCAGGGTGAGTTGTGGAGATTGTAAAACGGATTTCCTCACACGCCTCTTGGGTAGAGTCCAGGTGGCTGCTCATCTATAAAACATGCTCGTGGTGAACGCAGGTGTGCCAGATGTGCAGTTCAGATCAGGACAAAGTGATACAGTGATGTCATACAGGAAGAGTATTTAAATGACTGGAGATAAAGTGGGACTAAACACCTAAACTCCACCCAAAACTGTATTTCAAATAGAGCTGCTAAACTGGGCAGTGCCTGGAGGACTAAAGGGGGCAGTGAGGGGGGAGGAGGGCGGGGTCTGGAGGTATGAGGAACAGTGTTGATTTGTCTAACAGGTATCTACAATTCAAACTCCGCCCCTGCAGCCAGGTGTTTGTGATCAGAAACACTTGGCTGTAATCAGGGCAGTCCTGTGTGATGTCACCAATTACTTGAAATTGCCACATGTCCATATTTATACATTTTTGACCACAGCGCTCCTAATGTACCTGGTTTGCACAAAAATTGCCAAAAAAACAAACTAGGAACAGTAGACAATGCCAGTCAGTAGCCAAAAATAGTGTTTAGTTCCACTTTAATTTTGTCGACTGAAAGATTTTTGTCGTAATTCCTGTAAATAGAATAGATGACCTGAGAAAGATCCATTAATCAAAACAGTAGCTTAGTTGGTAGAGTGTTTTACCACTGATCCAAAGGTTTCTGGTTCAAATCCTGCTCTTGACATGAACATCATTCAAGCTCCCACAGACGAATGTTGTCGTTGTGTCCTTGGGCAACGCACCTTGTCCCCAGTGTCTGCATACACTGGCGTATGAATGTGTGTGAATGGGTGAGCGGTTCCTTCTTGTAAAGTGCTGTGAGTTCACAAACACACGCCAATCCATGTCGGCATGCCCCCGCTGGTGCCACAGAGTCCGACGGGTGGTCGGTGCTCCGATCACAGAGCAGCACTGAGGTTTCGCGTGGAAGCCAAAGGTGAAGCACTCAAGCAAACCAAAAACACAAATGGCGACACCAACAACCAACGTCGTTCAGCCTATTTTAGTGTCTATTTTGTCTATTTCAGAAGTTCTTTGAGCATTTGTGGACAGGGACGATGTCTGTGCTGTTCTCTCAACCTGATGTAACAAAAGTAAGATTTTTTGTTCTGCTGTTGTGACACTTCGACCAATCAGATTCAAATAATCGCCATGACATTCGGTGATTTCTCTTCGCTTTCAGATTGACAATTGTATTTGTTTAGTTTTATAGTTTTCGTCAATGTCATATTTTTGCTGGCTAAAGCTAAATAATTAAATGCATAGGAATTACAAGGACTATAGATATACATAGCAGGCAGTTTCAGTTAAAGTTGGTATTTTTGTTGAACTAAAAGAACTAATATGTTTGTCAAATGATAAAAAAAGAAAACATAAAAGAATGAAAAGAACATATGGAGTCTAGAAGATGGAAACAAACAAACAAAACAATCCAGGGAACAAATTACAGACTTATAGCATGATATTGTTGACTAAAACTAAAAAAGAATAAGCATCCAACTAGAGAAGCACTAAATAATCTATGGGCTCCAAAAAAGCGTGTGCTGAAATGGGTCAGTGGGAAATATGTTCCTCAAACTGTCGCTCCATATCCAGGTTGGGATCTTGGTCAGGAGTACCCAGCTGGAGGACTAACCAAAGGCGGCTGTTTTTGATTTATAGGAATCAGAGCCTCCACAGTAAACCCATCTGAACGAGGGCAAAGCATACAAACTCTGCATCTGACATTTTCATTATCAATGGGGCGCGACACAATTCCAACAAGACGAGAAGAGAGATTGGTTCCACAAGAGCAGACCAGATTTTCACCTAATAGTAAATAAATGATGCAATTCAATTTACAATTTACAGATTTTGAAGTAAATAAAGTTATGTGTTTGCATGTTAATCACAGCGTTTTAAACTGGCTTCTCAAATAGATTTTACTCACCAGCCTTGAAATGTCATGTATGCCATTTTTTTCCTGTGTGTTTGAGCCAAATTTGTCCCGTTACAGATATACTGTATAAGTAATCAAAATAAACCAGAACTTTCCGCACACAATTATAAAGCATAAGGAAGTTTGCAGTTAGCATGCTGGTTGTTAATAGCTTTACTGTGATGGCAAAACTGCCTTGGTCTCTGAAAGTTGCCTGTGTAAACCCTCAGTCGTCCAGGTCTGATCCATAGCAAGAGACGAAGTTTAAATCTGTCAACTGGACAAATCGTTGTAGGAGTTTAGATGTTTCGCTGCTCATCTTCAGTTCTGATCAGATTGCTGGTGGATTTACACCTGTCTGAAGGGAGGAGCTAACTACACTGGCACTGTAAAAATATATTGTCTCCAGTTTCAGCTGAAACTACCCTATTCAGCCCTTAACGACCCTGCGATTGTTCTCATTGTTCTGGGTCTGAGGATGGAGTTGTAAATGGGGGAGAGATTATGGCTCAGGCCTCTATTCCTGTTTAAGGAAGGATTGTCTTTCCTAACAAAAATAGCTTATTTAACTCCTCTCTCAAACCATTTCTTTTCTCTGGCTGAGATCTGTACCTCACTATCTTCAAAGGAGTGGTTAGTGGCTTTGAGATGGAGATGCACGGCGGACTGGGGTCCAGAGGAGCTCTCACACCGGTGTTGGTACATTGTTTTATGGAGTAGCTGTTTCTTTTCTCCAATGTAACACTCACTGCACTCTTCACTACACTGAATGGAGTAGACCACATTACTTAGTTTATGGCTCAGCGTTTTGTCCTTAGAGTGAACCAGTTTTTGTCGTAAAGTGTTTGTGGGTTTGAAAAAGACAGAAATCTCATACTGTGAAAATTTTCTGAAATTTTAGCTCCTCCTTTCAGATAGATATAAGGCAGCGTCCACCAACAATCTGATCAGAACTGAAGAAGCGGCTTAGATGAGCAGCCAAACGTCTTCACTCTTACAACGATTTATCCAGTTGACAGATTTAAACTTCGTCTTTTGCTATGTCTCAGAAAGTTGTGAAAAGAGCTTATAAACTCATCATGGTGAATAATTAGGATGCTCAAAATGGATAAGGTAATTGAGAAATAACTTTAGACCAAGTCAGTAAAACCAGGTACATTTTGTTAGAGCCAAATGTAAAATCACGGTTATTAAAAAAAAAAAATCTCACAAGATCATTCTGCACATGTGCTCAATCTTATGGCTTTTTACAGTTTTACAGAGAACAAAATCTTGTCCAATCCCTAATTTTCATGTTTTGAGGAAAGAATAGCACGTTGTCACATAATTATACACTCCACACAACAGCTTTAGTGATGACTTTCTCTTTGCCTTCATTGAAATGCTGTTCAAACACCCCACATAATCCATGACTGATGCCAACGCTTCTATGGAGAAACGCATTGGGCTCAGACATGTGATGTATGTTTATGAAGCCCACACAGATGGTGCGTTCAAGGCCCCATTGATTCTTTATGTTGTGACCTTGAAGTAAATGATGACTATAGGCGTGAAATCAGAATAAATTCTAAAGGATCGCCATCTCATTTTCATCTGGATATGATGTATTCATACTGTGAATTATAACAGAGGCCGTGAACTGGAAAATGCATTGGGTGAGTGGGAAAGAAAGTATAACGATCATTTCTGGGGCACAAAAGTGAAATATGGAATCCCTCATTTCTGAAGTTAAAACTTTAATAAATCAGGCTTAGAATTTGATATCAACCAATCCTTCTGTACAATGAATCAAAATCTTGTTAAGAGCAAGATTGGAAAGTTTGGTGTAGGCGCTACTTTAAAGCACCCATCTTTATTAGAGCTTTTTACACCAGTACAGAGCAGATTTGAAACCTCTCCCCCCTCCCCTTCAAATTACACTGAATCTAATGTGAATTTGAAGGATAAAACATTAAACAATGCAAGAAAAAGAAAGAAAGAGGTTATTTTAAAATGTATATCTGAAGGAGCAGTGCAAGAAACACAAATGTTTAAATCATTTCATATTGACGACATAAAGCTTTTGTCATTTTTGTCGCTTGTGGATTTACTCACAGTGGGAAGAGTATCCTAAACTTTTACTCAAGCAAGAGTACTGTTTCTTTAATAAAAATATGACTCAAGTAGGAGTAAAAGTACTCCCAGAAAACTACTTTGAAAAGCACAATTTCTTAAAAAAGTGACTAAGCAAATGTCACTGAGAACTACCCGCTTCTGAAGTTGAACAAAATGAAATGATAAAATGTGTGGACAATTTTGTTGTTTGAATGTCTCAAGCCAAAAAAAAACGTTTTAAAAGCTCTGAAATCTCCATCTTTTTTTTTTTTTTTTTTTTTTTTTTATAACAGCAAATCCAACCCATCAATAGTTTAGTTTTTCAGCATCTGCTTTTTAATGGACTTTAAAAGCCTAACTTTCAAAGATTCCCAACTAATATTCATTTTAAATTCTGATTTATTCTAAAGCCTGCCACACACTACAGGATTTTCCAGTCTTCAACAATTTTTAAACATGTGACAAAAAGCCACAGACACAAAGAGAATCGGATGAGATTTAAAAGCGAGACATGGCAGCGAAGAGACCGCACACCACAAGCTAAAAGTTGTGCATTACCTCTGTCAGCTGCTTCCTGTCTACAGTAAAACGACTCGCTTTGAGACTCTAAAGTGTTCAAAACATCACAGCATTGCACTTTTGCACTAAACTGTTATTTGGAAATGTGGTGCAATAGTTCAGATAAATGCTTTTAACGCACAGAGAGCTGGAGATAAACAACACAGGGAGTAGAATCACTATCGCTAATCTGCCGCAGCTCCACCCCGACCCTCGCTGCGTGGATATAAAAAAGACACAGGTGAGGATCTACTTGCCTTTTTACTTTTTAAACTGCTTTTGTGGACTGGGTGTCATTATTTGCAGAGGATACAGTCTAATGGATAAAATGGATGAGAATGCTGCAGTTTAACAACTTTACGAGAGGGAAGTAATAAAGTCGTCCTTAAATTATTTTTGCAATTTCCTGAGTTTGTATCTTTACGCCTCTGTGTTCATCACTCCGTCTGCCCGTCATGCTCTATTTTATTAGCGGTTGCCACGGTGATGTTTTGTGTTTACGAATTCACGACATGACAGAGCAGCTCAGAGTCACATACGAGGATCCGAAATCGGGGAGAAGCAAATCGGTTCCTAAATGGGACAAATGATCCTGGAGTGCGAGGCGGGCTTATGGGTAGTTTCTGTGTGTATTGTAAATTGTTTGAGTGCATATGCAGAGTACAGAAAAGACCTTGAACAATGAGGAAGAGAGGGACAGTTAATGAGGCCAAATTTGACTGAGTTTGCATATGGCCCCAGGCAAAGGCATTACGAGGTCCACGTCAGCACTCTCGCCAAAGACTCTGCCAAATGGAGAAGTCAACCTTAAGAAGGGACCGGGGTTAAGGACAAGTGCGATAAAATTTGCAAAGGGGAGTGATATTAAATGTGCACTTTTATCCGCTTTTCTCGATGGATGGCGCTGTACCAGGTTTTTACTGTTTTGAAATACCGAAGTAGTTCAGTAGTCTGCAGTAGTCCAAAGTTAAGTCAGTTTTGCAGTGATGATAAAGAACAACTAGCATGCCAATGAACACTTCCTGATTATCAGACAATATAGTGTTTGTAATGTAGCTAGTCCATTACATGGGCCTATCTTTGAGGCTATTAGAAAAAGGACAATACACACATACAAAGAAGTTTAAAATGTTTTATTGATGAAAGTGTTGTGTAGTGTTACATCTGTCGAGGTGTGGTTCGAGTAATCAGTAAAAATTCTGGCGAAGTGTGGTTCGGAGCGTGGTTTGATCATGTAAGCGATGGCGTTCGAACCTTCCTGAAGCACTGTACCACGTGACTGATTCAGGAAGTGGTTTGCTGGTTTGGTGCCTGAACCACGTGTCATTTGAAATATAAGACACAGCGAAACGCAATGGAGTCGACCAGACATCTTGTGTTTGTGTTTGGTTTTTATCTGTGCGAGTGTTTAAAAGATGGAACCAGTGACAAAAAGAAACTTTTCCCCTGTTAGGGAGTACTTTGACTCAATCACTCCCAACAAGGTTTGTCTTATATAGTAATTATAAAATTAGGGAGGCCACTGCAGGACTGGAGAAAGCAAAGAAATGTTTCCAGATGTATTCACACTGGCCTCATGTACCTTTGCACTCCAGCTTCATCTGTGCCTTGTGAGAGGATTTTTTTCCCAAAGCAGGAGAAATCCTCACAAAAAAGCGGAACCGCCTTAGTCCTGACTCTTTAAAGAAACTACTTTTTAAAAAAATTAAAACTAATGAAAAATATTGGGGTTTAATTCTGTTTATTTAATTAGAAGCACTACTACAAGTAACACAAGTGCCTTGCTTTTTGTAAAAATGTGTTTCACTGTGGTCCTATCTGGTTTTGAAGTACATTTGTTAAACTGATGGCACTGAGGTGGAAACTAGATTGTAGTACATTTTATTGACCTCTTGATGGTGCTATAGAGTAAATTAATCCTTATGAAGTGTCGATAGATGTGCCGGCACAGTTGGCTGAACGTATCGATGCTTCATGGGGCTTCTTCTCACCATCACTAGTGTTGTGTATCAGCTAATTGATTATAATTGAATTGTTGGAAATTTTAACTTACCCATGTTCTCTGCCTTAGGTGTTCCGGCTAAAAGTGTCCCCAGGGAGCTGGAGTACCTTAAGAAGGTTCCGGGGCAGACAACTGTGTGCTAATAAGGCGAGGTGTCAAATGTTTTAGATTTTTGTGTATCAAATTGGTTTTCACTGTTAAAACCAGCCAACCAACTTAATTGAATAAATTGTACACAGTTTGGTTAGAGCTAACTTTTAGTAATATTATAGGATGTGGGTAAACTTGCCTGTACTGCAGAGTGAGCTCTATAAAGGAGCAAAACTCCAATCTGCCACAGTAAAGGGGGCTGTGTGTACAGGAGGAACTGCCATTCTGATTTTTAAAAATTTGTCCTGTTTCTGTAAATATTTTTGGTGTCAGAATAATTGCACTTGGGTCTGCACTGGACAAACTGTCTCAGCTCTGCTCTGTTCCTCATTGAACCGCTAAGGTTGCTATCCGGGCTATTACAGTGTTTTACAATTAGATGCAGACAGCTGACTTATTTTGACCTCAAAAGCTGCTTATACAACAGATATTTTGCTCAAACATATGGGAAAAATGCCTTTAGGTATATAGTATTACAAATAAATACAAAGTTGAAAGTAAGTACAGAGCAGGGGGCGGAGATAGGGGGTAGGTGAAAACAGAAATGTCGCTAATGCAGAACAATACAAGATTACTCAAACATGCATGAATTAATTAAAATACAGTTTTGGGTAAGATAAAAATGAGGGAGCACATGGTTAAGAGCTAATACAATCAGTTTTATATAATGTGTCAACTTTAAACTTATATATTTGCTATTTTGGGTGTTTTTATGGCTAAAAAAATACATTAAAAACTTTCAATATATTTTTGCTTCCAGTTTGGTTGCCTCTCCACAGATCTGAACTGTAACTTACCCTGGTTTCGCTTTTTCTCTCCATACAGGGCTGAAATATAAACAGGTAAACTGCATTATATAAGCAGCAATTACATTTAGATTCCTGGGGTATTTTGCACCATTATACTTTCCATATTTTTATAAACACAGTATTTTCCTGTATAAACAAACCCGAGTCATTATCTAAATACATTATCTCTGCTACAGCCTCAGCTCGGACTGTGCACTCCTCTCATCCCATCCTCTCCTCCTTCACGTGAGCACCTCTTCTCCTTTTCTCTCCTCCCCTCCCCCTATCCCCTTCTTCACCTCCCCCCTTCTCCTCCATGCCTCCTCTCCCTCTGTCCACTCCTCCTTTCCACCTCTCCCCCTGCCCTCCTCCTCTGCTCCTCCTCCCCACCTCTTCTCTCTCCCTCTCCATTTCTCCTCTCTCCTCTCCGCTCCACCTCTCCTCTCTTCTGCACTCCTCCTCTCCCGTCTCAACCTCTCCTCCTCTCCTCCTCTCCACCTCCTCCTCTCCTCCCCCCCTCTCTCCCCTCCCCTCTCCCCCCCCCCCCTCTCCTCTTCCCTCTCCACCTCTCCTCCTTCCTCTGCTCCTCCCTCCCTCTCTCTCCTCCTCTCCCTCTCTCCCTCTCCCGTCTCCCCCGCTCAACCTCTCCTCTGTTCCTCCTCCACCTCCCTCTCCCTCCTTCCTCTCCCCCCCTCCTCCTCTCCACCTCCTCCTCTCTCCCCCTCCTCTCCACCTCTCCCCTCCCTCCTCCCCTCCCCCCCCCTCCCTTCTCCTCTTCCCTCTTCTCCACCTCTCCTCCTCTTCTCTCTCTCTCCTCTCTCCTCTCCTCTCTCCTCCTCTGTTCCCTCCTCTCCCCCTCTCCTTCTCTTCTGAACCTCTCTCTCCTCCTCTCCACCTCTCCTGCTTCCTCTGCTCCTCCTCTCCTCTTCCCTCTCCTCTATTCCTCCTCTCCACCTCTCCTCTCCCCTCTCCACCTCTCCTCCTCTCACCTATTCCTCCCCTCCACCTCTCCTCTCTCCTTTACTCCTCCTCTCCTCTACTTCTCCTCTCTTCTCTCCTCTCCTCTCTCTCCTCTCCACCTCTCCTCCCTCCTCCCTCTTCTCCGCCTCTCTGCCTCTCCTCTCTCCTCTCCTCCTCTCCTCCTCTCTTCCTCTTCTCCTCTCCACCTCTCCTCTCCCCTCTCCACCTCTCCTCCCTCCTCTGCTCCTCCTCTCCACCTCTACCCTCTCCTCTACTCTGCTCCTCCTCTCCACCTCTCCTCTCCTCCTCTTCTCCTCCTCTTCTCTCCCTTCTCCACCTTTCCTCCCTCCTCTGCTCCTCCTCTCCACCTCTACCCTCCCCTCTGCTCTGCTCCTCCTCTCCTCTCCACCTCTCTCCTCCTCCCTCTCTCTCCTCCTCTCCGCTGCTACTATCCGGTCCCATTTGTGTCAACAGAGATGGGAGCAAACGTAGCTAATTAGCGCCTGCCAACTGCTTCTGCAACACAATCCCAAAAGGTGTTGAAATTCGTCAGAATCACTGCCGCTGATGTATGTTGGGATAAAATATAAGCTTTTCTAATTATCTTGGCAGGAAAGTGCACAAAACATGTTCAATTATAGGCTCGAGTGATCACAGTGAGGCCGTCTTGGGTTTTGAATGTGAATGTGTAAGCAAGTTTCCATTTGATTGTGTCCGTCCAGCGAGCGGAGAGTTAATTATAAGGGTGAGTGTACATCAGAGAATGGCCTTGTTCATAAATGTCTGCAATGTCAAAGGAGCAAGTGCTAATTGTTTCATTATCACCTAGTCATTTGCTCAATCCTCCATCTTGGAACTTGTCATCAGGAAATGTTGCAAACTGCATGAGAGACAGTGTGAGCTGTGGCATTAAAGGCGCTGCACCGAGGCCTGTCACGATAATTACTATCGACCTATCGTTCATTATATGAAAGCTGGAACAATGTTTTTTGGGGGGATCATTTATCATATTAATCGTGTGTACTTTTTCTTTGCAGTAGTGGGAAATTTTTGGTTACTTTTTGGCAATACGATCAGATTTAAACTCAGTACAGATGCATTTTTATTATTATTATTTACAATATTGTAGATTTAGAATTTTTTGTGTGGTTTAAATCCACTATTGAGTTATTGCTGTGTCAAGGACATAATTTAGTTTCAGTGTTATTGTTTATCATCTCTATATATCGTATGTACATATACTTAACCCCAGCTAAATTAATTCAATAAACAAGTTTAACCAATACTCAAGTGTGTGTTTTAATGACAAGATGTATTTATTTATTTATTCTTACGGAGACGGAGACTGACTTGCTGCATTAGAAGGTGACTTATCTATTTATGAATTTATTGTGAAAGTGAAACTGTTTATGCATACTGTAGAATGCATTTAATATTAGACATTACGTTCAAAATGGATGAAAAGAAAAAAAAAAAAAAAAAGAAGGGTGCAGACAACTGAAGCAGAGACAAAAACTGTGCTGGTGTTTCCTACTGGCCACTGAACTAACTCGATCTAAACTACAGACTATAATTATAATTGTATGTATTGCATTTATTGTAATTATTGCATTTATTTATTTATTGTAATTATTGCATTTATGTATTTATTTATTTATTTATTTAATTGTTTATTTTTTTTTATTTATTTATGTATTTATTTATTTATTGATATATATATTTTTTATTACAATAAATTAATTGGCAACTTTTTATTTTTTATTTTTATTCATTTATTATTATATTATTATTTTTTTTAACTTTCAATAACTTTACACCTTGCGCCCCTCTGGCTGGTCTCAGGGCCTGAGTTACAGTCAGCGTTCACACAGCGGTGACCCTAACATAAGCAGAAAGTGTAGCATGACTGATCACAACTATAAACACGCTCCACTGCCACTATATTTTTTTTCTGCCAATATTTATTTTTACTGGTAAATGTTTTATGTCCAAATTCACCAGAGAAATCTTACCAGCAGACCGCAGCCCAAATAAAAAACGATTTTAAATAATTCACCAGCTTCCCTCTTGGTGACCACGGGCAGCAGCTATAACTCAAATCTGAACTTTCCACAAAGCTTCAGCTGTGAGCCGCAAACCCCAGGGCTCTTTCACAGTAAAACATGTCCTGTCTGCGCTTGGCCTTTTACTTTGAAGGATTGGGCGTTCATTCTGTATTTTTGCCTATACTTTTTCCTCTCTCGCTCCTCAAAACCATTTTTATCTGTGTCTTTGGAGCAGGTCTTAAGTTCTAAGCTGCTGTTGGTCGGCAGCCAGTGAGCTCTGAGTGGAGTCTTGTTAGAATTATTCCCTCCTCGGAGTGTTTAAATGTGAGGAGGAGGAGAGAAAGGCTGGAGAAAGAGGGGGGGATGGAGGGAGAGGGGGAAAGAGGAGATGGAGAAAGAGAGAGAGAGAGAAGGGAGGAGGGAGGGGGGGGAGGGGGAGGGGAAAGAGAGACAAAGGAGTAAGTAGGGAGCCAGTGTGAGCGGAGTCTTGTTAGAATGATTCTCTCTTTGGAGTGTTTAAATGTGAGAAGAAGAAAGAGAGACAGAGAGAGGAGTAATGGAGAGAGGTAGAGGGTGAGAGCGGGGTGGGAGAGAGAGAGAAAAATAAAGGATAAAGGAGTGAGTAGGGAACAAGTGAGCGCTGTGTGAGCGAGACTTGTTTGAATTATTCCCTCCTTGGAGTGTTTAAATGTGAGGAGGAAAGAGGGAGAGAGAGAGAGGAGGGATGAAGGGAGAAAGTGAGAGAGGTGTGGGAGAGAGAGCAAGGATGGAGGGAGAGGGTGAGAGAGACTTTGAGAGAGAAAGAGAAGAGGGAGGGAGTGCGGAGGGAGTGAATGAGAAGAGGGTGTGGGAGAGACAGAGACAGAGTGAGGGGTGAGAGAGAGAGGAGGGGGGGAAGGATGGAGAGAGGGAAAGGGTGAAAGAGGGGTTTAGAGAGAGTGAAGAGGGATAGAGGAAGAGGAGACAGAGAGAAATGATGGCGGGAGAAGGTGTGAGAGGTGTGGAAGAAAGAGAGAGGAGTCATGGAGGGAGAGGGTAAGAGAGAGTTTGGAGAGAGAGAAAGAGAAGAGAGAAGGAGGACAAGAGGTGTGCGAGAGATAGAGACAGAGAGAAAGCGAGAGGAAGGATGGAGTGAGAGGAGAGAGAGGATAGAGGAGTAGGGAGCCAGTGAGCTCTGAGATGAAGCTTGTAATTATTCCCTCCTTGAAGTGTTTAAACGTGAGGATGAGAGAGGAGGGATAGAGGGAGAGGGTGAGTGAGGGGTGGGAGAGAGAGTTAAGAGAGATAAAGGAATAGAAAGGTGTGGAAGAGAGAGAGAGACAGGGAGGGATAAGGGGGTGAGAGAGGAGCGGGAGACAGAGAGGAAGGATGGAGGGAGATGTTGAGAAAGAGGTTGAAGATAGAGAGAGAGGGAGAGAGAGAAAAGAGGGAGAGCAGAGGGAGTGGGTGAAAGGGGTGTTTTAGAGAGAGAGATAGAGAGAAAGTGAGAGGAAGGATGGATTGAGAAGAGAGAGAGGATAGAGGAGTAGGGAACCAGCGAGCTCTGAGCTAAAGCTTGTAATTATTCCCTCCTTGAAGTGTTTAAATGAGGAGAGAGAGAGAGGGAAAAAAACGAGGGATGGGAGAGAGAGGGAGAGATCCTTTCTCTCCCTCAAGGTCTAGAAGAGAGAGAGGTGGAAGGAGGATGGATGGATAGATTGATGGAGGGGGGAGGGAGAGAGTAAGAAGGGGTGGAAAAGGAGAGAAAGGGAAGAGAGCAAATATAGGAGAAAGAGCAAAAGGAGGAGAAATTGGGTTAGAAAGAGAAAAGGGAGCAAACAGGAGATGAAAGAGAGAATACAGGAGTTATGAGAGAGAGACGAGATGAAAGGATAAAGGAGGATAGTGAGAAAAGAGCGATAATACAGAGAGGGGGAGAGAGAAAGAGAGAGAAAGAAAGAGAGAGAGAGGAGGGAGAGAAGACAGCCAATAATCTCTTTGCAGGGAGTCTTGTTAGTAGAGTTATTCCCAGTTTGGAGTGTTTTAATGTGAGGAGGAGAAAGAAAAAGAGAGAGAGGAGGAGGGAGGGAGAAAGTGAGAAGGGGAGGAAGGGAAGAGAGGAGGAGAGAAGGGGTGGGTGCTGAAAGAGAGAAAGAAAACAGAAAAAGAGAGAATATAGAGGGAAAGAGAGGAGTAGATGAGAGAGAGGGCATAAAGAAAAAGAGAGAGGAGTTGACACAGGAGAGTGAGGAAGAGGAAGTGTGTGGAAAGGAAGGAAGGAAGGAAGGAAGGAAGGAATGAAGGAAGGAAGGAGAGAGAGAGGATAGAGATGAGTATGAGACTGGTGTTGGCAGCCAGTGAGCTCTGAGCTGAGGCTTGTTAGAGGAGTGTTTAAATATGAGGAGAGAGAGGGCCAGAGAGAGAGAGAGAGAGGGAGAGAGAGAGATGAGGGAAGGAGGGAGAGATGGAGGGAGGGTGGAAGAGAGACAGAGAGAGGATAGAGGAGTAGGTTGGCAGCCAGAGAGCTATGTTTGGAGGCTTGTTAGAATGATTCCTTCCTTGGAGTGTTTAAATGTGAGGAAGAGAGAAAGAGAAAGAGGAGGGGGATTGAGGGAGGAAGAACGATAGAGGGGAGAAGGGAGCAAAGGGATGGAGAGACAATATAGGAGGTATAGAAGAGAGAGGGAGGAGGATAGAGGAGTAGATGGGCAGCCAGTGAGCCATTACCTGTGGCTTGAGTTACTCCCTCCTTGGAGAATTTAATGTAAGGAGGAGAGAGGGAGGAAGGATGGATGGAGGGGGGGAGGAGAAAGGGGAGGGGCGGAAGAGGAGAGAAAGGAGGGAAGAGTGAGAGGAGGAGAAATGGAAGAGATCAGGTATAGGGGAGAGAAGAGAAAGGGGTGAAGAAAGAGAGAGAAAGGAGGAAGGGGTGGAGAACGGGATGGAGAAAGAAAAGGGATCAAATTGAGAGAGGGAAAGAGAGAGAAGATAGGCTAGGGAGAGTAAAAAATGGTAAGAAGACAGGAGGAAGGAAAGAAAGAGGATGGACAGATAGAGAACTAGGAAGAGATGTTTAAATGTGAGGAGAAGAGAGAGAGGAAGAGGAGGGAACGGTGGAAGAAAAGAGAGTAGAGGTAGAATAAAAGAAGAGAAAAGCGAGCAATGGGAAGTATAGAAGAGAGAGAGGGGGTGGGAGGAGGGAGAGAAGAGAGGATGATGAAGGAGTAGGAAGAGGGGGCAAAAGGAAATGAAGAGAGAGGAGTTGACTGAGAAGATTAGGAAGGGAGAGTGTGAAGGAGAGAGAGAACGAGAGAGGAGAAATAGGATGCAGGACGTGTAGAAGGAAGGAAGTAAAGAAGAATGGAGAGAACTAATGAATGGAGAGAGAGAGAGTTCAATTCAATTCAGTTCAATTTATTTTTGTAGTCATTATTTTTATTAAGTTTTTTGGTCTGACACCTGAAATAGTGTTTTGATCATGTGGCTTATTGTTCTTTTTAGAAGGAGGGACACGCACAGTCTCTATCTGCTCTGAGTCTGAACTCTTGGTTTGTGACAGTGCGGGCGAGAGATCAGCGACAGTAACAGAGCAGCGACTCACTCCGCTGCTCTGCGCCCGGGGCTCATCTTTGGCTTGTCACGCCAGGCTGTTGGTCAGGTTCTGAATTAGAGGAGATGTACCAGCCGAAGTCGGGTGGATGCCATCCCTGCGTATGAGCCCGGGCTTCCCCCAGAACGCGCTAAAGTTATCTACAAACACTACGTTGTTTTGAGGGCACCAATTTGATAACCAGCAGTTAAAGGAGAAAGATCGGCTGAACATTTCTGAGTTGGTCCAGTTGGGGAGGGGGCCAGAAAACACTACAGTATCTGCCATAGACTTAGCCAAATCACACACAGCTCCTACCTGCAGTTTGAGCACACCTCGGACTGTTTGCGCCGGGTGTCGTTGCCGCCACCGTGGATCACAATTCGGCGGTACCTATTTTACTCTACTTTAAAAGTCTGAGCTTATCTTCGAGGTCCCCCATTCTGGCCAGTCACTACTGGCAGCTGTCACTAACTATTTAACGTGGGAGGAGGGGAGAGAAGAGAGGATGATGAAGGAGTAGGAAGAGGGGGCAAAAGGAAATGAAAGAGAGAGGAGTTGACTGAGAAGATTAGGAAGGGAGAGTGTGAAGGAGAGAGGGCGCGTCTATCGCTAAGGACGTGTAGAAGGAACCTATTACAGAAGGGGAGGAGGGAAACTAATGAATGGAGAGAGAGAGAGTTCAATTCAATTCTGTTCAATTTATTAAGTTTTTTGGGTCTGACACCAAAGTGTTTTGATCATGTGGCTGGCAGGCGAGCCATTTGTGACAGTGGCGGGCGAGAGACTCGGCTTAGGGCAGCTCACAGAGTAACAGAGCAGCGACTCACTCTGCGCCCGGGGCTCATCTTTGGCTTGTCACGCCAGGCTGTTGGTCAACTAATTAGAGGAGATGGTACCCGAAGTCGGGTGGATGCCATCCTGCGTATGAGCCCGGGCTTTTGCGCTAAAGTTATCTACAAACACTACGTTGTTTTGAGGGCACCAGTTTGATAAAGGAGAAAGATCGGCTGAACATTTCTGAGTTGGGGCAGAAGACACTACAGTATCTGCCATAGACTTAGCCAAATCACACACAGCTCCTCCCTGCAGTTTGAGCACCTCGGACTGTTTGCGCCGGGGTCTGTTGTCGTTGCCGCCACCGTGGGATCACAGTTCGGCAGTACCTATTTCTACTACTTTTTAAAAGCTGAGCTTACCTTCGAGGTCAATTCTGGCCCCCGGATAAACCACTCGGCTCCAGCGCACGTCTCTAACTATAGAAACTACCAATAACTTAAGTGTCACGTGTCCATTTGGCGGGCACGTGATCGCTAAGGGGGGCAAACCTATTACAGACGGGGAGCTCATGGTGCACTAAGTTTTTGCGTTTACAAATTGATCCTGGTCTGGCGGGACGTGCTGGGGGGCTATTCTCACTAGCTGTCCTAGCGCTGACGCGGTCCGCAGTCCCTGCTACTATCTGGCTATAGCTAGGCTTTAGCGCCTCCAATGAGCGGAACCGCGTTTCTAACTCTGTAACCCTGGCCTCCAGAGCTGCCAGTACACTACACTTCACACAACTATCCCTATCGTCAGTGAAGGAACCAGGGTTCTGACTCCACATATGACACGTTGAGCAGGACAGTGCGAAAGAAGCGGAGGAGGGTCCAGCCATGATGCTAGTCGGCTCGGCTAGATCAGGCTGAGGTTAGTGAAAAGGGCTTTTAATCCGTGGAATACTAAGCGGTTGGGAGCTGAATAGGGCTCCGAGGCTTTAAGTGAGTAACTAGATGCCAATTGTATGTAAGGGAGTTAGAAAAGTGTTTAATTAATTCGTGGATTAGCAATAACAGACGAGAGACAGGCGGCAACAGGTAGCAACACAACTCGCAAACAGAATACACTCACCAGGAAGTGACGTCACAGGAACAGACCCTGGTGCAGTGACACCTGGGATGAAGAAGAGCAGGAGATGAGTATGAGTCTGGTGTTGGCAGCCAGTGAGCTCTGAGCTGAGGCTTGTTAGAGGACGTGGGTGTGGAGAAAGAGAGAGAGAGAAAGGGGGAGTGATGGAGTGGTGGGAGAGTGGGGTGAAAGAGGTAAACAGAGTGAGAGAGGATATAGAGAAAGAGAGGGAGTAGGGAGGGAAAGGATGTGGGGGGGTGAGGGAGGAGTGAGATGAGGAGGAAGGTAAGAGAGGAGGGGACAGAGGGGTGGGTGGAGAGAGAAAAGGAGCAAAGGAAGGGAAAACGAGGGTAATGGAAAAGAGTGAGAGGGAAAAAGAGGGAGAGGAGGGAGGGATGGACCAATAAGGGAGAGAGTAAGAGGGGTGGGTGAGAGAGAGAAAAATGAGGATAAAAAAGTGGAGTTACAGAAGGAGAAATGGAAGAGCGGATGGAGAGAAAATAGGAGGTATAGGAGAGTGAGGAGGAGGAAGAGAGAAGATGAAGAACATGGACGCTTGTTATTTCCTCCTTGGAGAGATTTAATGCGAGGAGGAAAGAGAGGAGGAGAGAGGGAGTGAGAGGAAGGGATAGAAGAGAGGAGAATATGAGGTAAAAAGAGTGAGGAGGTAGGAGAGAAGGACAGAGGGAAGAAAGAAGAAAAGAGAAGGAAAGAGACAATAAAGGAGGTATAGAAGAGAGAGTGAAGATAGGATGCATGAGGAAAGTGCATGGGAGGAAGGAGAGAACTAATGGATGGAGAGAGAGAGAGAGAGAAAGAGTGAGATAAGGCTTGTTAGAGGAGTGTTTAAATGTGAGGAAGAGAGAGAGGGGGCATGAGGGAGAGGGGGGCAAAGGGAGCAAAGGAAGAGAGCAGAGAAGGATAAAAAAAATGAGAGAGATATGTTGGAGGAGAGAGAGAGAGTGCAAGAGGAGGCTGAAGCGAGGGACTTGAGAGGAGAGACAAGGAGGAGGGAGAGAGAGAAGGATATGGGGAACTCAAATAAGAGATTGAGGGAGTGTTGGGAGAATGGAGGTGAAAGAGGTGAACAGAGAGTGAGAGATGATGCAGACTGAGAGAGAGAGAGAGAGAGAGAAGGGGGAAGACAAAGGAGAAGAGAGGAAAGAGGAGGGAGAGAGGGAGGGGGAGAGAACAGAGGAAATAGAAGAAGAAAGATGAGAGAAGGGAGAGAGAGATGGGGGAGGCAAGAAAGTAGAGAAGACGAAAGAGGAGAGAGAGGAAGAGACAGAGAGGAGACAAAGGAGAGGAGAGGGAAGAGGGGAGAGAGAGAGAGGGAGGGGGAGAGAACAGAGGAAATAGAAGAAGAAAGATGAGAGAGGGGAGAGGGGAGAGAGAGAGGTGGGAGGCAACAAAGTAGAGGAGACGAAAGAGGAGAGAGAGGAAGAGACAGAGAGGAGACAAAGGAGAGGAGAGGAAAGAGGAGAGAGGGACGGAAAGAGGAGACAGGGAGGGAAAGAGAGAGGGGAAGAGGAGACAAAGTAGAGAACAGGAAAGAGGAGATAGAGAGGGAGAGAGGGAGAGGAGACAAATGAGAGAAGAGAAGAGAGAGGGAGATAGCGAAGACAGAGGAAAAGAGAGAAGAGAGAGATAGAGTGATGGAGAGACAGATGAGACTAAGGAGAGGAAGGAGAAAGGGAAAGAGAAAGAGAGGGGAGACTGAGGGCAGAGATCCAGAGAAATGTGATACACTGCCTCATATAGAAAGTCTCAGTGCAGAACCCATTAGACCTTCTGGAGGCGGGATTTGCATAAAAGGTAAAACGCTGATACTTCACATTCTGGCCCTGAAAATGAGTCACTTAAAAGTTACAGGAAGGGTTTCCAATGGCAACGATTTTCAACTGGTGGGTCAGGGGTCAAGAGGGAGTTTTGGGTGGGCCAGTTTAAATATGCTTTTTTATTCCTCATCCTCCAAGCTACAGTGATCCCAGAACAGGGAGATCACACAAATCAAATGTGAACACAGCCTTTGTAGACATTTAAAGTGCACTATGGAACTTTTATTTTTTATTTTTTTTACCACCAGCTTGTCTCTATGGAAACGTTACTGCCTGAAATGTTTAAAAGTATAGTATTAAACTTTCCTGGGATTCAGAATACACACTTATCCAAAGATTTGAGTCTGGTCACCGGATGAGTCTGCCCAAGTTCAGATGGGAGTGATTGACAGGTGGATGAGCCAATCAGAGACAAGCATGGCATGTCTGTATCAAAAGAAATACGACTTTGTACGATGAAAAATGAAAGGAAAACATATCACGGGACTGAAAAACATTGCGGATTTCTGCAGAATCAGTGAGCGAAGCTGAGGTGAGAGAAGTTTGATCATGTTGAAAATTATGACTGACCAATGAGCAGCGGTGAAACAAAGTAAAAGTAGTAAAGTACAGTACTTAAGTATAAATTTTGGTTATCCGTAATTTACTTAAGTACATTTTAAAGCGGATACTGTTTACTTTTATTTTACTGTTTGCTTTTATTTAACTTTTAACTTTTATTTTAATACATTTATTTAATTTTTTTTACATTTTTACATTAACAAAATGTATCTGTACTTTGACCTGGTGAAAACTAGTGTGTTTTTTACACTTTCATAACTTGAGCAAACAAAAATATACTCACAAAAACAGCTTGAAAAAAAAATAAAAATAAAAAATAAATAAATACATTCAATGTTTTCTCCGACAAACAAAAAAAAATTCTGCACAAATCTGTATCAAAATCATTGCATTTGAAGTCTTAGTACATCTCAAAATCCACAAGAAATACTTTTATGTTTTACTTTTTAAGTAAATTTTAAGCAGGTACTTTAATGCTTTTACTTAAGTAGATTTTTTTCATGTGATACTTTTCCTTTAACTCAAGTATTTTTTTGGTATCTGTACTTTCACTCAAGTAACAAAATGGAGTACTTCTTCCATCACAGCAAATGATCTCCTTCAGTTCACACGTGTCACAGAAATAATAAATCTGACTGGACGGTTACGTTTGGTCCGGGCTGGAGGTGTGAGGACCTGGTATCGTTCTGGACTTGGCAAGATAATCATTACATGTATTGAGCTTTTATTTAGTTACAGCTTATTGTTCCAAATCCTGTGTAACTCATGTGAATATCTCGATATAAAACCACTAAAGCCCAGAGTTTTGTTCATTTGTCCTCAGTTCCCCTGTCTCTCAGAGTGTCACATTATAACCCTTATTTCACTGAGTGCCATTATGTTGGGTCACACAAAGTACAGCTCTTACATGAGTCCTTCTTTAGTGCGTTCTTACAAATCACTCTAAACCCAAGGCTTAATGACTCATTCTTTGTCTGCCAGTTCTTATATACATACAATGAGTATCCCTCTGCACCTGATCAAATCCACAGAATAGGTTAGGCAGATACCACGTGAAAGAGACCTTGAGATGTCTTTTGTATTAAGCTATTGAATACAAGAATCTGCTTCCTATTGTTTCAGTGGAAATGCTCATCAATGTGTCATTGTTTTTCTATGCAGTAAGGATGTTATGAACTGATAAAGATCTGGTACACTGTTGTTCCTCCATCTTGGATACGTATGGAGGAGATGAGGTAAGTGTTGAATGGAAATAAACTAGTATAATTAGCACTGGAAACATACTTGGTGTATAATATAATATATACATAATATATAATAGATATATATGCTATAATTGCTTCAGATACACAAACAGTACTTTTTACTCACTGTTTATAATGTGTGCGTACAAGAGTGAACGATTTGGTCATATTTCAGTACTAGACATATCGCGCACCATTTATTTCCTGTAAACCGCATCTTGATTAAGATTATTACTTCCATTGTAATTGTTGACTGAAACGACAAGATCATGGATATATGCGGCGAAAATGGGCTTGTTCCGCAGGGTGGTTGGGCGCTCCCTTAGAGATAGGGTGAGGGTCAGGTGAGGAGCTCAGAGGAGTTGCTGTCCCACTGGGGGAGAAGCCAGCTGGGGTGACCCAGGACACTGTTCAGGAGGAACTGGGGATGTGTTCCGGGCTGGCCTGGGAACGCCTTGGGGACTCACTGGAGGAGCTGGAGGACATGTCTCCCGGCTGAGGGAAGCCCAGGAGTCCCTGCTCAGACTGCTGCCCCCACGACCCGGTCCCAGATAAGAGGAAGAAAAATGGGAGTGTATGCTCATCCACTGTATATTTTGAGCAAAAAACACTTGGATTTGAACAAATGTTAGTAATATAAGTTTAATGCCATACTGTGGAACATTCCAGGTAAAACATTTGTCATGGCCATGTCAGCATTAACCTCACCAGAAAAAAATTATATAGTTAAATTTACACAATAAAAATCACAGTTGTGAGTGAAACTGTTATTAAATGACATGAACATTTTGAATCTTGAGCTTCTTGTTTATTCTCTGTTTTTCAGTGTAATAAAAACATCCATTTGAAAAAAAAAATCATGCTTTACTGAAGTCTATTTTTTTTGGCAAAACTGTTACATATACTATGGCTTTAATTACTATTTCTTAACATCCATAAATGCCTTTAGTTCTTTTCATTGTTCAGTCATATTAAATAGAGCTTCTAAATCAGGTTTTTGGAGCTTTCCGCCATGCTATCACATTGTCCCCTTATCAAAAACATGCAAACACAAATGGTTTAATGTCATCCATGCATGTTTGAGTGATCTAGTGATCTTTCCCAAGCACTATTCAAACCCTCATTATGGTTAGCTGTAAGATTTGTCCAAGGCTCCGCCCACAAGCCTACATCACTGTCGAGATCCCAGTCTGCCCCGTGTTTTTGTGATGTCTTTCCCCCTCCCTTCTGTGTCTGAGCCTGGAGATGGGCGGAGTTTCTGGTACCTATCACTACACACCTGCAACCCATCAACAATCAAGCACCACCGGGGTTGCCAGATCGTCCGTGTATCCCCCCGTGGTGCAGTTCAGCTTGGCTCAGTCTAGTTTTGTGATCTCCCCATGGTTGTTTTTTGTTTTTCAGCTTGGCTCCCTAGAACTACTTTTTTGTCAGTCTCTGACCCTCTGCACGAGCTGGTACGTTTTTTTTGTTAACACCATCCCCGCCTACGACCTGCTCGAAGACATCGCTGTCAACCATCTGCTCCGTCAACCTACATTTACGTTTTTGTAAATAAACTTTGTTCAGTCGCTTACCCTGGGTCTGAATCTTTGGTCCGCCCAGACATTACGACAGTCGCCCATGGTCCCACGCAACAATTCTCCATAAATATACAAAAGCATGATATAAAACAGTACACTACAGCTTTACAAACCTGATGTGATGTACAGTAGTTTCCTTAGTGAACTGCACACCGATTGTAATGTGATACCGCTCTGAACGGATGGTGACTTTTGGCTCAGTGCGTCAAAAATCAAAGTCAAATTTATAATATTGTTATAATGATGTTAATATGTTGTTTTTGGTGATTTTTTAGCATTTTCAAAACAATAAAAAAGTAACATGGTGACCGAAATATAGTATGTTATGTGTTAGGAATAAATATCACATAGAAGTACATTTAATGGTTTTTATTTGTCATAAAATGTGAAATCGTTGTAGCTTCCTATGTGCATTATAGGAACTTCATGCTATCAAAAAACAAAGTGAGTGTTTGATTGGCAGAGGGCTCACAGAAGGCCATAGGCACATGCTGCGACACGTTAGAGGGCAAGTGAACGGAGGAGGAGGAGGAGGAGGTGAGAGAGTGAATACAGCGCTCTTATGTCACACGCCCGGGTGCCATAGCGACAGTGTCAAAAAGGCACAGGAAGAAGTGGCGTTGTGCTGCGGGCCGGGTGCATCCATCATGAGGTGGTGAGTGCAGAGCAGAGACACAGCACAAGCACCAGTGACACCTGAACAAGAGCCATTCATTTAAGTGGACACAGGAGCGGGACAGGAGCAGGACAGGGGCTGATGGAGCTGATGGAGGCTTGTGCTTAACCATGTGTGCAAAGGGATATGAATGGGTTAGGTGAGCGTGGTATGGTTGAGTGAAGAAGGGGCTATAGTGTCTGTAAAGAGGGGGTATTTGACGTTTTTGGAGCTTTCAACCATGTTATAACATTGTCCCCTCATCAAAAATGTGCCTAAAGAGGTGCATATGTCATCCATGCTTTGGTTTGGTCAGGGGCCCCCAAACCTTTTCCTGTGAGGGCGACATAACTTTTCGCTTCTCTGATGGGGGGCCGGGGTCAGTTTGTAACAGAAAAAGTGTGATGATTGCAGAAGTGCCTTAACGTAAAAATGTATTGTTTTCCAGAAAGCCACACATAATCAAATAACCCTTTTGAGATTCTTCACACAACAAAAGTCAGGGAATAAATAATAACACTATTAATGAAATAAATAATAACCAAATTACCCTCCCTGGGTTCTTCACAGAAAAAAAGTCCTTGGAACATAAACTTTCATTTGTGCCGTGCACAATCTTAACAGTTCCAGATAGGCGTACAGACCGCAGACGGGTGGAACAGAATGTGACGTTATATGCGTTTATGAAATAGCTACTAACTAATAGTTAATAATGAAAATAGTTCATAACTAAGAAACATTTTATTGCAAAAGTCCAACTTTATTATCAAATACAAATACACATATATGAAAAAAAATCTAAAACTGGACTCTGGACTCTGTGGTGGCCAATCCATGTGTGAAAATGAACCACTCTTTCACAATGTGAGCCCGAATATGCCCGTGCCATCAGGGGGAAAAAAATCCATTGATGGAATAACCTAGTCATTCAGTATATTCAGGTAGTCAGCTGACCTCATTCTTTCATTCTGACCTCAATCGCCCAGACAGTAATCATCCAATAGGAGGCTCGTACCTATTTGCTTAGTTAAATCCAGGTGATGACTTTTTTTTTTTAGCCAGATGGTATAAATAATAATACTACACATAATAGTAACTTTTATTGATCATTTATAGTGGCATCACTTTTTTGGGTGATGAGTTACCATGGCAATACACACATTACTCAAACTTGAAGAAACACCCACTTGAGGAACAGACCTTCAGACAGAGCAGTGCCTCCAGTTAGCTTCACTCCCCCAGGGAATGCTGATTAAATCAGCTGCAAAGTCTCAATAAGGAAATGTGTCCTCTGCACAACCTTGAGCACTTGGGACCAGATCTTGAAGATGATCTTGGTCAAGAATATCTGGGGGATATATTGATACCGCCAATCTTGCTTGGGATTCAGAACACAGTACACACTTCTCCAATACTTTACAAAATGTGAGTCGGGTCATCGGTGAATCCCTCCGAGTTCAGATGGGCGTGCGTAACAAGTGGATTAGCCAATCAGAAACAGGCATGGTCTGTTTGAATCAAAACAAATATGGCTGCTTACTGGGAAAAACGACAGGAAACAATATCACAGAGGACTGAAAAAAATGGTAGATTTCTGCAGAATCAATGAGGGAAACTCTAAACTGTGTTAATCTGAGGTGAGAGAAATGTCATTTTATTTGAGATAATGAGTGACCAATGAGCTCCTTCATGTGTGCCACTGAACAATCGGACTTGCATGATCGCGTTTGGTCAGACTTGAGACACGATGGAGGGCGTGGGGCCAGACTCATATCCCTCTGTATAAAAAATACAGAGAGATCATTCTGGGTTTGCCAGGCAGCCACCAGTCTCCTTCGAATATGATAACTGTTTGTCCTGCAACTTTTGCTGAGAATAGTTCATAGGATGTGATATAATCAAAGGGAAATATATGAATACACCATCTCTTGTCCTTTACAAGGCAAGAGATGTCTATCCTTTGAAAATACCACATGTTGTGCATTATTTTGTTTTGTCCTTCCAATTACAATAAACGTTCCGACAGTTACTCTTTAAATTAGTCTTACTTGAGTACATTTTTTGGCTACTCTATCCATCTCTGCCAAAAAATCAAGAGCACACTTTTCAGCCAAAACAAAGAGCTACTAAATTAGGAGTTAAGTAAATCAGAAAGTTGAATCACTTTTTTTTGTTGTTATTTGTTGGCCAAGCGAGTTTTGCGCACATGCCTCTGGTCGCCATGCTGTGAGGAGATTCTGAACACCACCCAAAGCTTTAGTCACACTGTTGTTCAAAGTAACTTGGAAATAAATCTGACAAAAAGTTTTCTAGTTGGAATTGACATTGGATTAGAAAATAGAAAATCAGAGCAGAATGTTCTCTCAATCTCTTAAAGGCATTGTGCCTGATTTTTACTCTTAAAAATATGAAAAATACAGTTTGCAGTGGTCCAGAGTTATTCCTCACTTACCTTATGCATTCAGAACATCCTAATTATTCACCGTGATGAGTTTATAAGTGCTTTTCACAACTTTCAGGGGTTAGAGTGGAGTTTTGTTGTGACAGCTAACAACAACTAGTATCCTAACGCGCAATTCCTGACTATCGGACAATGAATTAAGCAATTGAAAAAACAGAAAATCTGTCATTTACACTTTAAAGTGCTTATCTCCTGAGATCAGACTAGACTGGGCACTGATGATGGTCTGGCAAACTGCTGCTTCTGCGTCTAATAAAACACAACACTGACAGAAGCATAGACAGGTTTGTGTTTGTTTGACAGACTCTGGGGTATTAGTTTTATACCTCATCATGGCCAAATTGAATTGGCATATATTTACATAATCCCTGTGATATGAGAAGATATGCACTAACACCCACATCTGAAAACTGAACCTCTCCACTTCAGAAACGCATGATTAAATAAAATGGAGATGTGTGTTTGACTGACTAATAATAACAAAGGGTGAACAATACAATGACATTCTGAAGTATTGTGCAAATGTTTCCCAAATGTTTCTAGCCTGTACTTCAAAATAACCATAAAAATAGACCTGCTGTAGAATGAATTGAGTCTGAAAACAGCCCCCTAGCATCTGGACGAAGGTGCGTGATGCCTTTCAATGATTTGGAACGTTTTTTCAAGTTTGTATAGTAACGATATTTTGGACAAACTTATTTTTTTTTCCAAGAGAAGAAGTCTTGGAATATAAACAGGCAAACTAATAAATATTTGCTCAAAGTATGTGAAAATTGTGTACAGTTGTCCCTCACTATAACGCGGTTGACCTTTTGTGGTCTCGCTGTTTCACTTTTTTTTTTTTTTTTTAGCAATTTTGCATGCTTTTTTACAGCATATGAACGTGCACTGTGTTCTGCGTCCTGATTGGCTAAGGGACTGTAGACCATTGTCAATTTCCTCCATGCGGTGTCTCCTGTACAGTACAGAATGTGTCCAGACAAATTTACATAAATGTTCTAACGCAGTGTGACTCTGAAGTGCTGTATGTTTGCAAGTTTTCTCCCCGACAAAACCCACAATGTCGATGAAGACAAAGGCACCTATGAAGGTCTGAACTTTGAGAGTGTTTAAATAAGAGGGAAATGTGTGAAAATGTTAATGCCTGTCTGAGAAAAGGGTATAAAGTGTGTGGTGAGGCATTTTACAGCCTTAAAACATAATACATTAAGCTGACTACTTCGCGGATTTCGCCTAGAACATAACCCCCGCGATAAACGAGTGACCACTGTATTTAAAACTGTTAATAAACGTTCAAAAACAGAGCTGAGAGCAGGTTTATATGTACATAAACTTAGCAATACTTATAGTTACAGCAGGCAGTGCCACGAGCGAAGAGCAACAGAGACATTATGTTCTTTGTCCCACGCAGTATTCAGCTGCTCTGTAATCCTATTCCGCTCTTGGGCTGGATTTTAACGTTGCCTTATCTGTCCTTCTCTGGTCTCTACATCTTCCTTTGTGCTCTGAGTGCTGTAAAAAGCACTTATAAACCCATCATGGTGAATAATTAGAATGCTCACAATGCATACGGTAAGTGAGGAGTAACTTTAGCCCACTGCAAACCGTTTAAAATGTTCTGTTTTTCACAATCGTAAGAGTGTTAAAACCAGGTACCACATTAAATTTGTTATTGGAGTTCATTTTATTAAAAGTGTGGCACTCAACTTTAGAGTCATTTACTCTTTTTACGAAATCATTGTAAATTCTCAAGTGATTTGTTTTATATTTATTATATTGTTAACGAAGCACTTGACAAAATCTGACTACTGTGAAATGTCTGAGTTTAATGGGCCCATATTATGCTGTTTTCTGTTATAATGTCGTTTCCTGATCAAAAAACAGACCTGGAGTTGGGTTTTGTTTCATTCACACATTTGACACACACAGCATATTTAGGTCGAGTTCTCTGCTCCATTCTGTTCCACCTTGTGATGTCATGTGGTGATAGAGGAAGTGCTCCACTGTGTTTATAAACTCCATACACCTTCACTGGAATCATATGGATGATTTCAGCCCTGGAATTGCTAAACAAAGGGTGAAATATAGCTGTTCACTTGAAAACTACCACTTCATGACATCACAAGGTGGAACACAGCGTTATGAGCTTTGAAGATATAGACAAACTATTAATAAAGTGTTACTCAAACATGTGTGAATGAAACAAAACACAACTCCAGGTATGTTTTGGATGAGGAAACAACATTTTAAGATGGCTAAAAGCTCACAGGAGTTAATTTTGTGTAATATAGGACCTTTATTAATAAATCCTTCTGTCAATCACAAATATTTTTCTATATGTTATAGTTTTGCATGTGGCAGAGTGGTAACCTTGTCTATTTTTCTGTCTTAACATGGAAGTTGTGAATCTGTTAACTGAAATGACTTGGTTCAAACCTTCAATTTGGGCTGTTTAGACAGTTGTCAAGAAAACTCTGTTCTCGACTCACTGTTTATCAGAAAGACTCAAGACAAGTATTAGACTTTTCATTTACTAGAGGGATAAGACTAGGAAAGCATGGCACATGAATGCTATCTCTCAGCCTTCTACATCGTCCCTCCTTTCAGACACGCTTTTATTTGACCCATGACGTATTCTTTAAAACAAAGCATATATTCATTTTACACATGTTTTAACTCAGCACCCCCTCTTATCTTAGCACCCCTCTAAAGAACAGCAATCTTTTTCCAGACAGGCGTCTCCTGCTTTCAGTTCAGGCTACCCAGTCTTTTGACCTTTAACCTGCCCACCCATCATTTCCTCTCCCAGTTTAGCTTAAACCCATTAGCTTGAGTTTTACCTATTTCTAAAATCTAACACACATCAGCATATAGTTTATTAGATGATAACATGATAAAGTCGTTACAAATAAGAAGTGATCATAGGCGCACTTCCGGCTCCATCGACTCTGGCTCCATTTCACTTTCTATTGCCCCTCTCTCTGTAACTTCTTCAGTGAGCCTCGTCATTTTGGTCTTAAAATGTTCATATTTACCCGCTCTACATAGTTCTGGCATTTGTATTTCACTATTGTGTCAGTAAATCAAGATATGAACATTAATAACAGACAAATCAGCTGATTTCTTCCCCTGAGCTTGCTCCCACTAGCGTTAGCAACAGGTTTGATTGACAGCATTGCTAAGTGCCCGCTCCCTGCTAAACCAGCGATGTGGGCAGGAAGGGACATTAACTTCAAAAGTGTCACATTCCCATAGTCCAAACAGTCCATGATTTGGGCTCAAAAATGTAATAAAAAGTGTAAAAGTGGTTTATTAAAATGTAATGTTGCCCATCACCTATTTTTTTTCAGTGTATTATGTTTTAATTATTAGGAAATATTTGAATACATGAAAGAAATCACGGAAATCACTTGAGAAAAACATACAATTTTGTTGTTAGAAAGCAATACAAAAACGCTTAGGTTTGTGTCACAGAATGCCACCAAAGACCCAAATCCTAATGGGAACTTCCACATTACACTAGAACTATAAATAGACCTAAACTAGATTATCTTTGTACTTCACTACTTTTGCCTCTGAAAGTGTAATTTGGTAGCTTCCTTCCTCCTTCCTTTGCTGTCTGCTCCTGGGGGAAAAATGGTGCGCTTGAATAAAGATGTGAGCATATCGCGGATCGGGTACAGAGACGTGCAGAACACCTCCACAGAGCCAATTACTTTGAGAAGCCGTACACAAATGCAAGTAAACAAGCTCCCGACTGCACACTGCCGCACACAGAGACAGTTTTGTTTTTAGAGTTGTGTTTTTTTAGTTCTGGTGGAGATTAAGATGTGCCGTGACAGCACTGATGGGTGACTAGAGGGTAGAGTCTTTTGTTGGCTTGTTAGTGTGAGTGGAGTTCAGTCAGTGTGAAGTAAATGATAGGTGACAAGAAATGCAGTTTTTTAAAAAAGGTAATAAGAAACATATCTTCTGTCTTTAATCCCTTTGGAAAATTGAACTGGAATTACTGATGCGTTACAAACAAACAAAAAAAGGGACTAAACCTGGACTGGACTAGGATTAAACAAATATTAGATCAAGACCAAGCCAATGCTTACACTTGCAGAAACACCACATCACACCGTTTTGAGGCAATAGAAGGACAAAACCAGGAAGTAAGGATGCGTTCACACCACAGACTGCATAAAGAAGTGGACTAAGTGAGTGTGACATCACCCATAGCGTTCGGCTCCAGTCAAATAAAGCTCATCGAGGCTGGCTTCCATGTTTGGAATTCTGACTGTGGGGATCATAGCAGATAGAAAGTAATGCCCCTTCTCATCCGCACCAGTGGTTTAGCACAGAGCAGGTGATTAGCAATGTTGTTAGTCAAACCTTTTACAAACGTTAGCAGGAGTGACCTCGGGGAAAGAAGGTGTCTGATTTGTCTGTTATTAATGTTCATATCTTTATTTATGGACACAATAGTGAAATGAGAATCCCAGGATCATGTAGAGCGGGTTAATACAAACATTTTAAGACCAAATCGATGAACATGACAGCAGCAGTTACAGAGAGGAGTGACAGTTTTTCAATAGAAAGTGAAATGGAGCCAGAGTCAATGGAGCTGGAAGTGCGCCAATGATCACTTCCTATTTGGAACACAGAGGCTAGCAGGTTAGCTACGTCCATTTGTATATACAGTCTATGGTTCACACTTGTCATGATTTGGTCTTGATTTGAACCCAGTTTAGTCCTAATATAGACTTGGTTTGGTCCTGTTTTAGTTCTATATTAGTTCTGGTTTGATCCTGGTTTAGTTCTAGTTTAGTCCTGGTATAGTCCTAGTTTTGTCATGAGTTAGTCCTGGTTCAGTTCCAGTTTCAGTCATTATTTTTATCTGGTCTATGTGCAAGTGTGAACTGAAGTAACTAAGAGATTTTAATCTGAACATTACACATTGTCTGAGTGCAGACGTGGGCAAACTATGGCCCGGGGGCCACACACGGCCCTTTGGGCTTATTAATCCTGCCCGCCGAACGTGACCAAATTATATTAATATACTGTAGGTAAATGTAAACCTTGTTCAATTTACCTTTTCAACAAGTTGTTGATCTTTTGGCACTTGATAAAACTGAATTTGAGATTTCTGCTGTTTATTTAATCGAAATTGAATAAATAAGTTCTTAATTTAATGAGTGCATTTGCAAAACAATTTGTACAGTGAGCCTTGTATGCTTTGCTACACAGGCCAAATCTCTCTATGTTACACTCTCACGCCGCACTCACTCACTCACTCTCACTCACTCTCACACACACACACATATACTACTATATATATATATATATATATATATATATATATATATATATATATATATATATATATATATATATACACATATTTTATATAAAAAAAAAAAATATATTTTGTCAAATTTTAGAACCCATTGTGGCCCTTGTGTCAATTTTGCCCACCCCCTGTCTTAGGGTTAGGGTTAGTAAAGTAAAGTAAAGTTAAATTTAAATATAAGTAGTAGCCTGTATTTGTTACTATTTAGACAGTATTATTAACCTCATTATGAACCTTATGTAAAACTTGTTCAATTTAAACAACAACAGCAAAAACAAAAACATTGGAGTATTCACCTGTCCATGTCCTTGTCTGTGCCAGAGGATGCTGCTGATGAAATTCTTGCCCCAACTCACCCCATCTCCACTATTACACCACTGTCCTCTGTGCTCATGATGACCTTGTCACAGACAGAGACAAATTAAAAGTCCTTGTTCCTTAGGGTAAACTACATGTCAACCTCATGTTTCTGAAGATCACATTTACCCAGCAGCATTCCGCACTTTTATTTTGAAAATCACAAGGTCTCCACAAATCAGAGGTGTGTTCCTGTCAAAACTGTCAACAGAGCTTTGACTGTGAAATTTCTCAGGGCGATATTTGGCAATGTAGTTAAATCTAGTTTTGATGTAATCACCTGCAAACCACTTTACTGATGACCTGCAGTAGCATGTATTTTTCTAGTAGTGGCTTTATTGGGCTTGTCTCTCCACAGATCTAACTTGTTATCTTTCTGGTAAAGGATCTGCAACCCACTTGTCTCCATGGAATATGTCATTACTTTCTCTGAAATATTGCAGTAAATGTCATCAAAGTGATCTGTCTCCTTGAAGAATGTTCCAAAAGTTTGGTTTTAACTTTCTATCTCCACAGAATCATGGAGGTGGCACCACAGACATACAGTAGACACAGTCTCCAATGCTAATATTATGCTTAGCTACTCAGCTCGTCCAGGGAGCTTTTGGAACGCCGGAGCCTGTCCCCTGTATTTTTTTGTCATAGCTGTTAGCATTAGCCCTAAAAAATGTGAAGCTATGGCTAATCCAGAGAGCGTCAGCTCGTAGGGTTGGGTAGGGGCATTGTGGAAACTTTTCAGGTGAATTGTCTGAAAGCTTCTATTCTCCATGGAGATGCTGTTGTTTTTGCCTTGGATGTTCCATTCAACCAAGAAATCCCCGTGGAAATTTAAATACATTAAAATAAACTAATATATTCATTAATACATAAATATATAAAAATAAGTATTCTTTGGCAAAACAATAAAAGGCTTCTCCAGAGTCCCTCACCTCTCATTCTCTACATCGCCCTGCTGTTGTTTTTATGGCTCTTGCAATGCATTGTGGTCTATATTGACCGGACGAGTGACCAGGGCTGGACACTACTTTTCAAAGCGCATTGTGGAAAAATTTTAGTGCACTATTTTTCTCATTGGACATTCAGACACCACTAAAAATGAAATGAACCCCAAGTAGGGAGCAGTTATTTGGACATGTATCATTTTTATTGATTCAAAAATGATACATATTTTGGTCAGCTGAAGAAATACAAAACAATTTATACATTTTTCTTCAGAATTTAATTTTGTTTGCTCAAAGTCAAAGTTACAAGTACTTTTTACTTGTAGTGGAGTAAAAAAAAAAAATAAAAAAAATGCCTACAGATGCCTAGTCTCAAATGTAGTGAAGTACAAGTAAAAAGTATCCACTGTAAGATTTAATACAGTACAGATATCTAAAAATTCTACTTAAGGCAGGCTTGTCCAAATTTTTCTCATTAAGGGCCACAAATAAAAACACAGACAAAACCGAGGGGCGACTGTGGGCCATAGACTGGTCACCAATACAGTGAATACTTCACATCTGCATTATTATTACAAGTTAGACTGAACCACTAGACCTTTATTCATGCTACATCCTCAATGGGACACATTCAATATTTGATATAGACCTGTTAAAGTAGATTTTCAGAAACATACCATAAAAAGTACTGTTTAAGGTAACATGGGCCAATTCACCTGGAAGCTTGAGGGCCAAGAAAAATTGGTCTGAGGGCCGCATTTGGCCCCCGGGCCACAGTTTGGGCATGCCTGACTTAAGGGCAATACATTACTTCTTGTACTTTGTTACCTTCCACCACTGCTATTTTTATTTAATTTATTCATTATGTGGTAATGTTGGTTCACATTATTGTTGGTGTTAAGTTGTTTGTTTCAGCGTAGGAAAAAACATACATATATACAGATGAAGTAAGGTCGATGACACAACAAAGTACTAAAAAAAAACCACTACATTGTTTTGCACTTTGCCTTGTTTACCACTGCTTATGATCCAGGGATGTACTAAACCCTTTCACGACACCTATACATTTGCAACAAGCCACTCGAGCTGCTACACATCCCCACATCATTATTCATAGTGCTCTCAATCACTGTTCTGTAGCCTGGATGCCCTTCCTCTCATCTTCTTGCATCATAAGTGCAGAGCCGGGCGTTCTCAGCAAAGCGTTGTACATAAATTTGGCTTGACAGCTCGAGTGCCACTGTTCTGATGCAGGTCCCCCCCCCCCCCCCCCCCTCATTCATTTCCTGTATCCCACGCATTTCCTGTAGACGCTAAACCAAAGCGGGGAATTTACATGTCAAGAGCAGCAGGCTGATGAAATGCTACGGCAGGAGTGAGGGCATACATGGATATAAGTTTATGACATATAAGGAACACATGTACAGGCACTGAGGGATGGTGTTTGCTCAGATGTAGTAAAGACACGTTTCATCCCGGTTTAGTGACTAGTATTTTCTACTACATGAAAAGTTGTAAGTGCAAATATGCTTCGTCACTCTGGTAATGGACTGGTTTGAATATCTGAAAGGAGGAGTGATGGAAGGAAACAGGAAAGATGTATTGTGTCAGGTTTTAGCATAAATACTAATGCCCACCTGTAGTCCCTGGACAGGCTGATGTTGAGTAAGAATAACAGTTTGGTGTAGGTGGATGAAAGACCTGTAAACATATGGTACATACATCAAATACAACACAAATACCCCTCAAATACACCATTTCTAAAAACATTCAGCTCACATACACACATATACAACCATACCAATTTATTTACACACACACAATCAGTCAATTTTAGATATACAAATACTCTTTCTTTCATACACATTCACTTAGGGGTGCGAGGGCCGGCGCTACCTTTCAGGGGGCCCTAAGGAGAATGTGTCTCTGGGCCCCTGGTAGTGCATGTAACTGGACTCAGCTATTGGTGATTCACGTTTGACGACGTTATGACCCTGCTCTCATCACCTCGTCCAGTTGTGTTTCAATTTATATGAGCAAAAGACTGAAATATTTTACTCTAACTTGTAAAACAACCATTCAAAAGTACCTCAGCGCACCTCGGAGCTGTAACACACAGAAAAAACAAATGCAGGCAGCAGATATTTTACTACTATATATAAAAAACAAATATAATCTTAAGGGATATTTAGGCGGCTGTAAACACCTGAGCACTGTTTCTAGTGTAACATTACAGATTATATTATTTTCAATACAAATATAAGGGGTCTTGGGGGCCCTCTGGTGGCTTTGGGGCCCTAGGCAGCTGCTTAGTTTGCTTAGATGTTGGGCCGGCCCTGATGTGTGCAAACTTGCTTTGATATTAGCCATTTCTTTATCACATGTGCAAACTTTTGAAAACTTGTGCATGTTCTAATCTCATTTGACAAACTATTCCACTGACTCATGGAAACAATAGAAAAAGACGATTTAACGAAAGAGGTCCTACATTTTGGAACGCTGCACTGTCCTCTAGAGGGCGCCCTAGTGACTCGAGTTGTTTTTTCTGAGCTCAGTGCCACAAACCTTCTTAGAACTAGCAATACCATGAATTATTTTAAATAGTAGACAGATGTTGGCATATATAAGTGAGCCAATTTGCGCCATCGACCCATTCATGCACACACCACAATCATACTAGGTAACGTGAATAAAGTGCCTTGCCTAAAGACACAACGACTTAGCCACCGGGCCCCACTATTTATCCTGGTATTTCCAGCGATCTCCCATCCAACTGCTAACCAGGTCCAACCATGTTCAGCTTCTGAGATCAGACCAGACCAGACTTTGTCGAGGAGGTTTGAAACTTTGGAATAATTGAACTACCCTAAGGTGTGACCTGCCACAGAGTCATATTTGGCATAATCTTTCCTCCTCCTAATGAGTCGTACCAATTAGCATACTCTGATTAGCCCTATTGTTTTCTTTGTTTTGTTTTTAAAAAGTAATGCTGCATTTGCAACTGTTTCATGCACTTTGCTCTGTGGGGACCTCTCGTTTCACCAAATATAATTAAGGAGAATACCTGGAAATGATTCATTATGAAATTATAGTCAAAATTGAGTTAATGACTATAAAGCTAACAAATAAAATAGGTGGATATGAAGGTGCTTAGAGACACATGTGGGACTGGTGCACAGTTTAGTTGGATAGTGTTTGATATAACCCAAGTGTACCATAACTAAACATTAAATCAACTACGAAACTGTCTATATGGCATTTAAATAGCATTTAGCGCAAATAAGGAAAGTTGCAGCTTTCTGTGCTGTCCTTTACAATTTCAAGTACTATGTGACATCACGCAGGACTGCACTGATTATAGCTAGGTGTTTCTTCCTCACCACAGAGGTTTCCCATAACCTGGTAATATCACTTCTTCTTTCCATTGACAGATAAATTCAATGCCATACTGTGGAACATATCAGTCAAAGCAATGACATCTCCATAGAGACATTAGCAGGTGACAGACCCTCCACCAGCAGTTTGCACAGAGCAGCTTTATGCTAAGGCTATAAGTTACACACACATTGAAAAGTCTAGGAGTAAACAAAAGTCCATCTGATAATGCGCAGTGTAGGAAATTTTGGAGATTTCACCTTAAATAAGTTCAGCTCTGAGAAGTCTTCCAGGTTTGATCATTTTTTTGTGTTAGCGTTAGCTGTTAGTGTTAACCCCCTGCGGAGAGCGTATCGAGTCTGACAGGTGCAAAAGTGTGAACAAGGCAGAAGTTCAAAGTCAGACCAAAACTTTTATCTCTGACTTGGAGGGAACAAACAACAAAATGCTCAAATCAAGACTTTGGGGAGATGACAGGAGTATCCATGGATTTCAGACTGATTCAAAACACAATATTCTATCTTTTGAATGGTTTGAAAACACAGAACATGGAGCCAATAAACAGGAAGCTAATCCCCATGAGTAAATAAATAATATATATAAATTCTATACAAAAGTAGGACATGTACACGTTACGTAACATGGAGGAGTAACAAGAGCGATGTATATGTCCCAGCCCTTGTAAATAATTACCCACATAATTTGCATGGTTGCTTCCGTTTGGCGGATCAAAACTTTAAAAATGAAGTTATGAGCTTAAATGAATTATGTTTAAATATTGTGCAACTTTATGGTGAGGAAATGAATTAAAGGTGTTTCTATTATTTACTTGTATAATTGCACTTGATTTATATTTTAATCTTTTAGTTTTGTCAGACAGTAAGGCTGTGTTCACTAGAGCTGCAGCTAACGATTTATTTATTAATCTAGCAACTATTCTTTTGATTGATTAGCTGTTTAGATTGCAAAAAGGTTATACGATTTTTACTTATTTTGACCAAGGTGAAGTTAAATCTGTGATAAGACTGGCTGTTATAAGAACCACCCCTGTTGTATTCTCACATATCACCACTAGATGGTATCTACATTACTGCTGTTTGAGAGTGTACCAGCTTTGGCCTGACAGAAGAAGACCAGAGAGCACAGGGGAGTCTGACGCCGCGTCTCAATTCTCTTTCCTCGCTTCCTTCTCCTTGTTCCTCTATTTTTCAGCTGTCAATCAAACCTGCCATATTAAGTGGTGTCACAAATCTCTGAGGAGACAAGGGAAGGAAAGCAGGATGGAAACATGAGCGAGGGTTCAGGAGGCAGACATCAGATCAAATAATCAAACTTTATTGTGAGGAGTTTGTGTCGGTGCAACAGCACAAGTCCAGGGACAACAGATGTTTGACGTGTTGCATAATTCAGAATTTGACATTAAAAGTAACACAAACATTTATTCAAACACTTATCTGAAAAGACGTTGGTCTGACTTTGACTTAAAAGTCCTGGAATAAAAATATTAAATAAGCCTTGGCCTTGTCCTCACTACAGGGTCACTTAGGTCAGAGCAAAACCTGAGGAAAAACTCATTGCTCATTTCTCCTCTGCTCCTCTCTCCTCCTGCCTCTCTCCTGTGCTCCTTCTCCCCTCTGTCCTCTGCTCCTTCTCCCCTCTGTCCTCTGCTCCTCTCTCCTCTGTTCCTCTCTTCTCTGCTCCTTCTCCCCTCTGTCCTCTGCTCCTCTCTCCTCTCTGTCCTCTGCTCCTCTCTCCTCTGCTCCTTCTCCCCTCTGTCCTCTGCTCCTCTCTCCTCTGCTCCTCTCTCCTCTGTTCCTCTCTCCTCTGCTCCTTCTCCCCTCTGTCCTCTGTGCTGCTCTCTTCTGCTCTCTCTCCTCTGTCGCTGCTCTCTCTGCTCCTCTCTCCTCTGTTCCTCTCTCCTCTGCTCTCTCTCTCCTCCTCTCTGCTCTCTCCTCTCTCCTTGCTCCTCTCTCCTCTGTTCTCTCTCTCTCCTCTGCTCCTCTCTCCTCTTCTCCTGCTCTCTCCTCTGTGCTCCTCTCTCCTCTGCTCCTCTCTCCTCTGCTCCTCCTCTATCCTCTCCTCTCTCCTCTCTCCTCTGTTCCTCTCTCCTCTGCTCCTTCTCCCCTCTGTCCTCTGCTCCTCTCTCTCTTCTCTCTCCTCTGTTCCTCTCTCCTTTGCTCCTTCTCCCCTCTGTCCTCTGCTCCTCTCTCCTCTCTGTCTCTGCTCCTTCTCCTTCTGTCGTCTGCTCCTCTCCTCTCTTTGCTCTCTCTCTCTCCTCTGCTCCTTCTCCCTTCTGTCGTCTGCTCCTCTCTCCTTTTCCCCTCTCTCCTCTGTTCCTCTCTCCTTTCTCCTCCTGCCTCTCTTCTCTGCTCCTCTGTCCTCTGCTCCTCTGTCCTCACTGTGTCTCCTCTGTACCCGGGACTTCCTCATACATTTCCTGCAGAATCGAGGAGAGGAGTCGAGTGAGCCCGAGTCAGGGGAGGGGAGGCGGGGCCAGGTTTTACATCTGCCATCTGTTAAAAAGTTACAAATACACACATAGATGGTAGGTTTAAAGTGACACTGCTTAAGGTTTTTCATTATTCCTGTATCATTTTGATATAATTCCTGCTTTGTCAGAGTCGTAAAACCTCTTTTCTCAGCTCATGGCATGGAGTCAGAAAACGATTACCCAATTATTAACTTAACTAACGACTAACTAGCTATCTTTTCAACTTGTTCACCAAATCAGCTCTAAACGAACGAGTCGGCTCTTTTGAACGGTTCCTTTACGTGAACGGTTAGTATGGATCTCTTTTTTCTTTTTTAAAACAAATCTTTTTTTTTTTCTTTGTCATTTTTATGCCTTTTTTATTGAACAACAAAAACATCTGCACAGAAGCAGGGCAGGCGACGCGAGCGAGAGCTTAGTGCACAAAAAACAGATTGAGCATCACAATAACAGTTAACTTTTAATTATTATTATTGTAGTGCAACATTTTATTTCGATCATGCATCATTTCCAAGAGTAAACTCACTCCCACTCTCAGTCTGAACAATTTTGTGATTAGTTTGTTGTTAAAATCACATTGGCTTCTGTCATATAATTAAACACAAAAAGAGCCAGTCTTTTGAACAGCTCTCTGACCTGGATTGGACCTGGAAGATTTGGATCCCACAAAGGAGCTGAAAGTCCCAGCACTGAGCCAAAGACGCTACGAGCCGAGCTGCCTGTTTACTCTTTTTTGCTTAACAGATTTGGACAATAAAGTGACCATGTTTGACATTTGTGACTTTATAATCTCATTTTCAGTCCCGAGCACTTTTCCCACTGTTTTGTTTGACATCACATTCGATTAGACTCGTGCTGCGAGCGCTGATGTCTCCACTGCCTCTCGTGTCAGAGTCCATTCTATTTATTTATGGGGCTGTTGGCCTGTGACATTGCCCTAAGGCAGGATTAGACAGCAGCGGCGCCCCCTCTAGGGAACTGTCAGGACTGCAGGACTGGACGCATAGGCAGATGGGCAAGGTCAGAGCAACAACATTTAGTCATTCGCTAACATCTGTCAACATGTCCAGCCGACTTCTGGATTACTAAAATGAAAAAAACATGGAAAGTAAAGTTCAGATGGTTTTAAAGGTCCTATATTACGCAAAACTGACTCTTGTGAGTGTTTAGCTATGTTATAATGTTGTTACCTCATCAAAAACATACCCGGAGTTGTGTTTTGATTCATTCACACATGTTTGAGTAATCCTACATTATTAGTCTGTCTACAAATTCAAAACACAAAATGTTCTCTTCCACCTTATGATGTCATGAAAGTGGTAGTTTTCAACTTAACAGCTACATTCTACCTTCTGTTCAGTAGAGACGGGCAGTTACAGGTCTGAAATTATCCAGGAGCGACAGAAACTTAGTTGGTAGAGCGTTGATCGAACATTCGCCCAATGATCCGAAGGTTGGTGGTTCGAATCCTGCTCTCCACACATAAACATCATTGGTTGAGCGGTGCAATTTCAGCTCCCAAACGTGAATGCTGTTGTTGTGTCCTTGGGCAAGACACTTAACCCACCTCGCTCTCGGTGTCTGCGTGCATTGCCGTATGAATGTGTGTGTTTTGATGAGGGAGTGGTCACATGAAAGCTACAGCCTGATGTAATAGTGAAAATATATTAGCTAACTCAGGATTCATACCTAAGGCTCATTGTGCGTGTGGTTGTATTGCACATGTGTGATGTTGTGTGAGCACGTGTGTGTGTTTAGGTCAGAGAATGTACAGTGTGAATTATTATTATTGTTGACAGAATGTCTTTCACTGTATCATTTTTTTCTGTAAATCAGTGTCTGCAATTTGAAACTACATATTTAGTTATAATCTCGTGTGGAGCATCTCTGTTTTTTATTATCTTAAAGCAGACTCATTATGCAAACTTGACGTTTTAGAGCTTTTAACCATGTTATAGCTGTTTCTCCTCACCATTTACCCTCTCAGAGTAGTTTTTTTTTTTGCAGTGATTTGTGCATGTTTGAGCAATCTTCAATCGCTTATTTTCAAGATGCCCTGTTTCCATCACCAGTATATTAAGTCGTTTTAGATAAATATTGTGATTTAAAATGTGCAAATTATAATAATGATCCATCGGTGTTGTAGATTATAACTATAGAGCCACCACAAGCACAATAGGTCTTCTTTAATGTTTAATGTCTTTCTTTAACATCCCTTCAAATAAGAACTTAACTAAACTAAATGATAACGGCACACTTCACATTCAAACTCACATTGTTTTTACATTATTTTCGACATGTTTTACAGCTTTTAATAGAACTTCTCTGCATGGAAAACTCTCTCTCTCTTGAGGAACTTGGGTTTAGCTTTACAGTATTTCTGATCTTCTTGATGACTAGGAGTGCAGTTTAGCAAATGTACAGTTTAGACAGATAGATTTCTCTAATTGGTCCCGGAGGGGCAATTCTGGTGCAGCCAGCAGCTTAAAAACATCCACATGAGAACATCACGCAAGCAAGAAGCAGGATAAATAAGAACAAAATACAACAAACTACAGCACAGGAAATTCAGATGACGTTAAATAAACAAATAAATAGAGTTATAGCAAAAATATTAAAGTAAAAGATTTAAAGTCTCAGATTCTGCAATAAAATTCCAACACTTCAAGGTAAAAAAAAAAAAAGAAAGTTCAAAAGAAGTTGAGAGAAGAGTCTTGGGCTGTGTCTGAATGTCCACACTATTCCCTACAGGGGGCGCAATTTAGGGGTCACGTCATTTTTTAGCAGTGTCCGAATGTCCAAGGAGTGAAAAAGTAGTGCACTCAAAATTTCCCACAATGCACCTTGAAAAGTAGTGGGCATTGATGATCACTAGATTGGTCAATATTGTAAGAATGTTCGTTTCTGGAGGATCAAGAGTCTGAAAAAAAAGTCAGAGAGTTTCACACAGGCAAAGTGAACAATGAAGCAACAGACTCTCAGGAAAGGACGGGAAGAGTCCTGAGATGTGGGGGTCACACATTCCTTAGTGAGAGAGGCTACAAATAAGAAGTGGCCTTAACCAAAATGACCAGAACATAGCAGTTATCTTCCCTTAGTGTGATATATGGCACTGCTGCATGGGAAACACAACATTTTCGCACCTTTGTAAGAAAATAAGTGTTGTATTACATCTGTATATTATCCACACATCCTTGTAAGCCCCCGCTGGTCCTCATAGCGTCTTTTTGAGCCCCCACGCATTCCATATCCATCGGTGGGCACGTGTTATTTACCTTAGCATTAGGAAAACAAGATACCAGTTTGATGTAGTGCTGCACTGCTAGAAAATACCTTACAATATAATACACAGCAGTGGCTTTAACTAGACACAACATGACTGAATGAAAGCAGATACAAGAGCAGATATCTCACTATTGATCACTGATTAAGAATAAAACAGTCCTAAGTAAACCATTTCTGTGTAAAGTTAGTGTTAGTGTCAAAAGAACGACAATTTCCACATCTCAGACAAAAACATTTTAAAATCTAGTCCGTTTACGCTAGATCCAACTTGACAAGTATCAAGTATGGTTATTATTGGTCCATAAACACTTGTTCAGGGTGGCCCAAAAGTCACTGACACTTTTAAGTCTTCAATAGCTCCTATAATTCTAAAGTTATACTCACCAAATTTTAGCAGTAGATAAACTGAACCTTCCGAGATTTTTGGCAATATATACGGTTATAATTGCTCACTTACACTTGAACTCATCACTATTTAAACTACGGGAAGTAAAAATGACCTATTTTTTGAAAATGATGTGTTTAAGCGTCCACCATTTTGAGTTTCACACTGAATAGCCCGATCCAACACACTTCT
This sequence comes from Periophthalmus modestus, assembly GCA_019594935.1. Taxonomy (NCBI): domain Eukaryota; kingdom Metazoa; phylum Chordata; class Actinopteri; order Gobiiformes; family Gobiidae; genus Periophthalmus; species Periophthalmus modestus. Next base: position 27,875,929 of record JAIEZT010001368.1, read on the forward strand.
CATAACATTTGAAAGCATTTCTGGGCTTATAGCTCTTATTTGATCCTCGATATTACGTTTTAAGTGGTTTATTGTCTGAGGTTTATTCACAAACACCTTTTCTTTAAGATAGCCCCACAGGAAGAAATCGGGACTAGTCAGGTCTGTGGAGATCACATACTGCCCCCTGTCTTTGAAAACGTCTTATTTTTCCTTTAATGGCATTTAAGCTTGAGACATCTCTGGTATTAAAATGTCGACGGTAACACCGCTGGGTTTGTGAATTTGACTCATGTGATTCAAAGTACCACTGTACAATGAGGGTTCATTCCTCGGTGCTATATTTGTTGATATTAATGTCGGAAGGGTAGTTCTAAATGCTCTGAAAAAATAAAAGAAACATATTTAGAAACAAAAGAGTTATGAATTTTTTCAACTGTCAGTGACTTTTGGGCCACCCTGTACTTGTGCCAATCCAATCTGATCATTATTTATGACAGAAATCAAATTTTAGCAGAGTCTAATGTTTCGTTTTTTTAGAGTTTAGTTTTTACCCAGACCCAAAGTCAAATGACCCAAAAGTAGTGACCTGTGAGTCCGAATCGGTCTATGGTTGAGTGCACTATAGAGTCTGCTAGAGAGTGCGGAGCTGTGTAATGAGGGATTAGGGACTAGGGACACTGCCTTGGACTACTAAACAGTGACTTATTAGTGTGGCTATTAGCAACATGAATATATTAGGTTAGGTAAAAACAGTTCACGTGGCAGCAGTAAACCACCAGCCAAAAAAATGGAGACAGCATCTTCCAGGCAGGTAATCGTGACCGAGATCGCTGCTCCTGTCAGGTTTCTCAGAGGCTCTGGTTGTTGGGTGGGTTTAAACGCAGACGTTAAACAGTTATTTCTATTGTGCATTGAGACTTTTTCAATGTATTACACATTATTAAACATTATCACCTAAATAAAGGCACAAGTAGGCTTCTAAATAGATGAAAAGCGTATCGTAATGATCAGATATTTTGTGTTTGGATCAGCGTTGACACCTTTTGTTGTTCTTGTAACTGTTTATATGTTGCTGTTAATGTTACTGCTTTTGTATATGTGACACTCGGTTGCTATGCCGACAATTTAATGTGAAGGTTTTACTCGTCCTTTTCTGTTTCGGAGACTGAGACAAACAGCTGAAATTGGGCATGTTTCCTTAAAACAGAACGTACAGTATTATTGGCGAAAGTGAGAAATTGTTTATTCTCTTTTGACATTTTCATTTTATAAAGCCACCATCTTTGTTATAAAAGGTGTTTTGGCTTGCGTTTGATTCGATATAGTCCAGATAACAGTTACAATGATCACAATCCTATTACGATCATTTATTATATAGTTATTACTCAATTTTTGTATCCCTAGAAACCAGGTTAGCTATGTCCATTTATATATACAGTGTATGGACGTTTACTGTCCAACTAGATGAAATTCGTTAATGTGGCCACATCGCTAAGCCACACCTGTAACTAGAGAGCACGGTTACCATAGAAACTGAATAGAACAGCTTGATCTCGACTAAGTTTAATACGACAAACACTGGAGTAATTTTGATTCATTTTCAGCGTAATTTAGGAGAGAGTCATCTGCATTTGTGAACCCTGTCCCACTCACTGTGTCTGCACCTGTGAACTAATGCAGGTTAATGATGACTGCACCTCCAGCTATTCCCCTCAAAAATCACCACAAAATCCTCTAAAACTCCTTCCTGTGAATTAATTTCAGACCGGAGGAAATCGGTTCAAAATGAAAGGGCATGTAAGCGATTTTTTTCCCCCGTGTATTTGAGCAAATGTGGTGTTTTAAAGTGAGACAAAACCCCTCCCACAGCCACATTGCAAATAAAAGCTGCTAAACTGGGTAGTACAGTGTAATTGGTCTAACAAAGATCTGCATTTCAAGCTCCGCCCCTGCAGCTAGGTGTTTGCAATTAGAAACACCTGTCTTTAATCAGGGCAGTCTTTTGTGATATCACCAACTACTTGTAATTACATAGACCAGTGAAGGCAGCACACTCTGAAATTTAGATGTTTTTGATCAGAAAGCTGCAAATGTAACTAATTTTCACAACAAAAAAAAAGCCAAAAAATGTCTAGGAACAGCAGATAATATTAATACACCAGACACACAGTTTAGTAGCGAAAAAAAAGTGGATTTACTATTAGTTTCCACTTTAATGTCCGATAACCAGGAATTGTGTGTTAGCATGCTAGTGTTGCTAGCTTTGCTTTCATGGCAAAACTCCACTCTGGTCTCTGAAAGTTGTGAAAAGCTTTTATAAAGTCACAATGGTGAATATTAAGAATGCTTGGAACGCATAAGGTACAGTTGAAACTAGACGTTTACATGCACTACATGAAAAAACAAGCTCTTTTTTTTTTCTTACTGTCTGACATGAAATCAGACTAAACCTTTCCTATTTTAGGTCAGTTAGGATAACCAAAATTATTTCTATTTGCTAAATGTCAGAATAACGGGAGAAGGATTTTTTTAAACAATTCTTCAAAGTCAAATGTTTAGACCCATTTGCTCCCAAGCTTTAACTTCCTGGCTGATGTCTTGAGATGCTGCTTCAGTATTTCCACATATTGTTCTTTCCTCATGATGTCATTTATTTTGTAAAGTGCATCCGTCCCTCCTGCAACAAAACCCCACAACATGATGCTGCCACCCCTGTATTTCACAGTCGGGATGGTGTTCTCAGGCTTACAAGCTTGCCCTTTTTCCTGAAGCTGTAACGATGCTCATTATGGCCAAACAGTTAAATTGTGGTTTCGTCAGACCACAGGACATGTCTCCAAAAATGAAGGTCTTGTCCCAGTGTGCAATTGCAAACTCTAATCTGGCTTTTTAATGTTTATTTTGGAGTAATGGCTTGGTCTTCCAGTCCAGAGTGGTCTTTCACTGTCCATGTCGGTACAGTCCTCGTTTTTGCTGTGGACAATGACACGCTATATCTTACCAGTGTATATTAGCATCTTTGGATCTACAAATTATTTCTTTTACTTTTGTTCTTGGGTTCATCCGCACATTTCAGACCAATAAGGCACTTATTCAATCTGCTTTCTGACCATTCAACCTGATGGTGTTTATACTTGAGTATAATTGTTTGAACAGATGAACGTGGCACCATCAGGTATCTTGGAAATTGTGGAACCAGCAAGTCCTAAATCTGGAAACCTAAAACAGGGAAAAGTTTAGTCTTATTTCATGTAGACAGTGAGAAAAAAAACAACCAAAAAAAAGGTTATGTGTCTTTTTATATCGCGTATGTAAACTTCTGGTTGCAGCAGTAAGTGAGAAATAACTCTGGACCACTGCAAACCATTTAAAATGAATTAGTTCTCTTTTTTTTTCATGTTTTTAAGGCAGTAAAAATCAGGTACAGTTCCTTAAAGTCGGGACTCAACCGACGCAATGCTTTCATATTTGCACTGCACTTTGAAGCATGCAATTTTAATCTGCCCGATAAAAGTGGCCCCGAGTGACGAGCGGATCACTTACATGGCTCTGAAAGTTTGATGTGCTTCTTGTCAAATCAGACTCACTGCTCTGTGTCATGTACATCAGCGGTGAGGAGTGTTCTCTGATGGACAGGGGTCAAATGCTTTATTTATTTAAAAAAGCCTAGTGTCAAATCGATGTGGACAGTTGAATGACTATTTCTACATTTTACTTGACTTTTCTTGAATGTAAAGAATATTCAGCGCCCAATACAGTAATATATCGATATTTTATAATGACATCACGCTATGGAAGTACGGCGTGTATGTCGATGGCGGAATATTCGGGAGTTACCATGGTGACACAGAACACGCATGAGCAAACACCATAGCCCCATCTAAGCCTAAGGAGTGCGCTCCGACTGTAGGAGTGATGAACACACTGAAATATGACAAGAACCTTTTAATCCATCATGTCACGCCTCTGTACCGTAACATCGCGTCGTTCATTACCACGTTGATGCGATCGCTGATCAGAATGACATCCGCACCATCGTATTCCTTATGAAACAGCCGCAGTCTCTCCCTGTTAATCCAGTCACGCTGATGCAGCCCGTCCATCTAAACTTTCCAAACTTTGTACCAAAAGCAATAGAACGTTTCCAAAGACAGCGGGGTTGTACTTCTGGGGCACGTTTTTACTATAGTTTTATGTTGTTTTTTTTTTACTTTTTAATTAGGACTAGAAGCACAGACAATGTTTATAATTATTACATTTCACCAGTGTTCCTCAGGTTAAAGTAATCTCATGCGAATAGGACTTATGTAAATCTTTTATACAATAGTGTTAAACTTGGCCCTGTGGCTTCACTTGCCTAGAGCATGAATATATCGTATTTTTTCATAGTTTGGCCGGAGGTGCGACTTGTACTCAGATGTGATTTATATCTGAAATATATGTGTGTTTTTTTCATTATTATGCATTTTTTGGCTGGCGCGATTTATACTCCGGTGTGACTTATACTCTGGTGCGACTTATAGTCCCGAGCAATTTATACTCCGGTGGGACTTATACTCCGGCGCAACTTATACTCTGGCCCAACTTATACTCCAGTGTGACGTATACTCTGGGCGACTTATATTTCAGCCCGACTTATACTCCGGTGTGACTTATACTCCAGTGCGTACTCCAGTGCGTACTCCAGTGCGACTTATACTTCGGAGAGACTTATACTGTGGTGCGATTTATACTCCGGTGTGACTTATACTTCAGCCCAACTTATACTCCTGTGCGGCTTATACTCCAGTACGACTTATACTCCGATGCGACTTATACTCCAGTACGACTTATACTCCGGTGCGGCTTATACTTCGGCGCAACTTATACTTCGGTGCGACTTATACTTCGGCATGACTTATACTTCGGCACGACTTATACTTCGGTGCGGCTTATACTTCGGCACGACTTATACTTCGGCACGACTTGTACTTCGGTGTGTTTTATACTCCGGTGTGACTTATACTTCAGCCCGACTTATACTCCTGTGCGGCTTATACTCTGGTGCGACTTATACTCCGGTGCGACTTATACTTCGGTGCGGCTTATACTTCGGCATGACTTATACTTCAGTGCGACTTATACTCCGGTGCAACTTATACTTTGGTGCAATTTATACTCCAGCGTGACTTATACTTCGGTGAGTACTCTGGTGCGATTTATACTCCCGAGCAACTTATATTCTGGTGCAATTTATACTCCAGCGCGACTTATTCTCCGGTACAACTTATACTTCGGTGCAGCTTATACTTCGATGCGACTTATACTTCGGTGAGTACTCTGGTGCGACTTATACTCCCGAGCAACTTATATTCTGGTGCAACTTATACTCCGGCGCGACTTATACTCCGGCATGACTTATACTCCGGTGTGACTTATACTCTGGAGCGACTTATACTTTGGCCTGACTTATACTCCGGTGCGACTTATACTCCAGTGCGACTTATACTCCAGTGCGTACTCCAGTGTGACTTATACTCCGGCGAGACTTATATTGTGGTGCGACTTATACTCTGGTGCGACTTATAGTCCGGTGCGACTTATGCTCCGGTGCGACTCGGTGTGACCAATTCGCTGCAACTTATACACCTGTGTGACTTCTACTCTGGAAAATACGTTAGGTAAATTGTAGGTGTCTATGGAGTCTGTGAAGTCAAGCATTTGGCAGCTTGCATTAATAGAAATAAACTAAAACTATATACACATATGTTTAAGTCTGCAAATTAGGAAATAAGATTGAATGAAACAAGACGTATATCCAAAAACGTTTTTATCAGTGGGTCTCATAGAATCTGTTTCCAAGAGTTACATTAGGCCGAGGCTGAGGACAAGAGGCAAAACTCACTTAAAATGTGCAGTGCTGTTTCAAAAAGCTTTGTTAAAATATAATAGTGTTGCTTTTGTAAATGTGAGAGCTGTTTTCTCATTTGGTGAGCCATCTGCCAAGTCTCACAATCGTCTGCTTTGTTTTGAATTCTGGGAAATGGTTTTGATAATTGTGCGAGCAAAGGAAATGACTACAGCAAACATCTTTTTAAATCAGTCTAAACTAGATGTGTCCAACCAGTGTGAGGTTTTGTGCGGGAAATCAAAATGCATAAAATGTTTAAATTGAATGTTACAATGTTGTTTCCTCATCACAAACAGACCTGGAGTTGTGTTTTGTTTCATTAACACATGTTTGACATACAAACCCTGCATATTTAGGCTGAGTTCTTCTCTCAAGCAGAAAACACTTTGTTCCACCTTGTGATGTCATCATGTGATAATACAGGAAGTGCGCCGTTGTGTTTTTAAACTCCATGCAGCCTCACTAGAATCATTTGGATAATTTCAGCCCTGGAATTGCCAATCTCTATTGAAGTAAAAGTGACAGGTAGCTGCTAACTTGAAAACTACCACTTAACGACATCACAAGGTGGAACAGAGCATTTTGAGCTTTTGAGATGTAGACAGACTAATAATAAAGTGTTACTCAAACATGTGTGAATGAAGCAAAACACAACTCTGGGTATGTTTTTGAGGAGGTAACAGCTTTATAACATGACTAAAAGTTCATAACGGTCAATTCTGCTTAATATAGGGCCTTTAAAGAGGATGTATAGCCCTATTTAAACACTGGGGTTGGTGTCAGCGCCCTTGGCTGGTAACAAAACTATAAAGCACAACTTGATTTGATAATATATTTGTTACAGAAATGAATGCTGTGTAATGATGCCATTGAACCACATAAATGATCAGAAGAACTACATCGCCATCTGTGCTTGGTTTAATGTCACGTCCAATTACACTCAATTCAATTTATTTTTTTTTTTGGACTTGTAGTAAACAAAAAACAGACAGACAGTGACAATACAAACAATAAACATCCATGTTTTAAAAAGACATCTATACCAATGTCTCCACATTCTGGATTGGAAGCGAATTGCACTGCATCTTATTAGTATAGTATAATTTAGTTTTCTGACTTATTCAGTCTGCAAATAAACCTGTGCATTAAAGTTCTCAGTACAGCTTGCAATGTATTCACTCCTGCAGTGACAAACATTTCAGTCGCAGTGGTCCATCGTGGCCTCCTCAAGAGCACCCGTAAAGCGTCATTATAAGCCACCTGCAGCCTCTGGAGACTGGCTTTTTTGTACTGAGTCCAGAGGTGGGCAGTGCACAGTGGTGTGCAATATGATTTAAATAACATCATCTTCACATCATCAGAGCATGAACCAAACTTGAACAGAAGAGTATTAGCTTGTGCATACAACATCCTGCATTGTCTATAAATATCATCATCATCTGCCATGTCAGTGATGATCTGCCCAAGATATTTAATTTTAGCTGTAACATTCAAAACAACATTAGACAGGGAAAATACAGGATATCTCATGTGTACTTATCCTCTTTTGTCCTACAGATCATGATCATACTCTTAGTTGCGTGATACTTGATCATACTCCACACCATAAGCTGAACAGATGTTGAGTAGCTGCTGTAACCCAGCGGTGCTCGGACTAAACACAACCAAGTCGTCTGCAGACATTAAATGATTAAGGACAAGATCCCCAGCCACACATCCAGTTTTACATCTTTTGACCTTTGTGGACAGTTCATCTAAATACAAGTTGAACAGAACTGGGGACAAGATTCCTCCTTGTCTGACGCCATTGGTGACTCTAAATGGGGCAGAAACCCTGTTTCCCCACTTAATCTGCATTGTCTGCTGTCCATACCAATAAATTAAAATATGCACAATATATTTGGGTACACCTTTCTGAATCAACTTCATAAATAATTTTCGGTGATTCACCCTGTCAAATGCCTTGGATGCATCTAAAAAACACATAAAAACTGATGAGTTCTGCCTCCTGTATTTGTCAATAATCTCTTTTAGAGCATATACACACATGTCTGTGCTCAGCAGAGCCTTAAACCCAAACTGATTATCTGTGGATTTTATACATTGGGAGATCCTGTCCAGCACAATTAATTCCTTTAGTTTCACTTTAAACGAACATTATGCTTAACTAGGTGCATTATGGGCTACTCTCCTGTGCTCCTTCTACAGCACATGTATTTGCACCTCCTGAGAGTTGTGTCTGTATTGTGTTCACATGCTCCCACAGCCTCTTCACATGTGGCCTTGTGGTGAACATGTGTCATCGCTCTGTCTGGAAGCATCTGACAGGGGAATACATGTGTATCCCCCACACACAGACGCACACAAACATACACAGACACACACAGACGTAAACACATACATACAGACACACACAGACACCCACGACCATGCACAGACACACACAGAGACCACATACACAGACACACTGACACCCACAGACACCCACGACCATGCACAGACGCACACAGAGACACACAGACACACACAAACATACACAGACACACACAGACGTACACACATACAGACACACACGACCATGCACAGACGCACACAGATGTACGCACACACACACACACACACACGCACACACACATAGATGGGCGCGCACACACAGACCCACACAGACATACACACAGACACACAGAGACACACACAGAGACGCACACACACAACACACAAACAAACACACACACACACACAGAGATAGACGCACAGACACACACAGATGGACGCACACAGACGGACGTGCACACACACAGATGCACACATACACACACAGAGACGCACACACACACACAGATGGACGCACGCACACACACACAAACACACACAGACTCACACAAGGAGATGGACGCACATACACACACAGCTGCATGCACACATGCACACATACACACATACACACACAGATGCATGCACTCACACACACACACACACACATACGCAGACACACACACACACACGCAGACACACACACACACACACACACACACACACAGCACACACACACGGACACACACATACGCAGACACACACATACGCAGAAACACACACACATACGCAGAAACACACAGACACACTCAAACAGAGGCTCAGCTGTGTTGAGGGACAGGACCTTCATATATGATTTTCTTTTTTATTACATTCTAAGAAACATCGATAGTTCATGGAACCTTTGAACAAACAATTCAACTTAAGGAATCTTCCCAGAATCTTCCCTGTCTCCATGGAAAAGTTATTCTTTCTCTAAACTGTTCCATCATTTGCCATTAATTGTGTGAATAGAATCAGGAATCTTTATTTATCTGGAATGTATGGATTTTATATACAGTAGTTTCATTCTTTATTTTATTTTTTTTTTACAAGTTGCTGTAAGCCAAGAGAATAGAAAAGTTTAGAGAAGAAAAATGTATTTTCAACACAAATGTATAGTTAAAGCCCTATTGCGTTACATTTCTTAAAGCCATACTCTGTAACTCTGCAAACCTCTCACAGGGAGGACACAAATGGCCTCTTAAATGTGATCTCTCTTATTACCTTTGAAATATCAATACATCATACACCTTTCAACAAACAATTATGCTTTAAAGGTGCAATATGCAACTTTTCCCCTGGGAGATACGACACCCGCTTGTTTCGACAACTGCTAGATTGAGATGTTTAATGTGGCAAAGACGCCTCCATGTAGGTGAGCAGGCAGTACGTCCACCACCAGAAAATGTTACGCAGTGCACCTTTAAAATCTGATCACATGACTTATAACAGGAAATTGCATTGAAATCCATCAGCGGTTCTATGTCATCCCTTTATAATTACTTTAGTCACATGTTTTCAGTCGTATTTTAGTCACCTTCTCATTTTGATGGATTGCTCACGTTAGCTGGTACTTGCTGTTGCGACACTGAATCTTTCTTATTGTGGGAAAAAAAACGTCTCATCTTATCCTTTGTTATTCCACAGCCGTGTGTTTAATTGTGTTTACACGTGTTCTGTTTCATTCACAGAGTTTGAGCTAAATATGGAAAAAATAGTCACACCTACACCATTTCACAGCACAAACAGCCTTTTTATGCAGCTATAGCCAAGATTTAAACCAAGAAAATGGCAAAATTGAGAGAAGAAAAATTATAGCAAACATAGTATTTAAATAGTAGTTAAAGCTTCACTTCAGAAATTAAGCAATCCATAATCAAAAGTACGATATGTAGCTTTTCATTATCTGTGCTGGTCATCAATGAGATTATAATGGTGTCGCCTGGAATGTCCGCAGTATGGCTTTCATTTTTATATCTCCATAGAGACCAGGTTCAAGTCCAGATCTGTGGAGAGGCGACCACGCTTACACTGACAATGCAAGGTTCTCAAAGATATAATAATAAAACACTGAAATACTAGATTATAGTTTAATGTCATACTGTGGGACATTCCAGGTAAAGCAGAAGCCCCCCAGAAAAGTTACACAGTGCACTTTTAAATAAAATTGTATTATCTGAAATGTTAGAGCGTTAAAATCCTGTTCTTATTTTCAGATCTTAGTAGATTTGATTCAAAGTTGCGTGTAAGTGTCGCTCTCTTCTCTGCATCACGCTGGTCTGATTATGCTGCAGCTGATTGTCGGTGCATTTAGATGGAGTCACAAGAACAGGAGCCTGACAGACCGGGATCAGGACATCACACCACAAAACACACCACTTCTGCCACTCTGCAACAACTTTCATGGACCATCAAGTGTTACGCAACCACAATGGAGCTTTGTCACTCTAAATGCATTGACAGCAAGTAAAGACTTAGACTTTGGACGCCTCGTTCTGTTCTGCCTAATCCCCGACACAATGTGAGACAGAGAATATTACATATGTCATGTTACTGTTGTTAGATTTGTTTTTGCACTTTGACCCCTATTAGATGATTTTTGTCAGTGTTGTCTTAGACTAAACGAGAGAGTGTGAAGGAGAGGAACAGACTCCACTGCAATTTCCCTCGATATTAATGAAGTATCTATCTGTCTGTCTATCCGTTTGTCCATCCATCCATCCATCAGTCTATCCATCTATATCTCTATCTGTCCATCCATCCATCATCTATCTATCCATCTATCTCCATCTGTCTGTCTGTCTGTCTGTCTGTCTATCTATCCACCTATCTATCTATCTATCTATCTATCTATCTATCTGTCCATCCATCTATCATCTATCTATCCATCTATATATCTATCTGTCCATCCATCCATCATCTATCTATCCATCTATATATATATCTGTCCATCCATCTATCTATCTATCTATCTATCTATCTATCTATCTATCTCTCTGCCTGTCTGTCTATCTCTCTATCTGTCTGTCTGTCTGTCTGTCTGTCTGTCTGTCTGTCTATCTATCTATCTATCTATCTATCTATCTATCTATCTATCTATCTATACGTCTGTCAAACCTGTCCAAACCTGTCTGTCTGTCTATCTATCTATCACATCTATCTATCCAGCTATTCTATCTATCGGTCCATCTGTCTATCCATCATCACTTTTAAAATCATCTATCTATCTACTACTGTTTCTGCAGGTTCTGAGTTTTCTTACAATGACAATCCCTTGTGTACGGCTCATGGCTGATGTGTTTAAGCCCATACGACATTCTGTGCAGAGTAGTTCTGCACAAAAGACATGCTATTAATAATTACTAATAACATAGAAAAGGGTAAACAGTGTCAGGTATGATGTTACACATTTATTTCTGTTTTATTTCTGAAGTATGTCACCTGGCTGCCGCTGTAACTTACTGACAGTAACAGACAAACATTTTATTTTTGAAGCATTTGTCCTTCAAAAAGCAACTCCGACGCTTTGGACCTGCCAAAAACAATCCTGGCTTTGTGACTTCCTTTGGCTCAGTTGATGAAGCACCAGCAATTATATCAACATTTTGGAACATTTCCCTTTCTATAGCATCACTTTGCACTGAAGCAACTAAAGTATCAGCACTAAACAGCTGCTTCCTCTCTCCAAACACTAGGGCTGTAGTCGACAAAAGACGCTCTCGACTCTTAACTAAACACAGGCCCTGCAGATTGATTAGCTGATTACAAAGAGGGCATGGCAGAACTGTTGTGATCGGACCCCGGACCCAATAGCAAACTGCACAAAAGACTAGCACTACACACAAGTTTATGAAAAATAACTACAGTGGTACCTCGCTATATCGTGGTATATCGCACCTTTCATGGTCTCGCTGTTTCACTTTGTTTTTTTTTTTTTTTTCTTACAGCACATGAACGTGCATTGTGTTCTGCGTCCTGATTGGCTGAGGGACCGCAGACCATTGTCAATCAATCTCCGTGCCGTGTCTCCTGTGCAGTACAGAAGTATTCAGACAAATTTACATAAATGTTCGATCGCAGTGTGACTCTAAAGTGCTGTATGTTTGCAAGTTTTCTCCCTGACAACGCCCACAGTGTCGCTGAAACGTTCTGCACCAAAGGCACCTTTTTTTTTTTTTTAAATCTACAAAGGTTTGAACTTTGAGAGCGTTTAAACAAGAGAGAAATGTGAGAAAATGTTAATGCCCGTCTGAGAAAAGTGTATAAAGTGTGTGGTGAGGGGTTTTACAGCCTTAAAACATGTAATAGATGTAAAAAAAAAAAAGCTACTAGCTGATTACCTACTGCGGATACTTTTAGAACGTAATCCCCACGATAATCGAAGGACCAATGTATTTAGAAAACAGTGTATTTATATGTAAAAAAAAAGCAGATTATACTCATGCTTCACTGTCACATATTAAGTTACCTCACACCACCGCACATTCTCCTTTCTGCTGTCCTTTATAAATCCTTATAATTGAAAGTTCTGTTTGAATAATTCAATTCCAGGACTGAAATGTTCCAGATGATTCTAGGGAAGGTGTGTGGAGTTAAAAACACAGTGGAGCATTTCCTGTATGACATCACCAGGTGGAACAGAGTGTTTACTGTTTGAGAGAAAAGCTCAGGATTATTGAGTTAAATGTGTGAATGAAACAAAACACTTCAGGTATGTTGAGGAATGAACAACATTCTGCACAAAAAAATGCACTCATGGTGCATTTTTAAAACAGACAAGGACAGTGAAAATACAAACACTAAACATTTACATATCAAAAAGAACCAGACCTAAATGGGACAGACAGACTGTTTCCCCTCTTAATCTGCATTATTTGTTGTCCATACCAATAAATATAAATATGCACAAGATTTTGGGGGACACCTTTCTGAATCAAGGTCATATATAATAATAAGACAAGCCTCTTATTCCAGAGGATTGCAACTCCACCAGAAATGCTCCCTCTTATTATCCCATCATCAGTATCAGACTCCCCAGCCCCGTGAAAACTATGGTTCGGTGAATTTAATCCTTCCAAATCCTGCTTGGTCAGGAATGTCTCTTGTAAACACAGTACATCGCCTTGAGTCAACAGGTGGGCCACAACAGCCCTGCGAGCCATCTCCTCTGCACTATATCCTCTGCCCCAAGCGCAGTCTGAGGCAGTTGTATGAGATAGCTTTTAGTTTCATATCTAAAAGTCGTTATGCCTCCATGCCACTGGCCTATGGAGCCCCACTCATCTGTGCACCCTCCCCGGCTCGGTTAGCAACTCCAGCCCTGCTGTGTCCCTCATAAAAACGCCGCACGTATGTGCCCACTGGCCAAATCTCCAGATAGTACATCTTTGCACTCAGCCATAACTTTAAACGAGGCAAATCTACCATTAGCAGTGGCCATTTTCTGGCATGTAACCTCGCGGCTAAGTTGAGCTTGCAGATAGTCAGTTAGTGTCTGGACATCTATGTCAGGCTAGAATTTGGAGACGAAAAAACTCACCAGTTTAGTTGTCACGATTTTTATGTGGCTCGCTGCCCACGATTGTGAACCACTGGCCCGGGTTCCTCGCCCCAGGTGTAACAGTGCAGAGCCGTTTTAACGGCTCCTGGCTGTCGCCTTCCCTTTTTAACGACAGCACTCCATTTTGGTGATCCAACATGGGACAGAATATATCATATATAATAATATGAGCTCTTTACATTAAGAATTTGCCATGTTGGAGTGTATCCAGCAAACGTCTGAACCAGAAAAGACACAAAATGAGCACTATTACAGCATTATTTACTATCTATTTTCTAAATTGGAGTGATTGATCATGTTTTGGTGGGTGGTGCGCCAAAGCCGTTTTTCAACAACAAAAGTGTGCGTCTACTCAAGGTTGACAAACAATGGACTAAGACCCCATCGACCGACTAAATGACTAAAGACTCCAGCCCTAACACGGCTCTTTTGTTCAGTCTCCACTCTTGAGTCTCCTCTCACTGTTCCCTGGTCCACTGCACCGCGGGGCGCCTCACAGCCCTACACTCTGGAGATGGGAGAAGGGTGCTAGCTTGTCCCTCTTCGTTCAGCCTGGAGTGAGAGTTTGTCCCGGGCACATTTCACACCACCACGTCTCCCTGCATGATTCAAGTCCTCACAAAGACTCACAAAGACTCACAAAGACTCACAAAGACGGGAGTTGTGACAGGATGGTTTACTCTGACACTCAAGAGAATAAGAACAAGTCCATTGTTTTGTACTGACGTATGATTTTGAAGGGGCGCTTTTAACACTAACAAAAGGCAAGGTTAGACAATTGAAATGAAAACACTTCCTGTCACAGTTATTTTCACCTTGGTATGTTTCATAAGCTATTTCAAAAGATCTTAAAGTACGTTAGCATCAGATACACTAAACAATGTCATTGAGCAACAGAACGATAAGTCATTGAAGGGTCTATTATTTGTATACACACACACACACACACACACACACACACACACACACATACTACATCAAAATTCTGTGGAGAGGCAACCTTGTAAGAATCCATGTTTTCAACATATTTTTGAAGTAATAAAACCACTTATAATTGGTAATTGAATGACTGCGAATGTGCTCTGTGGTGACATTTATACAGCACTTTTCCCCCTCTCACAGCCTGTCACACACATGTTCATTTGCGAGGCACACTAAGTGTCATGGCAGCATTCAGCTGTGGGAGCTGAGATTGTACAGCCAACCTAAGAGGATGTTACCACTCTACCAACAAAGTTTGTCAGGAGCAAGATCCAAACCACCAGCCTTCACAAAAGTACAATCAAACTGAAAAAAAAAAAAAAAAAAATAAAATAATGAATAAAAAAACACTAACATATTCTTGTGGCTTTATTTCACTTTTAAACATGCTTTTGGTCACATTGGGATAAGTATTTCACATTTTCTAACTTACAATAGTGTCTGCACCTGAAAAGCACACTTTATAAACTACATCTCTGTTTCAAATGAGGTATTTAGGAGTTGGAGCTCCCTCTACTGTCAGCAACAGGAATGAACAGTGAGGAAATGAAGAAACTAAACCTTTAGGCAGGTGAGGCCGTGCCTCACCTGCCTCCTTAGTTTCTTCACAGAGAAAAAATAAATGAAATGTTATATTTATCCAGTGATTTGTACTATAAAGTTATTTTCTATTTTTTTAAATTAAAAATCACAGAAATTTTACTTTTACCTTTTTACTGTGAAGAGACGTGTGGAGAGGCACCAGCTGTTCGTGCCTCACATGGACTGAGCTGTAGCTCAGCAGTGACACTGCTGCTTTAAGCGGCTGTGAAAAGGCACAGGGTGAGGCATGCAGTTACCTGGCCTCATGGTAGGGGGCTCGTGAGCCCACGGATTCTTGCAACTCCCCAGAAAAGAGGCCGCAGAATAGAGACAGCAAGATACAATTTAGAGTTAGCAAATCAAGTTTAGCAATCCGTTCACTTTTTTCTTCTTGTCTGGCCCTACTTTTTAGATAGAGGAAGATTACATATTAAAGTTCAAGCAGTTTTCTAAACTGGACTTTGGGGCGAAGCAGGAGGTTATAATTAAAAGAAGTCCAACGCTAAAGGAGCTAAATGGTTTGCTCCAGACTTCGGGACGAAAGACTCGCTTTTTTCAAACAGAGTGGTACGAAATGGTAAGAAATTTAATTACTTCAATCCAGTGAAAATTGGGGAACCAGAAAAAGGATAAAAAACAATACAAAACCAGCTTTTTATTTCATACTATTAGAGCTATTTCATACAGACTTTGGAACTTTTATTTTGATATAATTTTTTTTTTATTCTGGCCCCAAATCACTGGGAGAGAAATTGACCTGGGGCCAAATGTACTGACACCTGGTTTATACGTTTGTAAATCTGATTGTGACGACATCAGTGCCTCAGCAGACACGAACCTCACCGCACGTCACTGCAGGGTACATTCGAGTGCAGAATGACACTAATGAGTTCAGTTTACTTGTGATGACATAATCCGGGCAAATTGCAAACAGAGCAGTTATGAGTGCTCAGAGATGATGACATTGGATTAATGAATTATTGGAACAAGAGTGAGTGAAACTAAACACAACTCCAGGTATTTTTTTTTTTTTTTCTTTATCAGGGAACTAGAGATGTGTGGATCAGGCTTTTTTCTATCCCGCGGGTCCTACATTTCTGATTATGTATGACCTACCCCAGCCCGCCTCGCACAGCAGAATCTATTTATACAACCCGCACCCACAATCATTAAATACACTGTGAACAGAAATGCAGCTTTATTTTACCAAAAAAAAAAACAGACATAATGGAAGTGAATCTGTCAGTATGATGAACCAGCTGCAGTTTTCTTACAAAACAAAATAATACCTCATCTCCCGTTTCCAAATCGCTTCTTTTTGGTTCCGTTTCCTGTGGCAAATGGTTGTAACTGGCTAATGTGGGACGGATGGGCACAGTGGCATCATAGTATAGGTTAATTGTGCCGGTTACATGCTTACACAAACTTTATTATCAAACATAGGCCAATGTAGATGAATATTAGTTTGTTTTAAAATATTTTATAGGCTATAGTAGTAATGGTCTACATATTTTTCTTCTGTGATAAAATGACCCACCCCAACCTGCCCCGCAATTAATTGATTTCAACCATCTCCAAAGGGAACAATGTTATAACATCACTGAGCTTAAAAAATTTAAAAATGTGTCCTTTAAAAATCAACTACAAAAAGTTTTACCAAATATATTAAGTTTAAACAGGAGGTAGATCAAACAGTTTTGCCAAACTCTCACAATTACGAAGTTTATTGAAGCACTTTTAGTTAGTCCTCTTTGTCCCTTGTCCCTGTCAATCGTGAGGTGGGACCATCTGGTACCAAACCCTCCGTACACATTTGCATATCCCCCGCCGCGTCCCCCTGACAGAAGCCTGGCCTCTCGTATCCGCGGCGACCCGTGTAATACAGGGTCGCCAAACGTCAACCATAACCAACTTTATCATGGACCAACCGGAGTCCAAGAGGGCAATTACAGCAACAGCGTCTTTGTAAAGGAGCTGAAGGTCAAGTAAGGTGGACAAAAACGGGCTGGATAATGACAGACCCGCAAGAACAGAATCAAAGGTGAGTCTTTATGCACTAATGCAGGTCCAACTACTGCACGGACCATCTTTTACTGTTAAAGGGCCTATATTATGCTATTTCCTGATGTATGTTATAATGTTTCCTCATTACAAACATACCTGGAGTTGTGTTTTCTTTAATTCATATGTTTTTGAGCAGGTAACAGCATTATAACTTGGCTGAAACTTCATGAGTTTTGTGTAATATAGGACCTTTAAAGAGCATACACCTTATGTCTTTCCCCAGTACAGATATATCGTATTAATGCCTCTTGAGGTCAAAATAAGAATCTTTCTAATTACAAATTGTTGTATTGTCTGAGAATCAGGAAGTGTGTGGTTAGCATGCTATTTGTCAGCTTTACAGTGACGGCAAAACTTCTCTCTGGTCTCTGAGGGTTGCGAAAAGTGCGTATGAACTCTTCACAGTGAATACATAAGATGTTCTGAATGCATAAGGTAAGTGAGGAATAACTTTGGATCACTGCAAACCGTTTAAAATGAACTAGCGCTTATTTTTTTCAGACAGAAAAATCAGATAAAGTGCTTTTAACCAAATGGATGCTGATAGTCGGGCAGTTATGGTTTCATTTATAATTAATGGTTACAGGATTTTCCACTGTGGGATTCTCTAAATAAAACACTTGCATTGCCATTTTCGACTTTTTTTTTTTTTTTTACTTTTCTATCAGAGAGATCTTCACCATTTTTTTTTTTTTATTTTTTTTCTCCATGGAGATGTAACTGCCTTGCCTGGAATATTCCACAGTACGGCATACCTATCTCTGTGGACATCACACAGGACTATGCATTTTAAGACCAGACTGTGGAACATTTCATGCAAAGCAATAGCCCGCTCACGGTTAGAATCACAAACTGTATAAAGAAGTGGACTAAGTGAGTGTGACGTCATCCACAGCATCAGTCTCCAGTCAAATGAAGCTCATCGAGGGTAGCAGTTACAGGGGCCAATTTGGAGCCAAGTTGCATGTTAGGAATTCCGACCACGAGCGTCATAGCAACCAAAAAGCCAATATGGAATGAGGCTGTTTTTGATAGATTTTTTGATTGATTTATTTTATTATTGGGTCTTGCCTACAAAAAAAATGCCAAACCCTTTAATGGGCTTGTAAGACACCATTAAACAAAATACAATAGGCCAATTGCCAGACGTTTGTTACAGCCACCAAAGACTCATTTAAACAAACTCATGTGCCGTTTCTTCCAAGCTTTACAAAGAAACGAAGCCAACTTATAAACATTAGAATTAAACAACCATTTCATCTTGTCGTCATTGCACCAGAACATGTCAGGAAATTGGGTGAACATTTCATCAAATAAAAGATTTCTAAATTCATCCTAAAATGGACATCCGTGTAAACCCTCAAAAGCAGGGTCGTTAAGGGTTGAATAGGGTAGTCTCAGCTGAAACTGGAGACAATAGATTTTTACAGTTTCAGTGTAGTTAGCCCCTCTCTTCAGGTAGTGTCCACCAACAATCTGAGCAGAACTGAAGAAACGGCTTGGATGAGCAGCGAAACATCTTCACCCCTGCAACGATTTGTCCAGTTGACACATTTAAACTTTGTCTTTTGCCATAAAATGGACAATACAACAAAAAATCAGCTTCACTTTCCACTTCTCCCAACTCACATAAACCACAAAGTCTTTCTTCTTGAGGGGCTTGAGAAAACCTCAGAGTTTCTAAAGCCAGGGGAAGGATCCCTGTCACAGCTGGTGCCACCAATGATCTTTGCTTCCTGCTCAAATTGCTCTGACATAAAATTCAGTCTCAAACATATCTTTTAATTGAATATATGATCACAACTTGGGTTTAGCAAGATCCCATTCAGCCATTGCTCTTCGTAATTGCCCCCGCTTAGCAACGCTGTCAATCAAACCAGTTGCTAATGCTAATGGGAGCGACCTCGGAGAACGACGACGCCTGATTTGTCTGTTTTTAAGGTTCATATCTTGATTTACAGACACAATAGTGAAATGAAACTACCGGGATCATGTAACGCGGGTTAATATGAACATTTTAAGACCAAAATGACGAGTCTGACAGCAGCAATTATGGAGAACAGGGTGACAGTTTTCCAATATAAAGTAATCTCGAGTCAGAGTCAATGGAGCTGGAAGTGCGCCCATGCTCACTTTCTGTTTGGAGCGTTGCGGCTAGCAGGTTAGCTACGTCCATTTAGATATACAGTCAATGGTTAGAACACATGCAGGTGAACAGGTCAGATGTCACTGCCCCACCAGAAAACTGCATTAAAGCTGCACCACCCTTTCTACATACTAAAACACACTACTTCGACTAACAAGAACAAAAAAAAATGTATGCCCAGCGCTCACCCGTGCACGCAGAGCCTCAGAAAGCACTATTTATCCAAAGCTCATTAAGGCCTGTGTGTAAATCCTTGTCTCGTTCACACCCATAACACTCTATTGTGTCGTGGTGAGTCCATCCGTAAACATCTGGCCCCATAACCCCCCTGTGTCCCCCATCTCTCCACATGACCCCGCATACAAACTGCCCCATTTACTCACACACTATCAACATCACTATAGCGTTATAGCCTCTTAGCTTTAATTACAGCTAACATGGCTGCAAGACCTAACATTTATCCACTCCACAAGTACGACTCGAGCCCGTAAAACTCACCCGCGGTTCGTTTACATCCCAGCTGGACATCTTGGAGCAGACGGACTCGGATGTTTTTCATTTCAATGCAGTTTTTTCACAGCGGGATCTTGCACAAAACACTGCAAATGAGAAATAAAGAGTTTAAAAGTACATAATTACTTCAAAGGACTTTTGCTTGTGAAGTTAAATGTATTTTTTCCGATATAAATAGTTGTAATAGTGCATTCACGCAATATTACGACATACTAGAAGGTGATGTCATCAACATTCCCTTGGGGTGTCATGCTAACTGTAGGCACTGGTATGTCTGAGGTTTGTTAAACTTTAGTCTGATCTTTATTTGGGCACAATCTGATCGTAAAGAGCTGACTTAGATGGAACTACAACAGGTGAGGTGATTTGTATGGTTAAATAAGTCCCTCTCAGGTTAGAATTCTATGGTGAAATTTGGTGTTTTGTGTCAGATTACAGATTTGTTGACCTGGTTTATTTATTGGGCCTATCCACATGAAACAAAAACTACCACTAAGTTCAACATCTTCTAAGTCAGCATGGATGGAAGTGATTTATTTTATTTTTTTTCTGTTGTAACTTAAAGATATAAGATTAATAAAATGCAGTCAGTTACTAATAAAAAATAATAAGGTTTAGCATACATGGACCAGTGAATCTCCTTATTCCTGAAGTTGCCGTGGATGCCGTCATTGTCATTCGGGTTGTATTATTTTGCATGGGGCTGTCCATCTTGACAGGAAATAAATTCTATAGGGACCACAGAGCCGTTTTAAAGTCTCCAGAGAATCGGTGCAGTGTTTACTTGTTAGTCACATAAACATGTTGTTTTACACAAATGAACTGTAGATCTTTACTTTTGGTTGCAGCACTACACTTGGCTTAAAGGCAGCATCTATCAAAATGCAAAGCAGAGTCTGACAAAGTGTGCAGAGTCTACAGCAGAGTCAAGTGAGTAGAGTCTAACCAAGAGATTGCACCAGTGTTTTATAACCCTCCCGAAGTGGGGGTCACACAGTCCTGTATAAAAGGAGGCTACAGATAAGAAATGTGGCCTTAACCAAAATGAGCAGAATGTAGCTGCTATTCTCCCTTAGTGTGATGTATGGCCCCTGCTGCATGGGAAACAGAACGTTTTCCACCTTTGTAAAGTAGTAAGCAATGTATTATATTTGCATATTTCCACAGAACCTACTTTATATCAGATTTTAGCATCAAAACTTTTCCCAGATTCTCCCTTGAAATGAATTGGATTCCTGCTTAGCGCAGTTATTTGCATTTATGGCAAAAGTGGGCGGAATAATAGGTTAATAGGCCCCTACCTTCCATCTGAAACTATTACATCATCAATTTCTGAACGCAACCAAGTCTTTCAAAATGTTATGAAACTTGCAATAAAAGATATACATGATACAAAGACGGGAGCTGTGCATTGATATAGTCGCTCAAAGTCCTATTACTTCTCAAGAAGCCCCCTGCGGTGTCAGACTAATTGTGTCGATCACACCTGTATGGAGGCAAATCACTTTCGCAACAGGGAAAAATGAAGCTATCTATTTGTCTTCTCAATGATGTGTACATTGTAAACAAAACATTTCACTTATGTCATTCTAAAAAGAATCCAGTTTAAAGCTCATTGTTCCCTGCTTATTCACACGGTGGTGGTAAGATACACGATGTGCACAATTGTACTGCCGCGGAATAATGACTTTGGACTAAAAAAAGACTAAAGAAATAACATTGTATACCATCTGTAAGTAATAAGATTTTTTTTTTTTTTTTTGCCAGTAGAGGGCATATATGAAACTTGCTCCCACCCTCCCCTCACCTGCCTCCCCTAACCTGGCTCCTCCTCCTCCCCTCACTTGCCCCTCCCCCTTCCCTCCTCTCACCTGGCACCCCCCACCTTCCCTTACTTGGCCCCTCCCCCTCACCTGGCCTTTATCCATGCTCACCTGTACTCATATTGCAGGGTCAGGTAAAAACAAAGGAAAAAGTAGCACTGGAGACTGCAAAAAACTGAAGATTTGTGTAGAATCAATGAGTGAAGCGAGAGAGAAGTTTTATTTTAATTGTAAATGACAGGCGTCCATTGGGCTCCATGATAATGTTATAGGGTTAGGGTTAGTCAGGCTCGACACCGAGATATCATTCTGGTTTCAACAGGTAAAAGCCTAATACAGTATAGAATCTTATTTGACCAACATTTCACCAAAATGAGACGGTTTGCCTTGCTGTAGAAGCAGCATCGCCCGTCTCAGCCCTGCGCATAATCCTGTCTCCATCTCTGACAGAGTAAACAGCTTTGGCCCAGATGTGGCCCACAGAGGCAGAGGCTGGCTGTGTGCTGTGTGGAGGTGTTTTGGTACAAGCTTGTTTCAAATACAGCGACAGTCAAACACAAAGCGCAAACACAACGCTCACTTTGCTCTGTAAGAGGAAGAGACAACCCAGCCCATGTTTGCTGTGAGCAGATAAAGACTCGGCTGTGGTCTGTTTGGATGGAAATGGAGCCAAAACAATTTAAACTGTTCAAAAATGTCACTGCAAGGAAAATAAATATGGACATTTAGCGATAAGGGAAAAATACATCCAACAGCATTTACGATGGAAAGGGTGTACGAATGCAATAATTATGAAAAATATAAGATCTGAAAATGTCAAGTGAATAGCACTTTGTAGTAGCTTAGGTGTATAATTATTGGTTAAATTATGGATGTTACGCTACTTGCATGTCAGTTGGTTCGTCTGTGCTCAGCTTCATTTATCAGTACCTATCCTTATGTGTCTAGTGTGAGTGCGTGTGTGCATGTGGGTGAGACTATGGATGTGACTGTGTGTGTGGGTTGTTTGGTTGTGTGGGATCGGGCACTTGTGGAGGTTGGCTTGTTGGGTGGAAGAGCATGAGGGATTTTTTTTTTTTTTTTTAATGACTGTAAAGTATTTTCTGTTACATTTTTGTAATTTATAACTAAAGTTTGATGTCTCCATGGAGATGTTATTGCTTTGCCTGGAATGTTCTACAGCAGGCATGCCCAAATGTGGCCCTCAGACCAAATTTTCTTGGCCCTAAAGCTTCCAGGTGAATTGGCCCATATTACCTTAAACAGTTCTTTTTACTGTACATTTCTGAAACTTTACTTTAATAAGCCCAGATCAAATATTTAATGTGTCCCACTGAGGATGTAAGCATGAATAAAGGTCTAGTGGTTCAGTCTAACTTGTAATAATAACGCAGATTTGAAGTATTCACTGTATTGGTGTCTGTCTGTCAGCTTTGTCTGTGTTTTTATTTATGGCCCTTAATGAGAAAAGTTTGGACACCCCTGTTCTATAGTATGGCATGATACATATCAGGTTAAACAGAGAATTTGAGAAAAGTATGCTGCTAAAATATGATATGAAGTAGCTTAATTTCAACACTTCCCTGTTTCTCTGGGTTTTTGTTTAAAATGACCTTGTTTCAGATTTGAGAATGTGATGATGTCATACTCTCAGATGGGGGTCAAGAGCCATGTTTCCCGATTGATTACACTGTACTTTGTCAATAGATTTCCAAAAGGTAAATTCATAAAAGTTGAACTTGATCATTTCTTTTAGTGACCAGGGCCAAGAACTAACTGTATTACCACATATATCTGCATTTTAACAATATTAATTTTAGCTGCTCCCTTCTTTTGGTCAATATAATGTTGTGACGTCATCTGAAACCCAGCGATTCACTGTCAAGATCGGCAGCCCCATGCAAAATAATATAACCCGAATGACGACCTACGGCAACTTGATTTACAATATGTCCCTTAAGGGCTATGGTACATCATTAAACTCCATTGCTTTTTGTTTTAAATGAATTACAGGTCGAAGGGAGGAGCAGTGCCAGCCTGGTGTCAGTACCTCCAGCTCTGGCCCTGTGAGTCCAAAGCCATAGATCTCCTTTAGCTGCTCCTAGTAAAAGTAGAAGCACTGACATTGAGCAGTGGAGTTTTAAAACTTAAGAGAGTTAATGTATTCAGCCAAGTGTGCAGAGAATGGCAGTCGAGATGGAGAGGACTTGTGCCAATGTCAAAAAGCAGGGAAACAAAATGGAGCTTCAAGAATGAATGATATGATAATAATATTACAGCTGCAACGTTAGAAGGTGCACAAACAGAAACAGTTTATAGCATCAGTGGCATAATAAAGGGGCTCTATGTAACTTTTCTAGTCAAGAGCCCGTTATCTCCATGGAAATGTTATTGTCTTCTGTTGAAGTATTCCACAGTATAACATTAAACAGATCTATTTTCCATCTATTTTTATTGGCCAAAAATATAGAAAAACACCTATTCTTATCGTGTGTTGGGTTGTCTCTCCAAAGATCTGACCTTGAACTTTACCTGGCTTGTCTCCATGGAAATAGGTCAATTTAATGTCATACAGTGTAACATTCTAGGCCAGGTCGCAGATCCTGCACTAGAAAAGTTACATAGCACACCTTATGCTCTAATATGCACTTCAGCCTATTAGTCCATTGTATCCGAGTATGTATCGACTTCTCCAGGTGTGTAATCTGGAGCAGGATCGATCGCTCAACACCTCGATCGTAGTTCCCGCTTTATGTGCATTTTGAAAAATCTGTTTCAATTGGACAGGCCAGTAATCCAGTAGTAAACATAGTGAATGTCATCACTATAAAGCCATTTAAACTCATTCACACTTTGATTCTCGAGCCTTTAGATTTGGCTCGGTGATTCAGTACCACCTGGTAGAACTAATGAAGAGTATTAGTGTGTACAGCTGGCTCCTCTTCTCTGGTCCTGGTCTGGTCCTGCAATAGTCCTAGTCTGGTCCTGATCTAGTCCGGGTCTGGTCCTGATTTGTTCCAAGTCCCTGGTATAGTCCTGATATAGTCCTGATCTTGGTCCTGGTCTGACTCTGGTCCCAGCTCTGGTGCTGGCTCTGGGTCTGACTCTGGTCTTGGTCTAGTCCTGGTCTGGTCCTGGTCTGTTCCTGGCTCTGGTCCTGTTCTGGTCCTGGCTGTGGTCCCGGTCTTAACCCAGTCTCCCATCCCTCCTGCTATAATCCTAGTCTGGTCCTAGTCTGATCCTGATTTAGTCCGAGTCTGGCCCTGGTTTGTTCCAAGTCCCTGGTAGAGTCCTAATATGGTTGTGGCTCTGGTCCTGGCTCTGGTTCTGGCTCTGCTCCTGGTCTAATACTAGCTCAGGTCCTGGCTCTGGTCCTGGTCTGGTCCTGGCTCTGGTCCCAGTCTTAACCCGGTCTCATCCCTCCTGTTCAGTCCAGAGCCCAGGTGACAGCAGCTTACTGTCTCCAGCTGTGACTGTGATATCAGTGCCAGATGCTGACACACAGACGATTACAATGGGACCTTAAGGCAGCACAGTGAAAAACTGGGGAGAGGGAATGTAAAACTACTGGTACTACAAGCCCTCAAACACCTGCATTGAGCTGCATTTATTTGTGCTTGAAGTTTCGAATTTGTACGAGTATTATTAAACATAGTTATAAGTCCCTGTGATCATTAAAGACATATTTTCGGGATGATTAAAGCATCTGTTGTTGCTCCCTGCTGTCTATGTGCAGAAAACCAACCTCGTAATAGGGAAGACATGCCCTGAAGAGACTTTTCTTGGAAAACACTGGCGTTTTTAAAATATTGGGCAACATCATATGGTTTCGTAGGTGATTATACTGCTTTTTCTCAATAATAAAAAAAAAAAAAAAAAACACTTTTTAGTTCTGTTCTCTCGCAGTGTGTTCTCGCAATAGACCTGCAGGGGGAGCTCTATTGCTAAAGTTACTTAGTTTTGCTTTAAAGAGAGGGAGTTACACTATCAATTGTTAACACATATTTAGATCACCATGATACCTTTGATTGTTTTGAAAATACTATATTCACTTGAGACAACATGTTAACATTTTGTATAAGTTTCACTTTTGTTTCTGACATGCTGAGTCCCCCCGTCCCTTCGCTCCCTTCAGAGCACTATCACATTACAATCAGTGTGCATCACATTAATGAAACTACTGCACATTGCGTTAGATCTGTTAAGTTGTACTGTATTGTTTTGTGTCATACTTTTGTATATTTACGGAAAATTGCTGTGCTGGAACATGGGTGACGTAGACTTGTGGGCTGGGCTTTACAGAATTGCATAGCTAACCTAGGAGGGTTCAAAAAGGGCTAAAATACTCAAACATGCATGAATGACATCTGAAACCTTATCAGACATGTTTTTGTTGAGGAAACAACGTTATAACATGGTGGAATGCTCCAAAAATAGATTTCGCATACAATATTTATGAATAATCTGTAGTTTTAATACTTGTAGTCGGGCTATAAACTCTCTTAAATAGTGTAAGGCTATCCCCATGCAGACATAGTTGAATAGCTGTTAGCCTTTCACAAATACCAAAGACTAAAAAATCATTTTCAACATATGACGCTCAACACTCCTGATATACTGCTGCCTGATCCCATCACTACTGTCTAATCTGTGCCATGCTGCAGTTCACTTTTTTGTTTGTCCTCCGCTGCAACAGAACATTTTGGATGCTGAGAAATTAGAAATGAATTGCTTACTCTTGATTTGAATAAATATATTAGACCTCACTGTTGCATTTTTGTCTTTGTGTATTTGCCAAAGAAGCTCGGTATTTGTCGAAAAGAGTTTACCCTTGGGGACAATAAACTCTAAAAGCATTACTATTTTTGGGTTGTAAAATGCAACATCACAGCTGTTCCAAGTCTGAATTCAGCACAGGGCATTTAAAACTGCTGCACCTGACTCGTACTGTGTTCAAAATGTGAAAATGAAAACAGACCTAGTTCATCTGAGTTTACATGCACTTTTCACAACTTTCAGAGGCCGGAGCATCACAGTAAATCCATAGACTTTATGTATAAATGGACATAGCTAACCTGCTCGCTGCTGCCTTCCAAATAGGAAGTGAGCTTGGGCGTCTGTCTGTATCGACTCTGGCTCCAATTCACTTTACACTGGAAAACTATCACCCCTCTCTCTGTAACTGCTGCAGTGAACCTCGTCATTTTGGTCTTAAAATGTTCATATTAACCTGCTCTACATGATCCTGTGTTTTTTTTATTTGGCTATTGTGTCTGTAAATCAAGATATGGACATATCAGCTGCCTTCTTTCCCTGTGGTCACTCTCGCTAACGTTAGCAACAGGTTTGATTGACAGCGTTGCTAAGCGCCTGCTCCCTGCTAAAACAGCGGCGCGTTGCTTCAACAGCTCTCCCTGCTAAACCAGCGGTTGCAGGATGAGAAAGGGTGTTATCTTCAACAACTTCTCTTTGACGGATTGGCTCCCTTAGTCCACATGCTATGATACTCATGCACTTCCTGATTACCTGGCTTAAAAAACGCTTTATAATTAGATGCAGACAGTACGCAACAAACTTATTTTGACCTCAAGAGCTGCTTACACAATAGGTCTATATCTGTACTGGGGCGAGACACGTTTTGCTCAAATACATGGAATGAAAACGGGTACAGCGCCTTTAATCATCCCAAAGCATCTCTCAGCAATGCTCCGTATCCACAGTGTGTGCTCTAGACTTCACACAAGACCTAATTGATCCCAGCGGACCAAACCAAACCAAATCCAAAACATGTCGGCCATCTTGCTGCGGCCTCTTTCCCATTAACTGCAATGTTTTCTGATAAGTACGCTACAACTTGTCCTGTCAGCCTCCACTCCCCCCAAAGGTCAGTCAGTTCGGTTTTATCTGCTAACTCTGCTCCATTTACTGTTATCAAACACAGGTACCGCTATGGTGATGTGAGGCAAACACAAACATAGCTAATTAGCGCTGTCTCCGCTGCTAACCGCTAACACAGAAGCTAATGCTGATAACAACGACAAGCTCAAACACTTGTAATGCGCCACTAGCCAAACAGCGGAGACGGGCCTGCAGCTTAAAGGCTACATTTACAATTTAAATATTAGACAAACGCGTTATCAACCCAGGGGAGCAGCAGATCAGAGCACAGGTGGTATTTGAATAAAGTGGTTTTGTATACATTAACATTAAGAGATGAGGAGAGTTTGACCAAGTTTTGAGGCTTGTCACATTTTGGCGTTTTCCTGGCAGGATTTAAAGGTGAGGATATTAAAATAATGCATATCATTTCAAAAAACAGAGGATGCTCACTAAAAGTACACTTTTGACTGTTGTTAGGGTTGACATTTAGGGAAACAGTGGGTAATGTCGGAAGAATTGTTGTTCTTTTTTACTTAAGGAAGACACTTTATGAACTTGTTGCATTTATCTCTGTTCAAAGGATTTGCCTGTCCTTTGGTTGGACTGATAGAATAAAATAAGTTTGTCAAATAGTTAATACCCACATACTAAAAATAGTGCTGATGCTAGATACTAATTTGAATAAGCATCAATACTGAAGAAATGGCACAGGACAAAGGCAAGACGAGTTTATTTGTATAGCACAACACAATTCGTACACAAAGTAATTCAAAGTGCTTTACAGAAAAAGAAAGACATTAAAATCACACAAATCAAAACATAAATAATCACAAATAATCACCATAAAATTAACATTAAAACAAAAGAGTGCAGAATAAAACCCTTAAGTCATATGCACAGCAGAACTGTTTTGAGCCTGGATTAAAACATGGTCAAAGTAGAGGCCTGTCTCACATCTTCAGGAAGACTGTTCCAGGTTTTAGCTGCAGAAACACTGATTCTCCTTGTTTAGTCCTGACTCTGGGCACCAGCAGGAGGCCGGTCCCTGAAGTCCTCAGAGTGTGAGATGGTTCATATGGCACTAACATGTCTGAGATGTACTTTGGTGCTGGTCCATGGAGAGACTTGCACACAGGCAGAGCTGTTTTAAAGTCTATTCTTTGAGCTACAGGAGCCAGTGCAGAGACCTGAGCACAGGACACACGTGATTGTACTTCCTGGTTCTAGTCAGGGCCTGAGCAGTGTGTTCTGGATGTACTGCAGCTGTCTTAAGATTCGTTTGGAGAGGCCAGTGAGCAGGCTGTTACAATAGTCTAACCTACTGGAGACAAATGCACGGATAAGTCTCTCATAACTCATAAAATCACATTGGCCTAATTATAATAAAGTTGCACTATGTACCTTTCCAATCTCCATGGATAGTTATTGCTTTTCCTGAAATGGCATTAAACTTACATCAGTGAAGGCAAGCATGTAATGGACCCTAAAGTTACACAGTGCACCTTTAAAGACAGTATTTTATGTTGGAAATGATGATTTTGTATTAAAATGTGTTTTTGAATCATTAGCTATTTCCTTAATATTGAAATTGCAGTTTGAGCCTTTGATCGGAGGTTCTTCAGACCCCCTCTTGACCTCCCCTTGGCATCGTCCCTGTGCACTAAGAATGGACTGCTAGAGGTATCACATTAAGATTATGTCATTATGATTTTGAACAGCTGAAGATGTGCATTCATATACACTGTGTCAGAGCCAAGCTGATTTTGTCCATGGGAACATACACCCCCTGCTCCATCTGTGAGTGTTTAGCCGAAGGGGCTGATGGCACCTCTTCTGCCCAGGAGACATGCACCAACCTGGGCACAAGATGAAACCGTCTCTGCTGAAGCTCCGGAGCCTGACTGTGAGCATGGATGAGCCAAGAGCTGCACATAAGCCTCATAATCTGAAGAGAGGATTTAAAGGGACAAGTCTGTACTGTGTCTTTAAGAAGAGCGAGGGCCACTGGTGAGAGGGGATGTGAGAAGATTAACAGTGGTGTGATATAGACATATTCTATGCAGTTGTGACTTACAGTTACAGTTTTATTGTATTTTTTTCTCACATTGTGTTTAAAATAATCTTTAATTCACATGGAGGGTATTGTTGATGTTTTTGCCAATGCCACCGTGGGTTAGCTGATGTTGAACCAGTTGCACTAGCAAAAACTGCTACTTGGATCATTTAAAGTAGGTTTATATGCAGGTACTGTATATATAAATACCGGTCTGACTATAAGAATCTTTAACTGATTCAAACGTGAGGACCCAACAAACCCAGTCGGACTCCTGCTTGCTTCTTTTTTGTGTATACATCACAAAGGTCTTGCTTTGTAGACTGGCATAATTTGATGGAATTTGGAATAGAGTATTTCGTTTTTGTATATTGACTTTTCACCTACATAATTTCAAATGATGTATATTTAATAAAGACCAGGCAATAACTTACAGTAAGTCAGCTGAACAGCTAGAACTCTCGCCCCATAGGAAGATTCTGGGTTCAAATCCCAGAGTCCAATTTGCTGTTTTGCCTTGTGTGCTGCCGGCATCTAATTATTAAGAGTTATAGGTTGGTGGTGCAATTTCATCTGTGGGAGCTAGAATTGCACCACCAACCTGTGAGTCACTGGATCTGACAGCTCAACCAATGATGTTTACGTCGAGAGCGGGAAGTGAGGGATAACTTGGGACAACTGTGAGCCATTTAAAAGGAACCACAGTGGTCCCTCGTTTATCGTAGGGATTACGTTCTAAAAATAACCCGCAATAGGCGAAGTCCGTGAAGTAGTCAGCTTTATTTTTTACAATTATCATATATGTTTTAAGGCTGTAAAACCCCTCACCACACACTTTATACACTTTTCTCAGACAGGCATTCACATTTTCTCACATTTCTCTCTTGTTTAAACACTCTCAAAGTTCAAATCTTTGTATATTATCTCCCTCTTCCTCGATGATCGCTTTAAATGTGTTGTTCATGTACCTCTGCTCCAGTGGTATCCACAGAGGCGCCTCTCCGTGCATAGAAACACTTTTGAGTCCAAAGTGTTTCTGAAATTTGTCGGTGCAGAACGTTTCATCGACACTGTGGCTTTTGTCAGGGAGAAAACTTGCAAACATACAGCACTTAAGAGTCACACTACGATCGGACATTTATGTAAATTTGGCTGAACACATTCTGTACTGGACAAGAGACACGGCACGGAGGAGACTGATGGACAATGATCTACTGTCTCTTAGCCAATCAGGACGCAGAACGAATCAGTGAGGCCGCGAAAGGTGAACCGCGATATAGCAAGGGACCACTGTATATCAGTTTTTCATGGTTTTAATACTGTAAAATCTACAGTACCTTTTAACTTCTACGCCTGTGCTAAATACATATAAACATCTGGGTGTGTTTTGAGTATCCATTCATCGTTCTGTAAAACTGCATATGAACTACAAAGGCTAAATACTCAGCCCTTCTCCAGTGATCTCCCATTTTAACAGTTCATGTTAAACAGCACATGTGCCCGCCTCCTCTGTCATGGCGTCTTTGTTATTTATACTTCCCCTGTCTCACTAATGCGTGTGGTGCGGGGGCTTTGGACTGCAGGCGACACTCTCATCCCCGTCACTTTGAACACACGGCCAAACCTACCGACATGCCTCTGCCTCTCGGAGAAGACGCAGGTTTGAATATTCAGGCCAGTGCTGCACTTTGATCATCCGGCTCCTGTCCAATACCATCCAGGCATTCGGCGGAGATTAGGCATTTCTTAAACTTAGAGACAGAAGTTGAGACGAGCCGACCGAACGCAGACATCATTAGCCGCTGTTCATCAGAGCAGGGTTGTTCAAAGTCACGGCGACCTAAAAAGACCTCGTTAAAAACTGCTTTAAAACGCGGCAGGACGTCTCAAATCAACCTAGCATCCAGCGGGAAAGTTTGAGACAGGAGATGCTGGATTCAAAGTAACATGGGAGATTAAAAATGTAAAACTACGATGACAAATGTAAGTCTTTTTTGATGGAATAAATTTTGTCAATGGAAGCTTCTTGTAGCTAAAATACCTCAGAGAGTGACCCAGATCAGTACAGTCACTATCCATTATTATCAAGACAAAATATTGAATCAAGTGTTTAAAGACACACTGTGTAACTTTTCGAATACAAGGTCTGTCCCCTGCTCCATGGATGGATGTCAATGGTGGAAGAAGCACTCTAATAATGTTACTTAAAAGTACAGAAAAGTAGAGCAAGTAAAAATAACACATGAAAAAAAAAAGGTTTAAAGTACCTGTTTAAAAATATACTTAAAGAGTAAAAAGTTAAAATATTTAATAAAAGATCTAATAAAGCTTCAAATGTTGTGATTTTGGTACAAATTTGTGCAGAATTTTGTTCAACAGAAACAACTGAATTTGGGTTTTTTCTAACTGTTTTTTTTTTTTTTTTTAAGTAAAGTTCAGATACCTTTATTTATTTATGTATTTATTTTCACTGAAGTGCAGTAATTTACAACTTTCACTTTGTTACATTCTACCACTGATGCTTTGCCTAGAATATTTCACAGTGTCACCTAATCTATCACCATGGAAACAAGCAGATGCTACATGTGAGATCTGTGGAAAGGCCTGCTCCCAGTAAGAATGCATGGTTTTCAAGTTCTTTTGGACAATAAAAGATGTACATGCAATGGGATAAGTGCAAATAATGATGATGATAATAATGACAAGTTTGAGTATTTTTGGACTAATACAATTTATATAGAGAGGAAAAGTATCACTCCTCTTTTAGCGTCTTACATACAGAGTGAGCCAGATTAGCACTGTCCTATAGAGATTATGCAGTGACATCATTTTATTTGAAAAACGCTCCGTTGCAACATTCTGACACATTCTGAGTGGCACTGAAGCAAAACTATGGAGCGTAACAGACAAAATGTGATTTATTTGCATTTTTTTGGCCTTTTTTTACTCCATGGTGCTATTGTTTTTTTGCTCAAATCAGGTTTATCCAGCAAAATGGAAACTGAAAGTAGTTGTTGCTGTGTGACTCTGCAGAGCTTAGCTAGATTGTTAGCTAACGATAGGCGGAGATAAATGACACTTCAACTAGGCCCACAATAATTAATCTCAACACACAGACTCAGAAACATCTTATGTAAGGAGAGAAAGGTTCAGTTCAACTGTGGGTCATCCCAAAGTTTGTATCGGTGATACATGTGAGTGTAGTCTGCAGTGTCACGGTGGTTTAGCTAACAGTTTACTTGAATTTCTATTGTTTACGTGATTTTCTTGTTTTAGATGCTCGGTCCTAGACTGTATAAAGAAGTGGACTTAGTGAGTGTGATGTCATCCGTAACTTTTGGCTCCAGTCAAATGAAGCTCATCAAGGCTGGTGGTTATAGGGGCCAATTTGGAGCCAAGTTCCTATATTCCAACCACAAGAATCATAGCAACCAAAGAGCCAATCGGGAGCCAGGCTATTGAAGGTAATGCCCTGCCTACCCCACTGGTTTAGCACAGAGCGAACGCTTAGCAATGCTGTCAATCAAACCTGTTTCTAATGCTAACGGGAGCGACCTCGGGGAAAGAAGACGCCCGATTTGTTTGTTATTGATGATCATATCTTGATTTACTGACAACAATAGTGAAATAAAAAACCCAGGATCACGTAGAGCGAGTTAATAGGAACATTTTAAGGCCAAAATGACGAGGCTCAATGCAGCAGTTACAGAAAGAGGGGTGACAAGTTTTCAGTCTAAAGTGAATTGGAGCCAGAGTCGATGGAGCTGGAAACGCTCACATGATCACTTCCTGTTCAGATTGTGGCAGCTAGCATGCTAGCTATGTCCATTTATATATACACGGTGTCAGGTACAAACTAAATATTTCAGACTTGTAGACGTTTATATTTCTTATTAAACTGTAGCAGCTCTTTCACATTTTAGATCAGTTTGAGCTTTTACAAAAGAAAATGTCATTACTCTCCATGGACACTCATTCAAAAAATTCAGAATGTCACCTTCATAACCTCTATTATCAAGACAAAAAAATATATTTAAAGGTACACGGCGTAACTTTTCTGGAGAAGGGTGCAGCTACATGTTTATCCCCATGGAGATGATGTTTTGCCTTGAACATCCCACAGTAGGACTTGATCTATCTCCATGGAGACAAGCAGTTGACACCACCAGGCCACGCTACATATCAGATCAGTGGAGAGGCTAGTCCTGCTCACAGTAATAATGCATGTTTTTAAATATGTTTGAGCAATAGAAACATGAATGAATGCAAGATAGAGTTTAATGTCATACTGTGGAACATTCCAGGCAGGGATAACCAAGTGACAGACGCCCCACTTGAAGAGATGCATAGTGCAGCTCAAAGTTACTCCAATTTCCTTATTTATTATTTTTAATATCC
Organism: Periophthalmus modestus; assembly: GCA_019594935.1. NCBI lineage: Eukaryota > Metazoa > Chordata > Actinopteri > Gobiiformes > Gobiidae > Periophthalmus > Periophthalmus modestus. Next base: position 27,910,156 of record JAIEZT010001368.1, read on the forward strand.
ATTATATTATATGTGGCGTGCTTTTGTTTTGATCATGGCCGTGTGCTTTGGTCTAACGTCTAGACAGCTTTACAGTACCAGCAGCAAACCAGACACCTCCACAATTCTTTCAAACAATTTGTGGAAAATCTCCTCGCTTCAGTGTCTGTCACCTCCTACCCCCACCCTCTCTGTCTCCTCTCTCTTTTTATCTCTCTATCTGTCCCTCACTTTCACACTCTCTCTTGTAGCCTTGTCTCTCTCCTTCAACTTTCTCTTCTTCCTTTTTCACTCTCTCCCAGTCATATCTCTCTCTCTTTTTCACAGCCTCCTGTCTCTCTCCTTCTCTCTCCCTTTATTCCACACTCCTTTCTTCTGGACTCCTCTCTCTCTTTCAACTTTCCCTCTTCCCTCTCTCTTTCTCACACATTCTCCCTCTTCCTCCTCTCTCCTCAGGCCCTCATTCTCTCTCCCTCCCTCCATCTCTCATTTATCTTTCTTCCTCACTCCTTCTCTCTTACCCTTCTGTATGTCCCTTTCTTCATCTTCTCTCCTTTGAGCCTTCTGTCTTTCTCCTTCGTCGCCTCTCTCACCCACTCCCTCTCACTCCACATCTTGCTCTCTCCTTTCCCTCCTCTCTCTCTGTCTCTCTCCCTCTCTGTCTCTCTACCTCCTCTCCAACTTCTCATCCTCTCCCTCTGTCTCTCTCTGTCTCCTTCTCTCTCTATCCGTCTGCCTGTTCTTCTTCACTGACCTCGTGAACACTGTCTGCTGCTCAACACTCCCCCTAGTGTTTGTGTCTGCGCTGTTCACTCTCTCTCTTTTTTTTTTTTTTAATCACAAAGGCTCATTTTCTTGTCCAATAATAACATTTTAACTGAAGTACAAATGGATGTTGGAGAGACTAGTGTGGCTGAGTGGTCTAAGGTGCTGTATTTTGGCTCCAGTCTCTCTGGAGGTGTGGGTTCAAGTCCCACCACTGCCAAGAAGGCTTTGCTTTTATGACTCTCATTAAAACTATTCCTTTCCACAGAAGTCAAGACTAGTAAAATAAAAGCAAAGAATACATGTAACAACTTGTACTTAACATAGGTACAAATTGACTTCACATGGGTGATTGTGGTTGCCTGTTAGAAAGCCACTATTTCTCTTTGCACTTGTAGTCTGTTTGGAGTATTTCTGTGTGGCATTTGTTCAATCCAAACTGTAACGTTCCCTGATGAGATTTGAACATGTGTCCTTCTGATGTGGAGTCTGACAGTGTCCGTTTGTAAACAGTGCAAGTTGTTGTGGCCGAGTGGTTAAGGCGATGGACTAGAAATCCATTGGGGATTCCCCGCGCAGGTTCAAATCCTGCCAACAACGAGAGCCTTTTTCTTTTCTCTCAAATTAGATTATCCACTGTGAACTGTATATACTGCTTCCTTTCATTCTGTCACTGTGTTCAGCTTGGCAATTTGGCGGTGGTGGGAATTGAACCTCCAAAGACACTGAAGCCAGCGCCTTGGACCTCCAGGCCTCATTATCATAGGACCTTCAATTGGCTGTGATATTACTGTGTGGGTTTAGTCTGTGAGGTCGCTTTATATGGTCTCTGGGAGGTTACGGCGATATTGGCAATTTGCTTCACTTGCTCACTATCCTTCCATTGCAGCAACCAGTGCAAAACCCAAATTGTGTTCTCCAATCATTTGCTTGACCAAAAAAAGATCACCACAGTTCTCCTCAACATAGTGCGTGACATACAGAAATTTTACATTCTGTTGCCGCTATGTGAGGTGATGTCACTGCCAGCTTGCGATGGTGGTATACAGGGATTCTGAACCTAGAAGAAAGGGCACAACTATTCCTTACACAGCGGGTGTGTCTGAAAAACTTCAGAGAATTTTCAGGCAGTTTGAGATTCCAGTCTATTTCAAACCTACAAACACTTTAAAATGGAAACTGGTTCACCCAAAGGACAAAACCCTGAGCCATGAACAAAGTAATGTGGTCTACTCCATTCAGTGTAGTGAAGAGTGTAGAGTAAGCGTTACATTGGAGAAACTAAACAGCCACTTCATAGGAGAATGTACCACCACGAGAGCTCCTCTGGATCCCAGTCTGCCGTACATCTGCAAAGCATCTAATCACTCCTTTAAAGATAGTGAGGTACAGATCTTAGCCAGAGAAAAGAAATGGTTTGAGAGGGGAGTTAAAGAAGCTATTTTTGTTAGGAAAGACAATCCTTCCTTAAACAGGAATGGGGGTCTGAGAAATAATCTCTCCCTCATGTATAACTCCACCCTCAGACCCACAGCAGACAAAAGAAACAAATTGAACAATAGGGTGAGTCAGTAGGGCCATTAAAGGTTGAATGGAGGCCATTAAGACTGAAGAAACTGGAGACAATAGTTGTTTACAGTTTCAGTGTAGATAGCCCATCCCTTCAGATAGATAAAAGGCAGTGCCCACCAGCAATCTGACCAGAATTGAAGAAGCCGCTTGGATGAGCAGCGAAGTTGAAAGGCAAGTGATTCCCATATGGTCTAGCGGTCAGGATTCCTGGTTTTCACCCAGGTGGCCCGGGTTCAACTGCCGGTATGGGAAGCCCTTCCATTTAGGATCTGCAGTTGTGGTTTTTTCAGACAGTATGAGATTCCTGTCATTTTCAAACCTACAAACGCATTAAGACAAAAACTGGTTCACCCAAAGGACAAAATCCCGCGTCACAAACAAAGTAATGCAGTCTACTCTATTCAGTGTAGTGAAGAGTGCAGTGAGCATTACATTGGCGAAACTAAACAGCCACTTCATAAGAGGATGTATTAACACCAACGTGAGAGCTCCTCTGGACCACAGTCTGCTGTACATCTCCATCTCAAAGCCACTAACCACTCCTTTGAAGATAGTTAAAGAAGCTATTTTTGTAAGTAAAGAGAATCCTTCCTTAAACCGGAATGGGGGCCTGAAACATAATCACTCCCCCATCTACAACTCCATCCTCAGACCCAGAACAAGTAGAACAATAGCAGGTTTGTTAAGGGCTGAATAGGGTTGCTTCAGCTGAAACTGGAGACAATAGTTGTTTACAGTTTCAGTGTAGTTAGCCCCTCCCTGCAGATAGATATAAGGCAGTGGTCACCAGCAATCTGATCAGAACTGAAGAAGCGGCTTGGAGGAGCAGCGAAACGTCTTCTCTCTTACATCAATTTGTCCAGTTGACAGATTTAACTTTGTCTTTTGCTATGGATCAGACCTGGACGACTGAGGGTTTACACAGATATTTTAACTGATGGATTAATATAACAGTTCCAGCATACAAAGATGAAAAAAATTTAACAATAATGCATACAGTCATTCAGCAGTCACAGTTGCCCTGGGGCAGACTGACAGAAACATGGCTGCCATTTAGCTAAATATATAACATACAGTATATACAAGACCCATTTGTACAGTAACAATGAAATGCTTTGTATTCAATATGTGTTGCTTTAAAGGTGCACTATGTAAGTAACATATATCCATGGTGACAAATTATAGGTCAGGTCTGTGGAGTGGCAAGTCAGCACCATTTGATTTTTCTTCGATACCAGTAGCTTAACAAAACCAGTTCCTGAACATGTCTTTTTTCAGTAATTTTCAATCCTTTAATTACGTCATAACTACGTCAGTTCATATTTTAAAACATAGTACTAGGCTATACGATGTTCAGTAGTAACTCAAAACTATCGTACGTGCAAATGAAGCTTATATAGACTTAAACACTTAACACACAACGGCATCAGGCTAGATCCGGTCAGAGGGAGAGTCGGCGCAGCCATTTTTGTTGTAACGTAATCCCTGTGAGGTTTTTGCCAAGTCGTGCTAAGATCAATAAATACTGACAGATCAGGGAGTGGATAGGGGGCTTTAATTAAATATTCATTAGGCTCCAAAATTAGCATTAGCACTAGCACTGATGCACACAGATATACCTTTCTAAAACAGAAGTGTCCTCTAGTTAAGTATTCACCTCATTTGTAAAGTGTTTAACATGTTTTTAGGCTATATGACTCTGCAAAACCCTCATAGACATTACAGCAGAAGTGGTCACGTAGACGGTCCCTCTGACTGGAACTACCCGATTGCCGTTGTGCACTGAGCCAAGCACTCTACCAATAGTGCTCTACCTATAAAATTGCCTTGCCTTGCCAAACAATAATATTTCCATGGAGACAAGCAGAAGCCCCATCTACCCAGAGTGGACCATTAAACTATTCAAAAATGACTGACCTCATCCAAAACCTGATGAAGGAACTCAACTCTTCAGTCAGTGTAACTTAGTGTATGATCCTGGCACCTGAAAAAAAAAAATAAAAAAACATCCTTTAGCCTGAACTCAGTGACTGTCTGATGTCATGTGCTCTTTAATGCTCCTCCTCCTCCTCTTCCTCCTCGTCTTTTTCAGGCCGTTTCTCTGTTTGATGGATGCAACAAAATGACTCCAGTGCTGCTGCATTTTCATGTTAACTGTCTGAGGAGGGGGAGAGAGGGAGAGGAGGAGAGAATGAGCAAAGAGAGGAGGAGGAAGAGAGCGTACTTCTCTAGAGTTTTATGGAAGACCACATTAAAGACGTGGGTTTAATAATGAGGCAGTCGGACAAAAGCAGGTGAAGCAGAACATGAGAAACATCTCCAAAGTCACGTTATGTAACCGTATTTGTCCATTTGGTGATTCACTGATTTGGGAACATGCCTAAAGTGGCTTTCAGACATCATACTTTTACTCCTAAAAAAGACTTCATGTTGCCAATTAGATTAATATAATCAGTTAGATGTTAAATGTCTTGCCCATGAACTTCATAAAGACATGAACTGAGTGTGACGTAACCTACAGTGTTCGGCTCCAGCCAAATGAAGCTCACTGACGTCAGCAGTTATAGGGACTAATCTGGAGCGTCCATATTTGGAGTTTTGACCACAAGTATCATAGCAACCAAAGAGCCAACCAGGAGCGAGGCTGGTGAAGGTGACGCTCTTTCCCGCCTGCATTTTGCGAATATTTTAAGACCAAAATGACAAGACTGACAGCAGCCGTTACAGAGAGATGGGTGACATTTTTCAATAGAAATTGAATTGGAGCCAGAGCTAATGGAGCCAGAAACGCGCCCATGCTCTCTTCATATTTGGAAAGTGGCAACGAGCAGGTTAGCTATGTCCATTTCTATAGTCCTGACAGTTACAAATCTGTTAGTCTTACAAATACTCTTACTAAACTTTAAGTAATTTCATGGACAACTTTGTACTTCCACTTGACTACTATTATTCTAAAGTAATGGTATTCTTTCACACCTATCATGGCACTACTTATTGCCAGAGGAGAAAGAACCATCAATCTGCTTCCATGCACTTTGAACATCCTGACCTTGAAATAGTGAATTTAAAGTATTTGTTCTATGTTTTTCCCTTGATCTCTTGTTTTAACTTCAAGTAAATTAGTTAAAGAGCCGTGCTTTTAATGCTATTAAAGTATGACGTGCTTAAATGTACATGCACATTGGTTTGCTCCTGATCAGATATACTGTGGTTACGGTGGATCAGAGCTTACGTCAGAGTGTCAGAGCTCTTGGCTTTGCTCTGTTTTAAGGCCAAGACATCCTCGGGCAATAAAAACAGTAATTATAGACATTTAATTTGAAATTCATTATAAAATATTACAAACGAGGCTGCAGTGTAGAATTAATGTAGTGTGCTAACCCTGTAATTCATTCTTTATATCTTCTATCCTCTCTTCTCTTCCTCCTCTCTCTTTTCTCCTCTCAAGTTTTCAGTGTTTTCCCCAATCAACAGTTGTCTAATCCTCCAGCTAAGGCAGTCCTGACCTAGACTGGCTCAGTATTTGGAGATGAGTCCCCGGGCGTTGCACTGAAGTCGCCCACTTCTCTTGACAGGTTGACCCAGCGCCATTGAAGTATGGGTCAAATGCAAGACCCAACTCCTCCCTCTGCATATTCTAATCTGGCAACAGAACTTGGTAACTCTTTCGTCTACATGTATTGTAACAAAAATCCTCCAAATCTTGTTGCACATTTGTAGCCAATTTTCTCACAAACTCTGCGATGCTCCCCTCTCTCTCTCCACTCACCCGCTTCCATTCTTTCTGCTTGATTCTCCTTCTCTCCTCCTTCTCCCTAGACTCCTTTTCTTTCCTCCTCTTGTTTATCATCCGTCTGGAGGAAGTCCCATAAACCAGAGTGAACCCAGATGACAGATTAGATGTCCCTCTCCCTGTCTCCTCTCCTCCTCCCTCGTCTCCTCCTTCTCCTCCTCTCTCTCCTCCTCCTCTCCTCATCACTCTTCTCCTCCCTCTCCTCCTCTCTCCTGCTGGCCTCCCATTTTCTCCTCCTCTCCTTCTCCCTCTCCCTCCTCTCTTTCCTCTTCTCCTCCCTCTCCTCCTTCCCTCCCTCTCCTTCAACCTCTCCTCCTCTTCTCCTCTCCTCATCCCTCTTCTCCTCCTGCTTCTCCTTCTCTTCCCTCTTCTGCTACCACCCCTAATTTTCTCCTCCCTCTCATCTTCTCCTTACTCCTTCCTCTCTTCTCCTCTCTTTCCTCTTTTCCTCCCTCTCCTTCAACTTCTCCTCCTCTTCTCCTCCTTCTCCTCTTCCCTCTTTTCCACATAAACCAGAGTGAACCCAGATGACAGATCAGATGTCCCTCTCCCTGTCTCCTCTCTTCTTCCCCCTCCTCCTCTCCTTGTTCCTCTTCTCTTCCCTCTCCTCACCTCTCCTCCTCCTGCTTCTCCTCCTCTTCTCCCCTCTACTGCTACCACCCCCTCATTTTCTCCTCCTCCCTCTACTCCTCCTCCCCCTACTACTCCCTTCCTCCTCCCTCTCCCTCTTTTCCTCTCTGTCCCCTTTTCCTCTCTCTCCTCCTCCTCTCTCTCCTTGTACCTTTCCTCCTCTTCTCCTCTCCTCATCCATCTTCTCCTCCTGCTTCTCCTTCTCTTCCCTCTTCTGCTACCACCCCTCATTTTCTCCTCCCTCTCATCTTCTCCTTCCTCCTTCCTCTCTTCTCCTCTCTTTCCTCCCTCTCTCTTCAACCTCTCCTCCTCTTCTCCTCCTTCTCCTCTTCCCTCTTTTCCACATAAACCAGCGTGAACCCAGATGACAGATCAGATGTCCCTCTCCCTGTCTCCTCTCTTCTTCCCCCTCCTCCTCTCCTTGTCCCTCTTCTCTTCCCTCTCCTCACCTCTCCTCTTCCTGCTTCCCCCCTCTACTGCTACCACCCCCTCATTTTCTCCTCCCTCTACTCCTTTCCCTCCTACTCCCTCTCCTCCTCTCTGTCCCCGTTTCCTCCTCTCCTCCTCCTCTCTCTCCTTGTACCTCTCCTCCTCTTCTCCTCCTCTCCTCCTTCCTTTCCTTTCCCCATAAACCAGAGTGAACCCAGATGATAGATCCGATGTCCCTGCACAGACCCACTTTCCCCTGGGCACAATCATGAGGATCTTATCTCTTTATTTCATGTCACAGTGAAAATGGTTTCTCCAGAGCAGAGCAGGTCCTGTTCTGTCTCTGTGTGAAGGTCGATGAGAGGCACAGTTTTACACAATAAACATTAGGGACATATGTAATTAAATCAACCCTTAATTATGTCAAGCAACTGTCATCACACAATTCATTCTATTCAATGTATTTCAACTTCTCCGGGGAATATAATCTGATCTGATTTAATCAAATAACAATAAACCTGAATTACTGCCTAACACTGATGAGGAGAACATCCCACCTCTGCTCAGAAAGGCCAGACCCGGCTGAGGAGTCCCACATGCTGCTTCACTGTGCATCTTCATCCTCGTCTTCAAACTCAGGAGTGCACTTAGAGCCTCTTAAAGGGACACACACATCATACAGGACACTTACTTTTGGTTGAACATATCAGGAATGACTCCCGCTCTGGCACCGGACTTGATACTTTGCGCTGGCATCACGTTGGGGAGGACAGCATGCATGTCTGTGAGGAAATGATCGGCAGTTACCATGCACCGGCATTACTATTATTATTATTTTTATGTCAAACAAGTTAAGTTAAAATGCTCATGGTCCTGTTTAGCTATTTTATTTTCAACAACAAAGGTTGACGTGACTAGAGAGTGACTGAAAAACTCAAAAACTGTTGGCTAATGCTAACTATCTTGTGACGGTGATGTTATTTGAGAGGAACTTGTTTAACAGTCAGTTCTTCATGGTCATTTATAATACCGGTCAGTTTATAATACCGGACACATTAATATGCCACGTTTGCACTGTTTTTCTGATGTGTTTTTTTTGTTTTTTGTTTTTATTATAATAGCTATATTCCTACTTTTTTATATTATCATTATTCCGTGTTTTTATGTTGCACTTTATCACCAAAGAAAGTTCCTTGTTTGTGAGTTGTGTTCACTGACAATGGAATAATAGTCTTCTGATTCTGTCAGATTGTGCCTAAACAAAGCTCAGATTAAAGTGTAACGTAACTGAGTTTTAGACAGAGCAGTGCCTCTAGTTAACTTCACCTCAGATGGGCATGATGATGACATAATCAGATTCTACAATGTGATTTTGTCATTCTCCCAGATGGGGACAAGAGCCAGATTTCCCTATTGATTACATTCTACTGCAGATGAAAGACCCAATAACTCGCTGTATTACATGAAATATCTGCATTTTAACAAATCTTTATAAATCTGAACTAGCCTCCATCTGCTTTGAACAGTACTGGCCAATAAAATGCTGTGATGTGTCGTCACTGTTGACCCCTCCCTCATCTCAGACAGCCCAAATAATTATAACATATTTTCCCGTCCATCAAACTGTCCAAGCAGATTTCCATAGGTCACACTTAATTTTATACTTTTCATGTTTCTTTTATGATGAACTTCCATAAGTGTGTCTGCCGTGGTCCGAGTCGTGGGAGCAACAATGCGCTGACAGCAGGAGAGCTTTTAGGCAAAGTGCAGAGCAACGTTTAAAATGGAGGGTTATGGGCCAGGCCAAAAACCTACTTTCATATACACACTTCAGTACACACTCATGTCTGGAATCAAAGCCCATGCATACGGTATATCAAAGGAGTTATCTCACACAGCACTTATTCTAATATGGACTTTGGAAAATTGCAGGCTATGGGCCGTTTCGGCTTAAATTCAGACTTTAAAAGTTGATGTATTATTCAATCTGGATGTTTTTAAAAAGGCGCTATGTAACTTTTCTGGTGGGGGTATTGTCAAGCGTTTGTTGCCATGGATGTTACTGATTTGCTTGGAATGTTCGACAGTGTGGAGGTAAAGTTATCTAACTCCATGAACACAATCAGGTCACACAGAAGGTGTCAGATCTGCGGAGAGGTAACCCCACTCACAGTAAGAATGCACAGTTTTCCATATTTCATTTTTTTTTTTTTTTCAAGATTGCAAATGCAAAATGGGTTTTCTCCACAGGGTGGCTGGGCGCTCCCTAAGGGATAGGGTGAGGAGCTCAGTCACAAGGGAGGAGCTCAGAGTAGAGCCACTGCTCCTACACGTCAAGAGGAGCCAGCTGAGGTGGCTCGAGCATCTGTTTGTTCAGGATGCCCCCTGGACGCCTCGCTTGGGACGTGTTCCGGGCATGTCCCACTGGAAGAAGACCCCGGGGAGGACCCAGGACACGCTGGAGGGACTATGTCTCTCGGCTGGCCTGGGAACGCCTTGGGGTCCCACCGGAGGAGCTGAAGGACGTGTCTGGGGTGAGGGAAGTCTGGGAAGCCCCCGTGACCCGGTTCTGGATAAACGGAAGAAGATGGATGGATGTTATTTATTTATTTATTTACTTATTTTTATTTATTTACTTATTTGTATTTATTGCAACAAAACACCTGTAATTAAATAAACACAATTGATACTGTGCTGTGGAACCTGGAAATGCAATAGAATGTCCATGCAGACTACAAGTGACAAACCCTCATCACTAAAGTTACATAGTGTTAACGTTACCTTTAAAAGTTCCAGATTCTGACAGAATGTTACGGTACGCACCAAAAAAAAAACACCCAAAAATAAACATAACAACCAAGAGATGATTCAATACAGCACACGATCCCGTGGGTGCTGAGGGGCCAGAGCACCCACACAAATCCCTGAGCACCCACATGGATTCCCCCTGATCTCATATTGACTCTATTTTTGCGAGAGCACGCTTACAATATAACATAATGTCTCTCACTCCTCCCTTCCCCTCTCTCTCGCTCTCTCTGTGCTGTCAGTCATTTCCGTCACTGCGGGTCTGATCTGAGGAGAGCAGCATCTGTGTTTCCCCTCGTGTGATAATGGTTAAATCCTCAGCTGTGAGCAGCAGGGATCAGAGACAAAACTTACCTAATAGCCTATAGGCCTAAAAAACGAACGCTATTCACTCAAACGCCAGACAAAAACGGTCGATTTGGGACGTTAAGAGCGAGGACAGAAAGTGAGACGAGGATGTGAGGGAGTCTGATCGGAGAATGCAGTGACAAACTGTAGACTGAGGGGGGCGCGTATCCACTGAGCACCTACTTGAAAAAACATAAACGGGCGCCTAGGAAGTACAATGAGTTATTACAGTTGTCCCTCACTATATTGCGGTTCACTTTTCACAGCCTCACTCTTTCGCAGATTTTTTTATGAAGGTGCATTGTGTTCTGCGTCCTGATTGGCTAAGGGACTGCCAAATGTACATAAATGTTCGATCACAGTGTGACTCTGAAGTGCTGTATGTTTGCAAGTTTTCTCCCCGACAAAACCCGCAATGTCGATGAAACGTTCTGCACCTATGAAGGTTTGAACTTTTGAGAGTTTTAAAAGAGAGAGAAATGTGAGAAAATATTAACGCCTGTCTGAGAGAAAAGTGTATAAAGTGTGTGGTGAGGGGGCTTAAAACGTATAATAATTGGGTACTGTTTGAGAAGCTGAGACAGCCTTAAAATAGTAAATTTCAAATATTGTCCATGTTGCGCTCTTATTGCTGGGTTTCGAACAACACTAATTTAATTCAGATAAGGCAAATGATAAGACAGCAAGATCTAAAAACAGAGATAAACATGTTCCAAAAAGTCAATGCAATCCACTTCAAAATCCTAAAAATAAATGTTCCAAAAAACTCCACTTTAAAATCCCCTCCTCTCATTTTCCCTTGATGTGACCTTGTTTCATCCTGGTTTAGCTGCGTTCACTCCTCACAGAGTAGCGCACGCAGACTGACAGAGAGTGTTTTCGGACCGCACACACCTCCACCTGTCTCTCCTCTCGGCCCCTGCACTCCCGGGACTCACTGGGGATAATAGATGTTTTGTGTCGAGGGGAAAAAGGATTCACTGTGTTGTCCAAAAGCAGACAATGACCTGCCATCAGCATTCAACTACTAACCCACAACCCCTCACCCCCTCATCTCTCTCTCTCTCTCTATCCCCCTTTCTCTTTCAATTATATCTCTGCCTCCATACACCATCCTGCTCTCTTTCTCCTCTCTCTACTTTAAATCTCTCCACTACTCTATCTTCTCACCATTTCTTCTCTCCCTTACCCCGTCTCTACTGTCTCTTTCACAGCTTCTGTCTTTCTCTCTCCCTCCTCGTCGCAGCCTCTTTTCTTTATCACCCTCTCCCCTTGCTCTCTCCACAGACTACCCTACCTCCTCTTTCATCCATCTACATCTTCCTGCTCTTTCTCTCCTCTTTCTCTGTACCTGCCTACCTTTAACTATGGGTAGGACACTCATCGATGCATCTTTATATTTTACTATGCATTTTACCTTCTTTATTTGCTTTATTTAAATGTCTACTTACATGTTTATTTGTTTATTTGTTGTTTTTGTTTCGTTTATGATTTGTTTTTTTTAGTTTAGCACAGGGGCGTCCAAAATATGGCCCGGGGGCAAAATGCGGCCCCCAGACCAGTTTTTATGGGTCCTCCGGCCTCCTGCTGAACCCGCCTAATTGATCATGAGCAATACTTTTAACAGAGAAGCTGTTAGCGGCGCATGATTCTCTGTTTAGCTCATCTACAGACTTTTATAAGAGAAACTCCAGCCTCTGTCTTCTGTAGGGACAGTGTTGAGTTCATTTAGAACAGTCCATCTGCACATTTTGCACTAAAGCTGTTTTTTGAGTGCGTAACATGAAGCTGTTTCCATCTCTGACAGGGAAAAAAAAAGAAGTATGCTACAAGCTAACAGAGCGGCACAACTCGCGTGAGCATCTTTTCCTGAAATCTCAGCCTCGGACAAATCCTAAACAGAGAGGTACTCCCGTGGGTCTCTGTGTGAGAGTGGAGAGGTCACCATCTGACGACAGGACAGCATCGGTCTGCTACAGCGCTGAGTGAGCCGAGGGGGGAGGCAGGACACAGAGACATGGGGAAAATAAACAGGCAGAGCTGCAGCTTCAATTAAACTGAAACTTGTGGTTATCGGTGTGTCTGCATCGAGTCAGAATCATTTCATTAGACTGCATCTGCATCTAAAAAAGGATTATTTTTCCCACCTCTCCCCTTTACTCATTTCCATTTTCTCCTTCCCTCACCTTTTTTTTCATCCTCCGACCCCCCTCTCTATCCCACCTTCCTCTCCCTCCTCTTCATCCTTCTACTCCTCCTTCTCCTTCTTTCTTTTTCATCTCTGTCCCTACTCTATCTCTACATCTTTACCCTCACTTTTCCCCTCCCTCTCGCTCCTCTTCCTTACTTCCTTTTTCTCTCGCCACCTCCTCCCTTCACCTCTCTCTACCTCTTTCTCGCTCCTCTCTGTCCATCCCACCTCTCTTCTTTCCGCTCTTTCTTGCCCCCTCTTTACCTTCTTTCACCCCTCTTTGTCCCTTTTCTCTCATTTTACCCTTACTTTACCCCACCATTTCTCTCACTTCGCCCTTCTCCTGCTCTCTATTCATCCCCCAACCCTCCCTCTCCAATCTCTCTGCTCTCTCCTCTATTTCTCTCTTCCCTCCCTCCCTCCCTCTCCCCTCTCTTCTTCCTCCCTATTCTCACTCTTTCTCCTCCCTACTCCCTCACTCTCCCCTCTCCTTCTCTCCTCTCTCTTCTTTCACCCTCTCTCCACTCTCTCTCTTTCTTTTGTCTCTCTCTCTCTCTCCTCCACCCCTCCCTCCTTCCCTCCCTCTCCTCCTTCTCACCCCTCTGTTCTTCCTCCCTCTCTCCACTCTCTCTCCTTCCTACTCCCTCCCTCTCCCCTCTCTCCCTCTTTCTCTCCTCCTGTTTTCCTCTCTCTAATTCCTCCATCTCTCCTCTCTCTCTCCTTCCTACTCCCTCATTCTCTTCTCTCTTCCTCCCTCCCTCTCCTCCTTCTCTCCTCTCGTTTTCCTCCCATTCTCTCCTTCCCCCTCCCTCGCTCTCCTTTCTCCCTCCCTCCTCCCTTCCTCTCCTCCTTCTCTCCTCTCTCTTCATCCTCCCTCTCTCCACTCTTTTTCCTTCCTCTTCCCTTGCTCTCCTCCTTATCTTGTCTCTCTATCTATCCTCCCTCTTCTCCTACCCTCTTCTCTTTTTTCTTCCTCCCTTTCTCTCCTCTCTCTCCCTCCCTCCTCCCTCCCTTTCCTCCTTCTCTCATCTCTCTCCTTCCTCCCTTTCTCCACTCTCTGTCCTTCCTCCTCCCTCTCCATCCCTCCTCCTCCCCTCTCCTCCTTCTCTCGTCTCTCTCTTTCCTCCCTCTCTCCACTCTCTTTTTTTCTTCCTCTCTCTCTCCTCTCTCTCCATCCCTCCTCCCTCACTCTCCTCCTTCTATTGTCTCTCTCCTTCCTCCCTCTCTCCACTCTCTTTCCTTCCTCCTCCCTCTCTCTCCTCTCTCTCCATCCCTCCTCCTCCCCTCTCCTCCCTCTCTCCACTCTCTTTCCTTCCTTCCTCCTCCCTCTCTCTCTCTCTCTCTCCATCCCCCCTCCTCCCCTCTCCTCCTTCTCTCATCTCTCTCTTTGCTCCCTCTCCATCCATTCTCTTTCCTTCCTCCTCCCTCTCTCTCCTCTCTCTCCATCCCTCCTCCCTCCCTCTCCTCCTTCTCTCGTCTCTCTCCTTCCTCCCTCTCTCCACTCTCTTTTTTCTTCCTCCCTCTCTCTCCCTCCCTCCTCCCTCACTCTCCTCCTTCTCTCGTCTCTCTCCTTCCTCCCTCTCTCCACTCTCTTTCCTTCCTCCTCCCTCTCTCTCCTCTCTCTCCATCCCTCCTCCTCCCCTCTCCTCCTTTGCTCGCCTTTCTCCTTCCACCCTCTCTTCTCTCTCTCTCCCACCCCTCTTCGTTCTCCTCTGTCTCTCCCTCTGTCTCCCTCTCTCTCTCTTTTGTATTCACTCCATTCCCTCCCATTAAACTCTGTGTGCCGGTCACTGCACACACAGGCAACTCTATCGCTTTGTGACTTTTCAAATCCCTCTTCGACTACCTCCAAATTACACGGGACTTTTCCGTAATATCAGGACCTGTAATGGGCCAGACATCTAAACACATTTGCATATTTGGCTGATGATCTTGGGAAAACAAAATGAAAGTGCTTATTTTGTTTGTTGCCCTTGGAAATCACCTCTGATCGGCCGCAGGGGGAGAGCGGCCCACCGGGGCAGGAGATATATTGTCCCGGTGGTTATTTACCAAACTCTTGTGTCACCTTCAAAAAGTCCACTCAGCATCTTTTAGTTGGCAAAAGTTTGCACTTAGCATCTTTGAATTTGAACTTTGTGGTCTCGCCTCACAGTAAGAAGGTCCCTGGTTCAATTCCCAGACAGTGTGAGGCATAGTGAGGAACTTCTTTTTTTTTTTATTTTTTTTTTTTTCGCTAATATTCAAATACATGAAATAGAGGGCTGACGGAGGGCTCTAGACTGATCCATACAGCAAATTATTCAAATGGTGCTTTTAGCAAGGGTTAAAGGGCCCGTATTACGCTGTTTTCTGATCTATGTTATAATATTTCCTCATCCAACACATACCTGGAGGCGTGTTTTGCTTCATTCACACAAATCCTGCATATTTAGAGTTCCTGTCCCACCTTGTGATGTCATGTGGTAACACAGGAAGTGCTCTATTTGGATACTTCCAACTCTAGAAGGTAAAACTGTTAACTTGAAAACTACCACTTCATGACATCACAAGGTGGAACAGAGCATTTTGAAGTTTGGAGATGTAGACAGACTAATAATAAAGAGTAGCTGAAACATGCGTAATGACATTATAACATGGTTTAAAGCTCACGAGAGTCCATTTGGCGTAATACAGGCCCTTTAAGCGCTGAGTCATCAAAACTGTATTCAGGACTAAACCAAGTCTAACCAAGGACTAAACCAGGTCTAGATAATAACCACTGAGCTTTGAATGGTTTTGTAAATGCTCTGCTCTATCCCCATTTGGCCCACAGTCAGGTGCTCAACTTGGAGGACAAAATGTTGACCTGTTCCCCAAAACCCCACACCCCATCACAGGCTAATGCTATCATCATTAGCCTAGCAGCATTAGCCCTGACCCCAAATTACACTCACATGAACCCACATTTATCAAGCAGTCACCTTTGTTAGTTCTGTAATTCTCTCTGTAAAACCTTTTGTGCCAGATCTAAACCAGGTCTAAACCAGGTCTAAACCAGGTCTAAACCAGGTCTAAACCAGGTCTAAACCAGGTCTAAACCAGATCAAAACCAGGTCTAAACCAGGTCTAAACCAGATCAAAACCAGATCAAAACCAGGTCTAAACCAGGTCTAAACCAGGTCTAAACCAGATCAAAACCAGGTCTAAACCAGGTCTGAACCAGGTCTAAACCAGGCCTAAACCAGGTCTGAACCAGGTCTAAACCAGGTCTAAACCAGATCTAAACCAGGTCTAAACCAGATCTAAACCAGGTCTAAACCAGATCAAAACCAGGTCTAAACCAGGTCTAAACCACGTCTAAACCAGGACCAAACCAGGACTAAAACCAGGTCTAAACCAGGTCCAAACCAGGTCTATAGCAGGACTAGTGTGTCTTTAGGACTAAACCAGCTCTGACATATAGGACTACATCATTACCACAGAAAGGTCTCCTCCTGCTTGTGCACTGAGTAATAAACCACTTAAATCAGGGTATTGCCTGTGTGCTAGTTGTGATAGTGAAGGACATTTTAAGGCTGAAATGATTACTGCCACAATTCAGTTCAAGTGTATTTATGCATCACATTTAAAACAAGTTCAGCTGACCAAAGGGCTTCACATAAAAGTCAACAAAAAAGAAATATCCAGATAACATGATACAAACAAAAAGAACAAAAAAAAGAGGATCTGACAGGCAGAGGGCGCTGTTCCATACTCTGTCCTCTGGTCTTGAGCCTGGCTTTGGGCACAACCATCAGGAGCTGGTCAGCTGACCTCAGGGCTCTGGGTGGAGTTTAAGTCTCCAGTAACTCCCTCTCATACACAGGACCTATAGAGACAGACATTTAAACCCAATCAGTAGCATTTTGAATTGCACTGATATGAAATATGACCCATTGAAGGTTGTACAGCACAGATGTGATGTGCTCTCTTCTCTTAGTCTCACCTCACGTCAGTGGGTTCAAGTTTTTTTGTGATCTCATGAAGTTGACAACCTAAAGATCTAGGATCTCTTTTCTCTCCATGGATATTTTATTGCTTTGCCTATAATGTTCCACGGTATGGCATTAAAATTATCTACCTCAATGGAGTTGAGCAAATTCCGCCAGGTCAGATCTGTGGAGAGCTGAGTCTGCTCACAGACAGAATGTATGTTTTGCCTTTAAAATTTTAGCTATAAAAATAATGAATACTAAATATGTTTAATGCCATGCTGTGAAATATTTTAAAGAAAGCATTAATAACACAGAAAAGTTACATAGTGTATGTTTAACAGTACTTTTATAGTTGTACTTTATTGTCCTCTCGCTCCTCTGCAGTCTGTAGACCACTAGACCGTCCTGTACTGTACATATGTGGTCTGGCCTTGCACACATTACAATTATGATAAACAACCATAACTTTAAGCTGAAGTATCCAACTTATAAATGAGTACATTTTGTTTTTCCTCCTCCATATTGTCGAGAGAGAGAGAGAGAGAGAAAGAGAAAAAAAAAAAAAAAAAACAAAAAAAACAGCTAAATCAGAGCGCTACACACTGTCTTCATCTAACTAGAAAACATTTTGTCTAATGGAAAGTTGAGAGGAGAGCTGATTGGCTCTACAAGTGCTCCAACCTGCTTCACTTCCATCTGAAAAAGCTGTGCTAGTGGCCAAAATTGCATGCATGTGAATAATGGTCAAATTTTTTATATAGCACTTAGAAAACGTTAGAAAACTTATTATTATTATATATATATATATATATATATATATATATATATATATATATATATATATATATATATATATATATATATATATATATATATATATATATATATATATAGTTCAGTGATCAGTGGATCTGACCAATGACCAGTGATGTTTACGTCAAGAGTGGGATTCGAACTGCCAACCTTCAGATCAGTGGACAATTAATATTACCAATGTGTCAGACCCTTTGTGAGCGCTAGGAACAAGTTAGAGAGACGTAAATACCAACTCCCTCCTTTAACGGTTTGGAAATCAGCTTTAATTAATTATGTCGCACTTCATCAGTCCACAGCATCAGAAAAGTTACTAAGTGCACCTTTAACAATACTTTCATTGATTCGGAGTCCTCGCCCTCCTCCATTCTGCTTTCTGTAGACCACGGACCCATTATACCGTCCACCATATGTGTTCTGACCTTGAACACATTGCATTAGTGAATAAAGCTCACTGTTCCGGGGCTTTTTTCATTAGATGTTCCTCTCAGCTGCACTCTACACCTTCGGCTCCTCAGGCATCGATTTTGCACAGAAAAACTCCTCTTTTTCAACCCCTTCCAGTCCGGCAGGTCCTGTATTATGCAAAGTTTACTCTTGTGAGCTTTAAGCCGTGTTAAAATGTTGTTACCTCCTCAAAAACAGACCTGTAGTTGTGTTTCATTCACACATGTTTGAGTGATCCCGGATTAATGGGCTGTCTACATTCCCAAAGCGCAAAATGCTCTTTTCCACCTTGTGATGTCATGAAGTGGTAGTTTTCAAGTTAACAGCTACATTTCACTTTTAGTTCTGTAGAGATTGGCATTTCCAGGGCTGAAATTATCCAGCTGATTATAGTGAAGGTGTATTGAGTTTAAAAACACAGTGGAGCACTTCCTGTCTCACTGCATGACATCACAAGGTGGAACAGAGTGTTTTCTGCTTGAGAGAACTCCTAAATATGCAGGGTGTGTGTGTTTTAAACATGCGTGAATGAAACAAAACACAAATCTTAGGTATGTTTGTGATGAGGAAACATTGATCAGAATATAGCGTAATAGGGGCCCTTTAAATGCGTTTTTCACTCCACTCGCTGTGCGCTCGCTCCACCGGACTTGTTGTGCTGTTGAATGCGATGTGTTCGTGCCTGCGAGAGGAAGAGGGGGATGATAAGACGAAGGGTATATCCAGACGACTGACTCCGAATAGAAAGCGATTTGGATTACGTGAAAAAATGTTACGCAATGTGGCCCCAGACAGGAGACATTGAGGAGGAATTATGAAACAAGCTAGTCTGACTGCAAAGTAATGTGTTCATAGACTGTGCGCGTCAAGTGGCATTATGGGATATAATAGTGATGAATGCAAACCTCTTATTATGGTAATGTTTCAAGTTCTTGTTCGGGAGAAAAAGTATTAGCACCGGTTTGAGGGCTGAATTCTTACTACAAACTGTATGGTATGGTGCGAATACCACAGACCAATACTGTTGTTGTGTCCTTGGGCAAGACACTTAACCCACCTCACCCTCAGTGTCTGTGTGCACTGGTGTATGAATGTGAGTGTAAATGACTGAGTGGTTACTTGTTGTAAAGAGCTTTGAGTACCTTGAAGTGGAAAAGCGCTGTAAATGTATATAAATATGATCATTGAAGGTCAACAAGGTAAAAAAGTATAAAAAAGTACCCATTTAAAAAATATTCTTAAAGAGTAAAAAATAAAGTATCCTATGCAGATTTTGAGTAATAAAGCTTTAAAAGTAATGATTGTTAAGGATTTGTGCTGAATTGTTCAACATGTCCACCATCTTTTTTGTGTCTATGGTGATTGTGTAGCTTTGTCTATAATGTCTCAGTGTCCATCCATCCATTTTCTTCTGCTTTTCCGGGGCCGGGTCGCGGGGCCAGCAGTCTAAGCAGGGACTCCCAGACGTCCCTTACCCCAGACACGTCCTCCAGCTCCTCTGGTGGGACCCCAAGGTGTTCTCAGGCCAGTCGAGAGACATAGTCCCTGTGTGTCTTGGGTCTTCCCCAGGGCCTCCTCCCTGTGGGACATGCCCAGAGCACCTCCCGAGGGTGGTGTCCCAGTGTACGGCATTAAAATAGGGACCAACAGGTGCTGACAGGACAGGTCAGATCTGTAAAAAATCTGTGAGCTGTAATTCCATATCTAGAAACTTTAATCTAGACTTCGACACTGACTTATATTATAAAGAGCAACCTAGAAAATGTGTTAATTACATTCTTACACTAACTTTTCAACCTTTCAAAAACACATCTCCACAAAACCTGAGTACTTTTATCTCATGTTAGTAGTAGTTTTATCTTATTATCATGTGTAATTTAGAATGTAGCTAACATCGATGTGGCATTTTCTATTTTCCATTGTCCACTGGCTCCCACCCACTCAGCCTCCAGGGACAAACCTCCGGAGTGCGGCTGGAGAGTGATGAGCCATTCCTGGGTACAGACGATGTGGCGTGTCCCTAAACCTGCTGCACTGATGGATGACTAACACACACTGTCCTCTATGAGTAAGACACTAGAAAAGCCATTTATGAGAGAGGGAGAGAAGAGAGAGAAGAAGGGGGGGTAGAAAGGGAAAAAAGAGAGAGAAAAGGAGAGAGAGAAGAGAGGGAAACAAGGGAGATAGAAGAGAGAGAAGAGAAATGGAGAGATAAGAGAGAAAGAGGGTGAGAGAGGAGAGAGAGACAGAGGAGAGTGAGAGAGAGAGAGAGAGAGAGAGAAAGAGAGAGAGGGGGAGGCAGAGGAAACTGGAGCAGACTGAAAAAGCTTTGGGGAAATACATGGAAAATAACGATTTGGGCTGAGTGGATGTGTCATTCATGTTTTTAGAAACACATTCATAAAAATGAGTTCAATGATCTTTTCAAATATCCCTGGTTATCGAACCAAGGAAAGTATTATTTGTAATGTTGTTTTTTTTGTAATAAAATGTTATTTGGGAAATAAAAAACACAACAGCTGAAGGAGATTTTGCTTTGAAACTGATGAAATGAACTTGAAATCTATGATCTCAGGTCGTTTTCACACTGCCACTAGTTAGGACCACATAAAAGATCTTTTGCTCCGAGAGCTGTGCTTGGGCTGGCGTGAACCCAACAGGCACCCTCTGGACCTCAGTAAGCGGCCGGTTCAAGAGCCCTTCAAACAGGAAGAACAGAGCGGGGCGAGTCTGGTCTGAATGCAGCCGACCTCAGGTCACGTATATTTGTATGAACGGTGCAGAGCTGCTGTTTGGTAATTCTGACCTTTCAAATGGGAATTTGGATCTGACTGCAATAAACCAAAGTAAGACTCAACAATAGTACTGGTCGGAGCTTGGACCAAACCATAGACTGTATAAAGAAGTGGACTGAGTGAGTGTGACGACTCATCGAGGCTAGTGGTTAGAGGCTAGACGTGAATTTGGAGCCGAGTTCCATATTTGGAATTCTAGTATCATAGCAACCAAAAGAGACAATCCGGAGCGAGGCTCTTGAAGGTAACACACCTTCCTGCCACTACTGGTTTAGCACAGAGCGGGCGCTTAGCATCGTTGTTAATCCAACCTGTTGCTAACACTAAGAAAAAGAAGGAGACTGATTTGTCTGTTTTGTTGATCTTGATTTACGGCCAAAATAGGGAAATAAAAATACCAGTATCATGTAGAGTGGGTTAGTACAAATGTTTTAAGGTCAAAGTGACGAACCTGAAAGCAGCAGTTATGAGGAGCAGGGTGATGGTAAAATAATAGAAAGTAAATTGAAGTCAGAGTTGATAAAGCCGAGGCCTGCTTGTGCACACTTCCTATAAGAAACAGTTGAAACCAGAAGTTTACATTTACTATGTAAAAAGACACATATGGATTTTTTTGTCCCTCACCGTCTGATATGAAATCAGACTAAACTTATCCTGTTTTAGGTTAATTACCAAAATAATTTCTGTGGTGTTTATACTTGTGTGTAATTGTTTGAACAGATGGACGTGGCACCTTCATCCATCTGGGAATTGCAGCCAAGGATGAACCAGTCCACAATTCTCTTCCTGATATCTTTGCTGATTTCTTTTGACTTTCCCATGATGTTACATAAAGAAGCAGTGTGTTTCAGGTGTGCCTATCAGAAGCTTTCAAAGCCGTCAGATGTCTGGGTTTTTCAAAATTCTTTAAAGACATAGTAATCTTATTGTATCTAAACTTCTGACTTTGAAGAAAGTAATAGAAGAATATCTAAAAAAAAAACTTCTCTCATTATTCTGGCATTTAGAAAACAGATATACTTTGGTAATTCTAATTGATCTAACAGGAAAGGTTTAGTCTGATTTCATGTCAGACAGTGAGAAAAAAGTGTATGTGTCTTTTTATATGGTGCATGTAAACTTGTGGTTTCAGCTGTACAGTCGATGCACCAAACCACCAGCTTTCTAAATAAATGCAATGTCATTAATAATACTTACTAAATATACAATTAAATAGAAGTGATTTACATTACTAGCAGTTTAAAGGTGCACTATGTAACTTTCTAGTGGAGCATCTGTCACCTGCATGTACTTTGGTGTGGCATTACTGTGTATATTGATCTGTCTCCACAGAGATATTGCAAATTATAGGTCAATTATAAGAAATGCAACCCACTAACACTAAGCGGGCATGTTTTTCAAGGAAAAAAAAAATCTATGAAAACACTTGTACTAGATCAAATCCAAGATAAACCTAATGTCATAAAGTGGAACATTCCAGGCAAAGCAATAACATCTCCATGGAGACAAGCATCCACCATAAATTGTAAAATATCACTTGGCCCATTCCTGTCTGCCTTAAAACTGTGCTTACTGAGACAAAGACATTAAAGAGTGCGTTGTTTATGCTCTGTCTGTACAATCAAATGAAGGGAAGATTTAAACCTGGGCGTTTAATGAGACATTTCCAGACATAACAGCTGCAGCTCTTACGGCTCCGAGCGCGATCCGGAAAAGTTTGTCCGAGTGTCTATAGGCTCCAGGCTCCTCCCCGTCTCGGCGTTATAGCCCAGGGCAGAGTCTGTTTGCTGTAATTAGAACAGATTGGCTGCTTCCATGTTTGTTTTGTGATTGCTCAGATTAGAACAGGACCAGGGCCACAGCTGCATCTGCTTATCTCTGTCAGCACTTCATAATTCACAGATTCAGGCTTCATAAACATATATTTGTGCTTTAGTGCAGGGGCGTAACAACAAATTCTGGGCCTTAGGTAAAAATCGTCGTAGGGGGCCGCACTACATACTGTCTTATGAAAAATGCATATTACAGACTTTATGAGGGGCCCCTCGCACTGGGCCTTGGGTAAACAGTACCTTTTACCCCCCCCACAGTCTGACGCCCCGCTTTAGCATCAGAGGAAACATGCTGTTACTTAAAGCCACAGTAGGGAACTTTTTGGCCAACACTTAACCTTAATGTGAGCAGTAGTGGTTGAAGTGTTCAATTTTGTTAAAGTAAAAATAAAAGTATCGCATGAAAAAAATCTGCTTAAGTAAAAGTATTTAAGTACTTGTTTAAAAATGTACTGTTAGAGTAAAAAGTAAAAGCATTTCACTCAGTTTGTTTAAAGCTAAATGTAGTGATATTGATTCAAAATTATGCATATTTTGGTCAACGGTAACAATACAAATAAATTCCTTATTTTTTTTCTCATAAATTTTGTGTATTTAGTTTTGTTTGCTCAAAGCCGAAGCTTGAACTCGAAACCTTGAGTCTGGATGTTACCACAAACATGGTGAAAAGTACTTTTTGCTTTTTTAAAAAAAAAAATGTAATGGAGTAGATAGTACAGATACTGCTCTCAAATGTAGTGAAGTAAACGTATCCACTGGAAAATTAGCTTAAGTAAAGTACAGACACCTAAAAACTCTACATAAGTACAGTACTTTACTACTTACTTTGTTACCTTCCACCAGTAGCTGTGAGCGAGCTTGCATCTCCGCAAACCTGTCTTTTGTTTGGCTTGAGGAGAGCGTCTACTTGTTTCCACGGAAATGTTCCTTTGGCTATAATATTCTACAGTATGGTATAAAGTTTACCCATCTAGATGTACAATGTAACTTTTTAGTACATCGTCTTATCTCCACAGGGATGTCATAACTTTGCCTGGAACGTTCCTAGTATGGCGTTCATTTTCCTCCTCTTCTCCCTGGGATTAAATCCCAGGGAGAAGAGGTGAGTTTCAGTCTAGTGTTAAACTGTGTTAAAGACTGAGAGGATCTGACAGGCAGAGGGCGCTGTTCCATAGTCTGGGCACTGCCACAGAAAAGGCTCTGTCCCCTCTGGTCTTGAGCCTGACTTTGGGCACAGCAGCAGGAGCTCTTCAGCTGACCTCAGGACTCTTTGTGGAGCACAGGGACAATCAATAACTTTTTGCGGAACATTTCAGACAAAGCGATTTCATCTCCATGGAAACGAGCAGGACCCGCTACCAGAAAAGTTGCAAAGTGCTCCTTTAAATTATGATCAAGAAATTAATTATGCATCCATTTTGTGAAGAGGTGACATTAATCTGAGCACTTAACATTTACCTTTACAGAAATAATTGGATGTATTTGTCCATTACCATCGGGCTGCATTGAGCCTAGTTGTAAAGAGCCTTTATAAAAGTTTGAATGGCGAGAGCTGGATTTGAAATGGAAAAAGCCATTGACGTGTTGAGATATAATCGCTGTGTTTATCCATAGAATCACGTGTATTGGTTCTTGGACAGATGGCTCTCACGCTGTATGAGTCACATGGATAAAACCAATCCACCTTATTCTACAGACTCCAGTGCCCATTCATTTGAGACACTTCATTAAAGGCCTTGTACCAAGTTTTTCTCACGTATTTGAGCATAAAATACCTAGTACAGATATTGTATAAGCAGCTCTTGAGGTCAAAACAAGTCGTCTGTGTACTGTCTGCGTCTGATTAGAAAGCGTTTTATTGTGCAAAACTCCGCTCTCTGCTCTCTGAAAGTTGTGAAAAGCGCTTATGAACTCATCACTGTGAATAATTAGGATGTTCAGAATGCATAAGGTAAGTGAGAAATAACTGTGGACCACTGCAAATGCTTTAAAATGAACTAGTTCTGTTTTCACATCAATATGTTTCGTGTGGAGGAAGAGACTGAATGCTCCTCTTGTATTGTGTTTCTGATTAGACATTAATGAAGCCGGAGAAGCAGAGAAGCAGTTTGATTTGATCCACTATGACTCACAGGTCTGTACAGTGCTGTGTGCAGAGGTGTGGGAGTATAACATGGACTCTCATATAATGATGTTTACACAGACAAATATCCCATGTTTTTGCTCAATCACTCCACTTGTTCAGCAGAGTCAGACAGTGCTGTTTAGACATACTTGAAGGGTTTACATCAAATTACCTCTCTAGTCACAGAAACACAAAAAACACGATTTTAAATATGTCATTTATATTCATTATGTTCTTTGGTTTGTTCTGGTTCTGCTCGTTAGAGGCGAGAGGTCGTCACATATTGTCGTATCTCTTCCAGACTCTCTCGGGCTATCCTTCACAAAGATTAGATTTCAGATTTTGTGCTCTGTGTGCATGTCCAAAATATCTCACATAAAACGTCCCTCTGATGGACTACAGGCTTGTTTTGAACCAAACAGAAGAGAATAATCATCAGCTCTGCTCCTGTCTTCTCTCCAGTATAGTAGTGAATCCTGAACACCCAGAGGAACTCCACCCACATACAGGAAGAACATGCAAAGCCCTGTGTGGTTTCAATAATTACGGTTGTCCCTCGCTATAATGTGGTTGAAATTTCGCTGTCTCGCTGTATGAACGTGCATTGTGTTCCTCGTCCTGATTGGGTAAGTGACTGTAGACCATTGTCAATCAATCTCCTCCGTGCCGTGTCTCATGCACAGTACAGAATGCGTTCAGCATGACAAATTTACATAAATGTTCGATCACAGTGTGACTCTGAAGTGCTGAAACTGTCATAATGTACAGACAGGACGGACCAAAACGCAGGACTCAGAGAAGTGTTAACGGTGTTTATTACAGATAGTGAAATCCAAAAAACGGCAATAATGGCTAATCTCCACGAGGTGCTAGGTGCAGGGGTGCAGGTCACGGTGCAGGGGTGCAGTTCCTGATCGAGGCGAGGCAAAGGTGCGAGGTGCAGTACCGGTGCGGGGAGGCAGGGCCAGCGGCGAGGTCAGAGGCAAGGATGCTGAGGTGATGGTGTCAGGAGCTGGCCGGGTCAGGAGCTGGCAGGATCTGAAGCTGGCAGGATCAGGAGCAGGCAGGGTCTGAAGCAGAGCAGAAGTTCCAATGAACAGAAGGTAAAGAGCAAAACGAGAATTAAGCCAACTATGAGCATTCACATTGAACACACAGACGTTCTAGCACCGGGTGTCTGGTACGGGCTCCTTTTATCCCCCACAGGTGGCGCAGATTAAACTGATGGGCTTCAGGTGTGCGCGGGAGGGGCCCGGAACTGCACCCAGCTCCAGGGTCAGATAGGTGAGGGAGGGGGAAGGAGAACACAGAAGGCAGGGACAAACATGGCTCATGACAGAAACCTTTGTTGACAGTGATAGCATTCATGACAGTGAGGAGCAGGATGATGCAGAGCCCAGGCCATCGACGAGTACTTTTCATGCAGCACCAAGCCCAATGTCAATTGTCCAGCAAGTCCAGTAAGGGCTGGTTTGACAAATTTCAGAAACGCTATGGACTCAAAAGTGTTTCTCTGCATAGAGAGGCGCCTCTGCGGATTCCACTGGAGCAGAGGCACGAGAACAACACATTTAAAGCGACCATCGAGGAAGGGCGATATAAGCCTGAACAAGTTTTTAATATAGATGAACTTTGAGAGTGTTTAAACATAATAAAATGTTAATACCTGTCTGAGAAAAGTGTATAAAGTGTGTGGTGAGGGGTTTTACAGCCTTAAAACATATAGAATAATTGTAAAAAATAAAGCTGACTACTTCGTGGATTTCGCTTATTGCAGGTTATTTTTACAAACGAAACCCCCCCGATAAACGAGGGACCACTGTGCAGAGTAGGTGAACAACTTTCGACAACCAGACAAAGCCAGTCTGAACCCAGTCCCAAAATGATCTCTTATAAAGCCAGGCTGTGTAACTTTTGGTGGAGGTGCCCTCTGCTTGAGATTTTATTGCTTTGCTTGGGAATATGCTGGAATATGGCATTAAAGTTATCTGGCTAACCTTTTTTTTTTTTCTTTTTCTCAAATATCTTGAAAACTATATTATGACTGGGTTCACCTCTCCACAGATCTGACCTATAATGTGGCCTGGTGGTGGCGGACTGGCTCATGTTTGTGGATATTGAAAAAGTTTAATGCTGAAAACCATCGGTGAATAGTTCTTGTTGACATGAACTCCAACTGAACTTCCTTGTCTCTGTGGAGATGTTATTGCTTTGTCTGGAATGTTCCATGGTAAGGCATTAAACTAAACGACATCCATGTAAACAAAAGTGTAACACCCCACACCTAAGATACAGGTCAAATTTGTGGATCTCTACAAGCATCTATGTATTTTTGAACAATAAAACTATCTGTATGAATAAATACAAGATAGATACACTGTCTGGCCAAAAAAAAAAAAGGTCACACACTTGAGCTTTGATTACGACACACATTCACTGTAGCATTGTTTCGATAAGATTCTGCAATGTCACAAGATTTATTTCCATCCATGTTGGAATGATGATGGTCGAGTCTGACCTCTGCACAAAGCTTCTCCAGCACATTCCAAAGATTCTCAATGGGGTTAAGGTCTGGACAATCCATGTGTGAAAATGACGTCTCACGCTCCTGAACCACTCTTTCACAATTTGAGCCCGATGAATTCTGGCATTGTCATCTTGGAATATGCTCGTGACATCAGGGAAGAAAAAATCGATGGAATAACCTGGTTGTTCGGTATATTCAGGTAGTCAGCTGACCTCATTCTTGGAGCACAGACTGTTGCTGAACCTAGACCTGACCAACTGGAGGACTTTTTTTTGACCTGGCAGTGTACATTCCAGACGAAGCAATAACATCTCCATGGAGACAAGCTGGCTGTGCACCATCCACAAGAAAAGTTATATAGTGTAGATTTAAATAGTTAACGACAATGTAACAATATATTTGTACTTCTTTGATGTATTTCCAAAACTTTAATCAGGAACGTCAGTCATGATTTCCAGAGTCATTTCCCTGAGAAGTTCTTTAGTTCTTCATTTGCTGCGTTGTTTTGTCAAAGAGCTGAAAGTTCCTCTCAGTGTGGTGCCTCTGTGAGCGCCTTCAAAGATGAGACAGACGAAATGGCTCCATTTACAAAAACAACACAAGGTGATGGAAAAACAAAGAGCTGTGATCTCTGTCACATTTACATTGTTCTTTCAAAACTCCAAAATATCTTGCTTATTTATCCCAGGTGAATAGTGCTTTCAGTCTTATGCTACTTGGCTCATTAATTACACGAAATGCAACTATAAAAAAAAAAAAAAAAAAACACAACATAAAACCTGAAATTCTTTAGGCTAGAAATTATACGATAACCAGTGTCATTAATCTACTTTTTTATGGACTTTTTTCCAGAAGTGGTGGACTAATTACACACTGAAACAAAACAATAGAAACAATGCACAATTTGACTTGATTCATGTTGCTAGTTTCCTATTTTAAGCATCACGCTCCTGCTGTAGAGTCAAGCGTCGTTCATTGCCACGTTGGTGCGATCGGCGAATCAGACCTGAATTCGACTTGCTTTCCAATCCATACACATTTCACAAACAATGCTGCAAAAAATTTGAACATTTTAAAGCCACAGTGTGTAACTTTTTGCCTACAACTGTCAAAGGCATGTTCTTTTGACAAATCACTGAAAAACAACATATGTCATTCCTGTGAGTGGCTTGCATCTCCACAAACCTGACTCTTATTTGGCCTGGAGGAGGGCTTCGTCCTTTGGCTATGCTCTTCCACAGTATGGAATAAAACTTTCTCCATGGAAAACGTTCTGAAGTATGGTTTTAACTTTCTATTTTCATGGAATCATACAGGTGATGGAGAAAGTTACGCACTGTACCTCTATAAAGCCTTAAAAAGTATAATAAAAGCTTCCAATGTAGCTAACCCACTTAATGTGATCCCACGTTACCACTATTTATCTTTAAGACAAAATTTACTCACTTTTGACTTATGTTTGCCCTCTGCTATCAAGGCCCGGAACATTCATCAAGATCTAGAGATACAGACTCCGACGAAGCGGAAATTAAACTTGTGTGTGTGTTTTTGTGCTTTTCTTTGGACAGACTTGGACATGCTCTCTGGTATCTCTCTGTGGGACAGTGGTAGGTCCTGCAGTAGTGTCACAGGTGTCTAAACAGAGCCGAGCAGAGACGGGACACGAGGCCAAATGAGCCTCAGGAGAGACGTGTCAGAGTAACCTGCTCCTCAACTCCAACTGCACAAGACCCAAGGACGCAAGGGCAGTCAACAAGTTTACTCTGAACTAAGTTACAAACACTTTCACAAACACCACATCAAAATAAGGACTAAACCTTGAACTAAATGACAACATGGTGGCTGAGTGGCTAGAGCGGTGCCTCACAGCAAAAAGGTTGTGGGTTTGACTCCTGAGTTTGTACAGAGTTTGCGTATTTTATCCCATCAACCCAAAACACGCCTCATACCTCAAATCTTCCAGCAAAGTTAGTCCTGCCCAAGATTAGCTCAAGATCTGGAGATGGATCCCCGTGCTCCTGACAGGTTGCCCCGGGGATATTAAAATATGGACGACGAGGACAAATTTCCTTACGGGAAATAACCTTAACCTTAAATCTCGACTAGGCCAGGACTAAGCGTGGCCACACTCAATGATTTGCTGAGATAGCTTGATTTTTCTTGTTTTTTTTTTTTTGTTTTTTTACTTTTACTTTACTTTGATGATGGACAAACTCAACTCTGATAAAACTGCACTTACAAAGCTCTTAAACTAATGCTGTTTGTTTTACAGCTTATAGGCTTAAAACACACCTTTGCCAGACCCTTGAAAAAGACATTGTATAAAAAAAAAAAAAATAAAAAACTGCTTATGTTCTTTTGACATCTCAAAGTAAAGTTGTTTGAGTTAAGTTGCCTCTTGTTTGCAGCCAAACCTTCAGTGGGGCCTGTGCTTTATCTCTGATCAGCCTGATGCTGCTGCTGGATCCCTGCAGGACACCCTGATGGCAGATTACTGCTATGGCCTTGTTACAATAATTGGAACCCTCCTATCTGGACTGTGTGCATCTTTTGTGTTGTACATCTCACTTTTCTGTTCTGTCAGTGCACTTTGTCTGGAACAGGCCAATGATAAATGCTAGTTTTATTTTGGAGATTTATAATTGTCAAGGGCTAACAATTCTTTAATGATTGCTACCTGCAATATAACCTTGCACAGCAAGATGGATTCTCGCAATATTTGAGTTCACAAATTCACGAGAATCCATTTTGGCACAGTCCCGTTGGTGCGATAGAGCCCTGCGTTCAGTTGGCCGGAGACTGGACCAGTCACAGAATGGGATTGATGTTTGGGTGGATCCAAAGGCAAAGCAGCCAAACAAAACAAAACAAACAGTTGAGACAGACATAAATCAACCTAAAAACAGACAAAAATGTTTGTGACAAATGTGAAGAGAGAGTCTTTTTGTGAACAGAGAACATGGCTGTACTTTTACCTCATCTACATTAAATAAAGTTTGACTTTTTGGCTTGTTCTGCTGTTGTGACGCTTTGACCAGTCAGAATCAATCGATCATCATGGAGTTCCATGTTTTCCCGAACACTTTCAGAGAGAGGTTTTCTACACTGATAAATGTGAACCCCATTCAGAGTGCTACACATACCTGCGTTAAGCAATGACCTGAAACATTTTAAGAAAAAATAAACTTTACTCAATTCATTCCACAGCCTTCTGTTGAATAGGTTTTTAAATAAAATTGTATATATTCTCAATCGTCAAATCATTGCGTTGGGTAACTCAGTGAGACGTACAGAAGGTCACGGTGAATAGTCTTATAAGAGGCCCACATTTACACTACAGCGTTCACTCTTTGTGTCAGCATTACATCACAGGTACTTGGAGATTAAACTACAAATAGGCCTGTACAATACGTCCAAATAGGTGAAACACTGTGGACAATACACTGACTACGGTATATAAGGTGTTACCAAGAGAGATGGGATCATATAATGGTTTACGGTCTATTGAAATAATGAAAGTAAATTGGACTTTATATAAGAAGACGAGACTGTGAGACATGTCCTTGACTGTTGTGAAATGGATTTGTATAAATAGGTTCAGGGTTCATGTTGTACCTGGTGAAGTACGATTTTTAATGAGAGATCGTCCAGGGGTTTTTCATAACCAATCACCTCTGTCAATATTTTTGGGCTGATATGTAGGGCTGATTTCGGTTATTTTCCCCAAATTAACTCATTTGAATATAATACAATTGTTTTACTACAGAGTGGATAAGAGCACAGTGTAGTTGAGTGGTGGAACATAGTACTTACTAAAATCAATTTTATAGTGGGTGCTTTTTACATTTACATGTGTACTTTCTACTCCACTGTATTTTGAACAGGACTGAAAAGTAAAAGTAGTTTTTATTATTGTCTGAGACCTGTTCAAATGGCTTATAGTTTATTTTTGACACCTTCATAATTTTGCAAAAAAAACACACAAAAAAAAACAGCACAAACCTTTATTAAAATCAATACATTTGAAGCGTTATTAGATCTCAGAATCTGCATGAAATACTTTTACTATTTGAGTACTTTTACATGAGTAGATTTTTTCATGTGATACCTTTGCTTGAGTTTTTTTTTTTTTTTTTTCCCCTCCAGTATCTGTATTTTTACTTAGGTAACAACATTGAGTACTTCTTACACAACTGGTGTAGTTACATTTTGTATACACTCTTCTGAAGTGTACTCTCTTTAGACTAAAGGTTTTAAATAAAGGTTTTAAATAAAGGTTTTAAATAAAGCTTCATGCATATTCTTTAGACACCTGGTTGGTTGGAGGTTTAAGGCCGATAGCCGATATATAATAAAAAGTGCAAACATTGGCCTAATATTGGTCTATCTCGATTGTTATTATTATTATTATTATTATTATTATTATTCATTTATTAAATTAATTTTAGCTGCCCCCATCTGCGTTATATATTATAGCAAATAGAATTTTGTGATGCCATCTGAAAAACATCTAAAAATAAAATCATAAAATGTATCGGTCAATGAGGAGGATTTCATCAAAGAGCATGAATGAAATAAGTAAATAAAAACTCATATTCCCTAAAAGAATAACCAAAAAACAAAATAAACAGTCAGTCATGTCAGTTTCCATCGCTAGTGTCACTTCACTCTCTGAAAATGGCAAACCTCCAGCTGCTTTGATTACTATTATTTTCTGACATTTGGTGATTTTAAATGTCACTGTTATTATCTCAATTAAGACATTTACAACAGAAAGGATGTTAGTGTCATGTGCAAATTTTCACTATTTTCATTATTATTGTTTCATAAACCTAATGAGTATCAGAGCTAGCAGCCTGTATGACTGTGAAATACTTCTGTACAATTGTTTGCATTTTTTACACAATCTCCTCATTATTCTCTATAGTACTATTATCGTTACACCATGAGAACCCTTAGGCTAACTGACCAAGTTCTGTCGTTGTGTCCTTAGGCAAGACACTTCACTTACATTGCCTAGTATGTGTGAATGATTGGTGGGTGGTGGTGGTGGCTTCCATCAGTCTGGCCCAGGGCAGCTGTGGCAAGAATAGTAGCTTACCATCACCAAGTGTGGAGTGACTGAATAATGACTGTAGTGTAGCACTTTGAGAGGCTTTGACAAGCCTGTAAAGCACATTACAAGTGTAAGGCATTATTATTATGCTATGAGTGTCACCATAGCAACAGGTAAGCAAACGAGCTACAGTTAGCTCATTTGTAAGCTAACTGTAGACTCAGTGAGAGTGACGTCACCCATAGCGCTCAGCTCCAGTCAAATGAAGCTCATCAGGTTAGCAGTTACTGGAGTGAATTTAGAGTATCATAGTAACCAAAGAGCCAATACAACGCGAGGCTGTTCAAGGTATCACCCCTTCCCACCTACACCGCTGATTTAGCAGGGAGGGGCCATTACCAATGCTGCCAATCAAACCAGTTGCTAACGCTATCAGGAGTGACCGGCTCTAGCTAACCTCAAGCGGCGATTGAGAGTGAGTGGTTGTTAGAGTGGTCACGTGGTGCGACATGAACAAGCCAAACTGTCATGAATGAGCCGCAGGTTTCATGATTCATACGTGCACTGGAAGCGTAAACATTATAATTTAAAATGTATTATGTATTTATTATTCCCTAGCTTGCCTCCTTCGCAGCCACTCCGCTCGCTTTCATCGTGCAAAGTCTCATGGGGGGTAGCTCAACTGCGCACGGTCCGTGGACAGGGCAGGACCAGATGTACCTAGCCGCTAAAGGCTAAACTAGTGACATGCGCCATTGAGCACGGCGCACTGACTTCAATGGGGCGGCCATGTTTAGGACCTGGGGCTTGATTTACAGTCTATGCTTAGGAGGTATTAGCTTCAACTAAAACAGAAATAACTAATACTTTGAACATCCATAGACAGCCAAAAGGTTGTCAGATTTAAAAGGTAATTATTTTCAGTTTGTGGGACCGTAGTATAAGCGGATTAAACAATGCCAAGCAGTGTGTTACATGGGGCTACAAAGGCACAGTGGTGAAGACTTTATCGCTAACTGGAGGGATGCCGGTTCACTTGAGTTTTTGCAAAACACTTTCCCCACCTACTTTATGATGAATGGTGTATGTGCCTGTATACGCAAGTGAGGGCATTAGAAGAAAAAGAATAAACATATTTGACCTTAGAGGGACAGCCAGGTTTAAACCAGGTCTATAACTACGACTATGCCTATGCCACTGCTGTATGTCTTCGTATTAAATTAACTCCCTTTCAAAGTCATTCTGCAAACTTTATTAAATTAAACTGCCTGAATGACACATTTATACGACACAAATAGGCCAGGTAAAAAACAATGTACGTATAATTTGCCTTCTTTAAAGTACAGGTTGGATTTAAATTACAATTTTGCTTTTAAAATTTCCAAAACTTTCTGTTTTTCTACCTAAAAAGACAAATACTAAAAGAAAGCCTGAAAAAAAGTATTATATAACTTGATGAGCAGTTCAGTAAATTAGTCAACTACATTTCAGTACATTTTCTCTGTTTGGAGCTAAGTTAAAGTTTAAGAACATTACGTCTCTGAGAATCTCTTCTGAAAACACAAACAGCTGTGTTGAGGTAATGAGGGAAAAGCACATTTCAGTCTTGTTATGTCTGACACTGTGGCTCGCTGACCCCAGTCTACTGCTCTGTGTGACTAACAGCATGACTCACACTTATACTGTACTGGTTAGACTACTCATTTCACTGGAACATCATTAACATTTAAAATTTGTTTGATTTTTGCCAATGCAAGTTTATTTGTACAGCACAATTTGTACACACATTTACATAATTGTCATGATCCCTGTGTGTTCCTGCCTTGTGTGTGCTCTTTCCCTCCCTCACCTGCCTGTTTCTGAAACTGGGCGGGGTTCCTGGCTCCTCCCGCACTCACCTGGAAATCATCACCATCATCATCACACCTGCTGTGGCTAAGGGGAGCCAGGACTAGACACTCGGTGGCAGATCGTCCGCGTGTTCAATACCCTGCTCCTTGAACCAGCTCTGCACCCTCGCCTCTGACCCTGCCTCCCTGCAGCGGTACTGTACTCCTCGTCTTTGTCTCACCCTAGACCCTGGCCTGCACCCCGCTCCCTGCTCCTCGTCGGATCAACTGTCATTGTTTTCTTGTTCTTTTCACTATTGTAAATAAGCATTGTAAACATTTCCCTGAGTTCTGCATCTTTTGGTCCCTCCTGCCCGATACGTTATGACAAGAATAAAAAAAAGACATTAAAATCACAATACAACAAATCCAAACATAAATAATCACAAATAATCATCATAAGATTAACATTAAAGGAGAAAAGTGCAGAATAAAAACCTTTCAGTCACATACACAGCTAAAAAGAACTGTTTTGAGTCTAGATTTAAACTAATTCCTCATGTTTAGTCCTGCTTTTTTGTTTTTTAGCTCTGTAAACTTGACATATTAATCTTGTGACTTCAAGTTAAAGACTGTATATGTACATGGACATTAGCTGCTGAATTCCAAATAGGAAGTGATCATGGGCACGCTTCCATCTCTATCGACTCCAATTCACTTTACATTGAAAAACCGCCGCTGCAGTGAACCTTAAAATGTTCGTATTAACCCGCTCCAAATGATCCTGGTATCTATTGTGTACATAAACCAAGATATGAACATTAATAACAGACAAGTCAGGTGCCTTTTTTCCACGTGGTTGCTCCTGCTAGCATTATCAACAGGGTCGACTGACAGCGTTGCTAAGCGCCCGCTCCCTGCTAAACCAGTGGCACAGGCGGGAGAGGGAGTTAGCTTCAACAGCCTCGCTCCGGATTAGCTATGACACTCCCGATTGGAATTTCAAAAATATGGAACTCTGCTCTAAAATCGCCGCTATGACCGCTAGCCTCGATGAGCTTCATTTGACTGGAGCCGAGCGCTATGGGTGACGTCACACTCACTTAGTCCACTTCTTTATACAGTCTATGCTTCAAGTCCTTTCAACTGATAAAATAGAAAAGATAGGCCCTGTAATTAGTTGGTAAATTACATAGATTTTAACCATAAACCAGGTGAACAAATCTGCAATCTGACAGTTAAACAATAAATACTACTATAGACTTTTGACCTGACCTGCAGCTCAGTTATAGTGCGCACTCACAGTAGGCTCCGCCCCGTGTTTATTAATGTTTTTTATTCTTTATACTGCTCGTATACAAAAACTGTGCATCATCCAGCGTGCCGTGCCATGACCCGTCCCCCTCTGTGCCTAAGCGTGAGTTGTGAGTCCACCCTTAAACTACAACCGTTTTAGAATACGGTGATGCCATATGAAAGTACCCTATGGCAGTATTTTCTGTAGCATAAATCACACTTCAGATTTGTTACAGTGACCGACCTGCTCCTCACGCAATCCCTGCACATCCTTAAAGCGGCTTTCTTTCTTTAGCACCGCACTTTCTACAAATGTCAGCAGCACACCAGCCGTACGGTGCAGAGATGGGAGGGGGGGGAGTCCGTGTAGAGTTTCGCTAATAAATGTCAGATATATCAGAATGCAGCCTTTCTCTCTGCAGCCACACAGGGGGAAGGAGGTGGAGAGGGGAGAGGAGAGGTGGGGGAGGAAGGGTGATAACAAGGAAACAGAGCAGAGAGAGTGACAGGTTTCAGCATTCACACTGCACAAATGGAAAATCTAGAAGGACTTGGATTCAACAATATTGCTGAGAGAAAAATGCAGTAAGGTCCCGAGTTTGATTCCTGGATCTGATGGGGCATTTCTACTCTATTTCTTCTCAAAAAGCAGTGAATGTTGATGAATGTTCCACGTTATTGGCTGAAGAATAAAAACAAAATACACATAGATCATTTTATTGGTGACATTTTAAATCACACTACTGATTTAAAACTGCTTTTTAAAGACATAAGTTGGCTGATTTCTGGGTGAGAAAATTGCAGAGCCCATTGTGGTATTAGGAGCTGATTCCTGCTTGTCTCTTTAGGGTACATCGCAGTAAAACATCATCACAATAAAAAGCCGTGGAGTTGACGACACTTCCTATGGATAACTGCAGATCACGCTGGCAAACAGTGGATTTTTTTTAGTAATTTGTGCCAAAATGACTATGCGACGCAGCCGAATCCTACGCCTCAGAAAATAAAATTGGAGAAGAAAGTCAGTACAGAGTAGTGGGCGTATACAGTGATAACGAGGGTAGATCAGAGCAATGACAGGGGTATAAATATTACTCAAACATGCATGAATCACTAAATCACAACTGCGAGAGGGTAAATGAGATGCAACTATAACATGGTGCATGTGTCTCCTTTAGTGAAATACATGAATTAAGTCAATTTGCTGCATTAGCCTCATGTTTATACAATTCTGAAATGGGATTAGCAGATTTTTGTGTTCTGCGTCCTGATTGGCTAAGGGACTGTAGACCATTGTCAATCAGTCTCCTCCGTGCCGTGTCTCCTTTGCAGTACAGAATGTGCTCAGCCAAATTTACATAAATGTTCGATTGACAGTACAGCAGAGCGGCACCAGGAACTGTGAAATATGCGTGAGTCACTATTATTTAACTAAACAAGAGAGAAATGTGAGAAAATGTTAATGCCTGTGTGAGAAAAGTGTATAAAGTGTGTGGTGAGGGGGTTTACAGCATTAAAACATATATAATAATTGTAAAAAATAAAGCTGACTACTTGGATTTCACCTAACATAAACCCGCGATAAACAAGGGACTGCTGTACTTTAGGTTTCTTTTTTAAAGTTTTATTATTTAATTGTCATAGTGACGTTTAACTCTAGAAATATTTTTAGTTGCAATACTGACTGTGAAATAAAACTTGTTAAAGCAAAAACAAGCCCACTTGGTCATTACTCAGTCCCATGCTTCCTGTTGTTCTGTCAGCACTGAGGGACAAGAGGTCGAGCTCAAGATGGCCGCCTGGTTTCATATTAATAAGAAATCTATTATTAAAGTTCATTATTGTCCGGATACATTCAGATGGGAGCAAGGACAGGTGCATAGTTCTCAGTCTGAGCTCTTGATGAGGAGCAATGAGCCGTTTCCTGAATATAAAACATGAGATGACTGCAGCCCTGACGGACATGGAGTCATTTAAAGTGCATACGACAGTTTAGACCAGGGGTCTCAAACTCAAATTAGCTGGGGGCCACTGGAGGCAGAATTGGGGTGAGGCTGGGCCGCACTCCCCCCCCATCCCAAAAAAAAAAAAAAAAAAAAAGTCATTTTTATTTACAGCACAGTATAGTATTTGGCGTCTTTTTATAATACTGTGCTCATTTTTTATCTACGAAGGTTTGAACTTTGAGAGTGTTTAAAAAAAAGAGAAATGTGAGAAAATGTTAAAGCTTGTCTGACGGTGCAACCCTATAATTGGTCCGGGTTACCGGGGACTGTTATTGCCGATGGACCGGTGCCACTATGTGACCGCAGACTATCTCCCAGTCCCATTTCAGCTCGAAGGCAGAGGAGCACCCGTCGTTGGCCGGGCACTTTGAACAGCACTTTGAAGTTTGAAACTGTGCATGAGGCGAATTGGGACACGGCCAATGACAACGGTGCGACCCTATAACTGGTCCGGGTTACCGGGGACTGTTATTGCAGATGCACAGGTGTCACTATGTGACGCAGACACAGGAGGAGCACTGAGCTCTTTACTTTTCTTTTATCCCACCACATAACCATCACTTTGATTTATTTTGTCAGAGAGAGACCTCATATGAACTCTCTAAGTGCCATTGACGTGCGTGTGTAAATATATGAATATATTTATGTACATTTATATATCAGAATCAGAAGAAGTTTTATTGCCATTGTCCGTGAGCAGAGCTCACAGACTAGGAACTTACTTCGGTGATAAAGTGCGACATACAACAACACACACACAAAAAAACCACACTAAATAAATACAAATAAGGGCATGCAGGAGGTAGAAATATATACAATAGTAGAAATATATACAATAGTAGAAATATATACAATACAATATGTGTAATATCCCACTGAACAGCGTTGTGTTGTGAACGCAACGTGCTCGGACGAATGTCCGCGTGTGCTCAATAGAAACGAGGCACCAGGCACAGAATATAACACTCCATGGCAGCGCTACAGTAACTTTCACTCAATGAGAAATGTTTCTCTGCATCAAACCCGGCCGATGTCCCGCCCCCAGAGCCATATACCCCACCGTGATTGGTAGATTCGTTCAGCTCCGCACACAACACTGTAAAGTGCCACACATGTCAAACTCGCGGGCCGCATTAACATTAAAGTTTCATATCAAGGCGGGGGCCGCAAACTACAGGCCCGAGGGCCGCAATTGGTCCGCGGGCCGCGAGTCTGAGACCCCTGGTTTAGACCATCAATGTATTCAAGATTTTCCTAATTATGGTATTATTATTATCTTGTAAAAGTTTATACAGGCAGCAGATGTGACAGAAGTACAGGTAATTCCATTTGCCTAGCAACCATGAAGTTAATGGCCTATCCCCACACCAGAAAAAAGTTACATAGTGCACCTTTACATAACATTTTTGGGCCTTGCTATAAATATCTTGACATTGGTTTTAAAGAGCACATATAATGCATTTTTGTGGCTTTAATTCTCTTTTAAAGATGATTTTGTTCACCTTGGTATTTGTGTTTCACATTGTCTTACTTAAAATAATGTCTACATTTGGAAAATATACTACACCTCTGTTTCCAATGAGGTATTTAGGGGTTGGAGCTCCATCTGCTGTCAGCAACGGAAATTAACAATCAGAAAATAAAAAAAAAAATGAAGTCCTTATTCCCCTGAATCATAGACTGTGTAAAGAAGTGGGAGAATCATAGCAACCAAAGAGCCAATCTGGAGCCAGGCCGTTGAAAGTAAAGGCTGTGTTCGCTGGTTTAGCAGGGAGCAGGTATTTAACAAAGCTGTGAATCAAACCCTTTGTTAGCGCTAGCAGGGAGTGGACCTCAGGGAAAGAAGGCCCCTCATTGGTCTGTTATTAATCTTCATATCTTGAGTTACAGACACAATAGGAAATAAACACATTAACATCATGTAGCACAGGTTACATGAACATTTTAAGACCAAAATGATGACCCTAACAGCAGTAGTTACTGAGAGAGGAGTAAATGAAAAGTCAATGAAGCCGCAAATGCGCCCATGCTCACTTCCTATTTGGAGCGTGGTTGCTAGCAGGTTAGCCATGTCCATTTATATATACAGTCCTGAATCTAGTGAATGCTATGCTAATTGAGCCATGCATTTGTTTTAAACACAAATTTTTACCTGTGACGCAACAATCTGGGCATAATGCAACTGAGTATTTTTATATGCTCAAAGAAGACAACTTTGGGTTAATATACTGATGAAACAAGGGTGAATGAAGTAAAATACAACTCCAGGTATGTTTTTGATGAGAGGACACCAACAAGGTTAAAAGCTGAAACTATTCAAATTTGCATAATATTTGTCCTCTATTTCCAGACCACGTGTAAGACCCTTTTCAAAACCCTCTTCTTCTGTTCTTTTGTTTTGTATCATTCACTCTTCTCTTATTTTTTTCTGACAGCTGACACATGCCAATACAATAATATCCTAGGTATCCTTCAAATGTGGAAGCGACCAGTCAAAACAGGCTTTATATCTGCTCATGCGAGGAGTCCACCCAATGAGCCGCTCTTGTCACATGTAATTGTCTGCGGCCGTCATCCTGTCAGCCCTCTGTATAATGTGAAGGGGGAAACCACTATAACGAACAGTCAGGTATGGGTTATATACTGCATGATACTGCGAGGTAGTAATGTAGAGTGATGGGGCCATAGTCTCTGTTTTAATGGGATAGAGTCCAGTGGTGGAGAATGGAGAAGAAATGTTAATTCATGTATTCATTTGCTCTTTTGACCCGCATCTGTCGCTTCCAACCAATCACAGCCGATATGGAGGAAGTCAAATGATCTTGGTCCAGTTACGTTTGGTTCCATCGGTTACAGGTGCATAATGGAAATTTAAATGAGATTATTTTCATTCATGATTTAATTAGGATAATAAACCACCGTATTAAAGAGGTGGTATTTTACTTCTATGTGGTATTAAATGTTAACACATAACATATTTAGATCACCGTGTTTCCTTTTATTGTTTTGTAAATGCTATATTTGCCAAAAAGAATGTATTAACATGTTTTATAAGTTTTATTTTTGTTTTTGGCAAACTAAGTCTCCCCCCTTTTGCTCCCCAGACTTAAGTCACTCCCCCTTCAGAGCGATATCGCGACACAATCAGCGTACATCCCTCTAATAAAACTACTGCACATCGCATCAGGTTTGTGAAGTTGTGTAGAGTTTTGTATCATGTATTTATGGAGAATGGTCGTGTAGGTGCATGGATGACGTAGACTTGTGGGCAGAGCATTCCGTACAATCTTACAGCTAACTGTAAGGAGGGTTCAAATAAG
This sequence comes from Periophthalmus modestus, assembly GCA_019594935.1. NCBI lineage: Eukaryota > Metazoa > Chordata > Actinopteri > Gobiiformes > Gobiidae > Periophthalmus > Periophthalmus modestus. The sequence goes on from JAIEZT010001368.1 coordinate 27,950,673, forward strand.
GTCCGTGAGAGATCGCTAAATTACTGAAACATGCATGGATGACATCTGAAACCTCTTCAGGGATGTTTTCGATGGGGGAAAATGTTATAACATTGTAGGACATGATTTTGTGTAATATCCCCTCTTTAAGGCTCGTGTGCAGATATGTTGGCACTAAACTATCATGTTTTCCAGCTCCATGAGTATAAGGCATATTTAAAGCAACACTGTGTAACTTTCTGAAGGTGGGATGCCACCTGCATAATTCCACAGAAATAGAAAAAACTTACTTCCGAACATTCTCCATAGAGATGGCCAAAGGAGCAGCATTCCCATGGAAACAAGCAGGACAGGGCCCTCCTCCAGGCGAAATAAGAGTCAGGTTTGAGGAGATGCAAATGCATTTACAGTTTTAGGCAATAAAATAAAAACAAAAAGAAAACAAAACAAAACATGTATTTGATTTACTTAGGGCTTAAAGTAAAAATCAAGATAAAAGCGAATTGTCCTTCTTTATAGTGTATCTGCCAAATGCTCTGCTGAGTGCAGAGTTTTGTTTTTGACAAAATAATGAAGGTGCAAATATTAGCTCTAAACAGGCCCTCCAGCGTTTAAGAAGCCAGCTCTCAATGCCCTGAAGGTGTAACTGGTTATTCAGGTAGAGACGTCAGGGATGTGACGAAGGGAGAGTATGATACATATGTTTGTATATGTTTGTGAAAATATCTCTGTGAAAAGAAGTTATACTGATTGTGCTATTTATTCACATCAAAATTTAAATTCCAATTGTTCTGGGGAAGAAGTGTGTGTTACCTTGCATTGTTTTTGCTTTTTTAAAATTATCTACTCTCTACAAACCCTATACTTAAATAATATAACAATTGTTCAAACTTAAGAGCATGTGAGTCCTATTCAATGTGTACTTGACATTAAAAAGTAGCCGAAACACAAAATGTGTTTTTTTTATCGAGAGATTGAAGCTTGTCCCATGCTAGTGGAATATATTAAATATCGTAAAGTATTTTTTTTTTTAAAGTTAGTTAGTTGTTTGTTTTTTTTCACAATAATCCAGACACTAAAATGTGACACAGTGATATCTCTTGGTCTGTATTTTGCTGTATTTCGTGGAGCTGTTTTGGCCCTGTGTTTGGTGTAATAGTCGTACATGTCTGAGCCCAGCTTTAGCCTTAGCTTTAGCCGCTCTTCTCTCTGCTGCTCATCCCTGGTCTGGATACACAGACTTATTTCACACCGTCTGCTCTCCGGGTGAGCCTCAATATTCTGACTTTACACTGCAAAAAAGAATGTATCTCTCAAGCCCCACCAAAGGCATTTTTTTTTTCATTTTGGATATTTTTATTGCACTGGAAAAATGTAGAGAAAAATCCGTCCTTACTGGGGGTGGGCGTGCATTTTCAAAGAACTGGCTCTTATTACTCATCTATATTGATCTATCTAAAGTCATAATGTTAAAGGAGCATTATGTAACTTTTCAGGTTCATGGTTTGCTTCGTGCTAGTCCCATGGAGATGTTATTACTTTGCCTGGAATGTTCCACAGTATGGCATTATATTTATCCATCTTACAGGCTGATCTGTAGAGAGAAGAATACATGGTTTTAAAGTGGGATTAAACACTTTTAAACCTCACACATAGGCACATTTCAAACAGAGCTGCTAAATGGGGGGGCCTAGAGGGGTCAAGAAAAGCGGGAAGGGAGAGGAGGGGCGTGGCCTGGAGGTATAAAGAGGAGTGTGATTGGTCTAACACAGGGGTCCCCAGCCTTTTTTGCTCCACGGACCTGGAATAATGTAGGTTTTACAGTCATGGACCCAGGGTGCTTAGTCTCCATGTGCCGAAGCAGTTTTGAGGGTTTCATTGTCTCGTTCGCTTTTCCCAGCATATTACGCAGAGCGGACTCGGCGTGTGAGAGTCACCTGTAGCGACAAACCCATGTTTTAAGTAGGACTGTTACATTGATCTTTCTTATTCTTGCAGGTCGTGGGCTCCTCTTCTGGCTCCTCAGTTGACCTTTTCCCCTTTGCATAAAAACTCTCCAAAGACTTTTGTTTTTGGCTCATTTTCACGAGCTTGTGGCTCTACTTTTGGGCGACGTGTCTGATTCGTTATGCGTGATACGTCATCGTGGAGGACAAGAGCAGATCTAGTACAGATATAATAAACTCGACGTTATATCAAATGGATTTCTGTGGAGATTTCCTATCAGGATTTTCATTATATATCTACAGACAAGCTTATTAGCGTGTCATGAGGGACGGAGAAGATGTTGATAAATGATTTACTGTTTTTGTGTGGCCTGGTAACAAATGCACAACCAACCGGTACCGATCCCTGGCCCGGTGGTTGGGGACCACTCGTCTAACAGACATCCACACTTCAACCTGGCTTTAATCAGGGTAGTTCTGTGTGATGTCACCAAATACTTGAAACTGGAGTGTCCATTAGAGTGAGCACACACTTAGACTGAGTAGGGAAATAAAAAGTAGATTTCAGGTTTAGTTTCACTTTAAGGTAAAAATGGAGATCGATACAGCAGGTTTAATGACATACTGTGGAACATAGACAAGCATGCAGTGAACCCCCAACCAGAAAAGTTACATGGTTTAAAGTGAAAATGAAAATGATACAAACTGAAACTGAAAATTAATAGTTCAAAAGATTGGAGTGATTATATCTCGTGTGTGTTTGTTTGTACAGTGCAGCGTGTATCATGCGACTGCCTCAGTACGGTACATGTTTTCGCGCATGTCTGCTTGATATATTGGTTGACACAGTTTAAGCTAGCCCTAATCCGTCTTATTTGTCAGCGCGTTGATTAGCCGCGCCGCTCACAACAACTTCAGCTACGGCGGACCCCCGACAGCTCTTGATGTCCCCCATTTGTCAGGACGGCCCGATCCAGCGCGTTTTCATGTATGTTTTTGTTGTCTTTTGTTTCGTTGGAAGTGAACAATGTAGTTAGTGCGTTCGTTGATGGAAAGCTTTGCCGCGCGATGATGGAGCGCGTGTCAAAATACTGTGACTAAGACACAAAGACTGCGAGCTGAAGCCGCTAAAAATAACGCCGTAAAATGTGATTCTCAAGGTTGACGTAGCTTGTAACACGCGGACATGCAGCGCTTTTATGCTTAAATACATTTGGGTCTTTATCCCAGATCATCACACAAAGTACAAGTGTTGATGCTGGGGAAGAAAAACAGGGATGTTTAAAATAGACTAAAACTGCGGATGAACTACGACGAAATAATAATACAAAATGGAATAATTATATGAGTAAAATACCGAGGCCTAAGTGCTACATGTAACAGGAAAATCGCGTCTCGGTGGTTAAAGCACTCACCTGCCTATGTAAGGGCAGTGGTGGAGGAAGAAGTGCATTTAAAAAGGAAAAAAAAAAAAAATAATACTTTAGTAAAAGTATCACATGCAAAACTCTACTTAAGTAAAAGCATTAAAATACCTGTTTAATAAAGTACTTCAATAGCAAAAAGTAAAAGTATCACATGCAAAACTCTACTTAAGTATAAGCATTAAAATACCTGTTTAATAAAGTATTTCAATAGCAAAAAGTAAAAGTATCACATGCAAAACTCTACTTAAGTAAAAGCATTAAAATACCTGTTTAATAAAGTTCTTCAAAAGCAAAAAGTAAAAGTATCACATGCAAAAATCTACTTAAGTAAAAGCATTATCAAAATACCTGTAAATAAAGTTCTTCAATAGCAAAAGTAAAAGTATCACATGCAAAACTGTAAAACTCTACTTAAGTATAATAGCATTAAAATACCTGTTTAATAAGTACTTCAAATGGCAAAAAAAAGTAAAAGTATCACATGCAAAACTCTACTTAAGTAAAAGCATTAAAATACCTGTTTAATAAAGTACTTCAATAGCAAAAAGTAAAAGTATCACATGCAAAAATCTACTTAAGTAAAAGCACTGAAATACCTGTTTAATAATGTACTTAAACAGCAAAAAGTAAAAGTATTTCACACAGATTTGTCTTTAAATGTAGTGATTTTGATACAGGAAACAATTGAATTCAGCAGGTCTCAAACTTTTACTTTTTAGTCCAGTTAAAAAGTGTAGTGGAAAAGAAAGTACAGATACCTGCTCTCAAATGTATTAAAAGTAAAAAGTATCCACTTTAAAATGGACTTAAGTAAAATATAGTACTTTACTACTTTTACTTGGCTACATTACACCTCTGTCTTAGAGTTAGTTGATTCAAAGCTTACTCTGACCAGTTTGTACTGTTGTTGTGTCCTTTAGCAAGACTTTGAGACTCTACAAATCACATGTTATCATATAGGCACAAGCTAAATATGTTAAGCCTGAAAAGATATTGTTCACCTACCATATACTGAGCAAAAAGTCACAATATTGCGATTGTCGTGACAGGCTGGTAATTGTAATAGAAACATTTCTCCCAACATTTAAAGCACAGATATAATTTTAACAGTCCGAGCACAGTCCTAACCCATCCGCTCACATTATCGGCCTGTCAGTGTGGCGTCTCTGTGTGATCACCAGTTCAGTCACAGCCTTTAATTTGAGCTGACATTTACTTCAGTTTATTCTGTCAGAGCCACAATGGAGCCGAGACTGAGACAAGACTCTGAAATGTGTAACTCCAACACAAAGGCCCTGTCTCTACAAAACTGTCCTCAGATGATTCATTTGACTCTTTGGAGATGAGAACACTGCTTTGTACTGTGAGACACAATTAGATACATTGGAAAAAATGTAAAGCTGCACTATGTAATATTTCTGGTGAAGGGTCCACCATCTGTTTGTCTCCATGGAGATGTTATTACTTTGCCTGTAACGCTCCACATTATGGCATTATTGGATGTATTCAATTGCATACAGTGAAAACATGCATTCTTACTGTGAGGGGGCTGTCCTCTCCACAGATCTGACCTGTAACTTGGTATGGTAGTGTCACTTGCTTGTCTCTGTGGAGATACATTTTATTTAAGTTTAATGCCAGAATGTTTTGTAAACATGCTTTAGTGCTTCAATTTTAAAGTTATGTAGGAAAAGTCCAACTATCCACAGAAAATTGAAACTAATTAAACTAATTTTTCAAAGCTCATAACAAGACGTCATAAACATGATTCATGATATCAGCTTGAATAAAGCAAAAAACAACTCCAGGTATGTCTTTGATGAGGAAACAAAAACATAACAGTTAATAGTTCAAAAAGTCAACTTTCCATCATATGTTCTTGAACTTAATTTGATTTTCTGAGCTTCTAAAGATGTTACTATTGTCTTTTCAAAAACCCATTGTGCTTAATGCATGTGTGTTCCAGTAATCCTACGTGCTGTGAATTTTTACTTTGAATTATACATACAGCATTTTCAAGTGCCCATATTACGCAGTTTTCTGATCTGTTATATACAGTTGAAACCACAAGTTTACATACACTATATAAAATGATACATATGCTTTTTTTCTCTCTGTCTGACATGAAATCAGACTAAACCTTTACTGTTTTTATGTCGATTAGGATTAACAAAGTTATTTCTATTTGCTAAATGCCAGAATAATGAGAGAAGGATTTTTCATTATGTGACTTTAAACAATTTGGGAAAACCGAAGATGATGACGTTGTGTCTTTGGAAGCTTCTGTTTATTGACAACATTTGAGTTAATTAGATGCCTGAAGGTGCCTCGTTCATCTGTTCAAACAATTATACACAAGTATAAACTTCATGGGAATGTCCAGCCATCACATCGCTCAGGAAGGAAACTGATTCTGTGTCCCACAGATGAATGTGTTTTGGTCTGAAATGTGCATGTCAACCCAAAAACAAAAGCAAAAGACCTTGTGAAGATGCTGCTGAAGCTGATAAGAGTGTGTCATTATCCACAGTGAAACGAGGACTGTACTGACATGGGCTGAAAGACCACTCTGCAGGAAGAAGCTTTTACGCCAAAAGAAACACAATAAAGTCAGATTACAGTTTGCACACAGGGACAAAGACCCTCATTTTTGCTTGCAAGCCTGAAGACACCATCCCAACTGTGAAATACAGGGGTGGCAGCATCATGTTGTGGGGTTGTTTTGTTGCAGGAGGGACGGGTGCACTTTACAAAATAGATGGCATCATGAGGAAAGAACATTATGTGGAAATACTGAAGCAACATGTCAAGACATCAGCCAGAAAGTTAAAGCTTGGGCTCAAATGGGTCTTCCAAATGGACAATGTAACCAGTTTGGCAGTATGATTCAGGTTAAAGTGGCTTAACAAATTTTATGTTCTGGACTTCCCATCACAAAGCCCTGATCTCCTATTGAAAATGTATGGGCAGAAAAGACCTGAAAAGACGTGTGAGCAGGGCGGGTTACAAACTTGGCTCAGTTACCAGTTCTGTCAGGAAGAATGGGCCAAAATTCCTGCCAAATATTGTGAGGAGCTTGAAGAAGGAAATCTGAAACATTTGACCCAAATCACAGTTTAAAGGCAAAGGTAGCAAATACTAATGAAATGTATGTAAACATCTGACTCTGAAGAAGAAAGTAATGAAAAATCGTCCAAAAAATCCTTATTTCATTATTCTGGCATTTAGCAAATAGAAATAATTTTGGCAATCCTAAATTGACCTAAAACAGGAAAGATTTAGTCTGATTTCATGTCAGACAGTTAGAAAAAAAAAATGTATGTGTCTTTTTTATATAGTGTATATAAACTTCTAGTTTCAACTGTATATTGTTTCCTCATCAAAAACATTGTGAATTGTGTTTTGTTTCATTCGTTAACATGAAAACTACCTCTTAATGACATCACAAGGTGGAACAGAGCATTTCGAGCTTTGGAGATGTAGACAGACTAATAATAAAACATGTGTGATGTATGTGGGTATGTTTTTGATGAAGTAAGAGAATTATAACATGGCTAAAACCTCCATAATATAGGACCTTTAAGCAATAAAACATGAAATGCCAATGCTAACATGTTGCAACAAGTCTTTTACCAGGCCTGAATAAATCGTAATGAAAACTCCTTTATCCCAGTCTCAGTGCACAGTAGTAATCAAGTCTGTCCCAATTACTCTCTGTTAATGCAAAACTCAAATCAGAGCCAGGTTTTCAATTAAAGTTTGTCCTACCATCTGCCGAGTGGTGGAGACTGTTCCCCAATGGCCCTCTCTCACATCACCCACTCACCGAAAGGATCTGTCCCACTTCACATATCTTTGAACAAGTTCCGCCGTTGTCCCTGAAACTTCACAAGATGTACGGGTATTCAAAACAGATGCATGACAAGAACGAGAGACGGCCTTGGAGATGTGATGTCAGGTAAACTGTACAAGAGAGTTATGCAAACCTGTAATAGTCACTCAGCAGTCAGTATTTTGAGAAGAAAACAGTATTATTAATATTGTTGAAGTCAAGTTCACATAGAAACTCACATGTTTACAGCATAGTTTAGTTAGTATTGTAATCGTGATACTGAAATCTCAAAATTGCCATCTTGTGGGTCAGTGGATCTGATCACTCAACCAAAGAAGTTTATGTCGAGAGCGGGATTCGAACCGCCAACCTTGAGATCAGTGGACAGACACTATTGTCCACTTGAAAAATTTTGACTGAGACTAAACTTGGAACTGAATCTAGACGAGACTGAAGTCCATCTGACCTAACCTTTCATTCTGTAGCGACAACCAAAACCAGGGCAGAACCAGCACTAACTCATGTTATTGCTTTGTCCATTAAAGTGCGATTGTGTCACCAAAGTATCCAGTTTTGCTTTTCCTTGGAGTGTATTCCACTTTTGTGTAACACTGAAGCAACATGTCAAGACAACTTAAAGTTTGCGCACAAATGGGTCTTCCAAATGGACAATGACCCAAAGCATGTTGCCAATCTGGTAAAAAAAAAGACTTAAGGATAACAAAGTCAATGTTTTAGGAGTGGCCATCACAAAACCCTGATCTCATTTATATTGAAAATGTATGGACAGACCTGAAAAGACATGTGTGAGCAAGGCGGAAAAATTGTCTTAAAAAATCCTTCTCTCATTATTCTGGCATTTAGCAAAGAGAAATAATTTAGGTAATCCTAACTGACCTAAAACAGGAAAGGTTTAGTCCAATTTCATGTCAGACAATGAGAAAAAAAAACAAAAAAACATATGTGTCTTTTTATATAGTATATGTAAACTTCTGGTTTCAACTGTATATTGTTTCCTCCTCATAAAAAAAAAAAAAAAAAAAAAAAAAATGTGAGTTGTGTTTTGTTTCATTCACAGAAACCCTGCATATTCAGGCTGAGTTTTTTTCTCAAACAGTTTTGGTGCAGCTCGTCCTTAGCCTCGTGCAGTCATGTGATCAGGTATTAAACGTTCCAGTATCTATAATTAACATGCAGGTGAGGTATTCTGTTAGGTTAGTCCTGTATAGATAAATTTCCAGTGCTGTTCTCTTCTAATAGACAGTAATGGCGTTAAAATGTTTCATCGTACAACATTAAACGTATCTATCTCCATGGAGACACACAGGTGACGCTGCCAGGCAAGTGACAGGTCAGATCTGTGGAGCAACAATCCCGCTCACAGTGAGAATGCATGTTTTCAAGGTATTTGTGTTAGCTACAAACACACAAATGGTGAAATAATGCCACACTGAGGAACATTCCAGACAACGCAGTAACATCTCCATGAAAAACATCACCACCAGAAAAGTTATATGCATCTTTAATAACTTTTTCTTAGCTAAACAAAACATTTGATCTACTAGAGCATAATAATTTGTGATAAATATCCCCACGCTCTCTCCATAACAACAAGCCCTAATTTTAGCACTTATATTTTAATGTCATTCTGATACAAGGCCCTGGGGTGCATAAATTCATTACTTATCGATTTTATCTCAAAGTAGTAAAGTTTTATCTGTGCACATCTGGCCCTCCAAGTACCCCCGTTAAACTGTGTGCGATACTAACTCATCGTAGGGCCCTATCCCCTTCTCTTAGCAGCATTACACAATACACTCGCTGCATAATTAGTCATGGAGAGACTTATTTTACGAGCTGCGTGACTTAAAATCATGACCAAAATGAAGACGCTGGCTTCTTAAACACTTAACGTAAAGGCGAATTAATTTGTTTTGCATGGATATATCAGAAGCTTCCCGCTGCCTTAAAAGCATTAGAAAGACACTCAAGTTAACTCAGGGTTCCATTGCATTTAATCAAGCAAATGAAACATCCCAGTTCTAAAAGGTGCATTATGTAACTTTTCTGCTCGCATCCATAGAGATATTGTTGTTTTTCTTGGAAAGTTCCGCAGAGTGGCATTAAATTCATCGCCCGCTAAGGAAACAAGCAGGTGGTGCTAATTTACAGCTCGGATTGAATGTGAGAATGCATGTTTTTCAGGGATAGCATAAGATAAGATAAGATATGCCTTTATTAGTCCCTCAGTGGGGAAATTCCAATATTGCACTGTACAGTTAGAGAACAGAAGGACAATTGTACATGCAATAAAACAAGATAATAGATAAATAGCTAGAAATAATTTAAGAAATAGACTTAAAAATAAACTCAAATATACACATATATACACATACTGATATACATCTCCGTAAAGTGACCTGAGTATTGCACAGAGGTATGGTTGAATGACACATGTGCAGTGTTAACAGTGTTCATTATACAGTCTGACAGCAGCAGGATGGAAAGACCTGCTAGGTATAAAAATATACCTGAATAAACGCCAAACGTATAAGATTAATACCATACTCTGGAACATTTCAGGGAAAAAAGCTGAAAAAAATAACATGAATGGAGGTCTTAGACACCACTTATCTCCCCACATACAAGTCCATCCTCAGACCCAAAGCAAACAAAAGAGACAAAGAGAGAAATAGAACGAGCCAGTAGGGCCATTAAAGGTTGAATGTTGGCCATTAAGGCTCAAACTGTAAACAGCTGTAGTTAGCCTCTCCCTTCAGACAGATATAAGGCAGTGTCCACCAGCAATCTGACCAGAACTGAAGAAGCGGCTTGGATGAGCAGCGAAACGTTTGTCCATTTGACAGATTTGACTTTGGCATTAACTATAAATATATAGGTAAGAAAAGAAAATGCAACACAGATACAAGTAATCAAACTATACTAAAATTGCAACCTGTACTTATAGGGATAGATAGAACAGGGGTTCCCAACTGTTCGGGCCAGGACCCCCAAAATAACCATGCAACTGCCCCAGGACCCCCAGAATGAAACTGAGGTTCAAAATTCCTCAAATATTGCTCACATCCTCAACAGACACTAATTACAGATAGGGTGTAGTCACTGCGTTCTGATCGCCGTCCCTGTCAGGCTTGTTACTCTGACCTTAAAATGTTCCGTTTAACTAGCTCTACATGATCCTCCTCTCTAGTTTGTCTGTAAATCAAGACATGAACATTAATGAGCTTTTATGGGTTATTTCATTCCTGTTTTACTGTCTGCAATTAAAGTGTTTTATTGCCTTTAAAATACTTTTGGTGTTGTCACCTGCTCGAAACCCTCCACCTGCAAAGTCAATGTCCATTTAATGAATAGGATTTGTCCTGTCTTCTGCTCAACGGGCTCTCTAAGTCTGCACTTTTTTACAAAACAGTAGGTTCATGACATAGGCCGGAGGCAATTTACAATTAGTTGTGGACCTGAGTGAAAAGCTATGATTTTAGACACTTTGTAAAATGTCTCAGGATGCAGTAAATGTAACCTGCTTTATGAAAAATGTCTGGGGGAGGACTTCCAGATGCCTCCACCACCCACCCCCCTCCTTCTTGTTGTACACCCCGCAGTACGGCCATGTGTACAGTATATTCACGCCTTGCTTTACCATTTTCCAAAAAAAATGTCTACTCCACTATCCTTTTGAATATATTTCTAGCATCACCTCATACAAAAATCCTCTGAAATCCATCTGATAACTGGAAGCAAAGTTTTTTTTTTTTCTTCCTTTGCGTCTCCACATTTTTCAAAGCATCTGTCAGAATGTGTGAAAGCGTCCTTAGAAGTCTGCGCTTGAATAATTTCTCAGGCCAAGCTCTCATGTCATATTACAGCTGCTGGAGAAGAATCGAACAATGAAAAGACAGCAGCGAAGACTCAAAGGTTAGACCTCCATTTTGGCTTTTTGCTCCTACTTCAACTCCCTAAAAAGAGCTATAGGGCTAATCTACACAGGTGAGGGGGGAGTTATGACTGACAGCCGAGACCAGAAGTTTACATACACTATATAAAAAGACACATACACTTTTTTCTCACTGTCTGACATGAAATCACACTAAGGCTTTCCTGTTTTAGACCAGTTAGGATTACTAAAATTATTTTTATTTGCTAAACGCCAGAATAATGAAAGACAATTTGTCATTACTTTCTTCAAAGTCAAACATTTTGGATTTCTTTTCACAAGTTTCAACAATAGTTGGCAGGAATTTTGGCCCGTTTTGGCACAATTCTGTTCCTGATATCATGGCTGATTTCTTTTGATGTTCCCATGATGTTAGACAAAGAAGCAGTGTGTTTCAGGTGTGCCTTCAAATACATCCGCACCTTTAAAAATGGCATTATTCTAACAATTTGCAAATAGAAATAATTTTGCTTATCCTAATTGACCTAAAACAGTAACAGTTTAGTTTGATTTCATCTCAATGAGGAAAAAAAGTGTATGTGTATTTTTATATAGTGTATCTAAACGTGGTTTCAACTTTTCCTGGAATGTTCCACGGTATAACATTAAACTTATCTATCTTGCATTTATAAAATAGGACAACAAAATATGTCCACTGCGTGCTGTCTGCATCTTAATGCATTGTATTGTCTTAGGAAGTGTGTGGTTAGCATGCTAGTTGTTGTTAACTTTACTGTCATGATGAAACTCTGCTCTGACCTCTGGAAGTTGTGAAAAGTGCTTATTAAGTCATTGTGGTGAAGGTAAGTCAGGACTAACATTGGACCACTGCAGATCATTTAACCCTGGAGAAGCCATGGGGTCAAATTTTGGCCGAAGTTAATTGCTGCTACACAAAAAAAAAAAAAAAAAAAAGTCACATTTCAATTCAAAAAAATCACTTCGGGGCCCTGCATAGAGACACTTGGTGGATGAATATTGAACTAAATGAGTCAGAGTGGTAGTGACAAGATGGCCGACCTGTTGGGCTGGAAAACTACCCAAACAAAATCATCTTCTCAGCAAACCAGCTGTTGGTAAAATGGTGGGTTTTTTTTGTTTTTGTTTTGTTTTTTTAAATCTTTTTAGTAATAGCTCGCAGAATGTCTAGAAGTACGTTTTATATTCTTTTTGGATAAATTAGCAAGCCCAAAGGGTCAAATTTGTCCCTAATCCTAAATTAGGGAATAAAGGGTTAAAATTGTATAAGTGGATATTTCATTGTTCATTGTTTGTTGAATTTATAGCAGTAGTTTATGTTCATAATTTTCCAAAGAAGAAAAGGGTTCTTGGGTTCTCCAGGGTTAAAATGAACTGTTTTTCACTCTTAATTCAATACAAATCTACTACATTGCCTTTAACATCTCACTCATTGTGTGTATATAGGCATGTTTCTAGTGTTTTGTCAGCGTTAGCGTTGTGGCTAATCTGATGTTTCATACTATGTGACATATTCTACTTGGCTGACTTCACCTCCATGGATCACTGCATTCTGGCATCCATTTGCTGTCTACTTTACCTTATTTTTCTGACCATCCAAGTTTTCTTTTCTAAATTTGTCCAACACCATTCGCAATATTTATGCCCATTTTTCCTAATCTGACATAATCTTCTATTTAAAATCATGTATGGCAAATGGAACAAGTTGCTTTTACTTCTAGTTGGTTGACTGTAGCTCTATGGCTCATTGCAGCTCGTGTTTTGGTCGGGACAAACTTAAATCTGATGTTTTTACAGTTGTTTAAACATTTCTCAGAGGCGAAGTTTGTCCAGAGTGCAGAAATAATCCCTTTTAATGAAGTGGGGCTCAGTGGGAAATGCCAAAAATGTAAACAAGTAAAGTGAACTCGAGTAAAGTAATGTTAAACCCAGACAGATTTAAAGTGGAACTAAACACTACACCAACTTTTTTTTGCTACTAAACTGTGTATATGGTGTTTTAGTAGCGTTGTATATTGTTCCTTGTGCCTTTTTGCCATTTTAGTGCAAAGTAGGTATATTTGCAGCTTTGTGTTTAAAAAAAAAAATCTATAAAAATGAAATGTCAAGTACTATGTGACATCATGCAAGACTGCCCTACAGCAAAGTGTTCCTGATTACGAACACCTGGCTGAAGGGGCGGAGTGTGAAGTGTAGATACCAGTTAGACCAATCACAAGTTTAGCAGCTCTATTTGAAATATGGTTGTGAGCGGAGGTCAGGTGTTTAGTTACACTTCAAAGGAATTTACTAAATAGACACTTTGCAAAGCTCTCAAATATAAGTACTTCTCTGACCTCCACAATAATTAAGGAGTGAATCAGATTTGAAAAGTGTAAATAAACAGGACGCAACTATATGCTTCTAAATAAAGTATAAGTAATGGAATATGATGCCAGCCTGTTTATCATGCAGTAAAGGTGCAGTATGTAACTTTGCTGGTAGAGGGTACACCACTTACTAGTTTCCACGGGAATGTTATTGCTTTCCCTAAAATATTCCACAGTATGACATTAAACATATCTATCTCCATGAGGACAGGCTACCAGACCAAGTTAAAGGTCAGATCTGTGGAGAGGTGACCCCACCCACAGTAAAACTGCACGTTTTTATGGCATCAGCAATTAAAAAGATGCTTGACAGGTTTAATGCCAAACTGTGGAAAATTCCAGGTAAAGAAACATGAAATACAGTGCACCTTTAAAGAGAAAGTGACATTTCTTTTATAATAGAAATAATTTAATTCTGGTGTACTTTACTAGAAGTTTGTAGAAACAAAAAGTAGCTAAATTATTTATGATTATTTCGTTCATAGTTGTTTTAGTTGAAACACGGGATATACTATTAATATTGACATTAACTTTGATTAAACCCAACACCGATAGGTGTTAATGATAGATGTAGCAGTAGTAGTAGTAGCAGGAGTGGCTAAATATAGTAGCAGTTGTGGTATGGTAATTATTTTAGCTGACTAACCAATTCCATGAATCAGAAAAGAAAAAAACAATACACATGAGTTTGACACAATGTTTGATTACAAGTACATTTGAATTTGACAAAAGTGATACATGTATTGTTTCAGTTTAGTGCATTATGATGAAATCAGTGCAGTGAGCACAAAGATCCTTTATTCGTAAATTATATAGTAAGACCAAAATGAACCTCTTTGAAACAAAACTATAACATTTGAATGAAACAAAAAGTCAATTCTATGCAACAAAACATACATTATCTTTTATTACACATATTATTACAACACAATGTGAAAAGATTGATTGCCCCTTGATGTTCAAGCGATTACTATTTTAGGAAAAGTTCAACAGAACACATTAGCTCCACAACAGGGCAGACCTGTGTAAATGTCATGACAGTTCACATTGTTTACACATGTTTAGTAAAATCTGTAAAAGTTAATAAGTACATATTAGGCTGCATTCACACGTTATTTGGTTCTAAATTGAGCCCATATTTGTCCTGATGTGGACTTGGATTGGTCCTGTTCTATTCATTGTTTAGTTTTGCCTAGTCTAGGTTTAGTTCAGGATTTAGACCTGGTTTAATCTCTGTTTTGGTGTGGTGAATGTTATATAAAAGTATGTTAAATATAAAACATAACAAGTTAAAACAACTTAAATTTTACGTACCTACAAAACAAATATCAGTGTGATTACTGTTGACGGTCTGCAGTGCCTTGGAGGAAACAGACCCTTCCTATTTTTTATATTTGTTAGGCGTCGTTCTACTCTTCATGAGTCTAAACAGGTCTGGCATCAGCAGGTTTGTGGACTGGCCGGGGACACTTCCAGAGACTCGGATCTCCTGGGTCTTGGCTCCAGCTGCAGGCCCCACAGACACATAAGGGAACAGTGTCTCCGTGAACACTGCATTGTGCTTCAACAGGAAGATCACCCGCTCAGCGTCGTAGAAGCACAGCTCTCCCTTCTCATAGTCCAGTGTGACTCGGATCTTCTTTGGAGCAGGATTCACTGGAAGTGAGACACCATTACCACTGTTATATGCCCCATCTCCATGCCACAAACACCAGACTCCATATCTGGCATCAGCATAAATCTGTCCTCTTCGGTCAATAGACTTTTTGACCACTCCAATGTCCCACGTGGGAAGGTCTCCCACCTCCACGTCCCACTGGTGCTGTCCATAGCTGAAGCCCTCTGTGCCCAGGACCATGGGCTCGTTGGTGAATCTCTCTGGTACCACAGGCAACACCCGCGGGGGCCCGTGTCTTATCCCACATAGGTCCTGGGACGGGTGCAAGCTGCTCTCCGCTGTGTTGGGGTCCAGGATCACAGGGCTGTAGGACACCACACTCTTCATCTTCATCCACACTCTGTAGCCCAGGTTCCCCAGGATTCTGGCCTGGTTCAGGCAAAGTCCCTCTTTGGGCTGTGGGCGGGGCTGTGGAGTGGGGGGGGTGTAGCTTTTTGCCGGGGCTGAGAGGAGAGATTGAGTGACGATGCTGCTCTGCAGATCTTGGATGCTGTTGGTCAGTGTGGTGATCTCCCTCCTCACCTTCTGCAGCTCCAGACCCAGGCTCACAGTCTGTCTGTTCTTTTCAGCGCTCAGAGCTCCTAAAGCCCTGTCCTCCTCCTCCTTCAGGATCCGCTGAAACTGAGAGAATACATATGTGATCTGTGCCATGCACTCCACTGTCTGCTCCTCATGGTGGCGCTGCAGTTGCTCGTAGGTCTTTTCCAGTTCTTCATAGCTCTGTTTTTGGTCCTTCAGAGCCTGTATCTGGGTTTGTGCCTGCTCTTTTAGCCTCTTCTCTGCTTCGTCCTTACTCACCACCGTGTGCTGTGAGTGCAGAGAGAACTCACACACGGGACAGAGCGCTCGGGCCTCCTCCAAACAGAACAGAGGAGGGACGCCAGAGTGAGAGGAGCAGACCTGTGCTTCTTTGACTTTTGCTTCTTTGACGTTTAGGTCTTTGACATTTGACTCTTTGACCTTCATCTGCTCACTGAACGACAGGGACAGCTCACGGAGGGCAAAGTTCACCTCTACTGTCTCTCGGGACGACCTACGGCGACACATGGGGCAGATCTTGTTTGGGCTCGTGTTCCAGGTTTTGTAGAGACAGTCCTGGCAAAAGCTGTGATGGCAGCTAAGACTCACCGGCTCCTTCAGAGACCCCAGGCAGATGGGACAAGTCAAGAAGTCCTCAAACAGGGCTTCAGCCATTTTAAACTCCTTTAAAGTCCTGGTTTATCAGAGCACTGCAGTGTCAAGTGTGAATGATTACTTTCTGTTCTGTGTGTCATGTGTCATCATCACAAATCTGTAGGCGTGGCTACCAGGAACCAGCACCCAGCAAAGTTGTAAAAAAAAAAAAAAAAAAAGATTATTATTTAAAGGGCGCATGCTTGATTTTCATTATATGTGAGTTACATTAGTCACATAGAATATTAGTTTAGGGCTAATGGTGTAATGACTAAATGCATGGAACCGCTCTCTCTCTATATATTTTTTTTTTTACATTCCAGTCATTATTTTGTCCTCTGTTGCTTCAAACCCGGACAAACTGGTTCTTCCAGTATCTGATGGGATGTCAGTTGGTGTAGCGGTGACAGCAAATACTTTTCTACACTTTTTTTTTTTTTTTCATTCACAAATGTTATCGATGTTAAAGTGTTGTTTCCTCATCACAAACATACAAAGAGCTGTGTTTTAGTTTTATTCACACATGTTAAACACAGACATTGTGCATATTTATCCATTGTTCTTTTCTCAAACTGAAAACATTCCACTTTGTAATGTCATTAAGTAGTAATTCAGGAATTGCTCCACCGTGTTTTTAAAATTCATACACTCTCAGTAGAATCATCTTGATCATTTCAGCCCTTTCTATTTATTTATTTAAAAGGGACAACATTAACATTAATAAACACCAGTCTCATCTGGACAAAAGCTAAAAATGAAATCAACAACTTGAGGTTATTTTAGAGTTTTGAAGAGTAAAGCAATTCAACTGAGGCTAAAAATAGCAGTTCACTAAATGGCATAACAAGGTGAAACTGAGCATTTTGAGCTTTGGGGATGCACACCAGGAATAGTCAATAGCCAAAATGTGTGAATGAAACAAAACACAGCCCCAGGTATGTTTGTGAGAAGGTAACAGTATTGTGACTAGGGATGGGACGATATAAAATTTAGACTAACGATTATCGTGACCAAAATAAATCGCGATTCACGATATTATCACCATAATTATTAATTTGTTAACGTTCTGACGGCCTTGGCCTACTTTGCAACTCTACAGGAATGTACATGTACTTCTGTGTCACCCACGCAAACAATCTACACATCAAATGAAAGTTACAGCGCTCCTCTTTTCGTATATGCAAACAATTTTCACCTGGAATCACCACAGAGCTGACAAGAAAGACGTTTTTACAGAAAAGCCAAAAATGTGGATTTGGACTTCACTCACCTTTGAGGCTCTGATTCTGTCAAACATCAACATATTCCACAAAGTTGGTCTCATTCGTTCAGCACAGGTCCAGAGAATATAATCCAGTCAAGAAATCATGTCCACAAAATAAGTTAGATCCTCCATGTGGAAACTGCTGCAGGAAAGTATTCCACACGCGAAATCTGGTCTGTCACTTTTTTGCATTTCTTTGGTCGATTTCAGGCATAATAAACTAAAGACAGTGCCGACTTTGGCCATGTCTCAATTCACCAATAATTCACCAAAGTGCCCTTAAGGCGCATTTAAGTCAGGCAGTACTTCGACCTGCACTAGAACAGTACAAAGAACAGTGCATGTGACGAATAGGGACACGGCCTTTGTTTCTCAGAGATAAACACACGTGTTAGCTTCTGATTGACACCAGTGTTGTCCAATAAGGTGGAGGTTGTGGGACTGGAGCCACAAACAGCGAATCAGTGCTACATGTGACTGAAGGTTTACGCCCCACTCTCCCCCGTGTAGAATCAACCAATCACATCACACATGTTTAGTGATGTTTTCTTCTTACAGCCAATGAGCAGCGGAGCACGTGTGTGACATGCCGAGATTTTCCGTAAATAGACGGACTTTACCGAGTAAACGAAGCGTGTTAATGCTCGCGTATTCTAGGCGCTGTTGTTTTGCTTCTAAACATGATGAAACGGACAAAACAAAGGAAGTACGTGATCGAGGACACTGTGGATGTTTGTACAAGTTAAACTAGAGGCATCTCTGACCCGGAGCGGTTTGTGTCAGAGTGAAGACGGCTGTGGACTCAGGAGGAGAGGAGCTTATGTTTGATGGATTGATGCCGTTCACAATCGGTAAGCGTGGTTTATTCTGCTATTGACATGATTGTAGGTAAATATATATTGTGTGTGTTTCTGTAAAATGCTGTTTAGCTACTACACACAACACAATCTACATTCAATAGTTTATGTCACTTACGATGAATATTTTCAGCTCAAGTTTGTCAAACACAGCAGGATGTTTGTCTCGTAAATGCGCGTGCAAGATGCTCGTGTTTTGCTCTCGGACCCACAACTTTTTTTCAGCACCAGACTCTGCCACTAGAACAGGCACAGACGCAACAAGTGTCATTGCTGTGACAGAACGCCCCCTTGTGGGCAAACACCAAAACTAGCATCAAAACGTTGTATTGAATCCAGAAACATGAGGCAGTCTGGCGCCGTAAAGACTATTATAATCAATCGCGATTTTGAAAAATGCCACAAACGATTTATTGCGGACCGTTTCTATCGCGATTTGCGATATTATCGTATATCGTCCCATCCCAAATTGTGACATAGTTTAAAGCTCACATGAGTCAGTTTTGTGTAATTTAACCTAATTAGACAGCATTTTATTCTTATTTTTGACAATCAGGGAGGGATGTTAACATGCTAGTTGCTGTTAGCTTTAACATCACAGCTAAACTTGACACTGGTCTCTGTAATAATTGTGCCTCAGACCAGTTGGTCTACATTCTTATCCAAGTCCCTTTTTACCACTCTAATGCTACTGTGGTCTTTGATGAATATCTTATCTTTTACTACATTTTTGATGGTATAATCGATCCTCTAATGGTACTCAAATGCACCTTCATTCTAGTCAACTACTATCAGTGCATTGGTTTAGTCTTGGAACGTTTGCCATGTTTTGCAGAAGTGAAAGTATTAGTCAAAAGAACACAGGAATAGGCATGTGATTTCAGCAATTTGCCATGTTTTGCAGAAGTGAAAGTGCTGACAGTGTGAGTACTAACATTTCCAAAAAAAAATAATTAATTACTAAGGAATAGCCTCAATATTCATTCCGATTCCAAATACCACCATGGTAATAAAAAACAACTCTTTATTAGGACAACAGAATGTGATTTTCAACATTAAATTATTTAACTATGGATCAGACCTGGACGACTGAGGGATTACACAGACATTAAATCATTGTACTTTTTTTTTTACCATGTGGCCTTATATCTGTTTAATCCCTCAGTTCCTTTGTGATCCAGAGGTGTGTACTAGTCTCTGTGTCTTATACTTATTCTGATACAAGATCATTCTAAAACTATTCAAGAAAAGGTTTTTGTCCTGTGAATGCAATTCTTTTAGTATCGACACCTGCTCAAATGAGAGTCTACTTTAATGTTGATTAGTATCTAATTTTCCGTACTTTTGCAGCTATTAGGCTCATTAGGTTTTCACATTACTAATGTTTTATAGCTACTTAGAGTCAGACCTGTGCTTTTGTATCTTTGTATTCTATAGAAGTGTCATGTGATGTTACTGTGATGTGTCTGGGTAGTTGTTTAGTTTAGACTGATGTTGGCACCGTTTTCCTACTTGGAGCAGTAGAACGACAGCTCCATCTGCAGTCTGACTTCTTCAGAAAGGTATCCCAGGTGTGAGAGAGTTCGAGAGTACGCCCCCTCATCCCGATTTATAGTCTGGTGGGCGTGCTTCCGGATCTTGATGGTCTTCCTGTTCCAACGGTGACATTTGTTTCTCTCTGTGCCTGTGACCTAAATGGCTCAAGTCGGCCATTTCCAACCACTACAAGCTGCAAGTACAATAACAGAACCATAATGTGTGGAAGTCTGTTGACCGGGCATGTCACAGCAACATCACATGACACTTTGAGGAAGGCAGCAGAGCGCAGCCCAGACAAGGCACAACACAAAAACAGGTCTGACGAAGAATCTCTCAAGTTACTCCAAATACATTACAGACCCTTTCTTCTTTCATTTCGTCAAAGTTTCAACAGGTTTAGCGTTTAGGTGTGCATTGCTTTTCCTCTATTGGGAACAGTGACCATGCTCCATATGTTGTAGTTAAAGGTCCACTATGCATTTTTAGTCCACCATCTGCTTGTCTCCATGGAAATGTTACTGCTTTCCCAGGAATACTCTGGACCGGCATTAAACGTATTTATCTCCATGTAGATACGCAGGTGGTGTTACCAGGCAAACTTATAGGTCAGATGATCGCTGGGGGTGTTCTACATGTATCTCTATGGTGAAAAAGATAATCTGAAAACTCAAGAAAAAAAAATACAAAGTGGATTTAAATAACACACAACACTTGTTTAACAGCACAAATCCAACTAGCTCAGCGCTTTCTGGTCAGATTGTGTTTAAATAAAAGATTAAAGTCTAATAGAGCTTCTGACAGAGTGGTGCCTCCAGTTAGCGTCACACCCCCAGGGAATGTTGATGATTCTGTCCAGTAAAAACATTGTAATTTATAAATACAAGTTAGATAGTTTTCACGCTACATTGTTAAACATTCATGGCAAAGCAATAATCTCTCCACAGAGACAAGCAGTTGGCACACCCTCCACCAGAAAAGTTCCATAGTACATCTTTAAATTCTTATAGACGTTTTACATAATGGATGAGGTTAGATTAAAGTAGCAGATGGAGGCTTCACTGGAGCCGGGTCCCTGGACAGGTGACATGTCCGACAGTGTGAACAGCTCACGGCCCAGAGCACAGGGTCACTTTGGTCATTAAATACAGCGTATGTCCTCTAGGGGGCGCTGTGTGATGGAGCGTATGGTGTGAAGACCGGGCCAGAGCTGTCCCAAAACTACAGGGACCAGAGCTCAAACTCTCCCCATTACAGAACAGGTCAAATTTAGAAGCCAAAAGTTTTTATATCCGAGAGTTTTGGACTTTAGCCTGAATAAAAAGAGGCAGGTATTACCCCATTGGTCTCATTAAACTGTCCCATGTGGTTGTAGTGAGACTGGACTGTTTCAGACCAATCTGTGTGAATGTTTTACATAAAAGATAGATAGGTATGAAGACTTATTAAAGCCACATAATGTCACTTTTTTTTTTTTTTTTTTTTTTCATTTCTGATATTTTATTGTACTAAAAATGTTCAAAAAGCATGTGTCCTGATTGTTGGCCTCCTTGCATCTCACAAACCTGACTCATATTTAGCCTGGAGGAGAGCCTCGTTTAGCTTGTTTCCATAGAAATTAAGTTCCTTTGACTATAATATTCTTACCATTCTTACACATATATTGATTTTAAATATAGGTGTGAAAGAAGACCTACTGTGCTTGTTTCTGCAATACAGAGGTCCCTGGTTTATCGTGGGGGTTATGTTCTAAAAATAACCTGCAACAGATGAAATCCGCAAAGCTTTATTTTTTACAACTATTATATGTGTTTTAAGGCTGTAAAACCCCTCAGCACACACTTTATACACTTTTCTCAGACAGGCATTAACATTTTGTCACATTTCTCTGTTTAAACACTCTCAAAGTTCAAACCTTCGTATATTATCTCCCTCTTCCTCGATGATCACTTTAAATGTGTCGTTCTTGTGCCTCTGCTCCAGCAAGACCACGAAAGGTGAACCGCGATTTAACAAGGGACGACTGTATAGTTGTAATCTAGGACACTTGTGGATCATGTTATAATATGCACATTTTTAATTGCTATATTCATCTAAAACAACTTAATAAAAGAAATAAGTTTACTGACTTCAGCATTACAAAACTGCTGTGCCCAGTGGGAGCTGACGTCGGCGTAGTCGTCATTACAGGTTTTTAGCCTCGCCTAAAGATAGCTGCAGATCAAGCCAGTGAGCAGCTGCTTTTTTATTTTATTTGGTAGCAAAATGACCATGTGATGCTGCCAAATAGTACTTGTATCACTGATTAAGAAAATAAAATTGGAGAAAAATGTAATTACAGAGCAGTGGGCGTATACTGGTGGAGGTGAAAAAGGGAGTTGATTGGCAAAATGACATCTTGAAAATAAGCGATTAAAGGCTGCTCAGACATGCACAAACCACTCAAAATACTTAAAGATTCAAGATGGTGAATGAGAAGGGCAAACAACTATAACATGGTTAAAAGCAGAAAAAAGTCATTTTTGTATAATAGGTCTGATTTAAAGGCAGTGTTCCTTATCTTTACTGTCTTAAAAAACCTGAAAAACAGTGTGTGCTTTATATTTGTGCGTGGTTGGTTTTAAAATGCATGATTTTAGCATGAACTCCTCCTAGCTTGTTGCTATGACAACCACGTGACCTGGCAGTGCAACCAGTGAGTGCTGCAAATTGCACACCTGCGCTTGGGTGCACAGATTTGGATTGAAAAAGAGGAAGTGATGTGACAGAGGAGGAGACAGACAGCAGAGAGCACAGAGAGACGGGGCACGCACAGACAGGGCACACAGAGACGGGGTATACAGATGGGAGACGGGTATACAAAGATGGGACACACAGAGACAGGGTATACAGAGACGTGGCACGCACAGACGAGGCACGCAGAGACGGGCACACAGAGACAGGTCACACAAAGAGGGGGCACACATGGACAGGGCATATATAGAGAGGCCGTGGCAGACATAGGGCACTGTGGGCGGCCTGGTGGTGGTGGTTGTGCTGGCTGATGTGGTACAAGCTGGCATCACACCAGGGCTGGATTAGTCACTCATGGCAAGAGCAGAGGCAGGTGACAGTCTGAGGGGCAGGTGGGCATGGAGGACAACTGTGGACAGATGGACCCACTACAGTCAAAGAGATCTGAGCAGAGCACAACACTCAACACTGGCAGCAAAAGGGCAGGAGAAACCTCACCTCCCACCTATGTACCAAGTACTTGGAAGCTTGTGGTATTCGAAAAGTAGGTTAGAGGATCAGTCTGGCCTGTGTTTTCCTGTGTCCTGGTGCAGGTGCGCTGAGGGGAGCGACCTGCGTACGAAGGAGTGGTTGAGGCGCAAAGTGGGAGAGACCCACTTTTGGAGCCCTGACGACGTAGTGGTGAGCTGAGGCACCCCTCCATCCTCGTAAGTGTCCCTGATCTTGAGCTATTTTTAATCTGAAGCCTGTTGTGTGGTTGTTGGTGTTGTTGTGGTTCTGTGCCCCAGGTTGGAGATCGTCCCTGCAGACACAGACCCAGACATAACCTGGACGTTCATGGAGTGACTGACCTCCTGCCCTGTACTTGGTCTTTTAGTGGGACATTTTAACATTTAAATTAATTGTCCATTTCAGCATAGGTTTTATCTCATTGTAGCTTAACTTTTATTTTCATCCTGGATTTATTGCTTTTAATATTGCTTTTATTCAATAAAATGTCATTTTACTTTTTATGGCTGGGATTTAGTGGTTGTTCCATCATAACTCTTACATCAGTTTTATTTTACTATAGCTTCTTAATTGACTCGAGCACTCCATACTCCAAAACTTCATCCTTACACAGCTCCTCACTTAATAGCATCTTAATTATTCACAGTGATGAAGACCAGAGTGAGGGCCCGTGTGAAGTTTTGCTAAGAAGCTAATAACAACTAGCATGCTAAGACACGCTTCCTAATAATCACAAAATAAAAAGCTTCATAATTAGATGCAGCCAACTTACTTGGACTTCAAGAGCTGCTTATACAATACAGATGCAGGGCAAAAATTAGTACAGGCCCTTTAGCTGACCCATATTGCTGTGGTAAAGTTAAGCGTAGATAGTGTGCAACAGTTATTTGTTTTTCTTCCTTTTTGGCAACAACTTAAATAAGTGTAATATTATTCCTTCCATACTTTTGTTTTTGACGATGATGGAGCGCAGCGGACTTTTAAACTATACTACTTTCATTCTACAGTGGTACATGTTTTATGGATACATTTTACAAATTAAAATAATAAAATGACATTATTAATAACACTGCCTCTCCACAGTGCAGTGTAATCTAAAGCGGAAAAGCCTATTAAAAAGAGCATTAAAATTATGGAGCATTCAGCTGTTCATTTAAACTGGAAATAGGGCACTTCATAAAACCACAGTGTCGGAAATACAATCACATTTATCCACAAGAGCGTTACCAAAGAGCCGTGTGCAAAAAAGAAAGAAATGTGTGCAAAGTGCCGTGTGCAAAATGCTGACGCTGCAACATCTGGATGTGCAGCTGTGAACGACAGAGATGAATGGAGGAAAAATAAAAAGAAACACTCATATATGTATTCAACCATGACAAAGAGTACAGTTCTTTTTCTTCATGACCTCAGCACTTTCTTCTTTCTTTTTTTTTTCTTTCTTTTTCAATAAAAAACTGTAGATCTATGTTTAGTTGTTCAGTTCCTTGGCATACTGTTGTTGTGTTCTCAGGCAAGACACAGAATTGGCTCTTGTGAATTTTATTGTTGTTACCTCCTCAAAAACAGACCTGGAGTTGTGTTTTGTTTCATTCACACATGTTTGAGTAATCCTGCATTATTAGTCGGTCTAAATCTCCAAAGCTCAAAATGCTCTGTTCCACTTTATTATGTCAAGTAGTACTTTTCAACACCTACGTTTTACCATTTGTTCAGTAGAAATGGGAAATTCCAAATGATTCTACTGACAGTGCATGGAGTTTAAAGACACAGTGGGGCACTTCCTGTATTACAACATGACATCACAAGGTGGATTTTCTGTTTCTGAGTCTCACACATTAGTTTCTCTCTCTGCTCAGCACATACACACAAACACATTAGTCTCTCTCTGCTCAGCACATACACACACACATTAGTCTCTCTCTGCTCAGCACATACACATTAGTCTCTCTCTGCTCAGCACATACACATTAGTCTCTCTCTGCTCAGCACATACACATTAGTCTCTCTCTGCTCAGCATACACACACACACACATTAGTCTCTTTTTGTTCAGCACATACACACACGGTCATGGGTCCACTACGTCTGTACACTGAACATGAGGAAAAAAGCTGACAGAGACAAGTAGAAAGGTTTTTAATCTGTACTTTTTTTGTTTTAATGTTAACTTTATGATGATTATTTGTGATTATTTATGTTTTGATTTTGTCATGATCCCTGCTCTCTTGCTCTCTTTCTCTCCCTCACCTGTCTGAGCCTGTAGCTGGGCGGAGTTCCTGGCTCCTCCTGTGCATACCTGGACTCCATCTACATCAATCACACCTGCGGTGAATAAGAGGAGCCAGGACTCTACACTCGGGTCCAGATCGTCTGTTTGCCTTTGTGCCTGGTTGTCTGCATGTCTCCATGTCTGCGTGTCTTCATGTTTGACCCTGCTCCTTGGACCCTGGCCTGCACACCGCTCTAGATTCACCACCAGATCGTCCGTGTGTTCTACACCCCCTCTTTGGACCAACTCCGGACCCTCGCCTCTGACCCTGCCTTCCTGCACCGGTAGTGTTTCCCTCGTATTCGTCTCTGCACCTCTGTGTCTCCCTGGACCCTGGCCTGCACCCCGTTCCCTGCTCCTCGTCAGATCAACCGTCATCACTTATTTGTCCACTTGTTGTAAATAAACACTGTACACTTCCCCGAGTTCTGCATTTGTTGGTCCCTTTCACCTGAACATTACGGCAGATTTGTGTGATTTTTAATGTCTTTCTTATTCTGTAAAGCACTTTGAATTACCTTATTTCAAAATTGTGCTTTACAAATAAAGTTGCCTTGCCTTACTTAGAAGCTCTGTCTGAGTTTTTAAACCATCCAAAAAGAGTGAGTGATCAGTGATCACGTTAAAGTCTGCAAAGCAAGTGACGCTAAACTCAGGATTAAATATGCGTGTGGAGGATTAGCGCTCTTGCAAGTTTACTGCACGAATCAGTCACTTTTACTCTGAAAACTACAGAGACATTCAGTCCTCACATGTTTAGTAACCAGTGAGCTGGTTTGAACTACTGCACAGTGCAAACATGTCTGGGGCTGGGATTCTTTTTTTTTTTTTTTTTTTTTTTTTTTTTTTTTTTTTTTTTAATATCAGGATGGTTTTGACTTTAAAAGGTTTAATAACATTCCAGTCCTATACTTGAATGTAGACATTAGAAAACCATCAGTGAGGATAGTGGAAGACTGTCGCGCTCATCCAAGCCGCTTTGCTTCGTTCTGATCAATGCTTGGTGCCACTGCTTTATCAAATATACCAGCACTGTGCCTTTTCATATTATTTGGATTTAAAATAAGTTGATCCCAGATACATTGAAAAACATATCCAAGTCAAGAGTGAATACTACAGTATATTTGGGCCTAAATGGTCAAATAAAATGTATTATATTGTTTTTTGACATTTGTGGACAACATGTGATTAATCATAGTTGACGCATGCCATCAATAGCTATTCAAATTTTAATTGCTGCCCAGCTCTAATTTATATACATTAATGCTATAAAACAAATCTACTTTTTTTGCAAATTAAAGGTGCACCATGTACCTTTTCTGGTGGAGGGAGGGGGGATCACCACGTGAACATGATATACTAGTATTTCAATATTGTGTTACTCCTTCCACTTATACAATATTTCTATCTCACTAAATGTCATTGGACTCTCATTTTCCAGCCTCTTGTTTCTCTGAACCTGCTTTTGTCACAGCTATCGACCCTACACCACACATGAGTATTGACAGGCGGAGGTGTGGAGTTAGTTCCACCATGTATTATGTTTAGCGGTTACTGCAGTGGCACCAGGTCAGGAGTCCAATGCTTCATGCTAAGACTTGCATTTTGTATTGATCCATTTCGTCAATAGCACTTACATTCAACATTAAGACAAATGCATTTCAGTGAGAGCCGCTCAAAAGAACAGCAGCTTGTATTTGCTCACTTGTGTTACTTGGTTATCGATAAGGTATACTTCATAGTCACCATCGGGAAGTGCATTCTCCGCATTTGACCCTTTTTCCAATGCTGCCAGTGAAATCTGTCAGGAGCTGTGTGGTACAATAAAAGCTTTTGACTGAACCCAAAACCTCACGCCACTTCTCTATGTGCCATTCTTGCGCCAATTCTGTGACTTGTTGTCGTATTTTACATATTAAAGGACCCATATTACGCTGTTTTCTGATGTACGTTATAATGTTGTTTCCTCATCATAAACATGGAGTTGTGTTTTGTTTCACTCAGACATGTTTAACACACAAACCCTGCATATTTAGGCTGCGTTCTTCTCTCAAACAGAAAACACACTGTTCCACCTTGTGATGTCATCATGTGGTAATACAGGAAGTGCTTCACTATGTTTTTAAACGCCATGCACCTTCACTAGAATCATTTGGATAAATTCAACCATGAAATTGACAATCTCTGCTGAACTTAAGGTAAAATGTAGCTGTTAACCTGAAAACTACTACTTTATGACATCACAAGGTGGAACAGAGCATTTTGGGCGTTAGGGATGTAGACAGACTTATAATAAAGTGTTACTCAAACATGTGTGAATGAAACAAAACACAACTCCAGGTATGTTTTTGAGGAGGTAACAACATTATAACATACCTTAAAGCTCACAAGAATCAATTTTGTGTCGTATAGAAACTTTAAAGGTGCATTGTGTAATTTTTTTGGTGGAACATCAGCCATTTTGTTGTCTCCATGAAGATGTAAATACTTTTTTTCCTGTCATGTTCCTCAGTACGGTATTACACTGTATAATCTCCATGGAGATAAGCTTATGAGCAAATTTAGAGTTGTGCATTATAATGGCATACTGTGGAACATTCCAGGGAAAGCAATTACATGTTCATGGAGACAAACGTATGGCGGGCTCTCCATCCAAAAGTACTGCGCAACTCAAGTGATAATTGCATATTTTTTTGGAGTTACACAGTGGACATTTGATTGAACGCACGCTTATACTAAAGTGCAATCAGTACAGAGCCTTGTTAGGATTCATTAATGAGCACTTTAAATTAACAGCACTATGCAGCTTATTAAGACTACTGAGTGGCACTCCAGTTCAATGTGAGACCGAAATCTTAAAATGTTCTAAGACAAAGGATTTAGTATTGTTTAAAGGTGCTGTATCTAATTTTTTGCATTTAAAAGTGAAAAAACTGAACTGAATGTTTTGCAGAGGTCCAAAGTTATTCCTCACTTACCTCAAGCATTCTGAGCATCCTAATTGTAAGCTGCAATGACTTTAGAATCACTTTACACGACTTTCAGAGACTTCCAGAGCAGAGTTTTGCCGTAAGAACAACTGCATGCTAACACACACTTCCTGATTCAATAAAATCAATCAATAAAACAATTTGTAATTAGATGCGGACAGCACACAGTGGACTTTTTTGACCTAAAGAGCTGCTCATACAGTGTACATGTACTAAATTGTGCTCAAATACATGGGAATAAATTAGGTATAAGCCCTTTCAGCATATTTGTTTTACTGTGAACACGTGATTTTTTTATACCATTCAAACGCTTATTAGGCCTACGTCTTCTTTATACAGTTGCATACGCTCACCTTGTGTCCTCCACAGCTCTGACCTCCTCATTTATTACCTCCTTAACTTTATTTATTTTCCTTTTGGATTGCAGCGCTTCCTCTGTGCGATGTATGCTTTGTCAGCGCAGGTAATCAGCTCTGGGCATTAGACCCGATGCAGGTATTAAACTTGATTTAGAGAGCCATCCAAGCATACACAAACTTCTCCTGCTCTAAAGAAGTCATCTATCATCCCTCGCCTGCACTCCACAGCTGTCCCATTCTTTAAGAGACTACAGTGACGCAGGTAAAGTTTGATGGAGGAGAACATTATAGGGCGCGTACATTAGAGCTGTGTACGCACTAAGGATATAAGAACGGCTAATGTATTTGCAGAGATCAGTGGAGTTTTCTGCCCAGATATTCGACAAGAATCACAAAATAAATGAGATGTAGGTGCAGGCTTTGCTTTTAAAAGGTGCACTATGTCACCTGTTGCTTGTCTTGTGCCTGAAATGTTCCACAGTATGGGATTAAACGCCTGTTTTGCATTGCATTACATGTGTTTATATTGCTAACAAAGGCATTCTTACTAGCGCTGGGGACGCCTCTCCGTTGATCTGACCTGTAATGGCGTGGCGGGGTCACCTCACCAAAGTTACATAGGGCGGCTTTAAAGAACTTTTACCTGTACGTGTATTTCTTTTAGTTCAGATAGAAGCTCCTTTTAACCAACTTTCTCTGTTCTCCCATAACCCTCTCCGTCTCTCTTTCTTCCCATCCTTCTCTCATTTCTTTCTCATTCTCTACACACACCCTCTCTCTCCTCCTCTCATACTTTCTTTCACTTTCTCTTTGCTCTCCTCTCCTCTTTATTGCCCCCCTCCTGTATCTCTCCTCCTCTTTCTCAATTCTTCCTCTCTCTGCTCCCTCTCTCATGTCTCTCCATCTCTCCACCCCACTTGCTTGCACTGTCTCTGCTCCCCTTTCTCTCTCCTACATCACCCCCCTCTCTCTCTTTCTGCTCCCTCTCTTCCTATCCTTCTCTCATTTCTTTCTCACTCTCTACACACGCACCCTCTCTCTCCTCCTCTCACACTTCTTTCACTTTCTCTTTGCTCTCCTTTCCTCTTTCTTTCCCTCTCTCTCCTCCCCTCTCCTGTATCTCTCCTCTTCTTTCTCAATTCTTCCTCCCTCTGCTCCCGCTCTCTCCCTCTCTCATGTCTCTCCATCTCTCCACCCCACTTCCTTGCACTGTCTCTGCTCTCCTTTCTCTCCTGCATCAACCCCCTCTCTCTCTTTCTGCTCCCTCTCTTCCTATCCTTCTCTCATTTCTTTCTCACTCTCTACATGCACCCGCTCTCTCCTCCTCTCACACTACTTTCACTTTCTCTTTGCTCCCCTTTCCTCTTTCTTTCCCTCTCTCTCCTCCCCTCTCCTGTATCTCTCCTCTTCTTTCTCAATTCTTCCTCCCTCTGCTCCCCCTCTCTCATGTCTCTGTCTCTCATCTCTGCACCCCACTTCCCTGCTCTCTCCCTCTGCTCCCCTTTCTCTCTCTCCTATAACCCCCCCTCCTTCTGCTTCCTCTCTCCCCATCCTTCTCTCATTTCTTTCTCACTCTCTACACACACCCTCTCTCTCCTCCTCTCAAACTTCTTTCACTTTCTCTTTGCTCCCCTCTCCTCTTTCTTGCCCCCCTCCTGTATCTCTCCTCCTCTTTCTCAATTCTTCCTCTTTCTCAATTCTTCCTCTCTCTGCTCCCTCTTTCACGTCCCTTCATCTCTCCACCCCACTTTTTTGCTCTCTGTCTCTGCTCCCCTTTCTCTGTCTCCTATATCTCTCCCTCTCTCTCCTTCTGCTCCCTCTCCTCCCATCCTTCTCCCATTTCTTTCTCACTCCCTACATCCACTCTCTCTCTCCTCTTCTCTCACTTCTTTCACTTTCTCTTTGCTCCTCTTTCCTCTTTCTTGTCCTCTCTCTCCTCCATCTCCTCTCCTGCTCCTCTTTCTCAATTCTTCCACTCTCATGTCCCTCCATCTCTTCACCCCACTTCCCTGCTCTCTCCCTCTGCTCCCCTTTCTCTCTCTCCTAATATCCCCCCTTCCCTCTCTCTCTCTTTCTGCTCCCTCTCTCCATCCTTCTCCCTCACTTCTCGCTGTGCATGTGGGTTCAGCGGTGACACGCGTGGGCCGGCGATGCTGTTGCCATGTAGCGTCGGTACTGATGCGATGCTTCGCCCGTCACCGTGGTTACCGGAGTTAGACACAGGTTAAAAGTAGACTGTCCCCTTGGAAACAGTGAAGCTAGCCTCATTAGCTTGTGCTGCTGATCATATACAGTGTAATGCTTATTCACAGGAAGAACAGCAGGTCAGATCCACACTGTGATCGACATATAGGAGGAAAGAAGCAATGGTTAAAGTGCATACCGCAGTTTTATATCCGTCAAGTGTCAGTTTGTGGAAAAAGGCAAGAGGAAAAGTACAAACATGAAGGAAGTAGCACTCAGAACACATCTAACTATGACATTAATACTGAAAATTCTATCCAAAACGCAGGCAAGATTGATGTCCAAGGAAGACATTTTACTGTTTAAATCATCATAAAAAAAAATGTGTTATTTATTTTTATTAGTCTAACCATAACTATATTGCAGTTGGCTCTGTGCACAACGGCAGCATGCTAGCTAGATCGCTGTATCTCAAAGCTTGTGCTAACTTGTAATGAAAGCATAAAATATAAAATAAAATGTTATATTTAAATTGAAGTTAATTAAAATAAAGACTACCCGATTGTTTTAAATGCAGAATATTTGGTGGTGTTGTTTTATATTTATTATGCCTCAAAATTAGCATTTGAGCATCCCTAAACACAGAAGTCTCCTGTGAAGTATTTGTTTTATTTGTGTAGTTTTTAACATGCTGTCAGTGACATCCACCTGCAGGCCCCTGTCCACTGCCTCATCTTTAAATATGTATTTTTTTTTCGTGTAGCTTAGCAAAAACCCAAAACTGGACAGTAGTAGTGCTGCTAACAGTGAGGTTGCCTGGTGCTGTTGTGTAATTACCTGTATGTATCACATCTGCTGCACATGTTTTCAGATTTACCAACATTTTGAAAAACTTGACAAAACTAGGCAAGTCACATCTGGCCATTAGCACTTTAAGTTATATTTAAAGATGCATTATGCAACTTTTCAGAGGGGGGGGGGGGGGGGGGGGGCCACAACCTCACTCTCATTCATACACCTGCGTACATGGACACTGGAGGCAAGGTGGGTGACATGTTTTGCCTAAGGTTAGCTGCCAAGATTTGATGAGACTCTGAAGATAGAATGTTCCACAGTACAGTTTTAAATGTATCTAACATGCATTTATGCGATAGTTTAAAAAAAATATATATATATATTGCTCAAACACTTTGAATAACATACATTTTACTGAGCGAGGTAGTTTGAGAGCTAAATGTTTAAAATAGGCACCACAGCAGGCAAGCTAACCCACTGTGTCTCGAAGCTAATAGTAGTTAAAATTGTAAAACAAAAAAATAAACAACCTATTAATTTTCTAATTAATTCACTTAATAACTCCCCATTTATATATATATATATATATATATATATATATATCCTATATATATATATATATATATATATATATATATATATATTATATATATATATATACATACACACTTCATATTTAATATATACTAATATATATATTATTTATCTATATATATATATAGCACTGAGACACAAACATCGCTTTCTAAACACAGAAGTGTCCTCTGCTGAAGTATTTGTTTTATTTGTACAGTTGTTGACAGTGACATCCACCCACAGCTCTGTATCCACTGCCTGATCTTTAAATATTTATTCATTTTAGCATGACTCAATACAAACCTCATAGCGATACAATTGGACAGGAAGTAGTGACGCTAACAGTGAGGATACTAGGCGCTGTTGGTCACAAACCCTGTTGTTCCCCAATTTGAGCCATTTGCCGAATTTGCGTCAATCATGCTAGTTAACTCGACTATATTTACCGTATTTCACTCAACAGAAGTGTACAAAATGTCAAAATGTCAAAATGTACAGATCTAGCACAGCCTGATGGGAGATAATATTGTACTTGTCTCTGGTCACGCCCCCTATCTGCCAGCCGTTGTATGTGAAGCCAGTTTGAGCGCTCTACCCTCTGTCCATCTCGCCCTGAGCCAGCCCCTCTCTCCCTGTCCAAGATGGCTCCCCCTTTTTGTTTGTCTTGGTCACACACACACACACCCTCTCACCCCCCCCCCTTGTCCCCTCACCCTGGCAACTTTGCGGAAATGTCCTCTTTTCGTCACCAGGGGGCCATTTGGAGCCAAGGCGAGAACCGGAGTTGCGCCAAAGTTGCGCCAAAGTTGCGCCAAAGTTGGAGCTAAACCTGTTGCTCAGTGTAGCGCGGCCACTGTAGCATCTGCTCCACAACATGTCCTCAAAGAGAATCCAGTCAAACTTTATGCACAGTCCAGTTTGATAGCTCTTCTGAAACTGCTTTGAAAGTTCAACATCTGTTTATTTTTTCTTTCTTTTTTTGAATGACTAAAATCTGTTTAAAAGATTCACTATGCAACTTTTCGGGAGGGAGGGTCGCCTCTCTTCGTGGAGATGCTATTGCGTTGGCTGAAACATTCTGCAGTATGTTATTAGACATATATAACTTGCATTTATCCAGTTACATTGCGAAAAAAAAAAAAAAAAAAAAAAAAAAAAAAAAACTTGGAATGGAGGTGTCATCTGACTCTCTCTCCATGGTGAGGTAAGTTTAATGCCATACTGTGGAACATTCAGGGCAAAGTCCTAACAGCTCCATGGAGACAAGGAGGCAGTGGAAAATCTAACAGAAAAATGACAGCATTAGTTTAGGATTAGCTGAAAAAAAGAGAGAGATAAATCAACCTAAAACCTGCGCTACTTCTCTCACTCTCTTTCTCTCTCCATCTCTTCGTCCCGCTCTCCTACTCTTTATTCCCCTCTTCCATCCTTCTCTCATTTCTCTCACTCTGTCCCCCGCTTTTGTCTCTTCCTCCTGCCCTTTTTTCTCTTCATTTTGCACACTCTCTCTCTCTCTGCTCTACTCTCCTCCTTTTCCTTCTCTCTAGCTTTTCTCTCCGCTCCCCTCCTTCTGTCTCTCTCTAACTCTATCTCTTTTTGCCCCCCTATGTAAATTTGAGGTCCCCTGGCTAACTTTAAATTTAACTGGGGAACATTCCAGTTAAAGCAATAATCTCTCCATGGAGACGTGCAAGTAGTGGGCCCTCTAACAGAAAAATTACAGGATTAATTTAGGATTAGCCAAAGAGGCAGTTTTTAGGTTGGTTTCCTCAAGGTACCTGAATTAGTCTGAACATAACTTAGAGGGCTTATCTTATAGCTAGGTACTCTGGCTGTGCACAAAAGTCCCCCTTAGCCCCTAACCCGTCATTCACTACACAGCCCCGCACTGTTTATATTCATGGACTGATAATCTAACATTAACAGACTGGATTCATCAGCTTTTTGTCTGAGATGTGGAAATAATCGCTCTTTTAACAGCTGCGAATGCTAACAACTTTATTCAGAAACGGTTTCAATCATAATCAAGACTCAACAGTGTGATAAATCAGCTCTTCTCTCTGCTTTCATTCAGTCGTGTTGTGTCCAGCTAAAGACCTGTCGCTGTCCACTGTTGTTTTTCCGACTCTTGCAATGCATTGTGGTCTATTTTGACCCATATAGTGACAAACAGATTTTGTGAAATGGTTTGAAAAGGTCTGTGAATTTTCTTTTTAGGTATTCTAATCTTTAAAATACTGGTCTCGTCCACTCATTCTTAGTCATAAGGGTTGAGCTTCTTGTTAAATGGTGTCCTGAGTAGGGAATATTGTGGACATTTGGACATCGCCGATTTAATTTTTAGGAAAGAAAAAAAAAAAATGCAGTCATCATGCCTGGCCCTGACTTATTTTTGAGGTCTTCGATAAGTATTAGCTTTAAAGACTTGAGTTACAGTTGTTTTCGTTCTTCATTTTGCTTGTTTGCAGATCTGTAGTTTGTCCTTGGTCTTAAGAGCTTGAGTGACGATTCAGTGCAGCAAAGTGAATGGAAAATTGTCCTCAAACACACTACAGCATTCACAGAAAAACATTCATGAATTCACTTCAGCTAATAGATTGGACTGATCACACTCAACATATTGGTTCATCTTGGTTTATATTTGCTCTAAGAGGTACATGTCGATCTCTAGTGGAAGAGTTAGTATCTGTCATAATGAGGGGTGTGAGGCGGACCAAAGATGCGGGACTCGGGGCAAGTTTAAGGGTGTTTATTTACAGGACACAAGACACAACAGGTGACGGGAGAACATACGAGGAGCTGGGTGCAGGGGTGCCATTCAGGGTCCAGAGGTGCAGGGAACGACGAGACAAGAGCCGGTACCGGGACACAGGGTCGGAGAACACGGGCAGGACACGGGCAGGACAACAGGCAGACGAACATGGGCAGGAAGCACAGCAGAGACATGAGGACAACCAGTGAGGTGAACAGCACGCAGACACAGTGATGCAAACAGCAGACGACCTGGCCAGGAGAGCTGGGTCCTGGCTCCTTTTATCCTCCTGCAGCTGTGTTAATTGCCCTGATGGGCTGCAGGTGTGTGTGGGAGGAGCCAGGGCTCCATCCAGCTCTGGAGTCAAGCAGGTGAGGGAGGGGGAGAGGAGACACAGGAGGCAAAACAGGCAGGGATCATGACAGTATCTCAGAGTTATGTTCACGAGTCAGGGAAGAATGAGATTGAAAGATTGATCGGTGCAGCGTCTGTAGCGATGCGGTCGCTGTATTGGTTCACTGTGGTAAAGAAGGAGCTGAACCGAAAGGCAAAGCTCTCGATTTACCGGTCAGTCTATGTTCCTACCCTCACCTATGGTCGTGAGATTTAGGTAATAATTTAGGTAATAATGGACAAGATTGTGGATACAAGTGACCGAAATGGGTTTCCTCCGTAGGGTGGCTGCGCGCTTCCTTAGAGATAGAGTGAGGAGCTCGGTCACACGGAAGGGACTTGGAGTAAAGCCACTGCACCTACAGTCGAGAGGAGCCGGCTGAGGTGGCTCGGGCATCTGTTCAGAATGCCTCCTCAATGCCTCCCTGGGGAGGTGTTCCAGGCGTATCCTACCAGTAGGAGGCCCCGGAGAAGACCCAGGACATTCTGGAGGGACTATGTCTCCTGGCTGGCCTGGGAACACCTTGGGGTCCCACTGGAGGAGCTGGAGGATGTTTCTGGGGTGAGTAGTTTGGAAGTCCCCGGCTTAGACTGCTGCGACCCAGCCCTCGGATAAGCAGAAGAAAATGGATGGACGGATGGTACATGTCGATATTCAATATGTGAGCTATTTGCATAACCTTTGATCTAATGTCACAAAATGGTATTTCCCTGAACTCTGACCTTATGGCGAGTTCATGGGTCATGGCTGAGTGACCACATTTTATATTATAGTTGTCATTAATTTATGGAACAAAATTGTCTTGGCTGTGTCCGAATGTCCACCCTATTTCCTACTTAGGGCACTATTTAGGGGTCGCACCATTTTTTAAGTGTGATGCGCTCAAAATATTCCACAATGCACCTTGAAAAATAATGGTGATCACTGTAATCTGCAATGCATAGCGAGAGCTGAAATCAAGTTTTATTGGTGTTTAGCAAACTTTTTTCCACCCAGACGCCAGAGTCACGTGACCCGAAAGTATCCGCTAAAGAGTGCAGGGCTGTGTAGTGAATGAGGGGTTAGGGACTAGGCTGGACATTCAGATACAGCCCTTGTTAGTCGGTTGATTTTGTGGTATGGATATTGAATAGTCTATTCTTTAATATACTGGCCTCACATTCTGAATCAGAGGGTTTGAGCTTCCTGTTATAATGTGCCATTTTGAAAACAGTTGACGATTTAGAAGAAATAATATTTAGTTCTAAACTCTGAATCACTATGGCAACTGTCCTGCCGTTTCATTCTTCTGAAACCCATGAACATAAGCTGTCCTCCAAAGTCAACAGCCAATAATAATCTCATTAAAGAGCCCATATTAAGCTGTTTTATGATCTATGTTATAGTGTTTCCTCATCACAAACAGACCTGGAGTTTAACACACAAACCCTGCACATTTAGGCTGAGGTCTTCTCTCAAACACTCTGTTCCACTTTGTGATGTCATGTGGTAATACAGGAAGTGCTCCACTATGTGTTTTTAAATGCCATACGCCTTCACTAGAATCATGTGGATGAATTCAGCCCTGGAACTGTCCATCTCTGCAGAAAAAAAAAAAGTAAAAGGTAGCTGTTAATTTGAAAACTACCACTACATGACATCACAAGGTGGAACAGAGCATTTTGAGCGTTGGAGATGTAATAGGATAAGGATAAAGGATTGTGTGACTGAAACAAAACATAACTTCCGGTATGTTTTTGATGAGCTACTAACATTATAACATGGCTTAAACCTCACGAGTCCATTTTGCATAATATAGGACCTTTAAGTTAACTTCAAAAATAATTTAAAAAAAAGGAAAGAAAAGAAAAAAAAAACTTCCCTTTGCCTAAAATGCTTTTGTGTTGTTTTTTTTTTGTTTTTTTTTTTTTTTTTGAGTGTGTTTTTTTTTTATGTATTTTTTTTTTCTCTCAGCTTAAAAAAAAAAAAAAAAAAAAAATCATTTTCTAAAATAAATTGATTTCAAAAAGTGAGTATGGATCTTACCCATCTGAGAAAAAGACTATTAGTAAAATCTGGAAGCAATTGTCTTTTATTAAACATCACTCATAAAAAGCCAATTTTTGATGGACAAGACAGAAAATTACTCCTCTTGTAAAATTTTGAAAAAAAATGTTAATAATGAATTCTGCCTCCGGGCGACTTTTAACTGCCATAAATATTCATAAACCTTTATTAAGAATCACATTTGTTTTTGCCAAAATGATAAAATGACGCATAAAATTCAAAGGTTTTTCCGTTACATGGACATGACTTGATTATGGAGATTTTATTAGCTCCCATCAGGCTGTGCTAGATCTGTACTTAAAATGTTTGGTGAATATTTATTACAAGATTGATTGTAATTGGAAATCTGGATAGTGGAAACAGGACCATGGATGAGAGTGGAAATATAAGATGAAATAGAAAATACAGAGGTAGGAATTTAAGGTTTAAGGAGTTATTACTTCTGCGCTGATCCAACCCCCCCTTTTTTTAAATTTTTTTTTTTTTTTTTTTATTATTGCAAAAAAACAAGAAATCAAGCCAAAAATTGCTTTTATTTCTGTCTGTTTTTTTGGCTAAAATGTCACTCACTGGGGCTTTAAGTTCATAACCTTCACCAGACTCATGCAGCTGCTGTTTGCACTGGCATTCGCTGCATACACAGGAATAACATTTGACTTATTTTCACTCAAAATGAAAAGAGACTGGAGACGCATCGTGCAAGTTGTTCCCTCATCAAAACCAAGTCTGTTTAAAATGTTCACAGACAGATGACCAAAAACCCCAAAGCCTGCACATTTAAGTTTTAGTCCATAAACCATCTCCGGACTAGTTCTAACCATTTCTGCTGCCAAATGATGTTCACTACAAACACTTAGCTCTATTAGCATTATTAGCATTAGCATTAGTGACATGACATCCATTCCCACAGCCGACAGGGCCTGAAAATGACAGGTTTAACACAGATATATATGTTTCAGTAAAAAAAATAAATAATAAATAAATAAAAATAAAATAAATAAATAATAAATAAATAAAAATAATAAAAAATAAAATAAATTAAATAAATTAAAAATAAAATTAAAATAAAATAAAATTAAAATAAATTAAATTAAATTAAATTAAATTAAATTAAATTAAATTAAATTAAATTAAATTAAAAAAAAAAAAAAAAAAAAAAAAAATAAATGAAAAATAAATAAATAAAAAATGTCCACTGGCAAACAACATTACAGGCAAAGCAATGGCATATCCATGAAGACAAGCAGATGGTTGACCTCCACCACCACCAGAAAAGTTACATATTGCATCTGTAAAGCTGCATTGTGTAACTTTCCTGGTGTAGGGTCTGCTACCTTCTTCTCTCCATGCAGTAGTTATTACTTCATCTGGGCTTCCCACTCCACTCCACTGATCTGAGCTGGAACTTGTCCTGGTGGCGTCACTCACCATGGAGATAAATAAATGTAATGACAAAGCAATGATATCTCCGTAGAAACGAGCAAGTTTAGCAGATCCAAGCAGAAAAATTACATATTGCATCTTTAAAGGGCAGATATTACATTGTTTTCTGGTGTATGTTATAATGTTTCCTCATCACAGACATACTTGGAGTTATGTTTTGTTTCATTCACAAGTTTAACACACAAACTTTGCCTATTTAGGCTGAGTTCTTCTCTCAAACAGAAAACACTCTGTTCCACCTTGTGATGTCATTTACTGATGCATGAAGTTTAAAAACACAATGGAGCACTTCCTGTATCTTCACTAGAATCATTTGGATAATTTCAGCCCTGGAATTGCCGATCTCTACTGAACTCACGGTAAAAGGAGCTGTTAATTTGAAAACTACCACTGCATGACATCACAAGGTGGAAAGAGCATTTCGAGCTCTAGAGATGTAGACCGACTAATAATGCAGAGTTACTCCAAAATGAGTGAATGGAATAAAACGCAACCTTGGGTATGTTTTTGATGAGGTAACTGTGTTATAACTTGGCTTAAACCTCACAAGAGTGAATTTTGTGCAATACAGGACATTTAAAGTTCCAAAAAAGCTGTTTGATTTTGGGTGCCCTGCCCCCAGTTTGAGAACCTCTGGCAGAGTGGACTAAATGCTCCCCTCTCTCGCTCTCTCACTCTGCCTAAATGACTGCGTTTCATCTCTGTCTGGGCTTAAATGGACCTGCTCTGAATAATATTTTGGACATTTCATTTCCTGGCAGTGTAATGGCTTCACTTCTTTTGTCACATAAATTAACAACTTTGATTTCCAAACGTCTGCTTCCATTTGTCACCATGTTCACTCACATTTTTAAAAACCCACTGGCCTCTCCCTAGACATCTCTATTGCCCATCAAACCTCTTCATTTCTTCAGATTTACCCTGGAGAAAACGAACAGTCATTTTTTCTACAGTATTTTGAAGAATTTCCCTGAAAGCGCAGTTTAAATATGTGACAGCGTTAAAGGGCCAACATCCATATTTGAACTAGATGTATCTTTCCCCAGTGCAGATATATTGTATTAGCAGCTACCAATCAAAATACGTTCGCTTTTTGCTGTCTGCATCTAATTACAAAGCGTTTTATCGTCCGGTAACCAGGAAGTGCACATTAGCATGCTAGACTCACAACACAACGTGATGCAAAACTGTGCTTTGGTCTCTGAAAGTTGCAAAAAACGCTTATAAACTAATCGCTGTGTAGAATTAGAATGTTAAGAAGTATAAGGAAAGTGAGGAATACTTTGGAGCACTGCAAATTCTTGAATGAATGAAAAAAAAAAAAAGTTGAATTAACTTGTAGTTAAATAACATGGCAAATACCACTCCAAAAGCTAAAGACGAATATATGTGTTGAGCATTTTACACAACTGAATAGGGTCAGATTTGGCTGGTAATTAATGTGTACATGGTTTGCGGTAGATATTTACTCTGGCATTTGCTGTGATGTGCCACAATTTGTCTCGTTTGTGAAGTGGGAGTCCCTCCAACTCTGTTCACGAGTTATTACCAGTTCAAGCAGAGATCCAGGACATTTTTCCTATTGTAAGAAGTTTAGTCAAGTCAGTGTTACCAGTTGCCTAGAATGGTTGATTGTCTATATAGCCTGGTGGCCTATCTGTTTTGTCTCCATGGAGATAATAATAGGATTTATTTGTATAGTGTAATA
Source organism: Periophthalmus modestus (assembly GCA_019594935.1). Lineage (NCBI taxonomy): Eukaryota > Metazoa > Chordata > Actinopteri > Gobiiformes > Gobiidae > Periophthalmus > Periophthalmus modestus. Next base: position 27,991,426 of record JAIEZT010001368.1, read on the forward strand.
GCAATCAAATTTAATAGGTTTTAACAGATATTTACTGTCATAATTATCTGGCCCCCGGTTTCAGGCAGTACTTTTCCAGTGAACCTTGCATTCCTCTCTCTCGGCCCATCCCCTCACTGTCCAGTCCTCCCTCGTTATTTATGTCACAATGAGCTGTGTTCGTGCCTCTGTACCTGCTGTATAAAAAACCCAGGCCGTGTCCCATTTCGACAGTTGCACATTTTGAAGTACCTCTTGAAGTACCATTCGAAGTACCCGGCCGACGAAGGGTGCTCCTCCGTCTGTGTAAACCTTCAGTCGTCCGGGTCCTGTCCAGATAGATATAAGACAGTGACCACCAGCAATCTGACCAGAACTGAAGAAGCGGGTTGAATTACAACGATTTGTCCAGTTTTGTCCAGATTTAAACTTCGTGTTTTGCTGTGGCACTCCTCTGTGTAGCCGCAAAGGCCGTGCTGAAATAGGACAGGCCGACGCCACAGAGCATACCTCAATCTGTCTGTTCACTTACGTTACATAGATTATATTACATCACCTAGCAACCGCGACGGCTGCTGACTTATGTCCTATATGGCTGGTGACTCATGACCTAAAGGTGTAAAATGGACACTGAAATAATTACAGTTTTTAATTCTTTATTATTTCATAGAAGAAGAGTCAAGGTGTCATCGTTGCAGCCATCTATTTCTGTTTAGATTGAATGAAGTAAGGGATTAATCTTTCCCTTTGAATATCAATAGGCAAATATAATGTTATAGGTGATTTTTTTCCCCCCAATTTTTGCTAGTATTACACAAATTTAAGAAAATATACCTTGTTTCTGCTGTAGAAGAAGTGGCGCACGGTGCATGATGGGATATAGCAGTGCGCCATGTGTGCTCGGAATGCACGCTTCGTTCACGGCCGATCTCCATGGAAACGCAGGGCACATTCGTCGGCCGCATTCATCGGGTGCATGAAATGGGACAGGCCTTGTCGAGCGGAAAGTTACGTAAGTGCTCTCAATTCACACGACTCAGTGTGCATTTGTCGAATTGGGACACATTTAACACATTAAATACAATAAATCAACAAAATTAAACAATTATCGAAATACTACAAGATGCGATCAACCACATGCTTGCTGGAATAAAAATGTTTTTCAGTTGTTTTTAAAAGTGCAGAGACATTAAATTTTTCATACAGTAGCTCATGGGGCAGTTAGTTCTGTAAATAGTCGGTACAAACCAAAAAGGCACGACCCCTCTGGTGGAAAGTTTGATAAGTTTAGAGATACTTTAATAACATATTGTGGAACATTCTCAGCAAAAAACAAAATTACCAGAATAAAAAAAAAATAATAATTATAACACACGTAGTTTGCCTCACACTGATTCGCCTTTCCATGGGTTAGTTTTAAATATAAATGCATTTAAAATCAAAGCTAATCTCAAAGACAAGCCTCTCCCTCCTAATGACAACCAAAGTTTCCCAGCAAAGTTTTTTTTTTTAGTATCTCCACACTGTATGACCCCACTGGCCCTGTCCGGTTGAACACTGTCACATTCAGACACAGATGCTGCTCGTTTGTGATGGTTCAGCCTCTGATGCAACAGCTGTCGTTATTTTTGCCTTTGAATGCGCTTGACATAGTTTCATAATCACAACTTTGAGAATTGGGGATGGTACAAAGTTTGATTTTATATTATACAATTGATTTCAGGAAATACACATTAAATAAGCAATGTCTGTCCAATTATCTTGCTTTATTTTCCTTCAGCTAAGAACTCTACATGATCAGTGTGTTTGCCAGTTAAGATTAGGAACGATTCAATATGTATTTATTGCAGCGAGGCTCGAAGTTCACAAATGATCCTTTCTATTTCGGAAAATGTATTTGAAATGTGAATAATCCAGCCGGCTGACAAAATTAGGGTTTGAATAGCCTAAAACCCACTGTGAAGCAGAGATCCTCTCCCATGAACGAACAGGCTGGAGATGTGATCAAGAATGGGCCAGGACTGAACCAGGTCTAAACCAGGTCTAAACCAGAACTGATCTAGGTCTAAACCAGGTCTAAATTAGGAATGAACCAGGATTAAACAAGGACTAAACCATGACAGGACCAGCACAGGACTAAGCCAGGACAGCCAGGCTACAGGTGTGTCCATTTCAGATAGATATAAGTAGTTTTCCAGATTACTTTTTAGTCTCATTTCTTCTGACCACTACTTTGTACTTTAAGTTGAGTAATATTATTTTGACATAACATTAGTTTACTTTTTAATTTAGATGTGTCTAGGACTTAACCAGGACTGGACCAGGACATGTAGTATTTGAATGAATTTGAATTTGTTGTGCCAAAGGTAGTTTTCCTCCAAACTGACTAAATCAGGATGGACAGGCTGTAGATATGTCCAAGACTGTACCAGGACTAAACCAGGACTGAACCAGGACTGAACCAGGACTGAACAAGGACTGAACCAGGACTGAACCAGAACAGAACCAGAACAGAACCAGGACTGAACCAAGATTTAACCAGGACTGAACCAGGACTTAACCAGGACTTAACCAAGACTAAACCAGGACTAAAGCAGGACTGAACCAGGACTGAACCAGGACTGAACAAGGACTGAACCAGGACTGAACCAGAACAGAACCAGAACAGAACCAGGACTGAACCAAGATTTAACCAGGACTGAACCAGGACTTAACCAGGACTTAACCAGGACTAAACCAGGACTAAAGCAGGACTGAACCAGAACAGAACCAGGACTGAACCAAGATTGAACCAGCACTGAACCAGGACTAAACCAGGACTAAACCAGGACTAAACCAGGACTAAACCAGGACTGAACCAGAACTGACACAGACTAAACCAGAACAGAACCAGGACTACACCCGGACAGAGAAGCTATAGACGTGTCTAGGACTGAACCAGAACTAAACCAGGATTAGTCCAAGGCTAAACCAGGATTAAACCAGGATCGTACCTGCGTAGAGGTTTCCTAGAGTACTTTTTACTCTTATTCCCAGATCCTACTTTGTACTTCTACTGGTGTAATATCATTCTGAAGTAACACTATCTTACTTCAACACTTTAATAATACCTTCGGTCAATATTTTCTCCCCTCCTCTGGCCTAAGCATCAGTCAGTCCACCATCGTTTACTTTCTGGCATCTCCACTTCGAGCACTTCTCCCTTCTAAACCCAGACCTGTTTCCCTTGTAGCATTTCAGTTCTTTTTAATTTGTTGTGCCGAATGTAGTTTTCCTCCAAACTGACTGATGGCTAAATTAACCCTGGGGCCCTGAAGTGTGCTGTTGTGATGTGTCTCTAAACGTATTCATTGATTTGTGGGGATGGCATAAACATACTTTGCAGCTGTGAGGACTTCATCACTAAAAGTCAGACTCCAGCAATCACTTTTCAATGCTTTATGATTATGGTGAGTCAACATGTGTTTTACAAATATTGTTATACACTTTTTAGTCAGAAAAGTGTCTGTGGAGTTTTCCAAAGTCTTTTCAAAGTTAAGGTGCTGTACCTGATTTATTTTTTCTTAAAAAACATGAAAACAGAAGTACTTCATTTTAAACAGTAGTGATCCAGAGCTATTCCTCACTTACCTTATGCACTCTGAGCATCCTAATTATTCACCAGGATGAGTTTACAAGCACTTTTCACAACTTTCAGAGACCAGGCTGGAGTTTTGGCGTGACAAAATTCCAGGTAACAACATCAACTAGCATGCTAATAGCGCACCTCCTGATTATCATACAATTACACACTTTATAATTAGATGCAGATAGTACACAGCTGACATACTTTGACATTTTAACACTTTAAGACTTTTATTAATTGAACTGACTATTGTAGCTGGGGCTGCTTAAAGTGATAAATATGTTTGTTACTAGACATTTTATTTATTTTTGTTTTGTCTTCTGGAACCTGATGGCTCATCTGCTACTTAGTTAAAGGTGTAATGTGTAACTTTCCTGGTGGAGAGTCTGTCACTTTCTCTTCTCATGGAAACTGAGCTTTCTTTCATCTATTCAGTTGTTAGTGTTTTTCCAACTTCAAGGCACTCGAAGCACTTTACGTCAAGAAAGAAACCAGTTTACGCAGACACTGGGGACGAGGTGAGTTAAGTGTCTTGCCCAAGGACACCATGACAGTATTCATCTGTAGGAGACAAGACAGTTCTACCAATGTTTTATATGTTGAGAGCGAGATTGGAACCTTCGACCTTCAGATCAGAGACAAACACTGAGCTGCTATTGTCTTTAACTTTCGTTTGGTGTCAAATGTTAAGTTTTATGCCATTCTGCTGAACATGAAGGCAAAACAGTTTTATTCCTATGCACATCCTTCACATTTCTACATTAAGACATTAATGATCAAACATTATATAAACCGTTATGTTAAAAAACACAAGTTCTTTTTGGTGTTTGAATGCCATTGCCATGACATTGTATTATGCAGATGGTTTATGTAACTTTTTTAATGTATCAAACTAACTTTACAGAGATCTTGAATGTCAGCTTGTGATGTGCTGCTCTTTCATGTGATAGATAAAACGAAACTGAACCCTGAAACATACTTGGGATGTTCTTGTGAATGAACAAAATAGAGGCTTAAAAAAACATATTTGAATTGCTGAAACTAGCTAATGTTCTAAAGTTCTTGATTCACACATGCAGTTACTTCTAGACAATTAAAAGTGAGTTTAGTTGACTGGATCGCTAACTTAGTATGTTATAGCCTAAGCATTTCAACCTGGAAAGACTCAGACAGAGTGAGTATTAATAAGCTTCATTGAGTGAGTTATTTTTGGCGCTCAGATGTTGCAATGAAGGGCGTGGTCTGTTTGATGATGTTATCGCAGTTCTGGACACTGGAGATGGTGGAGGTGAGGCTGAGCCGAGAGAAGGGGACGATGAGATGATGAGAAGGGGGTGCCGGGGAGAGGTGGGGCACGGCACAAACTGAAGCGGCCGAGCATCTGCAATGGGGGTTTAAATTGGGCAGACTGAGCGCTGATTGGACGGGGAGGAGTAATAGAAGTGAAGTAATGAAGGCTGAGGTGCAGATCAACTCTGGAGAAGCGCTGAGGTAGATGGGAGTTCAGATGTTTGCAATCACTATTCCCAGCAGTTTCTCATCCAAATACTAACCAGGCCTAACCCTGCATAGATTCTGAGATCAGACAATATTGGGCTTTGATAAGATGGAACAGTGAATGGCATGGTATGATAGCATTTATGTGGCACTCAAAAAGCATATTAACCAAGATGGGTAGCTAAAAATATACAGAAATACATGCGACAGTAGCTCAGTTTGTAGTGTCATATTCACTGACCTGAAGGTTTGTGTCCAAGGTCTGAATCCTGCTCATGACATAAACATCATCGGTAACACTTTATAATAACTATAGCCTATTTAGCCTTAATAAAGCATGAACAAACACTTAATTAATAATGAACAAACACTGAATTAATAATGAAGAAACACTTAATCAATAATGAAGAAACACTTAATTAATGATTCATGCTTAATAACTACTTAATTACAACCTTAATTAACACTGAATTAGCAATTAATTGGCCTGTGTTGTGTACAGTTACTCATACTTATTTCACACTTAGTTACTCCTTAAATAAGCATTTACAAATGGTTAGTTAAGTATTAACTCAAACACTTGTTAATGAAGTGTTAATTAAGGCTGTAATGAAATAGTTATTAAGCATGACTCATTGTTAATTAAGTGTTTGTTCATTATTAATTAAGTGTCTGTTCATGCTTTATTAAGGCTAAAGAGGCTATAGTTATTATAAAGTGTTACCACATCATCGATTGAGAGTGCAATTCCAGCTCCCACAGATGACTGCTGCCATTGTGTCCTTGGGCAAGACACTCTGCCTACATTGATGCATGAAATGGGTGAGTAGTTCCCTGATGTAAAGAGCTTTGAGTGCCTTAAAAGCGCTATACAAATGCTAAAATGGTCACATAGTTATAGAGTACAATTAAGATAATAATAGTCCACCTGAAGTAGTAACAAACATGGAGTGATAATATTACTTAGATGAACATTTCCCTCATTGTGTACTATGTTAACTCCATATTCTGTCTTAAATCACATTCTGATTGAGTTGAAAGATCCAAACTCCCAAAGCAGAGACAGTTCATTTGGCTTGTGCAGGATTTAGACACAAAAGTTCAGTGTGAGTTTAGGTCATCAGCTCATACCGCATGTCCAGCTCCCCCTGCTGTGAATATGTCTCACTTAAAACAGGATCCAAGTGGAATACATTTGGAGGACATTGCTTATGCACGCAATTAAAACCAGACCTGCTGGGAATTACTCTGCTCGCACTTTTCGCTTATTTAAATTTCATGTTGATCCTCGGATTTGAGAGAGAAAAGGCTATTCACAGCCCAGACGAGTCAACTATTAAAACCTCATTTGAGCAGTGAGGGTACAATGTGATGCTAACTCCAACAGATATTCTATTTAATCCTCCGGTCAAGTCTGACTCTATGGAATTTGTAAAGCGCTGCACCGGATTTTTATGTCTTAAAAACATGAAAAACAGAACTAGTTCATTCAAGAGGTTGAAGGTTTGAAGCCCGCTCTCGATGCTCTCAAACATCATTGGTTGAGTGTTCAGATCCAACAACACAGAGGTTGACGGTGTGATTCCAGCTCCCACAGATGAATGTTGTCATTGTGTCTTTGAGCAAGACAGTTAACCCACCTTGCCCCCGGTGTCTGTGTACACTGTGTGTGAATGTGCCTTGAAGGTGGAAAGACACTGGATAAAAATGCAACGATTTACCATTTAAACAGTTTGCAGTGGTCCAAAGTCATTCCTAGCTTACTTTATGCATGCTGAGTATCCTAATAACTCACCCTGATGAGTTATAAGCTCTTTTCATAACTTTCAAAATGCAGCAGCCAGGCTCTTAACAGGAACTAAGACAAGCGAACACATCACCCCAGTGCTGGAGTCCCTTCACTGGCTTCCTGTTTGAGTTAAATTTAAAGTTCTCCTCCTGACATTTAAAGCCATAAAGGGCATGGCCCGTCATATCTGCAAGATGCTATAGTACCTTATCATCCAAACAGGCAGCAGGCTTAAAATGTTCCTCTTTGAATGAGCTTATGGCCATGTCAGTTAGGAGCAGAAATAAAACCCACAGTTTCAGCTGAGCAGCCTTAAGAGCATCTATGTCGGGGGAAGTATGGTAACCTGAGCATTATCCTGTTTCCTCCGACTTTCCCTGTCAACAACACTCACTATTCAGTTCAGTTTGTTCAGTTCAGTTTGTTCAGTGCTAGTCACAAGTTGTTTCCTGTCCTACTCTTCTCTGGGAAGTGCAATTGTTTCAGATGCCCTCCCACTGACTGTCCAATGATGACTAGATCCTAAGTGTGCCTACTATATACCCTGATCCTGTTCTGTGGATCCTCCCCTTTCCTCACCTGGCTGGACGATCTCTTCTCTATCCTGGATGAGCCCTCTCTGTCCCTCAGTCTGAAGTGGGCTCCTACAGACTTGAATTTTATCTACAAATTGAGGAGCCTCGGTCCTACCTGAGGAAGGTCATAGATGCCCTCCGAAACGTTCCTAAGTGTGCCTACTGTATAATAAAATCCCCTTTCCTCAATAAAAGTGAATCTCTATCCTGGATGACCCTCTCTGTCCCTCAGTTTGAAGTTTAACCCTACAGACATGAGCGTTGGTCTACAAATCTGATGAGCGTGGTCCTACCTGAGGAAGGTCATAGGGACCGAAACGTTGTGAGAATCCTCAATCAAGATTCTCTTTGAGTTTTCTTAACCTTGACCAGACCAGAGCGTTGAGGATGTAGCCTTGCCCGTCCATGGGAGTGGATCTTTCAGTTGGTTTCAAGGATTCTCTTTGAGATTTTCCTTGCAGAAAATCTAGAGTTTTCCCACTTGCTTGGTTTATGAGATTTGTGGTACTGCTGAGGTCAGTTTCTCTTGAGACCTGGTATGGTAATGATGAGAACTGAACTGAATCAATGAGGTGAGGTACTGTGGAAGTTTTGTCAGTACGGCTTTGTAAATGAAGATGCAGATGTGTTTAAGTCTGTAGGTCTGCAGTGAAGTCCAGCCAACCTTACTGTACAGATCACAGTGATGACTAAAGTAGTGCACTGTGGTACATAGTATAAAAATTTTTTAGGGCACTGTTTGCTTGTTAATCTGCTTGTCTGTTACTGACCAATGTCTTTCACTGTTGGATTTTCTAACTTTCTGTTTGTTAAATCAAATTATCACGTTAAGCTCTAAGAGGAAACTGCTGTTCTGATTTGGGGCTTTACAAAAATAAATAGAATTGAACTTTCAGAGACCAGAGTGGACTTTTGCTGCGACAGTAAAGCTAACAGCAAATATCATGCTAACATGCACTTTCTGATTATCTGACAATAAAATGCTACATGCTGATACATGGAAAAAACATAGGCTACAGGGCCTTTAAGAGCACTCTAAAATCCACTAAACCTTGATAATTTACATTTATTGCAGCTGCCAAAGCAATACAGTCAAGAGGAAATGTTTTTAATTAAGTGTAAGAAACAACAGTATGAGGGCCGACATCCACTCAGCTTAATAACAACGTTAGAAGTTTTTCATCAACTTTTTCTTAAGTGTTCTACCACATAATAACATCGTTCCTCTATTGGAAACAACAAAGCTTTGTTATTGTCAGTCATGTATATTTAAATAATCTGTAATATTTACTGCTGTTTCTATTCTATCCTTTAGTCTTTCCAGTGTTTGTAAAAGGCCGTGTTCTAAAGGCTGATACTGTTCATACATTAGCTCCAGTATGTTTTCAGTGGGAGAGCTAGAGTTGGTCTCTGAACATCACAAACTATGACAAATCATTCCAAGCAGGGTCGGTCGAGCCTATAAGCAGACTAAGCAGCTTCTTAGGGCCCCAAAGCCACCAGAGGGCAGCCAAGAGCTCATACATTTCTATTGAAAATAATATAACATGTAAAGTTATACTAGAAACAGTGCTCAGGTGTTCACAGCAGCCTATTTATTTATTTTTTTTTCATATACAGAGTAGTAGCAAAATATGTATATTTTTACACCCCCGAGGTGCGCTGACACCGCTGAGGTACTTTTGAATGGCTGTTTTACAAGTTAGATTAAAACATTTTAGTCTTTTGGTCATATAAATAGAAATACAATTGGACAAGCTGATGAGAGTAGGTCATAATGTTGTCAAATGTGAATCACCAATAGCTGAGCCCAGATACATCCGCTGCCAAGGGGCCCAGAGATACTCCTGACAGGGACCCTGAGCCAGGGGGTCTTAAGACATGAGCTGGGGGTATATCTTTTTTAGGTCAAAAAGACACAATAAGCTACTCAAATAAACAGAATCAAACCTGATTTTACTTTGTACCTTCGTCACTTTTTCACTTTGGTTACTTTGAGAGAAACATTTGAGAACCCTTGAACTAGAGGATGTTCTGTGAAGATAGATATACCCAAAATGAATCTTCAGCTTTTGTTCAGTTTATAAAATAGATGACATCAGCTGAGACACTCTTGTCACTTATTTCCATCACGTATGAGTCAGCCAGAAGCCTTGTACTCTGCTCTGTATCATTACATTTCACTGGGCTCCAATTTATAAAACTAATGTAGCAACGCTTCCACCCTTACAGTACATAATATATTTTTGATACTCCATTTCCAAAGTGGCATGGTTGTCCTGGTCTATCTACTTTACAGCATACCTAGGAATCAATCACCACATAATATTCCCTTCACCTAAAATGCTTGATTTGTCAAATAGCCGCAAGCTCTCCTTACAATATACTGTCACAGGTAGGAGTGGGCGATACTGACTAAACTTAATTTCTCTCTTCTTTCTATTTAATCTTTTTGCTTTATAATGTTCAAATAATACTTTTGAAATCCATCTGCCACATGCTTGTTTTGATATAGATGTTACTGTGTTCCCTGAAATGTCCCACAGTTTGGCATTATACCAGGGGTGTCCAAACTATGGCCCGTGGGCCAAATGCGGCGCTCAGACCCGTTTTTATTGGCCCTCAGGCCTCCTGCTGAACTGCCCCAATTGATCATAAGCAGAACTTTTGACAGCAAATTAAACAATTTCTACCACTATAACCTCAAACATCACATTGCAGTGTGATACAGACCTAAAATGAATGTGTTTCAAGTCTTATTAATACACAGTTGCTCTGTCAAAGCTGTGTATAAAGCACCGCACTGCATTGATCACTGGTCTGTGACCCTCAACTTCGAATATTTTTTGAGATGTGGCCCTCGATAAAATAAAGTTTGGGCACCTCTGCATTATACCTATCGATGCCATACTGCCAGTTCAATCAATTACAGGTGTTTTTAGTGTTAAACATGCACCTGCTTGTGGAGATGAATAATGCCATAGTGTGTAACATTCTGGTCAAGCAATAACATCTCCATGGAGACAAGCAGCATGGTGAGGAAGAAAGTTGCAGGTGTGTGTTCGACTCTCAGGTCTTAGCATTCAGATAAGGTAGTCCTGACCAAGAAAAGCACACGATGTGGAGATGGGTCCCACAGCTCCTGACAGGTTACCCCAGCGGCACTGAGGACGGGTCAAATGCAGGACACAAGGACAATATAGTGTACCATAACTTAAGCACGTGGCATACCCTACTCAAGAAAAGTTACATAGTGCACCTTTAAATTACACTGTATTACAACCCTATAAAACAAGGATCACGGTCAGAAGTATCTAGCTGGAGAATGACTTTACTGTTTTAGACAGCTGTAGAAAACCAAAGCACCTACAGGAAACCCACCAGACACACAGAGAACAGGCAGACTTCACTCAAACAGACCCCATCTGGGAATCTAACCCAAGACCACTTGCTATTTTATAAGACGGTTAACCACTCTGCTACTGTGCTGTATATTCACAAACACATAGCTAAATACCCCTAGATGCATGTCCAGTGGGTATTGTTATGCTAAAGTTTGGCTAAAGTTTGTAATTGAGGTCAAAACTGCAGAGTTACTTGTTTTTCGGCCACTTTGCCCCATTAGCCACAAGTTCTCCCTGGTTCGAATATAAACTGCACCATCACTTCTTCTCCCAGTCACTTCATCTAATGAAGCAGAAAAAAACATAAAAATATGATATTATAGAGGAGAAATAAAGGCCACGGAGATTGCAGTTTTGGTGGTAAAAAAAAACTCAATTTGAAACATCCTTGAACCAGTCAGTGAGAAGACAGATGACTTGAAGGAAAATACAACCTTGCACCAACAGAGATCATTTCGAAGCTTAAAAAAAATGCTTGTAAATGGACAGCAGGAGTACACAATTTCTAACTGACGAAGTCAAAACACACACAAAAGTGTAAGCACTAATTTTGCAGCTTATCAGCAGTGACAGAGATTTTAATGACACTATTTTGGGAACTTAGAAATGACCAAAAGTTTGTGAGCAGTTCACGGGGAGGCCAGCGAGTGATTAAAGATGATGTAATCGGATTGGGGGTCAGGCATCGATTCAAACGCAATAATTTCCGTCTGAAAAAGCTATTCTAGAGTTGTGCTAGTGCCAAAATATGCATGTGAATACTAGTGATGTCCCAAAGGGTTTATGAGAGCTAGGATTGAAATACCTACTTTCAAGTTTCATGGTTTGAAAATCAGATACTCCAGCTTTAAGAATAAGCAGACCAGGTCTAAAGAAGGACAAAACCAGGACTAGAGCAGGACTAAATATTAAGAGGTGTTATTATGCAATATCGATTTTTTTGAGCTTCCTCTCATAAAGTTGCTCCCTCATCAAAAACATGGTTTTAGATGTCATCAATGCATGTTTGAGTATTTCACTGATCTCGCCCAGGCCCAATTCAAACCCTCCTTGAGGTTAGCTGTAAGAGTCTGTCCAATGCTCCAACAAAAGCCTGCATCACCCATGGCCCCACACGACAATTCTCCATAATTACAGCATGAGACAAAACTGCACTCGACTATACAAGCTTGTTGTGATGTGCAGTACTTTCATGCACGGGATGATTGTGTTGTGATAGCGCTCTGAAGGGGGAGTGACTTTGCAGGCAGAGCAGAGGGGGGGAAATGTCGAAAAGAAAACTGAAGCTTATAAAACATGTTAATATTTTATTTTCAGCGAATAGAGCATTTTCAAAACAATATGAAGGAATCATGGTGATCTAAATATGCTGTATGTTAGCAGTTCCCTTTAATGAATCAATAATCAAGGACTTGGACTAAACTGAATGAAACCAGGATTTGTTTTTTTGTTTTTTTTAAGGGGGAAAATGCTAAAGAATGAATGTGCCCAGCGCTTTAAACAAACTAATCTGCTGTTTCATTCAGGCTTTACACAGAATTGATTACAACCACGAAACTAGGAATGAACGAGGTCTAAACTATAGTTTCTTCACATAATCTCCAAATGAGCTTCATGAACTAAGGACTAAACTAGGCTTCAGTTAAAAAACAGGCCTGAACAAAGAATGAACAAGGTTTTGACAAGCAGTGAAATTGTAAGTGGTTACATTTTATACAGTGTTTTTTTCCATCTTCAAGGAAAGTGCTTTACACCAACGAACCACTCATCCATTCACACACTCATTCATGGGTTAAGTGTCTTCCCCAAGAACACAACGACACCATTCATCTGTGGAAGCTCGAATCGCACCACCAACCTGTGTTTAAGTGGATCTGACCGCTCAAACAACGAGGTTTATGTCAAGGGCCGGATTCAAACAGCCAACATTTGGATCAGTGGATAAACACTCTACCAACTGAGCCACTGTCGCCCTCAGTTAGGTGTAAGCTAATAAAACAATGGGCTAAAGAAGAACTCGACAAAGAAGCAAATTAGGTTTAAACTGGGACTAGAATGATAAATGAGAGACCAACAAATGGTATGTACTCCCGAAAGTCAAGTTCCCACAAGAATAACACCCACATGCTGTCTGTAAACATAAGTGAAGTCAAAACACACACGAGGTTTAAAGGACTCTTATTACGCTATTTTCTGATCTGTTATAATGTAGTTTCCTCATCTTTCTTCTCTCAAACAGAAAACACACATGTGGCAATACCGAAAGTGCTCCACTGTGTTTTTAAACTTCGTACATGTTCACTAGAATTGTTTGGATAATTTCAGCACTGGAATCATTAATCTCTACTGAACAAAAGGTAAATGGCAGCTGTTAACATGAAAACTACCACTTCATGACATCACAGGGTGGAACAGAGCATTTTGAGCTTTGGAGATGTTACAGACTAATAATAAAGGATAACTCAGACATGTGTGAATGAAACAAAACACAACCCCAGGTATGTTTTTAATGAGGTACAAACATTTTAACCTGTGTTCACAATAGTCAATTGTGCGTAATATAGAACCATTAAACACTTACGACAGAGAATTTAATGAAACTATTTTGGAAACTTGAAAATGACCAAAACTTTGCGGGCAGTTCACAGGGAGGCCAGCGAGCGATTTCTCGAGTTGATGTTATCGGATTGAAGGCCGTAGTGTCGGGCGTTTGAATGCGTCGATTCAAAGGCGATACTCCCAAAAGAATTGAGTGTCTGAGACGCCCGAGAATTAGTATTCTGTAGACAGAGGCAGAGGCATTCTGGGACACTTCAAGTTTGTTTTTGTTTTTAGAAAGTTTCACTAAAGAAGAATAAAGACACAAAGCCGATGTTAGAATAAACCAGAGGGAGAGTGCATTCTTTGAAAAATATGTTTGCAATGAATGGCCTGTCATTAAAGCTACCACCTGTAAGTTTATATTGATTTTTGTTACCAGTCAATGTCAGATGTGAAACCTGGTCCTACTTCCCCTCACCTGGACCCTCCTCTCACCTGGGAGAGGAGGAGCAGAGGAGAGGAGGAGGAGGAGAGGAAGAGGAGAGAGGAGAAGAGCAGCAGACAGAAAAGCAGCGGAAAAGAGGAGAGGAGAGGAGAAGAAGAGGAGAGGAGAAGATAAGAGAAGAGAAGAGAGAGGAGCAAGGAACAGAGGAGAAGAGAGGTGCAGAGGAGAAGAGCAGATGAGAGAAGAGCAGAGGAACAAACGAGGGAGGAGGAGAGGAGCAAAGGAGCAGAGGAGAAGAGTAGCGGAGAGAAGAGAAGAGGAACAGAGGAGCTAAGGAGCAGAGGCGAAGAGAGGAGCAGAGGAGAAGAGGAGAAGAGGAGAGAGGAGCAGGAGAGGAGCAGAGGAGAAGAGAGGAGCAGAGGAGAAATGAGAGGAGAAGAGGAGCAGGAGAGGAGCAGAGGAGAAGAGAGAGGGAGAGAGGAGAAGAGGAGCAGGAGAGGAGCAGAGAAGAAGAGGAGAGAGGCGAAGAGGAGCAGGAGAGGAGGAGAGAAGAGATGAGTAGAGGAGAGAGGAGGAGAGGAGAAGAAGAGCAGAGGAGAAAAGAGCAGGGGAGGAGCAAAGGAGAAGAGGAGAGTAACAGAGAAGGAAAGAAGCAGAGGAGAAGAAGAGCAGAGGAGAGACACGAGCTGAGTGAATGGGACAGTTTTTCCTCAGGTTTTGCTCTGACCTAAATGACCCTGTAGTGAGGACAAGGCCAAGGCTTATTTAATATTTTTATTCCAGGACTTTTAAGTCAAAGTCAGACCAACGTCTTTGCTTTCAGATAAAAGTGAATATATGTTTATATTACATTTGACGTCAAATTCAGAATTATGCAACACGTCAGACATGTTTTGCTGCTGTCCCTAGACTTGTGCTGTTGCACCGATACAAACTCCTCACTGAGACAAGAAAAGTTTGATTATTTGATCTGATGTCTGCCTCCTGAACCCTCTCTCCTGTTTCCATCGCTCTTTTCTTCCCTTGTCTAATGGATTCTTATGAGCTTTGTGACACCACTTAATATGGCAGGTTTGATTGACAGCTGAAAAATATAGGAACGAAGAGAAGAAAGTGAGGAGAAGGAAGCGAGGAAAGAGGGTTGAGACGCAGCCTCAGACTCACCTGTGCTCTCTGTGCTTTCTATGTGTGCAAGGTATAAAAGTGCTATATAAATGTGACCATTTACTATTTATTAATTTCATTTGATTCTATGAAGATGGTCTATGTAAGCTCTGTAATTTTACTGGTGATAACATGATATAAAACTCCGAAAAGTTAATATTGCATAATCCCCCCTTCTTAAGATATCCGTCCACTCTGGAGTCTACATTGTAGAGCAGGTCTCCATTTGTGCCTGCAGCTGCTGCGTCCTGCTTCTCTCAGAGGGGACAGGTGGTGTGGTTTGGATGCTCGTCCTTCTATTGTCCCGATCATTGACAGACTCTGTGATCACATGTTTCCTGTTGTTTACCGCGCTGATCCTGCTCCCGGTACAAATGCGGAGGAGATGTGGGCTTCAAGCTGTTTATCCGGTTCAGCACTAGACTAAACCAAGTCTAACACAGAACTAGGACTGAACCAGAGCTAAATGAAGCCTTAATTATCATATGAAGTCAAGGTGTAAAGCTGCATTAAGCAAATTTTTTCTCATAAATGAGAATTCTGTTTTTCCTCTCATTGCTGGGTTTTAGACGGCATCACAACATTCTATAGGCCGCTAATGTTTAACCCTACAGCGTTGGATGTTATCGCCACATATAGATTTGCAGTTCGGACTTTCCATCACTGTAACTCGGCAACCAATTGTGCTTCATGTAAATTCAAATGGCGTCTCAAAGCAGAGACATGGGGCTCTTTAAATATGTTACTGTCATTATGGTAATGTGCTTATGTTGTCCCTCGAAGATGACCAATCAGAGCGCAGGTGCCGCTGGGATTCTCCCAGTGAGTTATTTGATGCATCAATGGAAAAATAAAGATGGATATGTAAAATAGATGTAGTTGTGTGAAAAAAGGCAAAAGTACATGCTGATACTTCCTTTAACATGATTTTTATGGCTGAAAAAAGAATAAAGTCTAGGCGAGCTATAATGGTCTATACTGTGCTCAGTCTTTAAAAAGCCTCTGCTTTGAGATGCTTTTTGAATTTACATGTGAGCACCATTGGTTGCAAAGTTACGAAAATGGAAAGTTCACATTGGCTGAGATAGCATCCGATGCTGTAGGGTTAAGGGGACTATATGACGCCAATTTTTGTCCTATGTTGTTAATGTTGTCGTTTTCTCATCAAAAACAGACCTGGAGTTGTGTTTTGTTTCATTGACACATGTTTAACGCACAAATCCTCCATACTATTATGCTATTCTTCTATTCTTCTTCTCTCACCTGAAAACACTCAATCTCAAATTTTTACTTTTTTAAAGGTAAAAACTTCAGATTTTCTAGTGCAATGTAGAGTAAAGCAGTTCAATTGAGACTAAAATTAGCTGTTAACTTTAAAACTACCACTTGATGACATCAAAAGGTAGAACAGAGCATTTTGAGCGATGGGGATGTAGACAGACTAATGATAAAAGGGTTACTCAAACATGTGCGAATGAAACAAATACAACTCCAGGTACGTTTTTAAGGAGTTAACAGCATTATAACATGACTTAAAGCTCACGAGAGTCAATTTGGATAATATAGAACATTTAATACAGATGAGGAGCAGCAAGAATGAATACAGCTAAATGCAGACTTTTCTTATGATACAGTGAGTTCTTGGGTCTAGTCAGTGATAGAAATGATCGGGTTCAACATTTGCTCTTGCCCCATCTTAGAGTATTTATCACATTCACATTCATTATCACATTCTAACCAGAAAACCATGTGAGTCACTATATGATGCTTTGGGATGAGAGCTGATTGGCTGTGAAAAAGTTGGTGTACTTTTCTGTCTGACAATGTTGTTCTAATGGCCACAAAAGCATGCATGTTAAAAAAAAGGTTGATGTACCATGGGTTTTTGTGAAGTTTGAAAATCAGGAACTCCAGATTTGAGCTCAACCCAACCAAGTCTAAAGAAGGACAAACCCAAGGACTACAACCGGTCTAAACTAGAACTAAACCAGGACTAAAATAAGCTAAATACACCAGGGCTATCACTGAAGATGTATCACTGATTCATGACTTACGTTGGCCTGAATAGAAGTGAAACGAAGGATATAAAAAGCCAAACAACTTCTAATAAACCAGGTCTAAACTAGGGTCAATGATCTCCAAATTAACTATAAACCATAGGTCTAAATGAATGTGTAACCAGGCTTAAACGAACAATGGACCAGACCTTAAGTGCTTCGGTTTAAGCTAAACAATGGGGCTTTAAGAACTACTAGACAAAAGAGCAAACCAGGTTTAAACCAGAGTGATAAATGAGAGACCACAAACAACAACAAATGGAACTGCCAAAAGTCAAGTTCTCATTACAATAATACCCAGGGTCTGTCTGTAAACACGATGGATTACACAGCCCAAGTCGAGGTGAGACAAATATTGAAGCGCGAGGTGTAATTATGCATTCTTTCTTTGCTCAAATCATGTTTATTTGTTTTACTAATGATTTCTAGTGCTTGTGTTTGCGTGCTAATGAGGGAAACACAAGGAAGCCATACATACCTCCAGAGTGCTCCAGCCGTCTCTCTTTTATATTAGCGGTTGCATAGATCTGTACGTTTGTAGTCAAGAAGTTCCTGATAAAGATTTTGAATAGTACATGTACAGTATCCAACCTGTGCTCTCTGCAGTGAGCCTCGTCATTTCAGTCTTAAAATGTTCATATTAACCCACGCTACATCATCCTGGTGTTTTTTATTTTGCTATTTTGTAAATCAAGATATGAACATTAATAACAGACCGATGAGGCGCCTTCTTTCCTAAAGGTTGCTCCCGCTAGAGTTAATAACAGGTTTGATTGACAGTGTTGGTACACGCCCGCTCTCGGCTAAACTAGCGGTGTGGGCGGGAAGGGGCGTTACCTTCAACAACTTCAACTGGCTCCAGATTGGATACTCACGGTTGGAATTCTGCTCCAAATTTGCCACTATAACTGCGAGCTTCAATGAGCTTCATTTGACTGGAGCTGAACACTATCGGTGACGTCACACTGACTAAGTCCACTTCTTTGTACAGTCTGTGGTGGCCAGTTTTTGTTATTCTAAGTATATGGACAGACCATGTCTTATGTGAAAGCTCAGAACCTCCAGAATTCCCTCACAGAGCTGCAGGTCTTGGGGTCTAGGTAGTGACGATTCAGATCAGAGAGAGTCCTTTTAGAGTTAAACCCACTGGATTTCAGCATTGAAACTGGCAACTCAAAGGAGAGAGTCATTGGGTAACCGTGTTGAGAACCAAATTACAAATTAGTCATCATGTCCAATGTTTTATAATTAAGAATAAATCAGCATCAGACTCTTGATCAGTAAAAAACACTTTGGATTTGAACATGTTTAACTCGTATCTCAGGACGCAGATCGGTCAAGTTTGTGAAATTCAAAAGCAAAATCTTACAGTTTCTTTAAAGTTACATTTTTGTGCCTAGTTTAATACAGGATTGATATTACAAAAAAAAAGCAGTCGCCTCTCCACAGATTTGCTATGGAACCTGTTTCTTGTCTCCTTGGAGATAGATATGTTTAATGGTATACTGTCGAACAGCAGGCACGGTAGTTTGCCTGGGGTTCCCTGGGTGTATTTTCTGATCAGCTTCACATCTCCAAAGCCCTTCTTCTAAGTCATTCTTCTCATGTTTCATTGTTTTTAAGTTTGGCGTCCTCTGTTATCTGTCATTCCCTCTGCCCTGTGCTATCTGTGAAGTTCGGACACGCTCTGGAGGATAGAGATGGTCCTATGTGGATGGAGAAGTCTATGATGAATAATGCAACGTCCAGTCTAAGGCCAGTAATTAGAGACATGATCTGAGTGGCAGCTGGTCTGTGCTATCAGATACAACCAGACGTGACAAGCAACACTATAACATGCTTTTGAAGATTTAAAACAGAATTGGTTGATCACAAAGATAATAGAAACCAGTCAAGTCCACCCAAGTACAAAAGTCTAATCTAATCGGGGAAGAGTTGACCGCTGCTCCTGACAGTTCCTCCAGCGAGCAGTAATGAAGCTTCGGTCAAAAGAAGAGGACATAATCTGTACAGGGGGAATAAAGGCTTCAATTCCAAACACATAAACCAAAAGTATCAGATAATGTCTTGTCATACTGTTTGATATAGTTTCTAAGCTGCAAAAAAGTGAAAGTGGACTTATCAGGCATTACTTTGGCAGTTTTGAAACTTAAAATCCCCTATGTTTGAAAGTGTACTTTAAAGGCAAGGTCCCAGAAGTGCTTCGAACAAGTCCGGTGTTTTTTGGGTGTGAGCTCTAGAGAACATTTTGTAAACAGAAGTAAGGAAAAAATACAACTGGAGGTATGTTTTTCACGTTATGTAAAAATCCCTTTTGTTGATATTGCATCTTTCAATCGGTTTATGAAGGATTTATGAAAGCGTTCACACTAACTCAAACGCTGCATCAAAACTGGGACTAAAACAGGGATAAACAAAACCTGGACTAGACCAGGACTTAAAGGCCCTGTGCCCAACTTTTTTCCAATATATTTGAGTAAAATGTGTCTTGTCTCAGTACAGATGTATTTGCAGCTCTTGGGGTCAAAATAAGTCTGTGTCTGTGTACAGTCTGCATCTGAATAAATTAATAAATGTTTCTTTTGGTTGCACAAAATATGTTTCGATTTGTATTGGTTATATCATCTATTCATAAATCGCTTTATTGTCCAGTAATCAGGAAGTGCACATTAGCATACTAGTTATTGGTAGTGTGTGACTGCAAAACTCTGCTGTGGTTGCTAAAAAACTCATTGCAGTGAGCAGTTATGATGCTGTGAATTTGTAAGTGATGAATAACTTAAAACAATAACTAAAATGAACTACTTGTAGTTTTTCATGTTTTTGAGACAGTAAAAACGAGGTACAGCGTCTTTGACCAGGACTAAAACTGGACCAAGCCAAGTGTACATCAGGACTAAACAGGGACAAGGTGAGTGCAGCCTGAATCTGTGAGCGGTACACGTGTGCATTAGATGAGTGTTGTGTAGCTGGCTGCCTGTGCTGAGTCACGTCCTCTGGCTCAGTAACAGCCTCTATAAACTCCCTCCTTTACGTTTGTCAGCACCGAGCAGCTCCGCGCCACAAATCAATCTAATTGTGGCGCTCCAGACAGTCAGCCATCAAAGTGCTCCGAAACCAAAGCCAAAGTTTTCAATTTGTCCAAACACGTCCGCACAAGTGAGATGAATGTCTCATCTGTGTGCAGTGGAGTTATGAGGGATTCACAGCAGCAGGTGAACAGACCAGAGAGTGTCAAAATACAATGGGATTTTAATGAGATTCAAGTTTATAGTTACAATGGCCTCAGAATTTAACCACATGGGGACAAAACCAGGATTAAGCTGTAAATCTAAACCAAGTCTTAACCATGGCACAAGATCTAATGTGTATTCATGGTCCTAAGAAAACTGAACAAATCTAACAATTCAAAACAACATATTGTATTTTCTGAATAGTCAAAAGTCCAAATGTCATCTATAAACTGAAACTGAAACTCATGAATACCAGCAGTTTCTGCCTCAGAATATCTCTGGGTTTCAGATGACAACATAACATTCTACAGGCAATATTTAATACAGATTGGAGCGCTAAAATGAATATTGTTAAAGTGCAGATTTTTGTTATAATACACAGAGTTCTTGGGTTTTGTCCAGACATGGGCAAACTACAGCGTGGTGTCAAAAAGTGTGCCCACTCCTGCCTCACTAATATAAATGATCAGGTTCAGGTTTAGCATTTGTACATTTATTTTGTGTGTTACCTTGGATACTTCATGGCAAAATACAGTGTAATCAATAGAGAAATCTGACTCTGCCCCAACTGAAGAACATGATATCATCACATTCTAGGACCTGAAAACCACAAATAGGAAGAGCACAATTGTATGTCTCTTGATCGTGGAATATAAAGATGCACTATGTACATTTTCTGCTGAGGGTTTGTTTCTGTGGAAGTGACATTGGTTTGTCTGTTATTGCCTTAAACAAGTGTAACTTGCATGTTTAAAAGCCAGTAGTAGGTCCACACAAAGTGACTGCCTATATAGTCTCCACAATGTGATGCCCACACACACAAAACTCAGTCTTTACAACCAATGTTTGATGCCTCTCTCACACTGTAGTGTTTTGTTGCAGTGCTGTGCTGCTGTTTTCTCACCGCCTTTAAAGCTGCACACACTAGACCACATGTTCATGTGCAAACTATTCAATTATGAAGGAAAAAGGCTGCAGCAAAAGTATACTCCACTACCACAGCAGTGTGCAGTGTGCGGTCTGTGCCTGGGGCGATTGTAGTGACCAACTACTAATCCACTACACTACAACCTGGAGGATTCCTACACATTCTCCAGCCTGTAACAAATGCATGTCTACATCTTTGTCTAGTTCATTACTATGTTTGGCGATTTAAACCCAGGGGAGGTTGGTAGAGCACAGACTACTTTATATACAGAGATATAGACACATGGCACCAGCAGCAGTGGCAGGAGAGGCTCGGGGAGTGCCCTGTGCCCATGAAGCGTCTCTGAGAAAAACACAGAGGAGCCGCGAGCACGAGTGGGAGGTGAGAAATATGGAGGTCTACAACGAAGTGAGACAAAGAAGAGAGCAGCAAACACAGGGCAGCGAAGGACACAAGGCAAAACAAGAACAAGAGATATGCATGTGAGAATGACTAAACAGGATCCATTTGGATATTAAAGTGGAACTAAACACTAAATCCAGCTTTTGCACTACTAAACTGTGTATATTGTGTTTTAATAGTATTGTCTACTGTTTCTGTATGTGTTTGGCCTTTTTAGTGCAAACTAAGTACATTTGTAGCTTTCTGGTCAAAAATATTAATATTTGTACCGCCTTCAGTGACCTTTGCATTTTTAAGTAGTTGGTGACATCACGCAGCACTGCCCTGAATACAGCAGGGGCGGAATTTGAAATATGGATACCAGTTAGACCAATCGTATTATTCCTTATACCTCCAGACCCAACCCCTCCTCCCTCATCACCCCTCCTCCCGTTGGGACATGCCCAAAAATAAGGCGTCCAGGAGGCATCCTGAACAGATGCCCGATAAACCTTAGCTGGATCCTCGATGTGTAGGAGCAGCAGCTTTACTCCGAGCTCCTCCCAGCTGGAGGACGTGTCCGGGGTGTGGGAAGTCTGAGAATGCTTAGACTGCTGACTCTGCGACCTCGCCCCGGATAAGCAGAAAAAAATGGATAGATGGATGTGTTTTCAAGCAAATGTGGGCCTATTTATTTAAAGAACAATATCAATTAGAAAAAAGTTACTTACAGGCAAAAAAAACAACAACAATATGCTAAAAAAAAAAAGAAAGCGACAAGGATTGAACATCAAAACTTTTACGTTACTGGGGAGACACGCCAAACACCCATGGACATACATCAGCAAAAACAATATACAAAAGTAAACTATAGAGATAAGCTGCTGGGTCATTATTTACCAGGCAAATCCACAATGATATGAACGAAAGATGATGAGGATGTGCAATCAGTAATGTATTTTTTCAGTAACACTAGAGCTCATTGTCCCTGATTTGCTAATCCACCTGTCAGTCACGCCCATCTGAAAACTGGGAGATTCACGGGTACCAGACTCCCATTTTCATAGTATTGGAGAAGTGTCTATTCTGGATCAGAGGCAAGGTCATTACTGGTAAATACATATTTTACACTATAGAGTCAATACTTTTGAATGAAAGCCATGTTAAAATCTCCATTGGTTTAACATTAGGCTAATGGAAATCCACTGAGGTGTGACACACAATCCCAAGGTTTATAGGATGTCAATAAAGTGTATTTGATTTAATGGGCCGTTCTGACAATTTACTTTTCAACAAAACGCCTTTATGTAAAAATGTTGTTACAGTTCATGCAATGCAGTTACAGTTATTATATCATTAGTTAGCAAAATTAGCGAATATTGTGCTATAATGTAAAGTGCTCTGCTGACAATTTTTTATTTTTTTTTGTTTTGTCAGAGTGCAAAGGAGACAGACGTGCTCGCTCCCTCCCCCTGCCCCCTGGAGGACAAACAGCGGTAATATCTCTGTGCCTGTGTTTGTTCCATTGACAGACACTGAGCTCAGACATGTTTTATGCTTCACACGATATTCACCTGCTCTCATCATTTTGAACTGACACAGAGCTGTTCAGACCTGGATGCTAATGTACCGCCGCACTGGGGTCTCGCACGGGTCAACAACTACAACGAGGAGGAGAGGAAAACTTTTGGCGGGGATTATTAAATTCCCCTAGAAACAACTAAATATGCTGTATTTTTTATGTATACAACCTTATAAAACTTTTGTTAAGACATACAAACATGACGCGTGAAAGGCATGAGATTCTTGTATTAGTTTAGCAGCTCATATTTTAGGGCGGGTTCACATTTGTCGTTGTTGGATCCTGGTTTGAGCCCAGTTCAGTCCAGATGTAGGCCCAGTTTGGTCCTGTTCAAGTCTAGGATTCGATCTGGAAGTAGTCAAAGCCAGAGTCCGTACCCATTTTGTCCCATGTATTTGCCCCACTACAGCATTTAACTGTAAACGGGAAGTGCAGCATGCTAGTTGCTCTTAGCTTTAAGGTGACTGCAAAACTCTTGAACCACTGCAAACTGTTTAAAATGAACTATCACAACATCTTTAAGACGCATTTTGACGTGGTGTGTAGGTGCAAGTGTGAATGCACCCTTATTCTTCTCACGGTTCAAGGTTCCTTTGCTTGAAACTGTAGGTAGATTTGTGCCATGCTATAATTACATATATGGCAAATCAATTCACAATATAAGAATTTTAAAAATGTCATCCCAAAAGAAATAGATTGAGATACTGGTAACACTTTTTGGTAGTAAGTTTGGGACCACACATTAAACACACTGGTATGATAGTTAGTGGTTAGACATTAGCTCAGTTGATAGAGTTTGTCCACTGATTCGAAGGTTGCCGGTTCGAATCCCGCTCTCGACGTAAACATCATTGGTTGAACAGTCGCATCTACAGACCCACAGGTTGACGGTGCGATTCCAGCTCCTACAGATGAGTGCTGTCGCTGTGTCCTTAGGCAAGACACTTAGCTCACCTCACCCTCCAGTGTCTGTGTTCACTGGTGTATGAATGTGTGTGTGAATGGGTGAGTGGTTCCTTGATGTAATGCGCTTTGAAGGTGGAAAAGCGTTAGACAAAAACTTGATTTACCAAAGCGTATTAAGATTACAGTGTTTGTACAAAAGCATATATTGTAAATAATGCAAAAAGAAAACACTTGTAAATAATAACTGACTTTAATAAGTACTTGATACTGACAAAGATGTAATTAAGCACTCAGTTAAGCAGTTTTACATTGGCAGTACTGAAATGATTGTAAACCTGTCAAACCAGACTCACACTGGCATACACACACCCCGCATATGCTCTACAGCTCTACCACTGAGCATGGCAAAAAATGTAGCTATGGGTTTGACAGAGATTTTAAGAAAAATGTTGAGCAGAGCCCCATTCATAAAGTGACATTATATTGATCTGTTTATCTCATCTCTCTGTCTCTGCAGTCATTTGTGATTAATGAACCCATCATGTCCCGAGAAGCCCCCAAACTCCGGCTCTGATGACCACACGGCCGTGAAGGAGGCAAAAAATTACACTCAAGAAAAATTATTGTTACACAGAAATAACATAACTCAACTACAAAGCAGTGGTCCTAGAAATAGTTCAAGTAAGAGTAAAAAGTATTTGTGGAAACTACACCTCAATTAAGATGAGTAATTGTAAGAGAATTGTTAGAATTTGATGATAATATAAGCAAAAGGACAAAAAAAAAAAAAAGAGGTAATGCACAAAATGTGGTATTTTCAAAGGATAGTCCACCAAAATTAAGCAACTGGTGGTTTTCAGATTCTAGGATGAGAGGATGTCATACTCCCTGGGGCAGGACACAGTTTTCCATATTGATTACATTTTACCATGAAATATCCAAGAGGTAAATTCACACATGTTAAACTTGATCATTTCTATTAGTGTCTAGACCCAATAACTCACTTTATTACAACAAAAATCTGCATTTTAATAAGATTCATTTTAGCTGTGCCCATCTGTGTTAAATAGAATATATAGAATGTGATGTCATCTGAGAAACAACAATATCTGAACTGTTCAAATCATTTAAAAGAGCACTAACTTTTCTGATGACTTTTCCTGGAATGTTCCACAGTATGGAATAAATACTGTGTATTTTGCATGTATTCAATTCAAGTTTTTACGATTACAAAAATACCTTGAAAAACATGCATACTTTACTGTGAGTGAGCGCACCTCTCCACAGATCTGAGCTGTAACTTAGCCTGGTGCCATCACCTGCTTGTTTCCATGGAGATTAATCAGTTTAATGCCATACTGTGGAACATTCCAGGAAAAACAACACGTCTATGGAGACAAGCAGGTAAACGGACCCTCCATCAGAAAAGTTACTTTTAACATAGCTGTTTTAAAGCTTTATTACTTGTAACTCAACTCAAAGTTGTGAGAGTACTTAAGGTCTTGTAGTATGCAACACTGGTGTGTATTTTGTATTTTGTTTCATTTACACATGTTTGAGTAACCATGCATTATTTGCATCCGCAAAGATGAAAATGCTCTTTTCCGTCCCGTGATGTCGTGAAGCAGTAGTTTTCAAGTTAACAGCTCCTTTTACCTTTTGTTTTATACAGTTTGGCAATTCCAGGTCTGAAATGATCCAAATGATTGATGAATGATGTGTGGAGTTTAAAAACACAGTGGAGCACTTCTGTATTACCTGTATTACCACATGACATCACAAGGTGGAACAGAGTTTTCTGTTTGAGAGAAGTACTCAGCCTAAATTTGCAGGATTTATGTGTTAAACATGTGTGAATAAAACAAACCCAACTCCAGGTATGTTTTGTGATGAGTAAAAAACATTTTTACATCAGTAAGAAAATTGCTGAATAGAGGCTCTTTAAGTAAGAGAATTGTACCTTACACTGTACAATGTATTACTCACGTAGGAGAAGTAGAATCTGTCTGAGAAGTAGAGCTTTACTTTAATAAACTTAGTTTCTTAAAGGTACTGTATGTAACTTTCTGAAGGTGGCACCTCAAATCAAATCAAAAGAGGAAATTCAGATTGTAGATCTCTTCAAATCTTCATCTGCCATAATTCTTATTGTACAATTCTATACCAGTCGGGAAGAAGGAGTTCTTGCGGCGTACAGTCCTGCAGCTCACTGATCTCAGACTCAGACTGTCTTCTCTCTGTTGTTCAAAAGCTGATTTCCGGGGATGGTCCATGTTGTTCAGTAAAGCATCCATCCTGCTGAGTGTCTGCTGCTCCACTTCCTCCACCAGAGTCTCTAAACTACCTCCTATAGTTGAACCAGCCCTCTCTATTAGTTTTTCTAGTCTCCTTAAGATCTATTTTTCTGAGACTGCCTCCCCAACAGACTACAGCATAAAAAACAGAGTTAGTTATAAAACATCTGCAGCAGTTTACTCTTTCCATTAAAAGGCCTTAGCTTTCTTAGAAAATATAGCTGGCTTTGGCCTTTCCTGTAAAGTGCATCTGTATTTGTGGACCAGCCCCAGCTTGTTGTCCAGATGCACACCCAGGTATTTATAGGTGGGCACTGCTTCAATAGCTTCTCTACTAATAGTCACAGTTTGAATTAAGGGTGTGTCACGGCTTAAGTCAATGACCATCTTTTTCGTTTTGGAGGTGTTTAGAATGAGAATGTTTTCTTGGTTCTCTATAAGACTCCTCCTGTATTTACCTTCTCATCCATTTTGAATGAATCACCTGCATGTTTCTATGGAAGCAGAAAGTTAAAATAATACTTTGGAACAGTCTCAAGTAAGAGAGAGAACCAATATAAGTTTTTCAGTGCAATAAAAAACAGCTTTTTGTTTTAGTCTATTTTGTCAAGATTCCAGTCTGCTCTGTGTTTTTTTGTGCTTTCCTTCCCCCTCCCTTCTGTGTCTGAGCTGGGTGGAGATTCTTGCTCCTCCTACAGACACCTGCAACCCATCTCCAACCAATTGTTATTCGTCAGATCCCGCTCCTTGGAACTACGCAGCGCCTTCGACCCACCTCTCCACGGCTGGTACGAACATCTCAGCCTCCAACCCAGCTCACCTTGACCGGTACGGACTTCCCAGCCTCTGACCCTGCTACTCAGGACCAGCTCGAAGACATTCTCAACAGTCCGCTCCGTCCACCTTCAGTTGCTGTTCTGTGTCTGTAAATAGAATTTGTTCAAACCTTTTAATCGAGTCTGAATCTTTGATCCCCC
Source organism: Periophthalmus modestus (assembly GCA_019594935.1). Classification (NCBI taxonomy): domain Eukaryota; kingdom Metazoa; phylum Chordata; class Actinopteri; order Gobiiformes; family Gobiidae; genus Periophthalmus; species Periophthalmus modestus. Next base: position 28,018,803 of record JAIEZT010001368.1, read on the forward strand.
CGTCTTTCATTACCACAGTATATTTGCTTAAAAGTCATATACTGTACCTTAAAACTACTTGAATACATATAGGGATGTATTACTCTGCTTCTGACTAAAAGTACTGGACTTTAGCGTAGTACCTGGAGGGTCACTGACTGTCATGTCTGATATTACCTGAAGACAAATGCCCTCATTTAAGCTGACACAGACACCCCACAGCTACAACTCCAGCTTTATGACAACCCAGACAAGATTTAAGGCTTTCCGAGACCTCCTTCTGATGCATTACTCTAAAAAGTTGTCTAGCGTTTGGCCATTTTTGACACTGCAAAAATGATCATCAGAATTGGAGCCATTTGGAGAATCGATAGCGTCCAACTTCAGGCGGAGATGAGGGCGCGTTTGATGATTTAAGAGGACAAGGAGGGAGCGCTTTGTAAAAATCTTGCCTTCAGTGCTCCAGCCAGCTACTGCTAAATATTGTTACATTTCACTTGGGCAAAACACAGCCAGTTTATGCGGGGAGATAATACATTGTCTCGACTTGAATTCTTGCCCAAAAGCTCTGTCAGACAAGAGGTAATCTAATTTAGGCCCACTGAGGTAAAAGTAATTTGTTGAATCCTCCCTATGGTCGTGTCCTATAGTAAATGTGAAGTTTTGACTGTAGTAGTTGGTATAGAAACATACAGCGGTGGAAGGTAACAAAGAAAAAGTAGTGAAGTACTGTCCTGTGCAAATTTGTATCAAATCACTACAATGAAACATATTAAATCTCAAAATGTGTGCAAAATGCCATTACTTTTTACTCTTTAGTACATTTTAAAATAGGCACTTTAATACTGTTACTTAAGTCAGGGGTGTCCAAACTATGGCCCAGGGTCCAAATGTGGCCCTCAGATCAGTTTTTATTGGCCCTCATGCCTCCTGCTGAACTGGCCCAAATGATAATAAGCAGTACTTTTAACAGCAAATTAAACTATTTCTACCACTATATCCTCAAACATCATACTGCATCGTGATACAGACCTAAAACGAATGTGTTTCAAGCCTTATTAATACACAGCAGCTCTGTCAAAGCTGTATTTAAAGCACTGCACTGCATTGATCACAGGTTTGTGGCCCTATGCTTTGAATATGTTTTGAGATGTGGCCCTCGAATAAAAAGTTTGGGCACCTCTGACTTAAGTAGATTTTTTCATATGATATGTTTTTTTCCTCCACAATGTACTTCTACTTCAGTAACACAACTGAGTACTTCTTCCACTGCTGGAGACATGCCGCGGTATCTGAAGGTTGTCGGTTAAATCCCAGTGACCGGTAATGCATATACTGTAGGTGTCGTGTCCTTGAGCAACATTACACTTCTTCATCTTACTGCCACAAGACCACAAGCTTTTGCTATACTTGACTTTACTTTATCCTGTCTCTGTGATTCAGGTGGGTATGACTGACAGATTAATTAACCAATCAGAGAAATGCATAATGTCAAAACAAACATGTGGATTTTTGAGTTAAAAGAAAGAAAAATATAACACAGAGGAGTGAGAGTGATTTCTGCAGAATCAATTATTTCCGAATGTTTAGAGTGGAAATGTTTTGAGAGACAGATACTTCAAATTGGTGGCCAAAAATCAGCTTGTATCAGACCACTGTTCAGTTTTGGGATGGTCCAGTCACTAGCTGCATGTGTGCACAAAATGAGATTATTATCAGATTTCTGGAGTTGTCAGATGTTAAAAATGTCATGCAAACTACATAAACTGATGTGAGTAATCTGAGGTACCATGCTCAGACAGAAATCACACAACTCGCATCCGTTTTTTGCTGTTTACATGTCATTTCAATAATTGGACAACTCCAGAAATCTGATAATAATCTGATTTTGAGTACACAAGTAATTGCAGCCGGTGACTGGACCATCCCAAAATTGAACAGTGGTCTGATACAAAGCAGATTTTTTTTGGCACCATGGCATTGCTAACAACAATTACCCTACTATAACTCTAACTCTAGCTCTACTAAATATTTTTCAGCAAAGCAAAGGGTGGCTACTCTGAGAATTTGAACATAAAATATTTTAAAAACGTGTACAGTTATTTCACTTGTTTTCATTGATACATAATTCCATATACCTTACTTACCTTACCAAATATCTGATGTCTTCGGTATGTATATAAACTGCTTGGCCAAAAAAAAAGACGCTACCTGGATTTAACTAAGCAAATAGGTCCGAGCCTCCTCCAGTTGGTCAGGTCTAGGTTCAGCAACAGTCTGTGCTCAAAGACTGAGGTCAGCTGACTACCTGAATATACTGAATGATCAGGTTATTCCATCAGTGGATTTTTTTCTTCCCTGATGTCACGGGCATATTCCAAGATGACAATGCCAGGATTCATCGGGTTCAAATTGTGAAAGAGTGGTTCAGGGAGACGTCATTTCCACACATGGATTGTCCACCGCAGAGTCCAGACTTAACCCCATTGAGAATCTTTGGGATGTGCTGGAGAAGCTTTGTGCAGCGTCAGACTCGACCATCATCAATGCAAGACCTCGGAGAAAAAATATTGCAACACTGGATGGAAATAAATCTTGTGACATTGCAGAAGCGAAATCGAAACAATGCCACAGCGAATACACCTTAATCAAAGCGGTCCAACGAAATATGTGTGTGACCTTTTTTTTTGGTGGTGACTTTTTTTTGGCCAGGCAGTGTATAAAATGTATAAAGTAGTACAAATCTATTAAAAAAAATAAATAAATGAGGGTGTGTCCTAACCTTTGACTGGTAGTGTATGTTATAACTCCACTAGAGGTCACGTAGAGGACCTTTAATTGACCAGTTATTTCTGTTGAGTGGGAAAAGTAACTATATTTGCCCACAACTCCCTACACACCTTGAGAAAAACCCACCTGTCCTTTGAGCCCCCTGGAGGACAAACAGCGGTAATGTCTCTGTGCCTGTGTTTGTTCCATTGACAGACAGTGAGCGCAGACATGTTTTATGCTTCACACGATATTCACCTGCTCTCATCATTTTGAACTGACACAGAGCTGTTCAGACCTGGATGCTAATGTACCGCCGCACTGGGGTCTCTCACAGGTCAACAACTACAGGGCAAAATGAGAACCAAACTTTCAAGCTATGATAAACTGTGTTCTATGGGATATATAATACAACCTACATCACACTCTGAAGAGGGCTGGGGTCGAGCTATCAACCTTTGTGATGGGGAATTGTTCATGTACTCTGCACCAAGGACATCTTCAGCGCAGTCTTTGTTGGTATTTCTTTATAAAATATCACTATCTAACTCCCTACTGTGTCAGCATGGACAAAACATGAACAATACTACCACATTGTGTTGAGGGGTCATGTCTCCAGGTGCAGTACTGATGATGCTGAATAAACTTTCACTTACCTGTGTCTTGTGTCAAGACCAAGTGTCCGGCCAAAAGATTCCCCGGAGAACCAGACAACACTTATGAGTTCCACAGCCAGCTCAAGGCTTCAGACATCGGGGGGATAGAGCTAGTTTTTAATGGGGTTTATTCAGGCTATATTTATGTATTTATTTTATTTTATTTCAGTCATAAAATATATATATTTCAAAAAACATCAGCAGTGGCTATGGTTGGATGCATGCTCAAAATGTCATTATTACCAGATTGTTGGAGTTATACGGTTATTAAAATGATGTAAACAACAAAATCATCTGATTTCTTTGTGACCATGGTCCCTCTGAGCACTCACATCTGATTTTGTGGTTGTCATGTCTTTTAAAATCAATTAAAGGTCCAGAAATGAGATTCACAGTCAGATTTTGTTGTGCGTGTGTGTGCATAAAGTTAAGCATATGAAAAAAATAAATGAAAAGCAGCAGAAAGTGGGTGTGAAATATCCAGTACAGTGAGGCAGATATGAGCTCTCCTGTCAGGTTTTGGATTAAAACAGAGCAGAGAGGGCAACGAGAGATGAGAGACTTCAAAACTTTATCGCTATCCGAAGCCCTGTTCAAAGTAATAGCAGAATATATTTACTTTTCTCTTGAGAAACATCGGCATACATGGCACTGGACCATAGACTGTGTAAAGAAGTGGACAAAGTAAGTGTGACATCATTCATTGCGTGACTAGCAGTTATAGGAGCAAATTTGATGACCACGAGTATCATAGCAACCAAAGAGCCAATCCAGAATGAAGCTGTTGAAGGTTACGTCCCTTCCTGCTTCCACTGCTGGTTAGAAGGAGCAGGTGCTTAGCAACAGTGTCAATCAAACCTGTTGCTAACTCTAGAGGGAGTGACCTTTGGAAAGAATATGAACATTTTAAGACCCCAAAATGACGAGGCTCACTGCAGTAATTGCAGAGGGAGAGGTGACAGTTTTTCAAGTGTAAATTGATAGGAGCCAGAGTTGATGGAGCCAGAAGTGCGGCCATGCTCACTTCCTATTTGAATGCGGCGGGGCTAACAGATTAGCAATGTCCATTTATATATACAGTCTATGCACTGGACAAACACTGCACTTTAAAGCACTTAAGGGACTCATTTGGCTTATAGTGTAAGGCACTTGAATCATGAAGTAATTGATCCCGGGAGCTTGGTTCTGACTAAGTAGCTGAAGGATTAACCTGTGTTTCTCTTTGTTTATTCATACATCAATTCAGTCAACATTTATTAGGCTGCAATGGTCACTAAATGTCACCTTCCATATTGACATGTTTCCTATCCGTATCATTAGCCAGTCCACCACCAGCCCCTGTTACCACACAAAAAATATATTTACACAGTCTTTACAGTGATCGTCTCATTAGTTAGCGCTTGACCCAGAATGGCCCCTCACTGCCCCCTAACCCTCTGTGACACCCACCTCTCAGCGCGATTGATCCGACCTTTTTGAATGTCATGTCCGCCGATCCCGAGGCCTCCTGCTCTGCTCTGATTGGTCGGTTTGCCCCATGCGCTCCACTGGGCTGCAGTTTAAATACGGCATGAATGATCGCTTTGCAGAAATATATAGACGCAGAGAGGAAGAGGAGAGATGGATGGAGTGAGGGGTGAAAAGGTGGTTCATTGGAGGAGAAGAGGAAGTCGGCCATAAATATGTCAGTGTATCCAAGAAAAGCAGTTAAAGGTGATGATATCAGTTTTGTTTATGTGACACAACATATTAGAATACATATAGTTTAAAACTGAGTTGGACGAGACTGAAGATTTGTTGACATGGTTTATAGCAAAAGACGAAGGTAAATCTGTCAACTGGACAAATCCTTGTAGGAGTGAAGACGTTTGGCTGCTCATCCAAGCCGCTTCTTCAGTTCTGATCGGATTCCTGGTGGACACTGTCTTATATCTGTCTGAAGGGAGGAGCTAACTACACTGAAACTGTAAACCGCTATTGTCTCCAGTTTCAGCCTTTACAACCGTATTCAACCTTTAATGGCCCTCCTATTGTTCTCTTTTGTAAACTGGAGACAAAAAGCTCTTTACAGTTTTGAGCAATCAGACCAGAACTGAAGAAGTAGCTTGGATGAGCAGTGAAACGTCTTCACTCCTACAACAATTTGTCCAGATGACAGATTTAAAACTTCGCGTTTTGCTATGGATCAGGCCTGGACCACTGAGGGATTACACAGACAAGGTTTATGTTAATAGTGGGCTGCAAGAATCACAATCATATCAAAAATGCAACTTGAATGGATGCAATTAGTCTGAAATGTTTAAAGTCTCATAATTATTCCGCAAGCAACATATTCTGTCTTATTCTGCATAAAAAAAAATCAACCCTGTAGTTTGGATCTTTACAAAGATCTTCTGTAATATGATTCTTGCTTTAGTGTCACTTCGGTTTTTTGTCAGTTCATTATCCAATCTCGTTTGGACGGATTTAAACCTTTAGACACACTCTTTCACTCAGACCTTTGTTTCATAGCAGGGGATGAATTTAAAACCCATCGCTCTATGAAAAAAGCAGGCCGGCCATCGCTATCTGTCAGAAGAGAACAACACTGTATAAAATATATCTAGGGGGGACTGCTTGATAAACTGTCCGAAAGTCTCACTTGTTTATTGAACTTTGACACGGGAACTTTTAGTACAAGTTCTCATGATTGTCTGTGTCGAAAAACTGACCGTGCTAGAACTGAAATTGGGGGGAAAAAAACAACTTTTGGTTATTTTGCTTCCCAAAAATGTAAAACGTGCAAAACTGGATATATTGGTTCCACTACTGCATTTTAGTAATCTGGTGATAATCATTTATACTCACACCTGAAACAGTTTTAATGTTTTAAATGAACCTATGCAGGTAATTTTTTTATTTTTTGTATTGTTCTGTATTTTAACAGGGCACGGATGTAAAAGAGCGTCAGGGTGAACTCAATGGGGTCTCCTTGTATAAATCCTTCTCTTAAAAAAAAAACCCAAAAAAACAGAACATCTAATTATAAAACAGAGCTTGTCAGAAAAAAAAAAATAAATAAAAAATCTTGGACATTAGAAGGTTTTATCCACAAGAAACAAAAACTCACCTACATGAACAAACTACGATTTTTTTCCACAATATCTTTAGAAAGACGTAATAGTTGCAATGAATTTACCCCATACAGTTAATATGACCCGTTTGTGGAGCCAATCCCAAAACACATAATGATCCAGTTCATTATTTTTCTCTATCATAAATTTGTCATTCTGTAATGAACAGCCTGCTTCATTACAGGCGACGATAAGTTCACACCTGCACTTTCATTCACTTGGCACTTTCTAACATTTACATTGCACTTTAATAGCACAGAGCACTTATAAGATACACTATTTTGCACATAAATATTGCACGTTCACGTTTGTATTTTTTAAAAGTATTTATTGAAAACCCTTCTTTTGTAATTGGGTTTTATACAGTTTATTTGCTTATGGTGACTTTTATTGGAGGATTTTCACTTAATTTTAAAAAGCTAATGGGAATTTTTACATCCCTTAGTGTTTTAATGCTTTTACCCAGTGGTATATAAGGCCATCGCCGTTCATCACCGCTGCTCTGAAATCCTGCTGGCACTTTATTTTCACGTGTCTGTGTTAATCCCTCAGTCGTCCAGGTCTGATCCATAGTAAAAGCCAAAGTTAAATCTGTCAACTGGACAAAAAATTGTAGGAGTGAAGACGTTTCGCTGCTCATCCAAGCCACTTCTTCTGTTTCTGGTCAGATTGCTGGACACTGCCTTATATCTATCTGAAGGAAGGGAGCTAACTACACTAAAACTGTAAATAGCTATTGTTCACAGTTTCTGTATGTAGGCTATGTGTGAACTGAGCCTGAGACCTACTTGGCATAATTATTCAGCCTGAACGAGCCTATTTGCTAGCTCTTTTGTTTTCTTTGTTTGCTTTGGGTCTCAGGATGGAGTTATAAATCGGAAATAAATTATGTCTAAGACTCCCATTCCTGTTCAAGAAAGGGTTGTCTTTTCTAACAAAGGTTGCTTCTTTAATCCCCCTTTCAAACTTTTTCTTTTCTTTCTTTTCTATTTTTACCTGTACTTTTTGGACTGGATCCCTTCATTACTAGGTGTGGGAACTGAGCCTGAGACCTACTTAGCAGAATCATTCAGCCTAAATGAACCTACTGGCTAGCTGATTTGTTTTTTTTGGTTTCCTTTGTTTGCTTTGGGTCTGAGGATGGGTTATAATCGGAGATAAATTATGTCTAAGACTCCCATTCCTGTTCAAGGAAGGATTGTCTTTCCTAATAAAAACTGTTTTCTCTAACCTCCCTCTAAAGCCATTTATTTTATTTTCTCTTATTTTATTTTACCTGTACTTTTTGTTTGGACTTGATCGTTCGTTACATTTTGGGGAGAAATTTGAAACATTTAAAAAAAGCAGTG